>JAVUPR010000326.1:915000-1572187 GCA_036785695.1 Gentiana straminea | reverse complement strand
GGTTTCCGCCGAGGGCGGTGTCTAAGTTTTCCGAATTGTGCAGGATGTTCCTTAATGCTTTCATCACAGCTAAGCCATTTCAGAGATACGCGACCCACCTGCTCACCATCAAGCAAAAGAAAGAGGAGTCTATCCTCCAGTACCTAAAGAGGTTTAATGAAGAGTCTATGCAAGTAAAGGACGCAGATGATCCCTTATTGATTGCCACATTTGTAGCTGGATTGCGGGAAGGGAAATTGAACGCCAAGCTAAACAACAAGGTCCCTAGGTCCATGGAAGAGTGCATGGATGCAACATACAAACATTGTCAGAAGAAGCGAATAGGTTAAAGCGGGAATAAAAAAAAGGAGAATTAAGGAAGAGAAAAAGCAGAGCATAAGCTTGATAGGAAGAGAAAAGCGGTGTGGAACTGAGCGAAGGCCCCAATCTCAAATCGGCTGGGGAAAACGGAGCCTTGCAAGAGAGGGATTTTATTCCTTCAAACCGACCTCGAGTTCAAGGCCCGTGAGTGGTTCCGAAGGCTTCCACCGAGGGTGGCGTCTAAGTTTTCCGAAATGGGCAGGATGTTCCTTAATGCTTTCATCACGGCTAAGCCATTTCAGAGTTACGCGACCCACCTGCTCACCATCAAGCAAAAGAAAGAGGAGTCTGTCCTCTAGTACCTAAAGAGGTTTAACGAACAGTCTGTGCAAGTAAAGGACGCGGATGATCCCTTATTGATTGCCACGTTTGTAGCTGGATTGCGCGAAGGGAAATTGAACGCCAAGCTAAACAACAAGATCCTTAGGTCCATGGAAGAGTGCATGGATGCAACATACAAACATTGTCAGGGAGAAAAGCGAATAGGCTAAAGCGGGAATAAAAAAAGGAGAATTAAGGAGATAGAAAAAGTATAGGATAAGCTTGACAGGAAGAGAAAAGTGGTGTGGGACTAAGCGATGGCCCCAATCTCAAATCGGCTGGGGAAAACGGAGCCTTGCAAGAGAGGGATTTTATTCCTCTAAACCGACCTCGAGTGTAGGTTTTGGTGATTATGGAACGGAAAGGGATATCTCGGACACCGCCTCTTATGAGAGGTCGTGCAGAGATGAGGGATCAGAGCAAATTCTATGCCTACCACCAGGATGTGGGGCATGATTCAGAGGAATGCACATACTTGATAAGTGACATAAATGCAGCCATAATGGAGGGTAAATTGGATGAGGTCGTAGATTGGTCTCAAAATCCTGAACCCTAAGGTCAAAGAGAGTTCAGATGCAGGTCAGATAGGTGAGATTAGGACAGGCAAGAGGAGTCCAGAAGAAGGAGAGACAGAATTCCCAATGCCCGGTTAATACTATCAATACTCTTGTTGGTGGACCTAGCATCAGTTTGGAGGGTCTGAGCGGAAAGGTCGGGAAGTCTGTGATTTATGGTCCGAAGGACCCACTCCTCATGGTAACCATTAATGAGGGTCTGGTCATCGAGGCCGTAGTTCACAAGAATCTGGTGAAACATATATGTGTCGATACGGGAAGTGCGGTTAGCGTGTTATATCATTCCGCCTACCAATCAACGAATCTGAAAGGCTCGGAATTGAAACCCGTCTCCACCCCACTTTTTGGATTTGCAAGGCCTCCGGTGCATCCCTTATGAATGATAAAGCTGGAAAAGACCTTTGGAAAAGAGACAAGGAACAAAACATTGATGGTATACTATGTGGTGGTAAAGGCTCCCTCAGCCAATAACATTATTATGGGAAGACCTGCATTAATTGAACTCCGAGTTGTGATCTCACCGGCCCATATTAGTCTAAAATTTCCTACGGCAGAAGTTTCGGTGGAAATCATAGGAAATGTAGAGACGCCCAGGAGCTGTTACAAATCAATGATCAACAGGAAAGGGATCGAGCTGGCACCAGCGGAGACAAGTTACAGGCACTATTGATTTGTTTTTATGCCTTTGATTTTTGATACATTCCTAATTTATCTTCAGTACTTTGTTACTTGAATTTATGAATGATTTGATTCGCACTTGGCGGGTACCTTTTTATGAAAATTAAGTTTTTCTTTATCGTATGCTATAATACTTGTATGAATTGCAGAAATCCGGTGAAAGTTCAGAGAGTGTAACTTATTCTAAGTCCACAGGATGGACACCCTGAAATCCGCAGGTCAGACAAGTGTAATTTATTCTAAGTCCGCAGGATGGACACGTTGAGATCCGCAGGGTCGACCAAAGATAATTTATTGTAAGTCCACAAGACGGACGCGCTGGGATCCGCAAGTTGGACCAGTATAATTTATTCTAATCCCGTAGGACGGACACGCTGAAACCTGCAGGTCGGACCAGTGTGATTTATTCTAAGCCCGCAGGAAGGACGCACTGAGATCCTCATGTCGGACCAGTGTATTTTATTCTATGTCCGCAGGACGGACGCGCTGAGATCCGCAGGTCGGACCAATTTAATTTATCCTAAATCCGCAGGACAGATGCGCTGAAATCCACAGGTCGGACTAGCGTAATTTATTCTAAGTCGGCAGGATAGACGCGTTGAGATCCGCAGGTCAAACCAGTGTAATTTATTCTAAGTCTGCAGGATGGATGCGCTGAGATCCTTAGGTCAGACTAGTGTAATTTATTCTAAGTCCGCAGGACGGACGCGCTGAGATCTGTAGGTCGGGCGCGCTCAGATCCGCGAGCTTTGGACTCGGTGTAATTAACAAAGTGCCGCTTAACAAAGCTCACAAAGGTTGATCTTAGTTGTACCGGCCACGCAATCATTTTAGACCTTCTCCATGCCTGAATGATACATGATGGGGTGGGAAAGGCGAGTGATGTCCATGTCAGGGAACAGAATCAGGGCATCATTTATTCCCATTATATCAGCCCCGTAGGCTGTTGGGACAAGCAGTTAGTTCAGGGCCTGGATAAAGTCTAGTGAAGCCTTGTACTCTTGAATTATATGGTCAGGGGCGGCAGCCAGCTCAGCTGCTAGAGCATCTTTTTCTGCTCAAAGTTTGACGATGGCCTCCCCCATCTCAGACATTTCAGCCAAATGCTCTCCTTTCTTGGATTCTAGAGAATCCTTGTATGCAGAGCCTGATTTTAGTATCTCGATCTCCTGAGTATGTAGCTGTTTCTTAAGAGATTCATTCTCCTGGATGGTGGCTTGTAAAATCTGGTTAAGATGATACTAGTTAGGAAACTCTCTTTGGGTTTTTAGCCTTGAAACAGGCCCCACACCCATCTTTATTTAAAAAACTAAACTCACTTAAATCGGTAAGTTGCTTCAAATGTTTTTCAGATGGATGTCCCAACCGCTTGTGCCATAAATCCATTTAATATTTCCCTCCAATTGCCATAATTTTCATGTGTGGAACTCCTCGGAAAAAGAAAAGCGATCTTCATGCTCACCCACTCCAATTTGCCTCCTCGTCATTCGCTCCTACATAACATATAAAGTGGATGTGAGCTGAACATGACAATTGTACTCATCAAGCCTTTGTGTCACTGATAATAAGGTGCAGGCTAAATTAGGCACACAAAGGACATTTTGTAGTTTCAAACCGCTGTGCAATATACTTTGTCCTTCAAGAGTGGCACGGGAAGTATGACCATCAGGAAACCCCACCGGACAATTGTCAATCAACCGAACATTAAAAAAATATTTAACGTACTTGTCACATGATGAGTGGCACCGGTATCTATTATCCAAGAACACTCACAAGTTAAACGATGATTAGGCTTCGCAAGATTCAGAATATCAAGAATGCCTTGCCATTGCGCTGGCGTTAAATTGGAGAGCCCAGCCTGCTACGGCATTCCTGGCAGCTTCAGCCCGCCTAAAGTGGAGCCCGTCGAGCACACCAGTGTGTTATTAGCGTGAATCAAGCTTGAATCAGGCTACCCCGATGCACTTGAACCACCAGCCGAATCCCTGCTGATCGGCCCTTTCCTGCACCTGCCCACCCACCGTCTGCTTCCATGTCTTGTACTATGACTCCTTTCGGCCGGTCACTAGACCAGTCGCGGTAGCCATGTATTTAGAAGTAAGTTTGCTCATTGATGTAAGTCAACCACATGATGCATTTCTTGACCATTTATCCCCATTTCTCATGCAATTATCGGTATTCTGACACCAATTTGAGTAACTATTGTGGTAATTTGGATCATTTTGTCTACATAGAGAGTATTAGGAAAAACTACATGTTGCTTACGATATAGGCTCATTAGCCGCTTTTGTTATCTGTTTTACACGTGGTATCCTCGTGTCTATTTTGTAGCATAGGTACTAGGGCAAAAAGCTTGGATTTTTGATGTGTTGATGCTTAGAGATTGATTGAGGGATGATTCAAGGCATTATGGCGCACGCCAAGAAGGTTGACCCGCGTCAGAGGTGATTGAGTATGATCAAAGGATATTTCATGTGCATATACGTATGCCATGTGACATTGACTCACACCAGGTGAAAAGCCCAAGGACTGATGAAGCATTTAATGCATGATATCTGTCACCCAACCACACGTCAGAGAGTGGCGTGTGTCATTATTTTTGACCGATGCCATGCGACCACACCCACCATATGACACGTGCCATGAAGAATGACGTACGTCATGAAGATGAGCCAGTTTTAATCACTAAAAGGACCATATCATGAAAAAAAATATAGAGACATCATCTTTTTCCCTCTCTTATCATTTTGCAGGCAACTCCCCACCCCAGGCTCTTCTAGCCGAAATTTAACCAAAATTCAGCTTTTAATTTCTATTGTAACCTTAGAGAATTCCTAGTTGTTGAGTCTATCACTTTGTTGGATTTAGAGTACACTTGTATTTCAACTCCATTGAAGTTTTGAAGCTCTAATGAAGGTTTCCAATTTGAGTTTCTCGCTTGTTATTGGTATAATTCTTTATTTTTACTTGAATTTATTGTTCTTATGATTATGAATGCTTACATTGACAAGTTTGTGTTTTTAGTCATGTGTGGCTAGTTCATCACTAGCCAAGATGATGTTGTAGTAGTAGTATAATCTCTTATGTTTATTGGGAATGATTAGTTGCATTGTTAGTTTCATTTGTTGTGAATCTTTTCCTACTTCTTTTGTATGATTGCTTGCATTGGAGTAATTAACGAGTTCTAGTATCTACACACTTGATGGAGACCGAAAGGAGATATTTGGTGTGAGAAGAGGGTAGGAAAAATGGAAGGTAAAATTGACCTCTTGAGGCATTCGATTTCTTATCCGGTGATCGTTGACACTGTCATTGCATTCAAGTGCTTATCATACCAATTCATTAGGTTTAGGAAACCTAGGCCAAGAAGAAGGTATAGAGTAGTTTCATGCACTCGTATAGGGGTAACTACTTGCTTAGGAATGTGTTGGTCCCAGAGAAGGGTAAAACTATAGTCGAGAGGGGGGGGGGGGGGTGAATGACTATAGTGGAGTTTCAAAAAAATTTCTTGTATTTTAAAGCTTTTTGAGCAGCGGATAAGTCCCTTCTTACTAATTTATTTCAAGGTAGTTTAAGCAATCACAAATATATGATGTAATATAAGCAATTAAGTGAATGCAGTAAGGTAAATTGCAGAAAGTAAATTGACACAAGGCTTATAGTGGTTCAGGGTGGTGTAATCCCTTAATCCACTATTCTCCTGTGATGATCGGAGGAATTCACTATTGTTTTCATAGGTACAATAGTATGATTGTCCTTGACTTCACAAGCTTCACAATCTACAAGACTATCACTCCTTGACTGCAACAGCTTCAGTGACTCAGTCTCTTTCACTGCTCCTTAGGATCAAATCCTTTAGCAGCTATCACAAACACAACTCCTTCTCAGATGGCTCTGATTCAGTTGCTTGGTTGATGTGAATTGGATTCACAAACTTGTTGATCAATCTCAATGCTTGATGCTTTATTTGTAGCTCTCAGTTTTGAGTTGATCACTAGATATTTCTTTTCAGCAAAGATAGAAGACTTTTTACTTTGATAGAGTATTTGCTCAGATTTTTGATCGTGCGTTCTCTCTTTAATCTTTTTCTGTCAATGCCTTCTATTTATAGCCTTGATTATTCTTGATTTGAATTTCCATCCGTTGGCTATATTAATGAGGGGAATAATCCTTGATTTTATTCTTGATTCCCACTTAATTATATTCTCCTTGATCTTAGTGATCGGATTTTTCTTCAAACGTTTACCAGAAAATCCGTCTTTGATTGATCCTCTATTAATTGTGCATTTAATGCTTGATCTTCTATATCTTCTTCATATTTCAATAATCTGATCAGGTAAGGTTTACTCAGCCGTTCTCCGTTAAGTGGTTCATTTGACTTTGCCGCTATATCTTCCTTCACTGCTTTGTCTTCACTCAGCCGAAAGTTAGTTTACTTTGCCGGTTCACTGTTTCCTTCATTCTTTCAGTTCAAAGGAGAATCCTTGTACTTCACCGATCCTTGATTTGTGGGATATCAGTGTACACCATATTTAAACATTAAGTTTCATCACTTGAAACATAACTTAGACTTATCCAAGGTCATCACAGACTTCATTGGTTGTAAGTCAGACCATTATATCTTCATTGTTTCTCTGCTGGTACTTGGCTGGCTTCACTCTGCCCAAAATCTGTTCTTGCTTTGCCGTCCTACCAACTAGTACAATACTTGTCTGACTCAACTTATACACATGTCAGACTCTAAGTAAAGACTATACAGAGTGTTCTAACTTATTTCAGGCTTGTTATAACAGCTAGTATGGCCATCATCAAAACATAATAAAATGTTCCTAACAGAATGCACCGTTTCACACTTTTGAACACCAATTGTAGGTTGGAAGGAAGTCATTCCCATGATACTGTGAGAGATTTACTCGTCTACGCATTGTCTTGGTTAGGTTCTTTTATCATTTATCATCTTTTTACCATTAGATCACTAATTTCATGCACTTACTTTCTGTGAAATTGCGACCTAGATCATATTAATTGAAGCTTTTGGTGTTTTGCCTCACAAATCCCTATGGGATACGACCTTGACCACTGGACTAGACTACATTTGACCCGGTACACTGCCGGTTAGATTGGGCTCTAGAAAAGTCGCATCACTCATCATGTCCATCACTCATCATGTCCATTTTGGTAACTTGGGGCCGTAGTTGGTATTTTAACACGATGTAATTAATCTGCATGTTTAAATGAACCGTAATTTACCGGAATTAAATAGAACAAAGACATGATATTCCAGAATCAGGAACCACCGCACCTACAAATGCGACAGTCTAAATGGCAATTATGCGGCACCATTAGGTCACCCTAAATCTAAAGATTCAACGTCAGCTATGTTGATCGACATGGTTAATTCACGGTAGGTTAGATCAGGCCAATCTACTAGCAATATTTTGTAAATTAACGTGAAGGACTTCCAAGGTGAAGTGTTAGTTAGGACATAGTCTGGATCAATCCTTATAAACGTGCCAGTGAATGTCGATGGCTGCTTAGGGAGGTTCTTGGTCTTGAGTAGGCACTTTCTAGAACTTATTGTGTTGATTGATACAACCAACGAAGGAGGTTAACTGCATATAGACGTTTATTGTCCGTCCCATTAAAGGAAATAACGTTAGAAGATTGCACCCGTAGCTAAAACTGAATTAGAACATAAGTCTGATTGAATCGGGGAATTACGGGGAAAAGTAAACATAATGATTAATCACACCAAGAGATCGGTGAGGAAGTGGAATACCAACTTTGTTTTATGTCTTTACGTTGGTCAAAGACCATTATATGTGTTCTTAGTTAGGTTAATATGTTTATTATCAGTGTTGCCTTGTTTCTGTGGGATCGACCTTGATTCGCCCCCGCTATGCTGCGATTAACATAGTACTTTTGCTAGTAATTTGTGAGTAGCACGCGATCAAGTTTTTGGCGCCGTTGCCGGGGACAATGGCCAGTATTGATAATGAATTTGTTAATTTTATTTGAGAACTTTATGTTTTATATTGTTTATTTTATTTTTGAGTCTTGAGTCGTTTCTGCATCATCCTGTATTGTTTTATGACTAGAGGAGAGAGAACAGGACTCGCAATTGTGAGAGTCCTTTCGCAAAAATGAGAACTTGGAAACTCTCTTCTAATCGATACCCTGTGTTTCTATGTTAATCACTTTTATTTTTAGTTAGTAGGTCCACAACAGTTGGGTCTGAACCCAACTAAAGTGGAAGTTTGCAAACTATGTTTTTGTTTTGTTGTGTTTCTTTTATAGGATGAGCAAGGCACTTCTTACTTTTATTCAACTAGATTCTCTGCCTTAGATCCAAACAAGTAACATGAAGCCAAATCGATGCTTCGTCCAGAACATTAAGCCAATCTCAATATATCTAAGATCCAGAGTTCGAGAGTAGTATGAAGAAGATAAAAGAAAGTGAAACTGGAAGTGGAAGAAACTAACACAAGAAGAGCAAAAAAGGAAGCCTAGACGAGTACGAAGAATTTATGAGAGGTAAGTCTCCAATTCCTATATATGATATTTATTCTTTTGAGTGCGAACCTAAGGAGGACCCCGACTATATCCCCTTAGAGCCCAAGGATTATCCTGACTCTGAAGTTATCGATAAGTTAGGCGACCCCGATAGTTTTAGGCTCCTTATCTCGATTAATGGTCATTCAGTAGGATTAGCTTTATGCGAATATAGATCTAGTTGCAATATCCTTCCACTTCTCTCTTGCAAAAAGTAATATTTTAGGTCACCATGGACAAAAGTATCACCATGCGATCCGTAGATCGCCAGGTTGATATGGTATCTAGTGTGCTGAAAAACTACACTATCAGGGTAAGAGGTTTCAACTTCCCCACTAACTTTCTAGTCTTTGACGTTCCTGAAGATCCCGGTGAAAGTGTGTTGCTAGGAAATCCGTTTCTGGCCACGGTAGATCTATTTTGGACACGGACAGTGTCGAAATAACCTTGAGGTCTAATAACGATGCAGTAACCTTTAAGATCTTAGAGCAACTAAGAAATAGACCAGAAGAATACTGAGTGAGCTCAATTTTAGAGAAGCAAAGGATACGGAAGAGACGAGCCTAGACGGAGTGCAAAAAGAGGTAGCCATGTTAAGAGCGGATGTGCAAGAGTTCATGACAATTCTACTATGAGACCAAGAGTATAAAGACCACTGCAATGCTCCATGGAAGGCGAATTGTCAAGATCTTTTTGAAATGAATAAGCCCACCCCACGCGGTGAAAGCTCAGATTTAAAGGACAACAAAGTGGGGCCTTTGGACGTCAAAAGTACAACTCGAGTTAAAAGAGGAAATCTTAGCGCACTAGCTAGGAGAACCAAGCAAGCAAGGCTGAGAGCTCCAGGCCCTAACAAGCAAGAACGAGAATGTGCCATCCTGGATCGTAAGAAGGAATGTTTCTTCCTCGGCCTCAAAAACCGAGAAAGAGCATAAATTGTGAGGGAAGGAAGGCACACTTCTGTTAAAGCCTCAAGAGTGCATGTTTGGTGGGTTAAAGCCCGAGAATCTGACTGAGTGTTAGTCAGAAGGAAAGTCGAGCCGGTGACTCTAAACTCAGAACTACTTCTCACCCCTTAGATAGATCGAGTCAAATAAAATTAACCCGATGGGTGAATAACTCTTTTTCATCCTACCGCATCCAAAGGCCAAACCGATGTATGGTGGGAAGGTTTTTTTACTTGTTAACCACATAGGTGAAGTAGGTTAGGTTTGAGTCAAAGCAAGTATGAAAAAGTTGGAAAATGGATAAGAAAGTGTCGGTATGAAGTGCTAATTGTTAAGGATTCAGTGAAAGAGTGAGCAGGATCGAAACTTGAATTAATCTGGAAGGAAGAAGCTCTCGCAATTGCGAGGTAACCTTCACAAAAGCGAGCATACCTGGACCCATATCCTGAGGTTTGAACACATTTTGGGCCCCATTTCGGAAGCACGTGTTTCCGCATGCTATTCCGAGGTTGCCTGGTGAAATGTTAGCAGTCAAACCACATTTCCCACTTTCCCACTTTATCATCTTTCTACATACACCCTCATTACTCAACCCACCTCAATCCTTTCACAATATCATCAATCCCTCCACCACCATAACTCCTCTCTTTTACTCACACTCCAACTCTCCACCTCACTCATTTCCCCTATTTAAACCCACCTTCACACAACCATTTCTTCACTCCTATTTCACCAAAACCTCCAAGAGTTCTTCTTCTTGCAAAAATTGGCAACCACACCACCACAATTTTTTTCCATTTTGACCACCGTATTAGCCACACAACCACATAAACCACCACCCAAAAACCATTGCTGCTGCCATTTGGCTTCAGCTGCACCATCTTGTACAACATGGATTTCATCTATGTTCTTCATAGGTACGGAAATACCCAAAATTTGAACCACCGGGCTCTCAAAATTGCAAGCCCTGCCTCAGAATAGCTAGCCCAATCTAGTCAGCTGCAAAAGCATTCATATTCCTGATTCTCTGTAAAATTTCTCTCGAAATTGTGAGGTCACCTTCCAATTACGAGCCTAAATTTGCAGAAATGGTAGGCATTCCTGACAGCGCTCTCCCAGTTTCTATGGAAAACAGAGGCAACATAGGACCAAGAAGATGTTGTGGGCAACAGAATGTCCAAGGAGACGTGATTCCAAAATCAATGGGGTTCCTCAGCTCGAATCGGCTAAGCTCTATGAGTCATTCGGTACACAATGGAATGCCCGTTATGTATCTTGGGAGAGAGGCTTTGACCTCAATGATAGTGGTGAGCTTTTACCGCATACTCTTCACCACCATGAATTGATGGTTATGGCCGAGATTCCGACCTCGTTCAACGCCACAATCGTCCGAGAGTTCTATACGTATGTGGTGCATAAACCTAGTGCACATTATGAAATCGTTGGAGGGGTTGACATTGACTTCTTCATTGAGAAGATCAATGCGTATTTTAGGATTAAGAACTGCCTGTCGGTGAAGATGAGTACACGACTGCTACACAAGAGAATAATTTGGAAAGACTGCAGATCATTGTTGGCCATTATGACATTGACTGGCAGTTGGATGTCAACAATTTCCCGACAGTATTTCAGTCCAACGGCTTGACATGGACATGCGCATGCTGCATAGGTTTGTCATTTCCCATATGCGTCCTTGTGCTCATTATGATTCGGTTACACCTCGGAAGGCCAAGCTCATGTTCTTTCTCGATATCGAGAATAGGGTGAATGTTGGTTTGCGGATGAATACCCACATTCATGATGTTGCCCAGTCCTCTAGAGAGATAATTCCGTATGGGCATATGATTGATGCACTTGCGATGGAGGTAGATGTAAAGTCCCACATCGGTAAAGTAATGTCCAGCTCATCCCCATATAAGTGTGACATTAAAGGTCTTGTCAACTCGGGTTATTCATTTTAGACCAAGCGAGGACGGCGGTCTAAGCAGTTGACTAGACTATTTATGACTCATTTAGCGCAACCAGACCCGTGTTCTCGGGTCGTTACAGAATGGTATCAGAGCCAACTGCTCTAACGAACCTACGTGCCGCACTGTGAGAGGCGGTGAGGGTCCTCCTCTAGGGTCCTATGGTAGGGATGAACTGGGACAAGTCCACTAGGACAAGTCTTGGCCATCCTGGCGAAGACGCCAGTCCCTTATAGGGGAGAATCCCATATCGGTAAAGTAATTTCCTGCTCACCCCCATATATGTGTGAGACATAAAAGGTCTTGTCAACTCGGGTTAGCTCTTTTGGACCAAACGAGGACAACTGTCTAAGCAGTTGACCAGACCATTTATGACTCATTTAACGCAACCAAGCCCGGGTCCGGGCCGTTATAGAATCTAAATATATATATATATATATATATATATATATATATATATATATATATATATATATATATATATATATAATGATTTTGTTCATGTTCATGGAATAGCAGAGAGTTGCAGGAGTACTTTCACACCAAAATTATTAGAAATCAACGCAAAAAAAGAAAATAAATGAAATGGTCTGATCGGTGTTGGATACACGATAATTTAATCTAATATAAGAATGAATTACAAGTGTCTTATTTTTTAGGGTTTTATCGACAAACAAAGTATCGATTTTAGTTTCGTTCCTTTGATAAATGTCTTGATCGAGAGCATATGATACTTGTAGGGAATTCGCATGACACTTGTATCTGCTCGAAGTTGTTGTAGACCATCGAAATTACGGTAAGTTAGTGTTTTTAAACGGATTTTTGTATGTTATTGATTACTAATGTGAAATTGCAGGTTTTGGGTTGTAATAAGGTTGGTGATCGTTGAGTAGGAAATTACAACATGTTAAAAGGATGATCGGGTAACTATTGGCGGACACCGATAGTGGTGGGCGGGCACCAAAAGCAAGCGGTGTGACTCTATTCACTCGTGGCGGACGCAAAGAGGTTTGGTGGGCATGATGAGTGGGTCATAATGGTATGCTATGTTCTGGGCATGGTTGGTGGGCACAAAAGGTGTCTGTTCACCTTGTTTAGATATTCCTTGTGTACAACATGTTATTGATTGGTATGTATGACTTTGAGGGCATTATATGTTAAATTTCAATGCCTAATTTCAACTTATGGTAGCCTTGGCTCGGCACCATAACTGAGACGCTCTGTGGGGAGATAGTGGGAGCACCACAAGGCATTTGTTTAGGCCTCGCGGGATGTTGACTTAGTAGTGAACGATCATTTTACAATGTGCTACGTAGTGTAACTAGCTGTCTAGGACTAGAAGTCCTTAGGAAGCCTTTTATTTGAATGAATCAGGTGGTTAGACTTAACTCGTAAAATTACATATGTGTATGTCTTAAATGCTAAAACATCTTTTTCATTGGTGAGGCACGTCTATTCTTCTTAGTATGGGACTATTACACCTCTTTACTTGGACTGATGCCAAAGGACTCGTGTAACTCCCACACGGTGCTGTCCGTGGCCTTGAGGTTCTTCCCGTGTTGCGGTGTAGTTGTTCACCGTGTCCTTTGACATTTATGTAACAAACCTTACTTGTGCAAGGATGTATTACGTGATCTAGTAGAGGGTGGGTGTAATCTCAATGCAACCTATGTGGTAGATATTGTAGAACCTAACTTGTTATATATGATATGCTATTTATTGTTACCGTTTCTTCTACCCCTTACTAAGTACGTTTGTACTTACCCACTCTTCTTTATTGTCACCACCCCGAGAATGTGGTGTATTTGTAGGTTGTTTTCAAGGCCACTAAGGAATGACCCGGAGATGACGCAGACAAAGTTTACTTTTATTTATTGCATTGTAATTTAGTATAGATTCTCTTATCCTTTGTAATGTTGGAAGATTAGTGATTTCAATTCATGGTTATCAACATGTCATGGATTTATTGTATTTGACGGTTATAGTGAAGTCTTTGATGATGTAATAGTTACAGCATGTGTTGCTTTCGATCGTTTATTAGTTGTTTTAGTTATCCGAGTCAGTCCTTTTGTCTTCCGCTTTGTCTCTAATGTATGCTTACGTATATAATTAGATTGATTCTTTAAATTTATGCATGCCAGGCATTTTTTTCTAGATAAGGACTCGGAATCCGGGACAGGCGCGTCACAGCAGATTGCCAAGTTTTAGTTGCTGATAATAGACTAGTGATCACACCATATTTAGTACTATAAACTACACCATTATTTACCCCGAATCATGATCAATTGACTAAGGGTAGTTCGATTATTGTATGAAATATATGTCGATTGCTTAGCCACGGTTCCTTGGTAATTAATTCTGCATTTGTAAGTTTTATCCCGCAATTTGGTACTGTTCTGTCTCATTTTGTGCACTTTTCAAGTGTACCAAATTTAGGAGCTGAAAGGGATGGATCCGGGCTATGAAGAAAGTCATTGGGCCAATATACTGAAGTACATAAAAGAATCTGTTGGGTTCACAAAGGCTGAATTAGGCCCGGAATTGCAGAAGCCATAGCCGTAAATGCAGAACTTGAGGGACACGAAACCTAATTTGTCATGATTTTGTATTAAGTCTGTTAGGGTAAGGATATGTAGGTTGGTTTAATGGTCTTTATAAAGCTTGTACCATTCTATTGTAACGTGTGCTACAACTACTATTTAGTTTTATGAAATAAGAGATTCATGGTTTTGCTTTTCTTTTCGATTGGTTATCTCCTCCAAGCCATCATCTAGTTTGAGTTGATCAAGCTAGATCCACCATTGATAAAAGTATGAAGTTTGAATGTTCTTTTATGTTTTTATCATGGTAGATTAGCTTTGATCTACGCGATGTAATGAATCTGCATGTCTAAACGAACCGTAATTTACCAAAATTAATTAGAATAGAATGATGATATTTCAAAATTAGGAACTTCCGCCCCTTCAATTGCAATAGTCTTTATCGAAATTGTGCCGCACTTAGGTAACCCTAAATCTGTAGATTCGGCGTCAGCTACGTTGCCCGATAGATTTAATTTACATGTTTTAACCTGATCACCTAATTGCATGTCATCGTAAATTAACATGAAGAACTTACAAGGTGAATTGTTAGATAGGATATAGTTTAGATAAATCCCAAGGAACGTGCTAGTAAATCCACGATAGCTTCTTAGGAAGGTTTCTCGGTCTTGAGCCGGCACTTTTCTAGTACATATTGCGTGTGGGTTAATACAACCAACGAAGGAGGTTAACTGCACATAGGCACCTTCTATCCGTCCCTTGGTAGTAGCGTAATATTAGGAGATTGCACCCGTAGCTAAACTTAATTAAAACATGTGTTCTGGTTGAATCGGAGAATTACGGGGAAAGGTAGACATAACTATTAGTTACACTAAGTTAGGAGATCGGTGCGGAGGGAAAATCAAATTAATTTTTTGTCTTTATGTTGTTCTTGGGACCGTTATATATGTTCTTTATTAGAGTAATGCGTATATTTTCTGTGTTGCATCGTTTTCGTGGGATCGACCTTGACTCACATTTTCTATACTGCGGTTGTCTTAGTACTCTTGCTAGTATTTCATGAGTAGAGTGACTTACATGCGGATAATAGATTCAATATTTCTAATTGAAAATAATTGGTTTCATGTCTGTTATTTTAATTTTTGAGTATAGAGTCTTTTCTGCATAAACCTTGTATTGTTTCATGATCAGGAAGGGAGGAAATCAACCTCGAAATCATGACGCACCCTGCCGCAATTGCGAGAGTATGAACAATCTGATTCTGAATATTTCTCTATATTTCTGTGTTAATCCCTGTATGTTTTAAGTTAGTTGGTCCGCAGTTGTTGGGTCAGAACCCAATTGAAGTTGAAGTTGTAACTATGTTTTTGTTTTCTTTTGTTTCTTTATAGGAAGTGCATATACTTCTGATTTCAATTTAGTTATACTTTTTTACAGTTTATACAGACAAGCACGATGGTCCCCAATGAACGTCTTGTTTTGAGCATTGCACAAATCTCTATGTATCATGATTCGGAAGTGAGGAAATAGTATGAAAAAGATAAGAAGAGAGTTAAGTTGGATGATGAGGCAAGAACTAGAAAAGACATGGAAAAGAGCATAAATGAATACGAGGATTTTAGAAGAAATGAGTGTTGTATCTCTGTATTGATATTTCATCTTTTGATTTTGATCCAGATGAGGATCCTGATTATATCCGCCAGAGCCAGAGGATTACCCAACTCTGATCTAACCCCTAAGTTTGGTGACCCTGGTACTTTTAGGCTACCTTTATCAATTGATGAAGTATCCATAGAATTAGGATTTTGCAATTCTGGTTCGAGTAGCAACATCCTTCCTATTTCTCTCTGAAAAAAGGTTAGGTTCCCTGTCACACTGAGCCAAACTATCACTATGTGATTTGTGGATCGCAAGGTTGACATGATCTGCAATAGGTTAAGGACTGCGTAGTCAAAGTAGGTGGCCTCAAGTTTCCGAGTGACTTTATAGTTCTGGACATTCCAGAAGATCCGGGTGCTAATGTGTAGCTTGGACGTCTGTTCTTGGCAACCATTGGAGCAATAATGGACATGGATAGCAGTGAGATAACTCAAAGATCCAATAACGATGTAGTAACTTTCAAGATTTAAGAGCCACTGAAGAATAGACCGGGAGAATGCATGAAGGCAAGCTTGACTTCTAAAGCTGGTAACATAGATGGAGCAAGCTTTAGGAACAAGCAAGAGAAGAATTCCATGGTAGGAAAGGGCAAGCAAGAGTTTGTAAAGATCTTACATCGATAAAGAGATGATAAGATTCACTACAAAGTGCCTAGGGAGTCAATCGATATCGATATTCTAGAAATGGATATGACCGATGTGTGCATTGGAAGCTTGGGTTTAAAAGTTGAAACAATGAATTCTTTGAACTTCAAGCATAATTCTCGAAGTAGGGGAGGTAAGCCTAGTGCACAAGCAAGGAAGGTGAAACGTGCAAGGCAAAGAGCTTATGGTCCTACCAAGGAAATTATAGAAAGAGTGCTTTTGGATGGTAAGGAAGAATGCTACTTCCTTGGCACGAAAAAACAAGGGAGGGCATGGGTAGAAAGAGACGGAAGACGCACTTATATGCAACCTTCCAGAGTGCAAGTTTGGCGGATAAAGAGCCTGAAAGTCTGTTTAAGGAGAAGTCAAAAGGCAAGTCGAGTTGGCGACTTTAAACTCAGAACTACTTCTTACCCATACACAGAGGCAAATAAAAGTAGCCAGAAAGAGCGGCGAGCATTTTTTCATCCTGCCGCATCCCGAGGTTAAACACCAACGGATGGTGGGAAGGGTTTTTTTTATTTGTTGGTCAATCCAGTGAAGTAGGTTAAGTCGAGTTGGAGGATGTACATGGAAATAGAAAAGCAGCTTATGAGGTATCATTCTTGATTGATTATTGTCAAGGAATTAGTGTAGAAGTAAGAAAAACAGAAGTTTGAAGGGATGAGGAAGGGATATGCCTTCGGGATTACGGAGAGGACACCCGCGGTTGCGAGAATGTCCAAGCCCCGATCCTAAGGTTTGGAGACATTCTGGGACCTGTCTGCAATAGCGTGTACTTCACGCACTGTTGCGAGCTGTCTGATATAGCAGCCAGCTTTTCCTAAGCCTCTCCCACTACCCACCTTTTCCTCTTTCTCAATAACCCACCAGTACTCCTCACCTTAATCCCCTCCACACTATCTCAATCCACTCACCCTCATAACTCCTTTCCTAGTCTCCCATTATCACCTCTCCACCTTCACCCTCACTCCTCTATTTAAACCATCATCTCTCAATCGCTGCTGCTGCAATTTATTTCACCATCATTTCTGCAAAGCAAACCACGTTTCTGTTCTTCATATTTGTAGAAATCCCCAAAAAGTTGTAGACCAGCAAGCCTTCAAATTTGTAGGCCCCTGGACATCAATTGCATAGCTCTTCATCATCATGCAGCCAAGTTGTCATGCTCCATTTTTTGCATGGATTTTCTGGCAATAACGACCAACACATTAGAGTTGTGAGTTTATTTTTTTCAGAGACCAGTCTATGCTACTGATAGCACTCTCCAAGTACTAATGGATAACAGAGCAAACCGAGGTCCTAGAGTACACGGAGGGTAACAGAATTTGCAAAGAGATGCCATACCAGTTATTAATGGAGTCCTTTAGTTTGTCTCACTGGAGTTGTAAAGGTCATCCTAACGCAATGGAATGGTTGTACGGTTGCTCAGGAGAGGGGAGTTGATCTACAAAAAAGTTGTAATATATTACGCGTATGTGGCACAACCTCGAGTCTTATATTCCCATCATTCGGGGGTTTATATTGACTTTTTTGTCAAGAGGATCAATGCCCATTTCGGCATCGAGGATTCCCCATTGAGTGAAGATGAATACACATCTTCTACACTAGAGCATAATTTAGAGAGGTTGTGGATAATTGCTGGCTATTATGTTATCGAGTGGCAGTTGGGTGTCGTCGACTTCCCTATGACATTTCAATCAAACTAGCTATCATGGAATGCATGTATGCTACAAAGGTTTGTTATTACACATTTACATGATGTGCTCATTACGATTCGGTTACTTATCGACAAGCTGAGCTCATATATTTTCTCGATATCAAGAATGAGGTGAATATCGGCTTTTTGATACATAACTGCATTTGTGATGTAGCCCAGTCGTCCAGAGAGATCCTACAATATGCACCCATAATAGATGCATTAGCAATGGCAGCAGAATGCCCAGTTTTGGCGGCAGATGAGAGGATTGAGCCGTTGCCCATACTTGACAGTCATTCAGTCACAGTCACGGGACGGCGTAGGAGACGTCCTGCACCGGAACACACCTCAGCGTGGGGTGGAGCTGAATCTCTGAATGGGATCAATGAAGGATTTGCATAGGGTTTGGCCGAAATTTAGGTTATTTAATTATTAAGGAATTAGTTTTCTTGGATAATTATTTAACATGTGACTTATCTTTTAT
The DNA here is from genome assembly GCA_036785695.1 of Gentiana straminea. Classification (NCBI taxonomy): domain Eukaryota; kingdom Viridiplantae; phylum Streptophyta; class Magnoliopsida; order Gentianales; family Gentianaceae; genus Gentiana; species Gentiana straminea. The sequence continues at coordinate 1,553,761 of JAVUPR010000326.1, read as the reverse complement.
TTGTTAATTGATAATTCATGAAATATTAGATAATAATATTATTTATCCTAATTTGTTTGGGATATATATTATATTTATCTTTTATTTAAAATAAGGATTAATTTAATAATTATCTCTAAATTATTAAATCCTTGGAGGACAATGATTACTCTCCTATATAAAGAGGGTTCTCCCAAGCCTTATGGACATCACATATTTTTGGTTTTTAGGTAGTAATATGGCTTAGATATTTCGGCCAAATACAATGGTTTCGAGTTTAAGAAAACTTCGGGTTTTCTAAGGTAGCATATCGAGGAAGTCCGGTGGCTTGAAACACCATCCACCTGGTGGTGCTTGGAGACACACGTTGGAAGACTTTGGCTTCTCAACTAGGCTATCAACTAGCTCGGATTGGATTGACCATGTTCTTGGCGTTTTGCACCATAAAAAGGTTGGTAATCTAACCCCCTCGTAAGTTAGATCTATTATTTATGTATTTTGCATTGTTTTGATCTAGATCTTTACTATTTCGCTGCGTAATCCACCCGGCGATATTACATCCCACAAGTGGTAGCAGAGCCTTTGATTTATCATTCAAAGTATGTGAATTTTAGATCTAGGAGTGGAAAATCATGTGTTAGCTTGTTTTTTTATATTTTCGTTTGTTATATGGTTCGAAAATATCATGTATGTTGCCTTTGTGATTGTCGTGGTTAAAGAGATGGATAGGGGTTGGTACTGTTTACCGTAGATCTATTTTGTAGCTCTTTTCATTAGTATCAATTGAGCATAGGATGTGTAATTTTTTTTTTTTTAAGTCATGCGAAAATTGTAAAAAGGTAGTACCTTTTGGTTTTTTAATTTTGATCCGGGTTCGAGACGACGAATATTATGGTGTTGAAGATTATCAAGAAGGTAAAACGGGAGGAGGCCGAATTGTTTAACATTTTTTTGGTCTCGGCAATTAGTATAGGTATAAGCGGCATCATTAATTTTTTTTTTTTTTTGGGATCGGAAAAAAAGAGGACAAGTATATGTTACTTGAGATGCGCATGTTACTACATGTTGCTACAACCACATGTAGTAACACATGTAGTAACGCGCGTTTTTGTCCTTCTCAACCACAATATTTTTATCTTGTCTTTTTTTCCTATTTTAGGTTAAAAGTGGTATTTCACAACCTTTTCATAATTTTTTTTTAGTTAACCTAATGGTTTAGCGGCAAAGTTTGGTTTAAAAAAAAAAAAAGGGATTTTTTTTTGGACATCTGCTGTGACATGCTTTCATAAAAAAAAAAAATTTAAAAAATAAAAAAAAAAAAAAATAATTATATATTCCTTAATGTTTCTGCCGAGTAAAAAAAATTAAAAAAATTTATAAAACAATTTAATATAGATATATTTTAAAATATATTGGTATATTAAGGCCTCCTCTCCTCGTCGTTCGTGGTTCGTGTCAAGATCGAAGGTTCGAGATCCGGAATTTTCAAGATGAAGATCGAAGATCGAGATTTGAAGACTTAGAATTAGTTTTATTTTTTTTTAGAAAATAGGTTAGTCGGGGGTATCAACGGTCCATCTCGGTGTTTAATTTTTCCGTTTATTTTTCGTGTATGATCAAAATTATGTGATAGAAACCGGAAAATTGCCATGACAAGCATAATATCATGAATCCACTCCAATGCATACATGTAGCTAGTTTATTTCGAATAAATTAGGCATGTATGACTCATATAATTAGTTAAAAGCTTATTTAATTAATATGTGGTACTTAATTAATTAAGTAACTAATTATAAAAACCGAGGAACCGGGCTTTGTCAATCGTTACGATTTTAGTGATGAATTCTCGGTGAATCCCACTTAGATAAATCGTTGAGTTTTCGGTGATGGCTTCTCGGTGAACCCTCCTTAAACAGAAATGAATTTGCGCTTTGGTTGATAATTTAGAAATTGGAAAATCATAGTACACGGGTTCGGAAATTGTCTAACTATGGTTGGGCGAGTTCAACTGAGCTACGGCTCGATTGACTCTCCTCACGTGTGACGTTTGCACGGGGGTTCGACAAGACTTAGCATATCCGATAAGTCTTCGGGCTAAACGTGGCTTCTCTTGCCGGATCCGACCAACAGTCACATATGTCCCAACGAATAAGACGGCGTAGACTTGCCTACATAACCAACCCTGTTCGGAGTACTTTGATTTATTGTTTCTTATTGTCAAGATTGAAACCGTAATTAGTAAACCCACCACTTTTTCAAATTATTGAGTAGGAGCGGGGAAGGCGACAACCAACCCCACGGCCTCTACTATAAATGCAAGCACGTGAGAGAAGGGTGACGCCTCGTGCCGCTTTGATTCCGGCCCCCTGCGGGTGGTGTTCACCCCTATCAAATTTCAAGGTTTGGTTTCCGAAAGGATAGGATTTCGGGTACTCGTTGAGTCACTGACCGACCCTGCGGCGGCACAATCGGGGCGTACTTTGAGATCTGATATAGTAGGTCACACTCTTTATGGATATTTTTGAAATATCTAGGCTAGAAAAAGGAAGGTAATCTATGATTAAAGACCAGGATGTCTGATTCCCGTGGGATGTTTGATTCTCAAAGTTTAATCATTGAGAGAGATTGTCTCAGTTTGATCGTCGCCTCTTTGACTGACCCTTCGGCGGCACTGAGGTGTGAGATTAAATCCTTGGAATGGTATGATAGACTTTTAATAAGTTTATTATTCCTGAAATAAAAATCGAGTAGTGAAAATTTATTTTTTTGAATTTAACTTTATGTCATGGGTATTTTATAACTTTAATCTCTAGGCTACTAAACTGTTAGTAATAGGACTTCATTAAAAATGTGGAAGTAACAAGTACGTTGTAATTATCAAAAGAATGCAGTTAATTTTTCAGAAGAGATTTTCCCTTGAGCCTTTAAAAAAAAACTTATGTGACATAGTATAGGTATGTCACGGATGTCACTCGTGTTGAACGAGAGACGACCATACTTAGTTTACAAAAGATGATATAGGACTATCAGATAAATTCATTTAGTGAATTTTAAAAGTGTAATTGCACATCAAATTTCTAATTGAAAAATTGGAAAATCATACATAAGGCATTGCTGGTTAGACAGTATTTGGAACCGATAAACTAGTGGGAGTCTTAGTCTTATGATTTGTTGTTTTTCTGAATCATTAGAAATGTGTAATAGACTGCACAAGAGTTTTTTTCCATTCATTGGAAAAAACAAGAATAAAGCGTTACTAGTTTGACAGTATTTGGAACTGATAAACTAGTGGGAGCTTAGTTCTGGAGATTTTATAATCTTTGAAACATCATGAACACATCATTTCTAGTTAGACAGTATTTGGAACTGATAAACTAATGGGAGCTTAGTTCTGAGTGATGTTCTAATCTTTGAAAAATCATAAATACAAAGTGTCGCCAGTTAGACGGTATTTGGAACCGATAAGCTAGTGGGAGCTTTGTTCTTATGATTTGTCGATTAGAAAAAATCAAATAGTCCAAACAAGTAACACTAAACATCCCACAGTTCAAGAGTATTGTCTACTCAAACGAACAGCTAGTTCAAGACCGTTTCCAGTTAAGGAAAGTCGAGAATGGGAAAGAATGTTTATACGTGTTATTCATCTAAACTAAGTAGTTTTAAGGCTAAACCGGAAAATTAATGAATCGGAAAATTAAAGGATAAGGAAAGTGATTTCGGATCACTGACTAATGCATCCTTAGCAATTTTCTCAAAAGCTAAGTCCTTTGGAATAACTAGGTAGCTTTAAATTAAACGATAAATAAAATAGACAACGGGCAGTTATTTCAGATTGACTAGTGGGAGTGATATAAGGAAATGAATCTTGGATTCAATTCTTGAGTATCATAGAAAATTCAATTTCTGTTTTCGGATTCGTTGGAACGGACGTATTCATTTTCAATAGGATAATTTGTTTGTCTTATTGACGATAAATATAATATTCGTAGCACGAACCCACGACTCGGACTTTTGTTTGATAAAGTCAGAACCACTAAGAAATATTGAATAGGTATATGTAACACATCTTAAACAATATAAACGCAAATGGTTTCCGTATTTAGATAAACACATCATTATATACTATTAATTAGTGCATATTCCCTAACGACATGATCTGCAGACTGGCTTAGGGTGATTCCTATCTCCCAGTCAAAGGATCCCTGTCTCGAACAATGCCTAAGTTTCCTTTCAATCGGGAAAGGGTAATAGATTTCAAGAAGTTACATAGCTTGTTCATATCGACCTTCGGGGTCATATGAAAGATACAAGCTAGTAGGAGTTTTTTCAAGTAGTGACATCTAGTCTGACAACTACTTATAACTCGAGTAAGTTTATCCAAAATATTTGGAGGAATCTCTGATTTCACCAGAGATAGAGTATTCCATACTCAGGAATAGGTTATCACGTAGTCTTCGGGACTGATGCTCGACCTGCCTCCAGTGGAATGTTTTCACTAAGGGATACACCATAAATTTGCCTTATATAGTTATTGATGTGCTACGATACACTGCTTAACTCATTTAAGATATTAGTTGCAATAATAACGGCTTACATTATCATGTGAAACCGAGAAGTCTATCTAGAGATGCCTACACATTTGTGGATACGGAGTGAATTCGGTTCACCCCACTTCCGCAAATATAGACATTTAGCACTTAGTGCTTGAAGGTAGGACTTGAAATTTTGCATACACGCTCAGAGCGTGAAATATCCTAATACATTGAGTAAAGGTTGATTATAAAACTCAAAAAAATAGAGAATGACGGTTATACTGTCAAACTAGGTCTGGTAGAGTCTATAAATCACAGCTTTGGATCTTGAAGTATTTGTACTCAAGATGTTACTAACTGATTTGTTAAGTCCACATCCAACACCGGCAGTTGGTGATAACACTAATAAAAACTACTAAACTAGATCAGTATATCAATCCACCCCGAACGCAGTAGGACTATGGTTTGTCCATTACCCATTGTGGGACCTTACGGTCTATAGGGTAGATTGATGACCTATAGTCCTTCGTGGGCTGTATAGGATCCAGATCATAAAGGTTGGTTTAAAAGCCATAACCCTGCGAATGGAGTTTGATACTCCAGTTCTGTTAAAACTCTTGTAGAACCACCTGAGTATCTCAAGCCCAGTGGGAGTAATTGGAACTACCCGGAGAAGAGTCGAATGAATAGGAAAGTTTAACTTTTAATGCAGAGCTGAGTGATTTAGGGGTGATTCCCTAAAAGGTAGAGAGTTAACCAGACCGTGATCTCCCTTACCACTCAGTCTTCCTTGATTTCGTCAGAAAGCGGGAAATATGGGTGATTCCCTAAGACTTCCTTGCCGAACAACGGAATCTGAACTCATTCAGAGTTGAAGGGTTTTAGCAAAGAACAAATGACATATTCGTTACAAAGCAGAAAATAGGGGTGATTCCCTAAGACCTTTTTGCGAGACTAACGGTATCTTAATTTATTCAGAAAGAACCTTTGGCCGGATGCCTGCCATCGCTTATATCCTTTGGGGATTAAACCAAACCTCTAGGTCATTTCAAAGTCATATATTTTTTTTTAATATGTGGACTTGACCAGCATGTTGATAAGTCTTTCGTAGACTGGGCATCAATATTAGTAAAGTAGTATGTCGATTAGTGTTTGTGAATGGTAACTCTGAAACTGTTGGAAACAACATGGGTGTGTTATCTGAAGTCAGAGGCTAACATGCCATCGGGATATTTTCTAAAGAATTTGACTCACTCGAATTCTCGAAAATAAGCAATTGGCAATCCCATTCATCCATCTCAATGGTTAGGATGTTCTTGCATAGAGGAATGCAACATTCAACGATGTAGTCTACCTTACCTCTCAGGAATGCTTGTCAAAACCTGTGGATGAATACTAAAAGGGATGTTTAGTGAATCCTCAAGTCTATTCGGGAGAATGAGGAATAATATGGTAGTATATTCAGGTGCAAACTAGAATATAAGTGATAACACTGATTCTGGCTTTATGTCAGATTGAGGATGATCGTTAAATCGATCTCGGTCTCAGTGTTTACTCATGTGATGAAGTATTATCCAGTAATCCAATACCACTTCATTGTGAAAACATTGGGGAGGTAGCTCATAAGGAATTTGCAATCACTAGAGGTCATAAGCATATTGAAATCATACCACCGGATTAGATGGAAAGGCGACATTTCGATCCCGAAGATTGACTCAAGCCACCAACCTACCTGATCAGTGTACCGAGTCACATGGTATTCGGATTCTTAGTACGCGCCGGGTCACTGACCTACCCTGTGGCGGCACACTCCGGTCATGCTTGGAAGGATGAATTACTAAGATGCGCTTGAATGGTATGAATCTTGGGGATATGTCTCACTTGTTTTGAGCAAGTGGGAGAATGTGGTAGATATATATATAAAGGGTGTGCTCTAAAACAATTAATCCACTTGACTTTCGTGCAAGTGATAGATTGTTAGGTGTAGTGCCCGAAAGACAATTATCTAATTGTTTTTATTACAATTAATAATTCATCTTATTATATGCATGTATGCTTATAATTAAGACACTACTAAAAACCCTAAGTACCTCGTTTATGTAATCACATAACTCAGTGTATGGCTATACACAAGAGGATTGAGTTAGTGAGATGTACTTAAAATTAACTTAGTCCGTAGCGTTTATTAATCTGAGTACGGGTCTCAAGATTAATTTGTTAATAATGCGCCCATAACACTTTAAGTGTGACAGTCTTATCCGGACTGTCGGTAATAGGGTTCCTAATGGGGAATTTATATATGATGATAATCATATAGGGCTGGACCGATTTGATTTGAGTTCTCGATAAAATTCAATGATCGAGAAGTCTTATTGAATCACAAGATGATCATATATGGATTAATCTCAATCCTAAGGTGATCACAGACGACTGCTTAGACTAGGGTAGGATTTGATGTGTTAGTAAGGAGCACTTCGTAGTATGTGGTCCAACACTTCTCGTTGGCTCTATTTTAGGATGAGTGAGTAGTCTGTGTTATCACAGATATGGAATCCATTCCTTCTTGCAGGAAGTAGATAGACAGTTCCCTTATTTGTTAATCCTAGAAACTGATCGATGGATCCAATTTCATATTATATTAGTTATGAATTAATTGGTCACTAGTGGGTTAATGGTAAATAAGGATAAGATGTTTCGAATAGGGTTTACGAAAATATCCCGATTCGTAACGAACAGTCTATGGAGGATTTATCCGTATGCAATGATTATATCAGTGGACGCTTTCGACTCAAGTTAGAGTGTAAGTTTATATCTATGTTCCACAGAGTTCAGTTTAGGGTTTATGGTGGTGTAATCCCGGAATTAATAGGTTGGATATAATTTTATTCGATTTATTGGAGCTACTGAATATAGGTCCATGGTCCCCGACGTGGCTCCTAACATGCATATGTTTTCTCGTTGCTTCACCTCAATTAATATTAAATTGTTGGATTGGACTGTTTAGAAGATATGTGGATTAATTGTTTAGTTGGACGAGATAATTAAATACGTGTGGCCCTAATTAACCTAGGGTTTGGCCGAAATTTAGGTTATTTAATTATTAAGGAATTAGTTTTCGTGGACTCGGCCCATGAAATATTAGATGATGGAAATTTCGTGTGGAATTAATCTAATAATTATCTCTTAATTAACCTTGGAGGACAAGGATTTGGCCGAAATTTAGGTTATTTAATTATTAATGAATTAGTTTTCTTGGATAATTATTTAACACACGTTGGAAGACTTTGGCTTCTCAAAAAAAAGGTTGGTAATCTAACCCCCTCATAAGTTAGATCTATTATTTATGTATTTTGCATTGTTTAGATCTAGATCTATACTATTCTGCTGCGTTATCGGGTTGATCTTAGATCCATCCGGCGATATTACATCCCACAATAGAATGCTCACTCGAAGGCGTGTTCCAAATATGATGCCGAGCTGAAGTCGGTCTTATAGTGCTGCGCTATGAAACGGATGGTCTTATGATGGCTTTAAGTGGCAGATAGCCTTCACCTTTTGGCGGTCATATGTGGCCGATAGCCTTGACCTTTGTGGTGGAGCACAGCGGTGATATTGAATTCACGGTGGTTCTGGTGGTGGTGCTCAAGAGCAAGGTAGAGATCTTTTTTTTATCAAGATGCGAGGAGTGTTTGGTGTTTATGATTATGAGCTGAACCTGAAAGGCTGCCTACGTACTCTTTGTAAGGGATCAAGCCATGCGTAGTTCTGGAAAATGAGGACTCCCCCCATTTGTGATGGAGGTGATGTGGGTATTTCTAGAGGTCATGAGCAAGCCAACTGGTGAGAGAGGGTAGTTGACGAGTCGGCGGGTTAAGAGCCTAACGGCCTGCTGAGAGCCCTGGCAGACTTGCTGAGGGCCTTGCAGCCTCAATGAGGGACTTTGCTTGTCTTATCAACCTTAAGTGGTATCTTGCTCTTCTTTATGTTGTCGACTTTGGTTATGTCAACTTCCGAAGTAGTTGCGTATTAACCGTGTATTCTGTTTATAAACCGCCTTTTTAAGCACGTATAACTCCACTTTCCTCACTATGTAGTTAGATGAAGCATTATTTTGACTTGTTTTGAAGGTAGTTTTTCCGATCATTGTTTCACCTACGGTCTTTTAGGTCAAGTTGTGGATCTTATAAGGGCTAAGGAAAAATGGATTCGGTTGTTTATCAAATGAGCGGACCGTGAGGATAGATAGATTTTTCAGAATAACCACCCTGCCTAAAAGTGAAAAGCAAAACAAATAAAATATATATATGTGTATACAATATATATTCTCTTTGGCAAGAGGGAAGAAAATCCGGAACGCAAGACATACGACCTCGCACTTAAATAGACCTGATAAAGAGTTTCGGAGTAGTACTCGGCTCACGGTCCACCATTCCCAGATGACTTGACCTACACAATTAAAAATAAAAATCCATCAATAAAATCAATGGAATGAATGGACAAGCATTCTCGTGATTTGCTGGCTCGACTATGGGTTGATATAATGTGATTCTGTCTACATTACTATGGTCTGAGAGTTATTGCACAAACACATGCGTTCATGAATTGAATATTGTTTAATGCATTGATTATGAATAGTATTATTAAACGTGATTCTTATCTTGACTTTGTGATGCTTCGTTATTTTTAGTTAACTTGTATATTCGTCCGAGAGTTCATCTTCATTCGCCATTTTGCTCGGGACGATCAAAAGCTAAGTGGGGGGTAGTTGATCACACCATATTTAGTACTATAAAATACACCATTATTTACACTGAATCATGCTCAATTGACTATGGATAGTTCGATTATTGTATGAAATATAAGTAAATTGCTTAGTACCGGTTCCTTGGTTATTAATTATGCATCTATATGTTTTATCCCGCAATTTTGTATTGTTCTGTCCCGTTTTGCGCACTTTTCAGGTGTAACATATTCTGGAGCTAAAAGGGATGGATCCGGACTATGAAGAAAGTCATTGGGCCAAGATACTGAAGTCCATAGAAGAATCTCTGGGCTCACAAAACCTGAATTAGGCCTGTAATTATGGAAGCCCAAGCCGCAATTGCGGAACTTGGGGGACACGAAACGGAAGCTGCCATGATTTGTATTAAGTCAGTCAGGGTTAGGATATCTAGGTCGATTTACAGGTCTATATGTAGCATGTACCAGTCCATTGTAACGCATGCTACAACTATTATGTAGTTTTATGAAATAAAAGAGTTCTTGGTTTTTGCTTTTCTTTTCCAATGGTTATCTCTTCCAATCCATCATCTAGTTTGAGTTGATCAAGATGGATCCACCATTGATAAATGTATGCATCTTGAACGTTGCTTTACGTTTTTATCATGGGAGATTAGCTTAGATCTTCACGATCAAATTAATCTGCATGTATAAACGAACTGTAATTTACTATAATTAATCAAAACAGAACGATGATATTATAGAATTAGGAACCGCCTCCCTTGCAATGGAGATGGTCTTTATCACAATTTTGAGGCAACTTAGGTAATTCTAAATCTGGAGATTCGGCGTCGGCTACGTTGAGCGACAGATTTAATTTACATGCTTTTAGCATAATCGCCTAATTGAATGTCATCGTAAATTAACATGAAGGACTTACAAGGTGAAGTGTTAGTTAGGACATAGTCTGGATCAATCCTTAGGAACGTGCTAGTCAATCCACGATAGCGTCTTAGGGAGGTTCTCGGTCTTGAGCCGGCACTTTCTAGTACATATTGCGTGTGGGTTAATACAACCAATGAAGGAGGTTAACTGCACATAGGCACCTAGTGTCCGTCCCATGGAAGTAGCGTATTATTAGGAGATTGCAACCATAGCAAAAATTGAATTAAAACACTTGTTCTGATTGAATCGGCGAATTACGGGGAAAGGTAGACATAACAATTATTTACACCAAGTTAAGAGATCGGTGAGGGGGTAAAAGTCAATTACTTTTCTTTATTTATTTTGGTCTCAAAACCTTTATGTGCTCTCAATTAGAGTAGTGCGTATATTATCTGTGGTGCATCGTCTCTGTGGGATCGACATTGACTCGCCTTGCTATACTGCGATTGACATTGCACTCATGCTAGTATTTCATGAGTATAGTGACTTACACACGGATCAAGTAGAGCCGCTGCCTATGCTTGATAGTAATGCAATGACCGTTACTGGATGGCATAGAAGGCGTCCACAAGAGCAAGCGAATGCACAATGGTTAATGGAGGGGCTAGATCTCAGCAGGATATCAATGAAGGGTTCACGAGAGAGATAGTTGCCCTGCACGGTAAGATGGATCACCCGATCCATATTCTCAGCATTCCACCGTACGCTCCGCCACCTCCAAATGCACCTCGACATGCTGCTTCTTTTTCAGCTGTTGGGCTTTCTACTTCTGCCCCACCTCCCGGTTTCGAACGATCACCATCCCCGCCAAAGGACTACTACATGTCTGATTCTGATGAATAGACATTTTTTTGTTTCTTTTCTTATTTTTCACCATTGTTGTTTTTATTTTTCTTTTTCTTGTTTTATTTTTATTTTCCCGACTTTGCACTACCTTGTAGTTTCTTTTAATTAAATATGTGATGAATTTTGTCGGCATAATCTATTTGAATTTGAATTTTATTTGTTTCTTACTTAGTAAAACATTATTATATCATTATTGTTACCTCGAGAAAGCTTCGCCTTGTTTTGTATGTTAGAATTATTATAGATTTCGACTACTATTTCTCTATCCCGATATTTTGACGATACGGATTCATCACCCGCTCTGCGCTTACCGAAGCTATGTTTCTTTCTCTTATTAATCTTTTCATCATTGCGGAAAATGTACCAATCAAGTGGGGGAACATCACTTAGGTCTTAATTATGTGTTTCACCAATTTTTGACTATTTCCATTCTTTTTAACGCATTTTTCAGCACTTTACCTTTTGTGTCATGGGTGAGATAGCAAAGATATCAAGTCTTTGACCTTTTCAAGCTAGTTAATTACATCTCTGTTTCACAAACGAAAGGACGAAACTCGTGCCAACTTTTGAAGTAGTTGTGTGTTAACTGCAAATTTTTTTATGAACTGCCTTCTAAACACGTATAACTCACTTCTTCAGAGTGTAGTTAGATGCCACTTTATTTTGACTTGTGTTGACTAGTTTTCCGAGTTTTGTACTACATATGGTCATTTAGGTCAAGTTGTGCATCTTATAATGGCTAAGGATTTATGGATTTGGTAGTTTATCAAATTGAGCGGACAGTGAGGATAGATAGATTTTTTAGAGTATCCAACCTGCACAAAAAAGAATAAAAATTATTAGGCAAGAGGGTAGCTTCGATAAATGTTCTTGCTTGGCAAGCACCATTGCAAGGTTCTGCTTGATAATCTACCCGGCCCTCGCATTAATAAATATAAAATAATAAGATAAACGCGAGCCTTAGAGTAGTACTCGATTCTCGATCCGCCTTGCCCAGTTGACTTAACCTAAAAATTCAAAATAAAATCAAATTTATAAAATCAACGGCGTAAAGGGACAAACATTCTCATGATTTGCTCGTTAAACCGTGTGTCGATATAATGTGATTCTGTCTACGTTACTGAGGCTTGAGAGTTATTTCACACTCACACAGGTTAATGAATTGGATATTGTTTCATGCGTTACTTATGGATAGTAGTTGACGTGATTCTTATCTTCACATTGGTGATGTATAGCTATTTTTAATTAACTTGTACATTGGTCCGGGAGTTCATTTTATTTCGCCTTTTTGTTCGGGATGACCAAAAGCTAAGTGGGGGTAGTTGATAACACCGTATTTAGTACCATAAACTATACCATTATTTATCCTGAATCGTGCTCAATTGACGAGAGATTGTTCAATTATTGTGTGAAATACATGTCGATTGCTTAGTGTTTGTTTCTCGGTTGATAAATTTGCATTTGCATATTTTTCCCTCGTATATGGTACTGTTCTGCCTCGTTTTCCATGTTTTTCAGGTATGCAATATTCTAGAGCAATGAAGATGAATCCGAGCGATAAATAGTCATGGGCCAAGAGAAGAAAGTCGATGAAGAGGTCTCTTAAGGTGAGAAAAGCTGAAGCCAGGACCTCAATTGCGGAGGCCCAACCACAATTGCGAGCCTGTGTGCAACAAGAAATCAGAAGTTGTGCATTTGCATTAAGTCGGATAGGGTTTAGTTAATTAATTTGGTTTAAGTGTCTATATACGCTCTGTACTAGTCCAATTGTAATATATGCTCTAATGATTATCAATTTTATGAAATAAAATAGTTTCTTGGTTCTTGCTTTGAGTTTATCTTTGGTTTTCTTCTCCAAGCCATCAACTAGCTTGAGTTGATCAAGCTAGATCTCCATAGTTGAAGGTATGAAGCTTTGAAAGTTCCTTTATATTTTTATTATGGTATATTAGCTTTATTTAATGCGGTGTAATTAATCTGCATGTTTAAACGAACCATAATAACCCAAAAGTAATCAGAACAGAAGCATGATATTCCGGAATTAGGAACCGCCGCACTCACAATTGCGATGGTCTATATTGCAATTGCGAGGCACCTTTAGGTCACACAAAATCTGGAGATTCAGTGTCAGCATTGTTGATCGATAGGTTTAATTCACGGTAGGTTAGATCTGGCCAATCTACTTGTCGTATTTCGTAAATTAACACGAAGGACATGAAAGGTGAAGTGTTAATTAGGACATAGTCTGTATCAATCCTTAGGAACGTGCCAGTCAGTGTCGATGGCTACTTAGGGAGACTCTTGGTCTTGAGCGGCACATTCTAGAACTTATTGCGTATGGGTTAATAAAATCAATGAAGGAGGTTAATTAACTGCACATAGACGTTTACTTTCCGTCCCATGGAAGTAAATAAGGTTAGGAGATTGCACATGTAGCTAAACTGAATTAAAACACATTGAATAGGGGAATTAGGGGAAAAAGTAAACATAATGATTAATAACACCAAATTAGAAGAACGGTGAGGTAGTGGAATACAAACTTTATTTTCTGTCTTCATGTTGGTCAAAGACCATTATAGGCATTCTTAGTTAGGTTAATACATTTATTATAAGTGTTGCATTGTCTTTGTGGGATCGACCTTGACTCGCCGTCGCTATGCGGCGATTGACCTAGTACTCTCGCTAGTAATTAGTGAGTAGCACGCGATCACAATTTAAGGTAATTCTTCACATATTTTGGATATTCCATTTGCATAAGCCTAAGGCTCAGGGTTTATGACAATCGTATGTAATTATGTAGTAGTTTTGTAAAATAAGGATGCCAAATTGTGTATTTTTGTAGGTGAATCCATAGTTTGACGTTGGAACCTACATTCTGGAAATTTACTACCTTTAAAAACATTAGATATGAGGTAAATATGTTTTTCGATTAATTAATACGGTTCTTTCTTTTATTTAAGTGGTCTTTACTTAAATTTTTGGCAAAAATCTTGAAAATGTATTTCTGGAAAAGGTTGAGTGTAGGAAATGTTACTGGGACAAGCCATCTTGGTTATGTCTCATTTGTTTGTTTTTATAACATGTATTTTTATGAATCTGCATTATGTTATAGATTATTTTGGCCTTTCGCATCCAGCATAATTGTAGTTTGGGATAAGATGGAGTAATGTGCTTATAGTTGGAATTTATAAAAAAAAACGGCTAAACCCTAACAGTGAGGGCCCCCTCGCCCCCGATCCCACAAGAATGTGAGTAGAGGTTAATCAGGTAACCTAGTAGCTCCAACATGGGCTGCCTGGTCAACCACTGCACTGAAGGGTGTTATCAATCGGAAATCAACCCCATTTCGGGAATCGAACCGCTGACCTCCAGCTTGTAGTTCATGCGATCACTACAACACCCATGCCTTCACCACTAGGCAATATCCAGGGGATTTATAGTTGGAATTTATATATATGAAGTAACATGGTTTATGGTTACGTAAGACTAAGTAAATATTTATGTTAGTAGCTGAGACTAGGTAGAAGACAAGTGAGTCACTGTCCCGGATTTTATCAATACAAGACACAAGTAATAAACCGGTTAACCTCAAGTGCAAGGATCGTAGTATGGAGGCTATGCCGGGTCAATCTTACGGGGAACTAGACGAATGTGAACCCTAGCTTTTGTTTTTAACTAATTATTGTCACGAAAGCTAACCTAAACAAATATTGCATAAAAGTAACTAGACAGAGGAGATTAATCCAATGCTAGGAAAGATCGGAAGCAATAAAAACTAACTAAGTCGCAGAAAAATAAAATAAACTAAACTAAGCTAAGCAATTCGAGTCAAGTGATTTAAATCAAATTTTAACGAACGAACGAGCAATTGTTCCACCTATCCTATCAACGTTTGATACTAATTCGGATTATTTCGTGATCTCTACTCAAGTTGTGATTCACCTATCTAAGGCATGAACACCTACTTTCGTAGACAAGTTCGTTTTCTAATCTTCGATCTTTCGATTAAAGATTAAGTCTTTCTAACCTAGGCGTGAAATCTTTCAATTTCTAATCTAGAGATTCAATCTAATAACTTTCGTTGTGATTAGATTAAAGGTCTAAACTTTTATCATGGTGTTCTAAGGTTAACATGACTTTCATCAAGCAAACAAGAAACAAAGGCACGGATCTTTCGATATAGCATGCAATCAACATATAAAAACATGATAAAGGTAACAACTTTAATAGACACTCACAAAATAATCACGAACTCGAGATCAAACTCGTTGAAACGGACGGCTTCACAACGCTCGTTCAAGGAGGATTTAGCCTCCTAGCATCCTTTGCACATCGAATTGTTGAATAAAAAGTACATGAAATTATCTAATCTAATCTAGAAGTTTAAGTGCATAAAACTAGAGAAAAACTGAAGGAAAAACGCAGCCAAGCTGCCCCTAGGGTTTAGGGTTCGAAAATTGTATGATTAGGGTTTGGGAAATCGCGCCTATTTATAGATTTTTAGGTCGGTTTCGCTGAGTCGGTGCCGTGGACGCCCGTCCACTATCTTGGACGCTCGTCCAGCCTCTATGAACGGAGAATGAACGCTCGTTCGAACGCGTCCGAACTCTCTCGAATGTAAAATACGATTCGGACGCCGCTTCACTTTTATGGACGCCCGTCCACTACCTTGCTCCAGTATTTTGCTCATAACTTCACTTCTAGGGCTCCAAATGAGGTGATTCAACATGCGTTGGAAAGCTATTTCAATCCTCTACAACTTTCATCAAGACAACTTTCCCTGAAAGTGCCTACAAGTGTGGACAAAATCCCCATGAAGTGCCTGGTTCCGGTTTCTTCAATGATTCTTCACTTAAACATCTTTCAACTCTTCCATCTTTATCCTTCTTTTCTCATCTCTATCTCGATTTAGCTCGAATTATATCAACATTTGATCATCAATTTAGCCTCCAACATGTATCTACATCACATTAAGACATCGCAAAACGTAACACAATCCAAATACTCATAAAACCATAATCAAAACACGTACACAACCTCATTTTGCGAATAAACTAATTAAAATCTCACTTGCTTAATAAATCATTTAAAACCACATTTCCTATGCAAATCATATGAATTATGGGGGAGAACATCATAAAATACAACGTTATAAAACGTATAAATTCACCCTTAACAACTCCCCCACACTTAAACTTTGCTCGTCCCGAGCAAAACAAAACAAGATAAAGGCTCGGAAAGAATATAGACACCTCAACACATACACCACATAGTCAATAAATTAGAAGCTCACCATCGTGTGTGTGCATAGCCATAGAAAACTTCCACTAAATCCAAACTTGAAAAACTCAAAGCAAAACTAGCTAATACCCCCTCGTAGACTAGCAATAAAAGATACTTATAAGATGCACCCTACAAACGTGACATATCCCGAAAAGAATGATCGAATATATCTAGGGCCTTTCTGAAATACTCAAGAGGATAATCCCTACACCATATCTATCGGTTTATACGGGGATAAGATTAACGAAAGACTAAGTCTTATATTCATTTCATAACCAATTTCAAGTTGATTTAATTACTTCACATTTAAACACACATCAGAATGAGCTATTGCCCTCATAGTAGAATAGGACATTTCGAGATAATACCCTACCTTACTCCAATCATAAGGCAGCTTTTCTTAACTGTCGTGAGCTCTTAGTCATCATAGTGGTATAGGACATACGTGGTATACCCTACCTCACTCAAATCATCGACTAGCTTCCGACACACCCATTTTATTCATTTAATTCAACTTTTTTTAACAACATTAGTTACGTGTTACTTATCACATTCAAACTTCTAGATATTCACAGTATATCATACTCGGAACTAAATACAAACTATCATAAATCTCAAGATATATACGTAGCACTAAGCACACGACTTACAAGATAATCAAAAATCACTAATCCAAACGGGGTATAGCTTTATAAATTAGCTCATCATTCACTATGGCACGTGGAAAATAAATCTTGGTGAAACAACTAACTCACTAAAAATATGGTATACAGCATCAATGACTATAACAAACCGAACAAAAACGTGTATTGCCTACTCGGGACAAAACACAAATTTTGAAAATTTAGCCCATTTTAGCATAGAAATAACATCATATAAGCAAATGGTAGATACATAGCGATCATTCCCCTCCCCCACACTTAAATAACAACATGTCCTCATGTTGTGCAGAAATAAAAAGAAAGAAAGAACTTAGCTGATAGTAGTTCGAAAGTGGCAAGTCTGGAAGTGGTCGCGATCCAGATCCAAAAATGCTTGATGAAAGCGATGAACCGTGGACCATCCACCGGAAAACGATATCATCCGAAACTCACAATTGCTATCGCAAGTATCCCGCATACATGAAAAACAACACAAAACGTACCTCGGGGGATAGGGGGAAATTATATCACATGAAACATAAGAGATAATCGTATTAGATGGAAAAATCATCGTCCAAGGAAAAGTGCGAACATCCAACCGTCAATTACAAATACGAAAGCGATTCACACAAAACCCTAACTAGACTAAAACTAAACGAAGACACACAAAAAAAAACAAAAGAAAATAAACAAAACAAAAAGGGATATCTAGGGTGCCCCTAGTAGCGCTTTTGGTTTATCGTCGTTAGCTCGACACCATTTAAGCTCGGCTGGGTCGGGCCATTTAACCTTTACGCCGCCCACTACCTCGTTTAAGCTCCGGTCCGTAGTGTGGCTGCGAAACGACATCTAACACATGGGGTAAAATCTTTTATAGCCTTCCAAACTCGTTTAATCTTCCCCATGGCTGATTTCTTTCTTCTCTCGATTCCTCGATGACGTTTAAGCTTTTGCTCTCTTTCATACTCCTCCATATCCCAACTACACCTGCTAGAACTTCTGCCGATGAACCAATACCGTCATTCTCGGAGAATAAATCGGATGAAAACTCATCAAATTCATTGACCTCTCGGAACACCACATCCGAGAATATCGAGAAATTTAACAATCAAAGGTTTTTCTTTAGGTTCACCAATGTAGTGCTTGCACCTTTGACCATTAACTCGAAACGGTTGGTCCGGATAACCGCGTAGTTCTAGAACACCTCCGGGAATGATTTGGAGAATCTCAAAAGGACCGGACCAACGTGTTCTCAACTTCCCGGAAACAAATGTAACCTAGAATTGTATAAGAGAACTTGCTCGCCGACCTGGAATTCTCTCTTCTTTATCTTGCCGTCATGGAGTAGTTTCATCTTCTTTTACCGATCCTGGCACTTTCATATGCACGAAGTCGAACTCGTCCGGCTCATGTATAGCTGCTCGAAGTCGATGCGTCCACAAGTTTGGGCATCAAAGTTTAAAAACTTTGTGGCCCAATAAGCTCTATGCTCTAGCTCGACGGGCGGATGACATGGTTTCCCGTAGACCATTTGATATGGCGATGTACCCATAGGGGTCTTATAGGCGATCCTATATGCCCAAAGTACATCGTCCAACTTCAAACTCCGGTCTTTTCTATGACTATTCACCGTCTTCTCCAGGGATTTTCTTAAGACTCGGTTGCTTCGCTCAACGACCACTAGTCATCGGATGATATGGTGTGCCGGTTTATGGCGAACACCATACTTCTCGAGGACTTTTTCCAAAGGTCGGTTGCGAAGTGTGTCCCTTCATCACCGATCAAGGCACGTGGACATCCAAACCTCACAAAGATGTTCTTCTTCGTAAATTTCATGACCGTTTTATGATCATTGTGAGGAGTGGCTACGCCTCCACCCATTTCGAAACATAGTCAACGCGAGACTAAGATGTATTTGTTGCCACAAGATGATGGGAATGGTCCCATAAAATCGATGCCCCAAACATCAAAGACTTCGCATTCAAGGATGGGTTTCAACGGCATGTCAAACCGCCTTGTCAAAGCTCCGGTTCTTTGGCACCTATCACAAGCTTTGCAGAAAGCTTCTGCGTCCTTAAAGATCGTGGGCCAATAGAAACCGGACTGGAAGATCTTCGCAACCGTTTTCCAAGGACCAAAGTGACCACCTGTGGGTCCACTATGGCATTGCTCGATTATATCGCGTTGCTCGGATTCTGGAACACATCTCCTCAGCAAACCATCTTTGCAGATCTTGAAGAGGTAAGGTTCATCCCAAACGAAATATTTCATATCAGAGAAGAACTTCTTCTTCTCTTGATAAGACATTTCAGGATCAAGGTATTTGGCATGAAGGTAGTTGACAATGGAGGAGTACCAAGGAACATCTGGAGAGCGGCCATCGATCAACATGATGTTTTCTAGAGGAAAGTAAAGATCTATATCATCAGGATCACCCTTTTCCTCACTTAACATCCTAGAAACATGATCCGCCATTACGTTCTCACCGCCATTCTTATCTTTGATTTGAACGTCAAACTCTTGGAGGGTCAGTATCCAACGCAGTAGGCGCGGTTTAGCTTCCTTTTTGGTCATGAGATACCGCAAAGCAGCGTGGTCAGTCCACACAATCACTTGAGCACCCAGCAAGTAACTACGAAACTTATCCATAGCAAAGACTACGGCTAATAGTTCCTTTTCAGTTGTCGTGTAGTTAACTTGAGAAGGATTCAGTGTGTGACTGGCATAATAGATAGGCTGGAACTTTCCATTAAGCTTTTGCCCTAAGACTGCACCAACAGCATAGTTGGATGCATCACACATAAGCTCAAAGGGTAGGTTCCGGTCGGCGATATAAGAATTGGAGCGAGAGATCGCCTACTCTTAAGCTCCTCAAACGCGCGCTTGCAATTCTCATCAAAATCAAAAGTAACGTCTTCTTTGAGTAAAGTAGACGGGGGCTTGGAAATCTTTGAAAAGTCCTGGATGAACCTCCTATAGAAGCCGACATGTCCGAGAAAACCTCGGACTTCCCGAACATTCTTAGGATAACTCATCTTCTCAATAGCTTCAACCTTAGCCCTATCTACTTCTATACCTTTGGCTGATACTTTGTGGCCAAGAACTATGCCTTCATCTACCATGAAATGGCATTTTTCCCAATTAAGCACTAAGTTCTTTTCCACACATCTAGATAACACCGATCAAGATTATCGAGGCAATCATCGAAGGATTGACCAAAGACCGAGAAATCATCCATAAAAATCTCCATGCACTTTTCAACTAGCCCGTCAAAGATTGCCATCATACACCTTTGAAAGGTGGGCAGGGCATTACAAAGACCAAACGGCATCCGCCCGTAGGCGAATGTACCATAAGGGCAAGTGAAAGTGGTCTTCTCTTGGTCAACGGGATCGATGGGTATCCGAAAATATCCCGAATAACCATCCGGAAACGAAGTAGAATGCGTGCCCCGCCGACGCTCAAGCATTTGATCAATGAATGGAAGGGGGAAATGATCTTTCGGTGTGACCTCATTGAGCTTTCGATAATCGATACATACTCGTATCCGATAACGAGCCTCAATGCTATCTCTTCTCCCTTCTCATTTTTCTCAATCGTAATTCCACCTTTCTTGGGAACTACTTGAGTCGGGGAAACCCATTCACCGTCGCAATGGCGTATATGATACCCATATCTAGAAGCTTTATAATTTCCTTCTTGACTACCTCTTGCATGTGAGGGTTGAGCCTTCTCGAGGCTCGTCTAACTCGTTTTGCACCCTCCTCGGTCTTGATCTTGTGCATACGGATGTCGGGAGATATCCCTCGGATATCTCCCACCCGCCATCCAAAGGCTTTCTCATTTTTGCGCAAGACGTTTAACGGTTTAAGCTCTTCTATTCGACATAGCTTGGCGAGAGATGATCAAAGGAAGCTTGTCACCTTCTCTCGTAAATACATACTTAAGATGTTTAGGCAACGGCTTCGAACCAAGTCTACGGGGGTTCCTCTAGACTTGATTTAAGATCTCCACTCCTCAACTCAACATCGTCGAGTTTACTTAGTGGCCCTACCGCAAAGCTTCTTCTCGTAGCCCATCCTCAAAATCAGGCCGCTAACCGGTCTAGATTGACCACACCATGATTATTCGGATTATCGATCAATCGCTCATATTCTCGCTTCTACGACCAAGACTTGCTTATCCATGAAGTCATTGAAGTCATCAGACGTCTCCTCAATGGAAAAGCCGGTTGGAGAACCGGAGGGTACTTGAATAGATTTAGAAACGCTATAGCTCACCTCTTGGTCACCAACTCGGATAGTTACTTTCCCACCATCACAATCGATGAGGGCTCTAGTTGTAGATAGGAAAGGTCTTCCAAGAATCGTAGGGACATTTTCATTTTTCTCCATATCTAAGACATACCGGTCAACGGGAAAGGTAAACCTACCAACTTGAACCAATACGTCCTTTAGGATCCCCGAGGCTTTCTTTGAAGATCTATCAACCGAACCGCAAGTTCATGGTAGTGGGTTCTAGAAGACTTTGTAAACCCGGTTTGCTTGCACACGAGATAATGGCATCAAGCCGATAGATGCACCCGAGTCACATAAGGAATTTGGGAAGACTAATCCCCCCATCCGCAATGTGAGCACAAATTTTCCCGGGTCGCTTCTCTTGATTGGTAAGCTTTCATAATTAACCGAGAGAACACTCCTTACCAACCGCTTGATCCATTCCCGCTAACTTCTTCTTGGAAGATACAACATCCTTGATGAACTTTGTATACTTAGGCATCTCGACCAAGACCTCGGATAATGGCGATTTACCCGAGTATTTTTCAACAATTTAAGCACCTTTTCGTACTTCTTATCTTCGCTCAACGGGATGTTGCTCTTTCTAGGTGGAAAGGGAAGCTTTTTCAAATCATCCTCGGAAAATACTTTCTTCGAGGACGAACTAACGGCCTTGTCTTCCAAATCTTTCCACCGAACCGTCTTTTCATTCTTTTTGTTAGTCAGGGGATCAGCCACCTGACTATCATTTAACTCATCATTCCTCAGGGGATCAGCCACCTGAGGACTTCCAATTGATTCTTTATTCCTCAAGAGATCAGCCACTTGAGGAATCTCAACTCTTTCTTCTATCAGGGGATCAGCCACCTGATTTGCCTTCTGCAGCCGAGGGGATGATGGTTGCTCAATTTCCCCTCCCCTTATCGGCGGCGGGGAGGGGCTAGTGGTTTCCCCGGAAGCCGGGGGGACCACCAACTTGAGAACCACTTCTTAAGTTCATCGCACCGGCCTCCTCTTTACCGTATTGCATTATTGGCACGAGGTCGGTGCGTTGGCCGTTGCTTAAATCGGCTTGAGCGACTTGACCGCCTCTTGGATTCTTTTCCGTGAAGGCCGGGCAACCGCCCGACGGTCTAGAGGCTAACTTGCTCGGCCAATTGCCCGATTTGCCTCTCAAGGCTTTTCATCGTCCCGCTTTGCACCTCCCGAAATGAACTCCATTCGGCTTTTATATCGTCCCGGTGGGAGGTGCCTTGAGAGTTTTGAAAGTTACGGGGAAATGGTGGCTTGGCCGACTTTGGAATGCGAAATTAGAATTGGTGGCCAATTCGATTGAACCTTTGTTTGTGGATTGGAAGAATTATAGCTTGGGTTCGATTATAACCAGGGTTGCTATTGAAGTTCGAATTAGGATTAAATCCCGAAGATTGATTAAACCCTTGGTTTTGGAAACTGTTCGCCGAGAGAATTGGTTATTGAATCTCCGATTTGTCGGCCGAGAAAGGATTGACTTCCGCATTCGCCCAATCATGGGACGAATCCCCATGCTATCACATACTTGGCATTTGGATTATGCTGTCCATAGTCATGAACAACATTGACTTGCTGAGCAGAGGGGGAAGAAAATTGACATTGGCCAGTCATATGGCCAGTCTGACAGCATGCTTCACAATACAGAACTTGAGAGTTCTGTGAAAGTGAAGGAGCCTGATAACTCGGGTAGGGGCCGGTGTGAGAGGCCGTCAGTTGAGAAGGTGCCATCTGCTTTTGCAGTATGGCAACAAGACTTTGCATAGTCACCTCTTCGACCTTGGGAGGGGGAGGAGGTGCTTGGATGGCTTGATAAGAGGGGGCGTAGTTATATTTGGCAATGTCCTCGAACAATGCCCACCCCTCATCAGGTGTTTTCTTGAGAAATGCCCCACCAGAGGAACTATTGACCATGCCCTTGGTGAGCTCGGTCAATCCGCTGAAGAAAGTATGGACTTGCCTTTGCTTTGGCAAGCCATGATGGGGACACTTTCGCAGGAGAGACTTAAACCTTTTCCACGCCTCAAAGAATGATTCATTTTCCAGCTGACGGAATGTGAAGATTTCGTTCAGACAATGGGCTGTTTTTGAAGGAGGAAAGTATTGACTTAGAAATTCCTTCTCGAGCTCCGCCCACGTAGTGATGGATTCAGAGGGGAGAGAGTGATACCACTCGAGTGCCTCCCCCCGTAAGGAAAATGGAAATAGTTTAAGCTTGATGGCGTCCTCACTTACACCTTGGATACGGGTAGTACCGCATATTTGCAAGAATGTGTGTAAGTGAGTGTGGGGGTTTTCAGATGGGAAACCATGGAAAATTGATGCATGCTGCATCATCTGTATAAGTCCGGGTTTAAGCTCGAAGTTTGGAGCAGTAATGGTAGGCATGACGATAGCCGGGTTGATGGTGACTGTACCGGGCATGGCATAGTCGGCCAACGTCCGTCTATCTTCCGCTGCCATTATTACTATTCTTTCGATTTCTCCTGAAAGATATTGCTCAAATTCTTGATCTAGAGCGTTTCCTTCATCGAAACGAAGTCTCCGCCTATTGGGTCGGACTATGGTCCGCTCGGGGTCAGGGGAATAGATTAGTGGTCCCTTATGACTACGAGTTTGCATAAACCGAACACCAACTCAAGGTGTTGAGCAAGAAAGGATAGAAAGTGACGAAAGGACAGATCAGACAGAGGGAAAGGATAACTAAACCTAGAGGAATCAAAAACTACGAAACTTAACTACGAAAAATTTAAAAACGAGAAAAACAGAAACACCAAAAACGTGTTGAAATCTTCGAGCCCAAAATGGAAGGGAAAACAGTGGATTTTGACCTCGAAAACGGTGTCGGACGGCCTTTGGCCGTCGCCACGTCGTCGGCGTCGGAACGAGCTTTCCGAATTGGGGTCCCGCGCGCCAATCCGACACTCGAGCCGAAAGTTATGGCCAAAATACTATCAAGTGCTAAAACGGACCCTTTTATCCTAAAATTTGATCGTGAAAGGTGTGGAGTCGGATGATTCAACCTTAGATGTCACCGAATCAATGTGGAAACTAGAAAGGATAGAAACAAAAACCCTACCTACGAAAAGACAACGAAACGGGAGGACGGACGGGCGTCCAAGGTCCCGGACGGGCGTCCGCCCGGGGTTGAAGTGGACGGGCGTTCGAAAAACCGAACGCTCGTCGAGGGGTCGAAACGAACGAGTTGAAATTTTTACGGTGGACGGGCGTTCATAGGTATGGACGCTCGTTCATATGCAAAATTTTCCGGAAAAAGAACAAAACGATTTCGGAACGAGAGAGAAAAGTAAAGAAAACGAAGCGGGAAAAACGGGGAGAAAAAACTAATCACTAACGAAACTTTAACCCTAATCTAAAACACCAATATCCTAACTACTTAAAGGTTAATCTTCCTAGGAATCGACCTAAAAACAGGGATTAAAACGCAGAAAACAGAAAGAAAAAAAAACTGAACTAACACAGAAAAACGAAAAACAAATAAAAACAAAAACTAGGCAAACCGTCCGGTTCCCCGGCAACGGCGCCAAAAACTTGTCCCGGATTTTATCAATACAAAACACAAGTAATAAACCGGTTAACCTCAAGTGCAAGGATCGTAGTAAAGAGGCTATGCCGGGTCGATCTTACGGGGAACTAGACGAATGTGAACCCTAGCTTTTGTTTTTAACTAATTATTGTCACGAAAGCTAACCTAAACAAATATTGCATAAAAGTAACTAGACAGAGGAGATTAATCCAATGCTAGGAAAGATCGGAAGCAATAAAAACTAACTAAGTCGCAGAAAAATAAAATAAACTAAACTAAGCTAAGCAATTCGAGTCAAGTGATTTAAATCAAATTTTAACGAACGAACGAGCAATTGTTCCACCTATCCTATCAACGTTTGATACTAATTCGGATTATTTCGTGATCTCTACTCAAGTTGTGATTCACCTATCTAAGGCATGAACACCTACTTTCGTAGACAAGTTCGTTTTCTAATCTTCGATCTTTCGATTAAAGATTAAGTCTTTCTAACCTAGGCGTGAAATCTTTCAATTTCTAATCTAGAGATTCAATCTAATAACTTTCGTTGTGATTAGATTAAAGGTCTAAACTTTTATCATGGTGTTCTAAGGTTAACATGACTTTCATCAAGCAAACAAGAAACAAAGGCACGGATCTTTCGATATAGCATGCAATCAACATATAAAAACATGATAAAGGTAACAACTTTAATAGACACTCACAAAATAATCACGAACTCGAGATCAAACTTGTTGAAACGGACGGCTTCACAACGCTCGTTCAAGGAGGATTTAGCCTCCTAGCATCCTTTGCACATCGAATTGTTGAATAAAAAGTACATGAAATTATCTAATCTAATCTAGAAGTTTAAGTGCATAAAACTAGAGAAAAAGCTGAAGGAAAAACGCAGCCAAGCTGCCCCTAGGGTTTAGGGTTCGAAAATTGTATGATTAGGGTTTGGGAAATCGCGCCTATTTATAGATTTTTAGGTCGGTTTCGCCGAGTCGGTGCCGTGGACGCCCGTCCACTATCTTGGACGCTCGTCCAGCCTCTATGAACGGAGAATGAACGCTCGTTCGGGACGCGTCCGAACTCTCGAATGTAAAATACGATTCGGGACGCCGCTTCACTTTTATGGACGCCCGTCCACTACCTTGCTCCAGTATTTTGCTCATAACTTCACTTCTAGGGCTCCAAATGAGGTGATTCAACATGCGTTGGAAAGCTATTTCAATCCTCTACAACTTTCATCAAGACAACTTTCCCTGAAAGTGCCTACAAGTGTGGACAAAATCCCCATGAAGTGCCTGGTTCCGGTTTCTTCAATGATTCTTCACTTAAACATCTTTCAACTCTTCCATCTTTATCCTTCTTTTCTCATCTCTATCTCGATTTAGCTCGAATTATATCAACATTTGATCATCAATTTAGCCTCCAACATGTATCTACATCACATTAAGACATCGCAAAACGTAACACAATCCAAATACTCATAAAACCATAATCAAAACACGTACACAACCTCATTTTGCGAATAAACTAATTAAAATCTCACTTGCTTAATAAATCATTTAAAACCACATTTCCTATGCAAATCATATGAATTATGGGGGAGAACATCATAAAATACAACGTTATAAAACGTATAAATTCACCCTTAACATAACTAGACAGGAAAACTTTAAAGAATATAGATGAATGCAATAGATGTAAACGAAATTTTACAGAATATTTTACGTATAGATTATCTGCTGCGGTGTTATTTTTCGTAAATATAATATTTAAATCACTAAAATCATATACTACAAAACGTCTCATCGGTTGCAGCTTTTAATCTCTCACAATATATACACTTTGTATATCAACCTCAACTAAACTGTCTTGCGAGAACCTTAATATCCCTACAAAATCAAAAGCACGACCGTCCTTACAAGAAAAGAAGTAAAATTGCACTCATCGCCTGCAACATGAGTGGGGACTTTTGTGGTCGGTGTTTAAGCATTTCAGAAAAGTAAAATTGCAAGTAGCAAGATATTAAATGCTTTGGAATTTTAATAGAATATATATATATATATATATATATATATATATATATATATATATATATATATATATATATATATATATGTTGAAGATAAGATTAAAGCATGACCGTTAGATTAGTCTAAAAGGTGTATGGCTTAGATTTGTCCAAGTGTTATTAATTGTAACGAAATCTATCTAGTAGATTCTGTGCTAGTAGTACTTATTTTGACTGCTTCTGTACAACGTCATCATTATTGAAATGAATCCAACGTTATAATCTTTCTGTTTCTTAATCTTGGTATCAGAGAGATTAGCCGGAGATGGCGACTCCGCTGGAAATTTGAGCCTCACCCAGCTCCACCGGTCCTGTCTTAACAACCTTGTCCACTCCTGTGTCGTCTGTATCTGAATCATGCTCATCTAGTCAAAGCCTTGTTGGTCATACTCTTATTCCACCTTCTTCCGGCCAAGTGCTCTTCACTACCGGTGCCCAAACATCTCTTTAAGCTGCCGGAATCTCACCTACTGTGCAGTTTGGTCAGATCCCACCTCTGGTATCATCGATTCGGGACTCTCCTTTTCGTCCAGAGCTATATCCATCACTAATGCGTTCTCCAGGTTATGGTCTTCTTCCTCCTTCGTCTTCTACTCCCTTTCCTGGACACTTGACTCAAACATGTAATGTTAAATTGTCTCGTGATAACTACCTATTGTGGAAATCCACTGTTTTGCCTATCATTCGAGGTCACAGATTGGATGGATATCTGTTGGGTACTAAACCCAGGCCTCTAGCTGCTCCTGGTGTTCATCTTGCTCTTGGATACCCTGGATCTCAAACACCAGAAGAATGGGATGTTGTAGATTCGTTGTTGGTTGGTTGGCTACTCAGTTCCATGACCGAGCAGGCGTTGGTTGAGGTAATTGGCTGTGAAACGTCTCATGAAGTCTGGAAAACTCTGGAAACTTTGTTCAACAGTCAGTCTGAAGCCAGGATGCTTGAATTGAAGAACTCCTTAGCAAAAGCAGAAAAGGGGTCCAGATCCATGGCTGATTACCTAGCCCAGATGAAATCTTATAGTGATAATCTTGCAGCTGCAGGTTATCCAATTACTCGGTCTGAATTGATATTGGCAGTTCTGGGTGGCCTTGATAGAGAATATGAGGCAGCCATAGTCAACATCACTGCAAGGGTTGGTGATCTTACATGGCAAGAGGTTCAATCACAACTCCTTATTCATGAGAAGCTTGTGGCCCGTTTTCACTCTCCAGGAGGACCTGGTAGCAATGTTGTTGCTCATTTGACTTCTTCTGGGCCAAGACCTGGTGGATACTACACCAATTCCAGGCCTCCAAACAACAATACTGGCAGAGGTAGAGGTGGTGGAGGTCAAAGAGGTGGCCGGAATGGTGGCAGAGGCAGAAGTGGCAGAGGAAATTAAAATCAAAATCAGAATGCTAACACCAGTAAAATGGCCTGTCAATTATGTGGTAAAATTGGCCATACTGCTAATATCTGCTGGCATAGGTTTGAAACGGACTTCAACAACAGCAGCACTGGTGATAATAACACTCCTAAACAGATTTCAGCCTTTGTTGCAAGTCCTCAAAATGTTGGTGACAATTCATGGTATCTTGACAGTGGTGCTACCAACCATGTCACATCTGACCTCAATAATCTTCATCTCAATGCTGGATACAATGGTAATGATACATTGGCTGTGGGAAATGGTAAGGCCTTGTGCATTAAGCACATTGGCACTAGTTCTATTCCCACTATTGTCAAACCTTTAATCCTTAATACTCTTTTACATGTTCCTGAAATTACAAAAAATCTAATCAGTGTGTCTAAACTAATTTCTGATAATAGTATCACCGTGTTGTTCACTGATTCTTTGTGTTTTGTGAAGGACAAGAGCACAGACCAAATTCTGCTCAGGGGTCGTCTCAAGGATGGATTGTACCAGATGGAGCCTCCCAGTCTTAAGGATCAGAGTTCCCTTCACTCCAAAATCAGTAGTTCTAGTGATTCCTCTTGTTTTAGTGTGTCTAAGTCCCCAAAGTCTTCCCCTAAAGTTGCCAGTCAAGGTGTTACTCTTGATACTTGGCATAGAAGGTTAGGTCACTGTTCTGTTAATGTACTGAAACAAGTCCTACTTCAATGTAATGTTGCTTTTAATGAAAAGTTGAACTTCTGTGAAGCTTGCCAGTTAGGAAAATCACACATGTTGGCTCATTATCCTTCTGTTTCTCATGCTAATGACATGTTTGATTTAGTTCACACTGATATTTGGGGACCTGCCCCTGTCAAATCCATTGAGGGATACACTTATTATATCCATTTTATTGATGATCACACTAGGTATACTTGGGTATACCCCCTTAAACTTAAATCTGAAGCTATAAATG
The DNA here is from genome assembly GCA_036785695.1 of Gentiana straminea. Lineage (NCBI taxonomy): Eukaryota > Viridiplantae > Streptophyta > Magnoliopsida > Gentianales > Gentianaceae > Gentiana > Gentiana straminea. Next base: position 1,524,549 of record JAVUPR010000326.1, on the reverse strand, counting down.
CCTTTCAACAATTCAAAACTTTGATCCAGAACAAGTTTAACTCCACTATTAAGTGTGTTCAATCTGATTGGGGGGGTGAATATAGGAGCTTTGAACCATATCTTAAAAATGAAGGAATTCTATTCAGACATTCATGTCCTCATGACCATAGTCAAAATGGTAGAGCTGAGAGGAAACATAGACATATTGTGGAGCTTGGTCTTACTCTTCTAGCACAAGCATCTATGCCACTTAGATTTTGGTGGCACAATTTTGAGGCTGATGTTAACTTGATCAATAACCTTCCTACCAGTGTGTTAAACCACAAGTCCTCATATGAGTGCTTATACAACACAAAACCTTCATACTCTCTTCTTAGAGTCTTTGGGTGTGCTGTCTACCCAAATCTTAGACCATTTCAACAAACCAAGTTCCAGTTTATAGATCCAAGTGTGTTAATCTTGGTTTGAGTATGAGTCATAAAGGCTATAAGTGTTTAGATGAGTCTGGAAGAGTGTATATCACCATAAATGCTGTCTTTAATGAAGAAGTGTTCCCTTTTCTTTGATGGTAACCTACAGGGCCCTCATAAGGATGTCATTCCAGTGTCTAACCAGGGTCAATGCTCAGCTCTCAATCTTCTAGATCAATGGCATTTCACCCCTGTCACTACTTCTGCCATTGCTGGTACAATCCACCAAGAGGAGCCACCAAGCGCCTGCGATCACTCATCACAGGTACTGAAAACTTGCACTACTGAGGAGTCCACACCTTCCAGTCCAAACACACACACATCAGTACCACAAAACACACCTCCATCCACACCTGCTGTTGCAGTTACACCACATATCAGTCCATCCCCTCAACAGGGTTTCACAGCACATCTCCATCTTACCACCATGACTCTCCTGTAGCCTCTAGCACACCTATACCTAATATAACTGAATCCCAGTCTGGTCCACTTGATGTCTCTATTCAACAACCTACTACAAAAAACCCTGGTTTCTGTCCACCCTATGCAAACTAGGGCCAAGGCAGGCATTTTTAAACCTAAAACCTATAGTGTCAGGTGTCTCAATGTCAATACCTTGACATTTCCCACAGAACCCTTAAATGTATCAGAAGCATTGTCTAAATCTGAATGGTGAAGTGCTATGGCAGAAGAGTATATGGCCCTAATGCAGAACCATACTTGGGATTTGATTCCTCCACCAACAAATCACAATGTTGTGGCAAATAGGTGGGTATTCAAAGTGAAGCTTCATCCTGATGGAAGTGTCCTCAAATATAAGGCAAGGTTGGTAGCTAAGGGGTTTTTGCAGAACTATGGAATCAATTTTACAGAAACATTCAGTCCTGTTGCCAAATCTGGAACTATAAGGGTTAACTTAGCAGTTGCAGTGTCTATGAATTGGCCTATTCATCAAATAGATATCAATAATGCTTTCCTTAATGGTCCACTTAAGGAACCTGTTCTTATGTCCCAACCAGAGGGATTTGTGGATCCTACCAGACCACACTTTGTGTGCAAGTTGAACAAAGCATTGTATGGGTTGAAACAGGCCCCAAGAGCCTGGTTTGAAGCACTAGCAGGACAACTGAAAATGTGGGGGTTTGTCCAAGCTGTTTCTGATATATCTTTGTTCACATACAAAATCTCTAAACAAGTGCTGTATGTCTTAATCTATGTTGATGATATACTGATCACAGGAAACTCACCTGACTTGATCAAGAGTTTTGTGCAACAGCTCAACAGCAGATTTGCTCTTAAAGATCTTGGACATGTATTACATTTTCTGGGAATGCAAGTTTTCAGGGACATCTCTGGTCTCTACTTAAATCAGTCACACTATGCTATTCAACTACTATAGAGGCTTGGACTGGATCATCTAAAATGGTGCTCCACACCTATGACTGCTGGGATAAGTCTTAAACCAAAGCAAGGTACCCCTCTCTCTGATCCTAAAATCTATAGAAGTGCTATTGGTGGTTTACAGTATCTTACCCTAACCAGACCAGACATCACTTTTGCTGTCAATTGCTTAAGTCAATTTATGCAAGAACCTTATTCTGATCACTGGACAGCTTTGAAAAAATTATTGAGATATGTCAGTGGGACTCTACACTTAAGTCTGCATTTTAAACCATCTCATAATTTTCACTTGACTGGGTTTACTGATGCTGATTGGGCAGTCAGCTCATTTGATAGAAGATCTGTTGGTGGCTATTGTGTGTATGTTGGTGATTCTTTAGTGTCCTGGAGCTCCAAGAAGCAAGGGATAGTGTCTAGGTCTAGCACAGAGTCTGAGTATAGAGCTCTTGCTGACCTATCTGCAGAAATGAAGTGGCTACAGCAGCTTATGGGTGAGTTAGGTATTCAGATACCTGGAATTCCTAGGGCCTGGTGTGATAACACTGGAGCTACATCCTTGGCTTATAATCCAGTGTATCATGCTAGGACCAAGCATATAGAAGTTGACATCCATTTTATTAGAGATCAAGTTCTAGCAAAGCAGCTGCAAGTTTTATATGTGCCCTCCACTCGAATGCAGTTGCGACGATGTATGACAAAAGCCTTGCCTACTTCCTCTTTCACACATTTCAGGGACAAACTCAATGTTGCAACAGCACCATTTCGTTTGAGGGGGGCTGTTGAAGATAAGATTAAAGCATGACCGTTAGATTAGTCTAAAAGGTGTATGGCTTAGATTTGTCCAAGTGTTATTAATTGTAACAGAAATCTATCTAGTAGATTCTGTGCTAGTAGTACTTATTTTGACTGCTGCTGTACAACGTCATCATTATTGAAATGAATCCAACGTTATAATCTTTCTGTTTCTTTATCTATATATATATATATATATATATATATATATATATATATATATATATATATATATATATATATATATATTATTATTATTATTATTATATGTATGTATATATATCTTATACTAATGTGTTATTATTATATTATTTTATATGTTTTTACGGAAACGAAATATACACACTTTTGTTTTCATTGGGACTCGAAGACAGATATTCCGAAAAAAGATGCCACGGTAATTACCACTGGACTAATGTCTTATTGGCATATTATTTTATGTTTATCTATGAAACACTTGATAGTATATTTGAAATAACTAATCACGACGACTAAACCCCAAATTGTAAAAGTGAACAAATTTGAAAGGATTACCGACTAATATTGATCATTTACAGCTTTTTTTACGGTTTGGTTGTTAACTTAAAAAAACATGTTGAAATGTCTCTGCCACTAATTCATTTGTCACATGTAATGTAGCAATATTTTAGGTTTAGGTTTAAGACTACAGAAACTTACCAAACTAGTGTCTTCAACATCTCGACATGACATTGCCACCCTAATAGTTTTTGTACCTTGGCCTCACATAACTTACATTAGGTAATTGTAACTTTCAACTTATAAAATTTTTGCCCCGCACTTTTTATCATAAATGACATTAGCCATGTGTACGACATTGAAATGAGTATGAATTCTAACAACTTAGTACTACCTTCCGTTCCTTGTCATCAGACAATAATGAACGTAATTGCCGGTAAAATTTATATTTACGTACAGTAATGTTTATGTTTAGCGTTCACGATGCTCAAAATCGTCACCTCTGGAATCTGGTAATTAGAGTTGGTGAGGATAATCAAACAACTATAACAGATGGTTATGTTGAAGAATTATAGCTGAGCCAATAACCGTGACGGACCCATAAAATTTTTTTTTTCAAGTGGGGGCCGAATTCTCACTTAAATATGGTAGTGAATTTTTTTTTTTTAAAAATTCATAAATGTCAATATGAAAAGGAAAAAACATAAATATTAAACACTACAAAGGGAAAAATAAAATGTAAATTACAAATTGAGCACCGGTTAATACTTAGGCACCATACCAATTGAGCAACAAGGAGAGTTTTATTAAAAATGTTCAAAAATATATACATACACATGTATTTCATATTATTGGAGGGGTATACTAGTAATTTCTCACCGAAATTTGAGTGGGGGCCATGCACCCCCTTTCTTAATGCTGGGTCCGTCCCTGGCCAATACATAATTGACTGCCTACGTATCATTATATTGTATGGGATCAAGTAATTATGACGTAGTTTTGAAGGTTGGAGGAGATGATTCTTTTAATTGGGCTCCCTCGAGGGGAGTTGATTGTGCAGTCATTGAACACGTGGTCAATGGTTTGATGTAGTTATGGGGCCCGTCATGGAGAAATCATGCCCATGTATGCATTCATAATGGAACCTTTATGAGATAATATTGGATTTAAAGCTGATTGACTGTATATCCGTCATCTAAGTTTGTCAAGGCTTATATTGGCCTCTAGGTATCTAGACCGAGGTGAGCTTGCACCATGTCGGTGATAGGAGCTGTTAAGCGTCCTGGATTGATTTGACTTTTGGTGTTAAGGAGTGACATATGCCATGTCGATGTCTTAGCGAGTGTCTTCCGCTTGATAACGACCATTTTACCGAGGTCGGCCCATACCGAAGGAATAAAATAGCATCGAGATCATTAGACCCTAAAGAAATTGAAAAAGGGAAAACGATATTTTATTGCACCGTATTTTCTGAATTACGAGAGCCTAGTACTTATAGTAGAAAATAAATAAAACAAAAAAAACTTAACAATATCCCTAATTTAAACAAAATTGGATAAACCCTAGAATTTCAAATTCGACTTGTGGCTATCCCCTTTCTTCACGTTGTTGCTGTTGTTGATCCCAGGAGGACTCTCCATTGTGAGGATTCTTCACCAATGATTCTTTATCCAGGTAACGGCTGCCTCTGTCTTTATCTTCTATTTCTCTGTTGCTATCTGTATCTTTATCCTGTAATTCTTCATCCCCCTCAATCTGGCGTGGGAGAGAGAACGAACACGGAGATTGCGCTGTAACAGAGAAAACTGATGCTTCGGCAAGGGCTTAGTAAAAATATCAGCTAACTGTTGAGTAGACGGCACAAACCATGTAATAAGTTGCCGTACGGCTACCTTCTCACGAAACAAAATGATAGTCTATTTTGAAATGCTTAGACCGAGAGTGAAACATAGGATTAACAGTCATATGTAAAGCACTGAGATTGTCACACAATAACTGAGGTGGACTGGATAGCCTGACACCAATATCTCGTAAAAGATGTGTAACCCAAACCAACTCTGTTGTAGTAGATGCCATAGACCTGTACTCCGCTTCTGAGCTAGAACGAGCCACTGTTGGTTGTTTTTTGGAGCTCCAAGGGATGCAGATAGCTCCTAGGAAAACACAAAAACCACTTGTACTTCTCCTAGTAGTAGGACATCCAGCCCAATCTGCATCACTATAGGCATAGAGAGTAGATGGACTCTGTTGGAGATAGTGGAGCCCATAATCTATTGTACCCTTAACAAAGCGAAGCAACCTTTTGACCTCCTTCAAATGACCCAAAGTAGGACTGGCAAAGTGCTGGCAGACCCTGTTCACAGCATGAGTGATATCTGGCCTTGTAAAGGTGAGCTAGTGCAGTGCTCCTACTATGCTTCTGAAAGTGAATGCATCAAAGGGTTGAAGATCTACATTGGTATTTTGTACCTTTAGTGCCAATGGAGTATCAATAGGACTGCAGAGCTCATTTGAGTTCTTGTAAGCAAGGACTGGGCATATTTCTGTTGAGTCAGAAACACCCCATAAGGTGTATCCTTGATTTCTATGCCAAGAAAATACCTTAACTGGCCCAAATCCTTAAGGGAGAATTCTTGACTAAGTTTATTAATTAGGTCAAGAATAAACTGTAAGCTGCTGCCTGTAATTATAATGTCATCTACATAGATTAACATTACCACTACATCACCTTGTTCCTTGAAAACAAACATGGAGGAATCTGCCTTACTGCACTGAATATTTAGTTGAAGTAAACACTGGGACAGTCTATCAAACCAGGCCCTTGGGGCTTGTTTAAGTCCATACAAAGACCTCTATAATGGACACACATGATGTGGCTTAGTTCTGTCTTCAAAACCTGGTGGGTTGTGTCATATAGACAGTTTCCTTAAGGTGTCCATGCAAAAATGCATTCTTGACATCCAACTGTCTCATTGGCCATCTGTGAGACACAGCCAGAGATAAGACCAATCTGATAGTAGTAGGCTTGATTACTGGGCTAAATGTCTCCTCAAAATCAATTCCAGACTGTTGAGAGTATCCTTGGGCTACTAATCTAGCCTTATATCTCTCAAGACTGCCATCCTCCTTTGTTTTGACTCTAAAAACCCACTTGGACCCTACTATGTTTGTGTTGGGAGGTCTGGGCACTAGAATCCAAGTGTTGTTGTCCTTCAAAGCTGTAAGTTCTTCCTCCATAGCTTTGACCCATTCTGGCTGTTTGAGATCAGTTATGATTGTTTTTGGTTCAGGTTTAATATCACCATCCACTACTTTCAGGGCATAGTCCTTTAAGTATGATGGAAGTCTTCCATCTCTTATAGGTCTAGTAGGTGAAGGTGTATGTGGAGTCTCTGACTCAGGGGACTGGGGTGTACCTGAATTTTCTAGTTGCTGTTCTTAAGGATTTGGGAAATCAGGATGATCTTGTTCTCCTGAATTTCCCTGTACTTCTGCAGTTTGATGTCATGCATGTTCTGTGATGTCAGAGTCTTGATTTTCTGATGGACAACAGTCAGAGATGACTCTGGGATTAGATGAGTCATCTTGCGCAGAATCAATGGGACTAACTGTGTCCTCACATTCATCAGTAGTAGGATAATCCACACACTCTGATGTAGGTACTAATGCCTGCACTGTTGGTGGTTTAAAAGGAAACACATCCTCATTAAAAACAACATGTCTGGAAATATAGACTCTTTTTGTTAAAGGATCCAAACATTTGTATCCTTTGTGAGAAGGACTATACCACAAAAACACACAAGGAACACTTCTTTTTGCAATTTTTGATTGACCATGATGCCTCAAAGTGGGAAAACATTGACATCCAAAAAATTTCAGACTATTATAATCTGGATTTCTGTGAAACAACTTAAAATATGGGGTCTGAAAATGTAAACTAGAGGATGGTAACCTGTTTATGAGATAAACTGATGTGAGAAAGGCTTCTACCCATAAGTTTTGTGGCACATTAGCATGAAACATTAAGGTGAGCCCTGTTTCTACCACATGTCTATGTTTGCTCTCTGCCTCTCCATTCTGTTCAGGAGTGTGAGGGCATGAAATCTGTAATGCAATGCCACATTCTGAAAGATGATTTAAAAATTCAGTAATTTTAAACTCTCCTCCTCCATCACACTGGAACACCTTGATTTTGTGATTTAATTGGTTTTCTTCTAGTTTTTGGAACCTTAGAAAGCATTCAAAGAACTCAGATTTCCTCTTAAGTGGATACAACCATGTAAAACGTGAGTAGTCATCAACAAATATAGCATAGTAACGATAACCTTGATTTGATGCTATAGGGGCTGGTCCCTATAGATCACAATGTACTTAGTCTAAAGGAAACCCTGACTTTTTATTACTTTTATTAAAAGGGAGTTTACAACTTTTGCCCGTCTAACAACTAACATAAAACCTAGGTTGTTGAATCCAATCACTAATATTAATTAAAGAGTTATTATTTAAAACAAAAACTAATTTTGCATGAGGATGTCCTAGTCTCTCATGCCAAATAGAAGCAGGTGCCTTTCCTGACTTAACTGCACTTAGAGCCTCTTTTAGGTCCTCATCTACTGCATAGAGTCTGCCCCTTTTATTTCCCTTAGCAATGATTCTCTGATCCTTGTTCTTAATCACAAAACCAACATCAGTGAACTCAAAAACACATTCATTATCAGAAGCATATTTGCCAACAGATAGTAGGTTCTTAGTCAATTCAGGTACAACAAGAACATCCTTAAGTTTTAGATCACCAACATATGCATCTCTTGTATGTGTTATGTTTAATCCAGTTCCATTACCAACATAAATCTTATCAGTTCCAGTGTATTTTTGTTTAGTAGAGAGATTACCTTCATCATGTGTCATATGTGATGTTGCCCCAGTATCTGCATAGAAAGCTGGATCACTACTGTCTTTTAAGTTCATAGCAGCCAGTGCCTTTGGAACATCCTCAGACTGATAGGTGTGGTCAAACCTGTACCAACATTCTAAGGCTGTGTGGTTGAATCTTCCACAAATTTGGCAGGTCAATCTTGGACCAGAATTGCTAGATGGCATTGATTGTTCACCAGCTGTGCCATCTGATGTCTGTGGATTGCCTCCCTGTTGATTTGAGTTTGGATCAGCAGATTCTTCCTATTGGGGCAAATCCTCTGCCTCTGTAATTGAAGCCCCTACCACCTCCTCTTCTGCCTCTTGCTCTTCCTCTCTGAGTGAAGTAGGCTTGATTTTGATCTTCTGCTTGCTTTAGTTCAATCTGTTGTGTCTTAACAATTTGTTCATACCCTTGAAAGGATGTGATTAGTTGACTAAAAGAGGGGTATGGGGCCTTTGTAAGCATGGCAGTTCTAAAATTCATGTACTCATTGCCGAATCCATGACAGAATTGAAATACTTTGTCTAGATCTGACACAGGCTTTTTGATGGCAGCCAGGTTGTCACAAATAGACTTAAATTCTTTTAGATATTCATCAAAGGATTTGTTACCTTTTTTCAGTCCTATCAGTAAGTTTTATAGATTACCTTCCTTCTCAGCAGTGTGTGGTAGGAGTTGCTCAACCAATGCTGTCCAGATTTGGTGTGCTGTGGCATCTTCCTCATATATCATGCTCACAACTTCTTCCTTCATAGTGCCCAGAAGCCAGGACACTAGTAGGCCATCATTGACATGCCAGATTGGATAATCTGGATTGTCAATTTCTTCCTCTTCTGCATCTTTTGTTTTCTCCTCAGGTTTCACAGATGATGAAATGTTGTGGTACACACCAAGACTTTTGATCAAGGGGTAACTTGAGAACGCCATAGTAGATAGTTTTTGAGGTTTAGCTTTATAGTGATTAGACTAGAGCATTGGTTAAATTGTTGAATTGTGAGAGCTGATTCTTTGGCCATGATTCGGTTAAGAAAAAGCTAGGCACAATTACAATAGCTCCGATACCATGAAGAAATTGAAAAAGGGAAAAACGATATTTTATTGCACCGTATTTTCTGAATTACAAGAGCCTAGTACTTATAGTAGAAAATAAATAAAAAAGATAAACTTAACAATATTCCTAATTTAAACAAAATTGGATAAACCCTAGAATTTCAAATTCGACTTGTGGCTATCCCTTTCTTCACGTTGTTGCTTTTGTTGATCCCAGGAGGACTCTCCATCGTGAGGATTCTTCACCAATGCTTCTTTATCCAGGTAATGGCTGCCTCTGTCTTTATCTTATATTTCTCTGTTGCTATCTATATCTTTATCCTGTAATTCTTCAGACCCGATTCATATAGAAGATCCGAATTGTATTATCGAGTACCACGTGTATGACTCGGGTCATACCCAAGTCAAGAGCCCCCGGACCTGAGCTGGGATGTCAATCGTAGGTTAGATCTACTTCTTAAAGGCGTGACACAAAGAGAATTGTTCAGACTCAAACTTTTTTTACGTATGATGGTTAATTATTCAGAATTTTGAAAGGATTTCATATGCCGAGAAACATTGATTGTTGGCTTTTAAATCGCTTAGGACTCTTCATTGACGCTTAACAGAAGGACTATAAAAGGTGGATTTGAATCCATGATGTAATCCTTAGCGCCCTTTAGGCCTATCTCTACGTTATTCTTGAAGAAAAGACCTTCCTTTTTCCACAAAGGACTTGTAGCAGTATCAAGTAAGCCCTCGATATTTACATTTCTTTTTCAATGTTGTTTGTCTAACTCTTTGCCGATATTTCGGTGTTCTTTTGAGATTTATTCATGAGTACCGATTTCTGAGAGACCTCTAGAAACAATTTGTCTAATTTATATATTTTCAAACCTATGAATCCTCTCTTGCTTATCCCATATTAGAGTTCTAATTGATCAAATATTTTCCATTGATTAATTATGAGTACAAGAGTGTCTTTATAAGAGATTACAACAGGGATAAATTGGGAAAAATATAATAGTGAAAAGCCCTAGCTAATGCGTGGCTTGTTCCCCAAGTTTGGGGTCTTCGACTACTACTTTAATACGCCCCCGCAATCCCACGGGAATGGAGTGGACATGGAGATTGGCCTTGAGATCATTGAACCGAACATGGCCCATTGGTTTTGTGAGGACGTCCGCTATTTGATCCTTCGAGGAAATAAACGCCACTTGGAGATGTTTCCAAGCAACTAACTCACAGACGTGATGAAAATCAATTTCGATGTGTTTGGTGAGAGCATGGAAAACCGGATTAGCGGTAAGGTAAATGGCACCAATATTATCGCACCATAAAGTTGGCGGGTGAGGCAACACCATAGACATTTCCCGGAGAAGCATGTAGTTAGTTTCTAGTTCGTAAATACCGTAAACGGCACTGCCGAAATAATAATGTAGTATAAGTCTCGTGTAATACGTAGAAGGATTATCAAGGCTCGTTGTTGTTAAAGGAGTTGCTATTTCCGGAGAATACGGCTCTGATGCTTCAATTGTAATCTGGTAACATTCTAATGTATTTATGTTTGTTTGTTGTTATTAGTATCTATATATTAGTTATAATGATATTAGGCTAACTCTATATCTAGCCAAGATATGAAATTGAATTAGTTTTATCTTTTTAGGGAAATAGATGATGACTATGTTAAAATTGAATTCAAATCGATTATAATGAATCTCTTTCTATTTGAGCTTAATGAAAAGTTAAAATTGAATTAGCTACTCGATTTAACAAGAATCGTAACCTAATGATGAACTGACCAGAGAAGTTAGGATACGCGATCATGAATAGAAAGACCGGAGGGTAAAAATGGCCGTCTGACAAACGGAATCCTATTTCCTACCCGGGGGCAGATTTGTCCTAGAAAAATAAATCTTATTGAAAATTGACTCAAGATATTATCACGTTAAAATCACCTGTTTAATTGAGCAATACTCAAAATACCGGCCATATGATAAAACGGAGTTCCCGAGCTTGAGGATGACATTAGACAGAGGACTTTTGGCATATGACAATTTCATACGCTCGTGTGAGGAGGAGTTGTCTAGCTTAGGAGTACACCGGTTCATATCTAATTGAATAACCTTAAAATAAGGATAGATCAAGCACATCTATTTCTACTAAAAAGATATACTGATTCAGTGACATATTATTGGCTAGTTTCTAATAATATTACTAGTATTTAAATCCTATATATTGTATTGGTACCTATATATATTTTTATCTATATATATATATATATATATATATATATATATATATATTTTCTATATATTTATATATATATTTATGTATCTATATATATCTGTTTAGTTTTATGCATTTATTTACTGTTTTACGATTACAAAAAATGAAAAACTGCGACTTAGATTGAGTTAATAAAAGCTTCTTGGTGTTTAGCCACACTCTGAATTACCACACGCTTCCCTGAGTATTCGACACCTGACTCACCACACTAGCACTACAATTTGACCCGGTACACTGCCGGTAAGGATTGTATAGCATAGAAATAGTCCGTCAGCCTTCTGGCGCCGTTGCCTGGGAGACGACCCTAATTCATTGTGTCTATGGTTACTACTTGTATTAACTCAAAATTCTCGAGGATAAGTCAACACTCTTCTTGTCACATTTCTTTTTTATTTTTCGTTGGTACTTACCTTATAAGTAAGTTGCCAATTTTTACTACTATCAATTTCGTGTTATTTTCTATTTTCGATAGTTGATGACCAGAAGCGGTAAGGCCCCACTCACTCCTTATAAGCCTGACATAAATACTTACGAAAGGCAATTAAGAGTAGAGAGTAAACGTGGTCATACTAGTCAGGGAAATCCTGACGAATCATCATCAAATCGAGAAACTAGAATGGCCGAAACTAGTGATGAAACACCTGAACAAGGGATTGCTCATGCCCAAGGACATGGACAAAACCTTAATCAGACTTTACCAATACCAAATAACCAGAATCCTAATAATAGAAATAATCAGAATCGGAACCAGAATAATCATAATAATCCTAACCTACCAAACCCGAGACCTATCTGTGATCAGACCGTAAGGAGAAATCAGACTAATAATCCAATTCATTTACCAAATGAAGGAGCAAATAATTTCGAAATAAAATCTCATCTTTTTTGTTTAATTGACACAAGAGCCCAATTTCTAGGAGAGGATGATGAAGATCCACATCATCATCTCTATCTTTTCGAAGAATTGTGCAATACAGCCAAGAGTCAAGGTGCTCATCGTGAATTAACGAGGATGTCTATGTTTCCTTTTTCTTTAAAAGGAAGAGCACGAGATTGGTTTAAGTCACTCCCACATCATTCATTGACTAGTTGGGAGGAGATTCAAACCGAGTTCTTAAAGCAGTATTTTACTCCTGGTAGAAATTTGGAATTAAAGGTCGAAATTGCTAACTTTAGACAAGGATCTGAAGAAACACTTGGCAATGCTTTGGAAAGATTTAAGAAACTATTAAGAGCCTGTCCCGATCATGGTTATTCCTTAGATATGCAAATCCAACTTTTCTGTCGTAAACTAAGGAAAGACTCACGTGCAGACGTTGATCATGCATGTGGTGGTTCTTTAATGATGAGTGAAGCCCAATTAGTTTACGATGCTATTGAAAAAATTTCCAAAAATAACCGAATGTGGGAAACCGGTTCTAGCACAAGAAAAGTAGCATTTGCAGGAGAATGTACATCGAATACAGAAGTTCTAGCACACTTGGAGAATTTGAGTAGGAAATTTGATGGCTTACAAGCTAGTAAGAATACTAACTCGGAGAATAATCTAACAAATGACTACTCAAATCATGATAATGTATCATTAGGGAAAGAAGAACCAGAAGGATATTCGAGGGAAGAAGTAAGTTTTCTTCAACAGCATAGGAATTTGAACAATGATCACTTCTATAGGTACAGTCACTAAGGATATGAGTACGTTAAAAACATCCATGAGTGGACATGATACCAGAATGAGAACTATAGAAGCATCAATTCGAAATATGGAAGATCATTTGAGTAGAGAAGGAGAACGTAAAAACAGTAGACCTCCAGGAGGATTACCAAGTAATACCGAAAGAAACCCGAGAGAGGTAAATGCTGTTATTACGAGGGGTAGAAAACTCTGTGGAAATACTGGAACAGAAAACTCAGGAGATAATGAAGTAGAGAATGATTTAGATGGTAAAATTGAGACGAATATAGAAACCTCAGATGAACTTGAATTTACTGATGAAGAAGAAGAAATTATTGAAAATTTCTTATGACAAAATAGTAATATTGAACCTGAAAGTAAGAATGAGGAATGGGTCAAAGTTCACTACAAGAAAAAAGGGTTTTAATGACGGGAATTCTCGTCATTATATGTCATTTTCTCGTCATTAAAGACTTTTAATGACGGGAATTTCCCCTCATGCCCCCTCATAGCTGCCCTTCTAGTTAAAGCATTCAATGACAAGAACCCGCCTCGTCATTAAAGATATCAAGGATTTAATGATGAGATTAGACTATCATTAAAAATATTTCTAGTGAGAAGTAATTTCCTCATTATTGTACTATTTGCCTCTCATTAGAACTAAAGTTGAATATTAGTTTCTGCCCATTAATGACGGAGATTACCGTCATTAATAAGTGAAATCCCGCTCATTGATTACCCTATGCAAGAATCGGTCATTCGAAGAAATATAAATATATCAAATCAAAACCATTAAATACACCACACTACAAAAGGTTGCAACAACATCAATAATATATCAAAAAATATACACTGAGGCATCCTATATATACGTCAAGGTATAGTTGCTTCAAAATATTCAAAAAGATAAGTAAATTACATGTAAACGCAAAATGGTAGGATCTCCTAATATCAAAACACTATGCACCTTCAATCATTCGTGGTTCATGCAACTAAGGCGGGTGATTTTTAAAACTCTTTTTCGATAACACAACACAAGTACTAAGCAACTAAGGCGGAAGCTATCTTAGTCGATTATTCTCGTGTTATAAAAACCTAAGTGATCAAATGTGATGTGATTTAATTTATGTGATCAAGACAAGTATAGCTAGTATAACTTATGACAAGATAAAGATCGTTTGCAATTGATCAAAACAAATTCAACAACAATGCAAGTTATAATAAAGGTATCAACACTGATAATTAAACAAATTAAACCACTTAAGCAATTGATAGTGCAGACTAATATAATCAGTTAACACTTCGTGTCAGTTGAAAGAGTCACTAAAATTTTCCAGAAAGGTGTTTATACGGAGCTGATGTTCAGATGGTACACTAACGATAAAGATGATATTAAAAGGCTGATACACCAAGTAAAAAAAGAATGCTGTTCAGGTCCAAAACAGATTGTAAGCTAATCACAGCAAGTTATCAATCAGATTATGACAGCTTATGGTCATTCCAAATACCGAGTTGCTAAAGAGTCGAGAACAGCTTTTATTGATCAGATCAACTGAATTAAGAAAACTGGAACTGCAAGTTCAAATGCGGATGACAGACAATATTATGATGATAATAGTTCAGTACAAAAGAATTGCAACAGATTCACAAAAGCAGATTTTCAGACAAAGTACAGGCACAAGGCTGATCACTCTAAAGTTGATCACTCACCTCACAGAGGTGATAGTTAAAACTAACAGTTCAAACTATCAAATCTGTTGATCAAATATGAGTACAAGTTGATCAAGAAATCAGTACAAAGAAATGCTAAATCTTAGAACAGGATACAATGACAGCAGATAGAGATTCACCAATGCTTTAAGACTATCACAGAAAGCTTGCAACAACAGCAGGTAGAGTTTAGCACTTTGATCAAGACATCAATTTGCAAAGAGGTTCAGCAAATGTTCAGGTACGATATAGATTCAACGCTTAACACATCAGCCAAATCAGATTCAGGGGAATACGATCACAAAAGCAGGTTATGTGAACAAATTCAGAAAGTACAAGTGCAGGTGATCAAGCACAAAAGATTCAGCCAAGAGTTATGTGCAATACAGTGAGAAAAGTGTGCAAGGCAGTCACAAAATTGCGAGATTAATCAATTTTATCATAAGCAAAACTAAGCACAGGAATTGCAGAATTTCAACACTAAACTCAATGAGTTTGAGTCAGAGACTGAAAATCTGATAAAATAACAAGTAAAGGAAAACGAGATCAACAAAGTTACTCAAACTCGACACCTTTGATTAGTCCTTTCTCAGGCTTGACTGTGGTGTGTACAAGGCCACACTAATCAGAATTTCAGCAATCTGAAGGCAGTCTTCCACTGCATAGAACTTCTCTAACAAAAGAGTTCTACAGATTCTTAAACTGATGTTGATGTCCTTTTACACACACAAAGACCAAACTTGAATCAAGGAGAAATCAAAAACACAAGACTCAATTAAAATACTACTCATGTACAACTAATTGAGACAAACACACGATTGCAACTAAAACAAAGAAATGAGGCGTAAAATCAAAACGGATACAAAAAGTGACGAACTTGTGTACCTTTAAAGACGAAAAGAACACCTTAGTTTTGACCACTACGATCCCGAATCCACTAAAATAGCAAAGCGGGCATCCCATAGCTATTTAGGCTTCTTCATAGTGTGATGCGAAGAAATCAAATTCCTCCAATGAGTGCGCCAGGATTTCCCTTACATCCACCCCTAAGTCGGTGACCACTACAACAAAGTTATCTCATAGTGATTCCTCATCTAACTATTCAAAATAATGCTTAAATACTTGCCTCACATGAAAACAAGCAAAAAGGCAGTCCAAAACTACCCAAAACCTATATGTAATAGATAATGATAGAGATAACAGAGGTGTTCAATTATCAATTATGCTTACATCGACTCAACAGTGTAGAAAAAGAAGAATATTAGAATCTTTTTAGTTGTGCCTTAATGCAGCCATCAAATAGACATTATTATATTGGATGAACATGTAGCTTACACCATCATCATGCACTACAAGATCTTGCGAATGAGAATCCTCATATTACCAAATTATGATAGAAATACAGTACATAAGTATTCAATGTACTTTTACTAGCTAGACTGTTAATTGAAGATGAAAGCAAACTCTTGTCAGGCTTAAGTCAAACAGGTGAAATCAAAATATGTAGAGCTCAATTTCCACCAAAAAGGAATAAATAAAAAGCTTATCATGTGAATTCAAGTACCAAATACAAATGATTTATGTTCCTAAAATCATCAACATAATAGATGAATGAAGAAGGATGCAAAACAAGCAAAAAATTGTTGAAAAAGATCAGAATCCAAAAAAGAAAAAAAGAAAAGTTGATCAGATTAATTCAGTTACCAAGTATATTAAACTCAAGTTACCAAAATCATCAAAGCATTAAAGGGGAATTTAAATCAAAAAGGGAAAACATATTACTGAAAAAGACTGAAAACTTCTTTCTGAATGGGCCAGTAGAAAGGACATGTCCCTGACTTGCAAACGAACGCCTCCTAGGGTTAGGAATCATCCATAGGCAAAACGGTCTAGTATCTCCACTTGGCTCAACAATAGATTCTTTGTTCTGCATCCCTAGGAAATTTGATCCCCCGAAGGGATAAAAAGGGCTGGGCATGCTTTAACTCGATGCTCGTAACACCTGCATATGAAACTAATCAATTGCAAGCCTTCATACTCAACTTTTTGTCAAATCCCATACATACTGATACATGCTATGAGTGGATGTTTTAGGTCTATATCCACACATACAAATGCAAACTTAACCATAGAATGAATTTTAGTTCCCTCACCCACTTTTGATGGCCATTTCTAACGAGATACAAAGACTAAGCTACACTTTTTCAATATAGAAGTATTTGAGGTAGGCAAAACCATACATACAACACTTACACACACCAACTCCTGAGGTTAGAATGTCTTTGTCAAATCATTCTGAAAACAAAAGAACGGATTTGAAAGACAAAAATTCAAACATGATGACATAAAAGAATAAAAAGACAAAAATAATAGCACTTCTCGAGTTCTAATGGGCCTTCACACATGATGACTTGCTACAATAAAAAAACATATTTATTCTACTTAAATTCTAACATGAACCAAAAGCACCATGACTAGGGAATAGTCATAGAACCTATTATCATCAAGAATACCAATTATACCATGCAAGCCTAAATATATGGAGTCCTTCTCATAACCTGTAAGGCCAATCACAAAGTCAACCACACACCTCACACGACTTTAAATAAAGAAAAACCAAAAAGAGGAGGCTTCACCCTCCACAAGAGCTATACCTATCAAGTTCACCAAATAACAAAAGACATGAGACGATGAACCTAAATAAACCAAAATAAAAATACAGAAGCATGAATAGAATAGTCCTGCTTCCAAGATCGGTCAGAAAAAATATAGAATGAGAAACATAAGGAATAGATATTCTTTAGAATAACCTCACATAATAGATAACAAGACAGCTCTGCTATAATTGTTAGCCAGAAAAAAAAAATCAAGTACAAAGCCATGACAAGGCTACACTATAGAGCTCATGGAAATACAGATGATAAAAAATAAGTTGCAGGGGAAACCCACTTAAAGTTCATATGCAAATGCCAAGAAACCTATAACTCCTTGAAGACAAGGTGAAGACACGATACTAAGAAAGTTAGGAGAATAAACAACATTTTCGATGCTATACCGAATACTAAATGACATCCAAACCCTAGTTGACTCTGTCAAGACAGAACTGCTGAAAATAAAACACTAATCACCAGGAAACACTATACTTTCTTAAAAAAAGCATTAAAATTCATTAACTTAAATCCAAGCAATGACACCCAATGAACGTTTTTTGATTCGATCATTCAGTCAATTACTAAGTAAATCTTCAAATAAAACGTCTTGTTAGATGATTCCAAAAACAAGAAATTCAACAATAGGACGATTAAGAAGATTAAAATTATCAGCATGATAGAAAATTCAATTAAGCATATAACCAACAAATTATTCATCGACACACGCACGTGGGGCATACCTGCAAGGAGTACCAAAAGGAAAGCTCTGCAAAAAACAACATTTTTTAGGAATTCAGAAAAAAAAAGAAATTCTAAGATAAGGTATTAAGATAGTACATTACTATATGGAGTTCTTCACCATAAAAGCACGATGCTTGATCCAAAAAACTAGAAAAAATATAAGGAAATAATGAACTCCAGAATGACATACCTATAAGAGGTTAAAACCTAATCTTTGACTCATCAAGTAAATGCAAACCTGCACTAACCTCAAATCGTCTCAAATCTGGATCCCTAACTAAAGTTTCTGAAGGTCGATGAGATATTGAAATCATGACACCCAGATGAATAATCAGCCAATACCCAAGGAACATTGGATAATGCGTGAAGAAAACAATGGTGCGGCGGCAGAAAGTGAAGAAAAAGGCATCGGCGGAGATTGAAAAACAGAGCAGCGATGAAGAGTAGAGAACGAAGGGCTATGGTTGTCAGCATGTATCAGATATTCAATGCTCGAAGATGAGAACAACAACAGCAGAGGCAGAGAGTGAAGAAAAAGGCCGCTTCAGAGAGTGGAGAACAAAGCGGCGGTGGTGGGCGGAGAACTGGGTTAGGGTTATCGGCGTGGAGGCTAAGAGAATGAGAAATGTAATAGGGGATTTTATTTATGAAGAATGGATAGGATAAATTAAAGATGATAATGGAGTGGATAGTTTTTTTCAAAGAAAGGTTTGATTTTAATTAAAAATTACGTAAATAATGATGGGAATTTTTTAGTCGGACACGTAATGACGGGAAACACGATCACTAATGACGGGATTAAATATTTGGTCATTAAACAACAAAACAATTTAGGTCCCGTCATTATAACTACTATTTAATGACGTAATTTTTACCCGTCATTAAATTCCCGTCATTGAAGTCCCTTTTTCTTGTAGTGTTCCTAGGATTCTGAAAGATCCAATGGACAGTGACCTGAGAACCTTATTTAAGGAACACGTTAGAGAGAACAATACTAAAAACAAGGAAGAAAGGAAGGAAGATTTGCAAGTAACTGAAAAAGATAATACAGGGGATGCTTTAAAGAAAAAATCTCAAGATAGTGAAACATGGCGACCAAGTAATGATCAAAGATTTAAGGAAAAAGGAAAAGAGAGTATAACTTCAGAACCAAAGGTTATAGATTTGGAATCTTTACCTTACCCACCAAAGGATCAAATTAAAAGGATAAAAACTGATAAGAAGTATGCTCGTTTCCTTGATACTTTTCGTCATATTCATGTCAATATCCCTGTTATCGAAGCCTTAATCAACATGCCTACCTATGGAAAGTTTTTTAAGGATATCCTATCAAACAAAAAATGGTTAGAAGAATATGAGAATATATGCCTTAATGAAGAATGCTCTGCAATACTTAAACATAAGTTACCTCCTAAACTTAAAGATCCTGGTAGTTTTACCATTCCATGTGAGATTGGAGGATTTCTGTTTAAAAAAGTACTATGTGATCTCGGAGCAAGTATAAATCTCATGTCTTATGAGGATTATAGGAAACTAGGCATATGAGAGCTCACAAATACTGAAATGACCCTTCAGATGGCAGATAGATCAATTAAACATCCTAAAGGAGTCATCGAGGATGTGTTGGTTAAAATAGACAAATTTTACTTCCCAGTGGATTTTGTAATAATGGAAATGGAAGAAGGATATTCAGTGCCAATTATTCTATGTCGTCCATTTCTAGCTACATGAAGAACATTAATCGATGATCAAAAAGGTGAACTAATACTAAGAGTTAATGAAGACGAAGTTTCCTTCAATATCTTCAAAGCTATTAACCATCCATACAAATCACCAGAATCATGTTCTTTTATAGATGAGATATCTACTATCTGTGATGTCAAATTGCAAGATTATGAAGATAGACTAGAAGAATGTTTGGCATTATCTATCTATAAAGAAGATGAAAATGATACTGAAATGAGAGAAGTAATCCTTTATCTTAATAAAGGACTGTTTTCTAAGCATCCATGGCATAAGTATTTGGAATTAGAACTAGAAGGACCAGTTTTAAAATCTTCAGTAGAAGATCCACCAAGGAATCTGGAGTTGAAGCCACTTCCTTCAAATTTGAAGTATGCTTTTCTTGAAACGGATAATCTACTACCGATTATTATTTCATCAACCTTAACTAATGAACAGGAAGATCAATTACTAAGAATGTTAAGAAATCATAAGAAAGCATTTGGATGGACAGTGGCAGATATTCAAGGAATTGGCCCTGAGATATGCGTTCATAAAATTATTCTAAATGAAGGAGCTAAACCTTGTATTCAGCGACAACGCCGCCTCAACCCAAATTTGCAAACTATTGTTAAGAAAGAGGTTATTAAGCTATTAGAAATGGGGATAATCTTTCCCATATCTGATAGTGAATGGGTAAGTCCGACTCAAGTGGTACCAAAGAAAGGAGGTTTCACGATAAAGGAAAATGATAAAAATGAATGGATTCCGACAAGGGAAATTACCGGATATCGAATGTGTATTGATTTTCGGAAACTGAATGATCATACTAAGAAAGATCATCATCCACTTCCTTTCATCGTACAGATGTTGGAACGATTAAGTGGACATAAGTATTACTGTTTCCTAGATGGTTATTCAGGCTACTTACAAATATTCATTGCAGCAGGAGATAGAGAAAAGACTACTTTCACTTGTCCCTATGGAACTTTTGCTTATAAACGAATGCCCTTTGGTTTATGTAATGCACCAGCTACATTTCAGAGATGTATGATGGCTATATTTTCTGACATGGTTGAGAAATTCTTAGAAATCTTTATGGATGACTTTAGTGTTTATGGAGATTCTTTCGATGAATGCTTATCGCATTTAGAACGAGTATTGCAACGCTGTGAAGATACCAACTTAGTGCTAAACTGGGAAAAATGTCAGTTAATGGTATCAGAAGGAATTGTTCTAGGTCATAGAATCTCTGAAGTAGGTATCGAAGTTGACAAAGCTAAAGTCGAGGTAATCGAAAAATTACCTCCACCAATTAATCTAAGAACTCTAAGGGGATTTCTTGGACATGCTGGATTTTATAGAAGATTTATTGCAGACTTTTCGAAGATAGCAAAGCCTCTAAGTAATTTGCTTGAAAAGGAAGTACCATTTAACTTTGAAGATAAATGTATGGAAGCTTTTCAGACCCTAAAAGCAAGGTTAACTACTGCACCAGTGCTAGTAGCACCAGATTGGAGTTTGTCGTTTGAAATTATGTGTGATGCAAGTGATTTAGCTATAGGAGCTGTTTTAGGTCAAAGATATAACAAAGTACTCAAAGCAATTTACTATGCATCTCACACATTAAACGCAGCTCAACTTAATTATGCAACTACAGAAAATAAACTGTTGGCTGTAATTTTTGCCTTAGATAAGTTTAGATCGTATATCGTTGGATCTAAGGTTATTATCTATACAGACCATTCAGCTTTGAAGTATCTGCTAAGTAAGAAAGATGCTAAACCTCGTATTCTTAGATGGATTCTGTTACTTCAAGAATTTGATATTGAAATTAAGGATAAAAAAGGGAGTGAAAATGTAGTAGCAGATCATCTAAGTAGAATGGAAAATGATGAAGGAAAAGGAAATGAAATACGAGATTCATTTACAGATGAACAACTTTTTAGGATCGATACTCCCTCAACCATGCAATTATTAAAGGATAGAATACCATCAAAAGAGAATTCACCATGGTTTGGGAATATTGTTAACTATCTTACCTGTAATTACATCCCGTCTCACTGGACTTGGCAGCAGAAAAAGAAATTTTTTTACGACTTAAAATTTTACTATTGGGAGAAACCAGATCTTTTCCGAAGATGCTTGGATGGAATAATCAGAAAATGTATTCCTGATAATGAGTTTTTTAGTGTTTTATCATTTTGCCATGATCGAGAGGCAGGAGGTCATCATGGAGGATGGAAAACTGCTTTTAAAGTTTTACAATGTGGTTTTTATTGGCCTACACTATATAAAGATGCGTATAAATATGTAAAATCTTGTGAATCATGCCAAAAATGGGGAAACATATCTAAAAAACATGAAATGCCTATGCAACCGATTTTAGAATGTGAATTATTTGATGTATGAGGTATAGATTTCATGGGACCTTTCCCTATATCGTTTGGAAAAAGATTTATTCTAGTAATGGTTGATTATGTCTCGAAATGGGTAGAAGCTGAAGCTCTTCCCACTAATGATACCAAGGTTGTGCTAAGGTTCCTTAAAAAGAATATATTTACAAGATATGGCACTCCGAGAGCTATCATTAGTGATAGAGGTTCACATTTTTGCAACCGACCATTTACTAAGATAATTGAGAAGTATGGTGTAACTCATAAACGAGGAACACCCTATCATCCGCAAACTAGTGGACAGGTAGAGGTGTCTAATAGAGAATTTAAAAGGATCGTGGAGAAAACAGTGGACTCAAATCGTAAAAATTGGGCAGAAAGACTAGATGATGCATTATGGGCATACAGAACAGCCTTTAAAACACCAATTGGTTGTTCCCCTTATAAATTAGTTTTTGGTAAATCTTGTCATCTCCCCGTTGAATTAGAACACCGAGCTTTATGGGTCATTAAATTCCTAAATTTTGATCCTAAAGGCCGTTGGTGATCATAGGTTACTTCGGTTAACGAACCGGAAGAATTTCGACTCGATTCTTATGAAAATGCTCGAATCTACAAGGAACACACGAAAGCTTTCCATGATAAGAAAATCTATAGTCGTGAGTTCCATGTAGGTGATCGAGTACTTTTATACAATTCACGTTTAAAGTTGTTTCCAGGAAAGCTTAAATCTAGATGAACAGGTCCATACGACGTAACTAAAGTCTATAAGTCTGGAGATGTTGAACTAACTGATGGAAAAACAACTTTCATAGCTAATGGCCACAGGGTAAAATTATTCGTGGAAACTGAAGGGATACCTCAAACAGAAGAAATATTATTGCTTAACGACCCTCCAACGGATTAAGGAAGCAGGAATTCTAAACTCAGCCGATTACGGGTACTATCTTTTTAATTCACTTTTTAATATGCAATTTAATTAGTTTCATCTTTTACCGGATAGACGTTAAAGAACTGGAATGCCTTTCATAGATAGAATAGAAGTTTTTATTTTACTTTTAAAATTAGGTTTAGATAAAGATGTTGCCTTTAGTATAGAAGCCTTAGTTTTTAACTTGAACAAGGAGCTGATACGCGAAATCAGAGAAAGAGATCTTTGTAATGGAAAATCGAGAAGTGCTATAAAGAGAAGGGCAAGATTTCTAAAGAGATGTAGAATCTGTGGAAAAAGTGAACATAATGGAAAATGTGGAGACAACACAACCAAATCCCAGGATGAATGTTTGAATGTAATTAAGATTGGAACGACTAGGTGGTTATCCGAAAATCCCGATGGACAACAAAGAGAGAATTCAAACGCATCATTTCTAGGAATTAGGTTGATGGACCGTTATTATAGAAATCTTGAAGATTTAAGAATGATGGGAGTAGAATTAGATTAAGTTTATGTTTTTTTTTAAAAATTTCATAAAAATTTTATGATAAACTTATTTTTATATCATATATATGATTTATATGATATAATTAAGGATTATCATACCAAAAATAATTTTTTTTAAGCTTTTATAAAAAAATTGTAATAATTTATTTTATCATGAAATAATTTTATGACTTTTATAAAAATATTTCTATGATATAATTTAAATTATTACACCAAAAAAATAAAAAAAAATAAAAAAAAATTTTAAAAGAGAAAATCGAGTAATTACTAACGATTCGAGTCGATGAGAGTTCGGTTCGATTCGTTAGCTTTATAACCTAAAAGAACATCACAATTCCATCATCTTCACCTTCTTCATTTCTTCAACCCAAAAAGCCGCCCCACCCCTTTTCCCCTCTTCAAAAATTTTCATCACTTTTCACCAAATTTTCTATCCCAAACTACTTAATTAATCATCTTCTCTTCCATTCCACTACATAAATTCATCACCATTACATAAAAGGATAGATTTTGCAAGCAAAGCTCTCTCTTTTTTTAACACATTTCGGCGGCCACCACCACCTATTCCGGCAACTATCTACTCTTTCTAGCTTTATACGGTAACAATATATATATATATATCAATCATTTCAATTTTTATCAAGCTTTATTTTATTTTATTTTATTTTTTAAAATTTTGGTCTAAGTACTTATTTGTGTTTGTTGTTTGTTGTTCTTTTTGTTGTTATTTTGTCATACCATTATCGTAGATGGCATCATCATCTAGGAGAACCTCTAAGAAAAGAAAGCCAGATAACCCTGTAGTAGTACCGGTTCATGAACCGTGGCCTTTAAACGAACTCGAAGAAGCCGTTTCTTTTGAGAAAACCGCTAGTGATGAAGCTAAGAATGCCTATAATGGATTTTTTAGTAAGTGTGGGGTTACTTTAGAACGTGGTATTGATTTTGACTGCAGGAGAAGAAGTGAAAAAAATCTTTCAAGAAAGGGAATGGATGGAAATTGCAATGGAACGCACTGGTAACATAAATGTCACAATGGTAGCCGAGTTCTATTCTGTTTTGTCTACTTATGATAGGGCTACTCTTGAAGAACTAGAAAATATCCCTCTTAGGACGGTTAATGTCACTTTCAATCCTGTCACGATTAATACTATTTATGGTTTACCTGAGATACTTGAGGATGATGATTATCATGCTGTTTGGAATTTAGACCTACCTGGTAGACTACAGGCTAAATCATATGAAGCTCAGGTTGCCTTTGATTCCACAGCAGTATGGAAGGATAATAGGTTTCCTTATGGACGTTGTATAAGGGACATAAGGGCTATCAAGCAATTTATAGGATATAATGTTAATCCTTCGGCTCATCTATGTGCTTATGGTCGTGAGGATGTTGTTTTAGCCTGGGCTATGGTTCATGACATTCCAATAAATCTGGGGAAGCTAATCTTTACCAAGGCATGTGATTTTGTTAAAAATAAAACTCGAGGAGGATGTTTGCCGTTCCCTAATCTTATATCTGCCTTGTGTGATCTTCATGAAGTGCCAAAATTACCCTCAGATAGGATTATGTCACCTTGTGCTCCACTTATCGGTCAAAAACTAACTGCCTTGCCGGCTGGTAGAATCGATTACAATAACCCAAATCGCCAGCAGCAACAACAACAACCACCTCCATCTCCTATTCATACTCCAGCATCTCGAGCTCTTAGGCAGTCACAGCAGCCGCAGCCACTTCAGAGCCAGAATAGCCAGATTGAGGCTATGTTTTAGCATATGGTTCAGGCTCAGGCTAGAACTGATGCTAATATAGCTTTAGCTTGTGAACAGAATAGGAAGTGGGCTGAGGATCTTAGGATTGGCCAAAGAGGCCACAGATCTTTCATCAGTGAGATAGATCCCAGATATGCAGAGATTTCTGCTCGTTATCCTCAGAGTCAGCCTGACCCATACACTATGCCAGATTGGATTCCACCTATTCCACCACCGCGTTTATTCCGGGACTATATCTTGTCATCGTAGGACATGGTGGTATGTTTACGGGTTCGTTTGATACATCCATGGGCATGGGAGGAGTAACTTCGGTGGCGGATGTGACACGGGGTCTCGGCTCATTTGGATTGGAAAGTTCGGTGACGATGACAACTAGGCGGAGACTCGGGCTACATTTCAAGCATCTACTTCAACGGATCCACAACGGTTCAACAATGATTTCGGTACGACTCGGTCTTTAGGGGCTGATTTTACTTCTAGTATGTTTGGATCATTTTCAGCTCATTTCGACTCATCTTATGACGAAGATGAGGATTATGATGAAGATGAGTAGTTTAAGTAAACTTTTCCTATGTTATGATGTGTAACGATATACTATGGTTTGATTTTTTTTGTGTTTTAGACTGTTTGATGCACTCTGTGGTTAGTGCACTTTGTAGTTTTACGTTTTTTCTGTTGTTTCTATTTTATTAAACTTTTTCCCCATGTTTTAGATAAAAATGTATACATACACACTGATTGAACCTGATAGAACACCCTGAAATGCAAAAATCTGTGATCGGGCACTGTAGCACCGGCGCACGCCGGTACTGACCCGGCCCGCGCCGGTCTGGTGTACTACCGACCTTCTTCAGGTTGTTTCCTATTTATTTCTGTCATTTCTATATAAGGAAACAGATGCCTCATTCCTCAAATTGCCAATTCAGTTCATAAAGCCTCTCGTTTTCTTATAAAGACCATATAAAATGTCCGATCATTCGTCAGTTAACAGTTACTCTCCTCCTCATACCCCAAATTCTGTGCTTCCAAATCCCGAATTTTATTATCCAACTTTTCACCCAATACCTTATAATTATATGAATAACTCAAATCCAAATCCTTTTATCAGTACTTTCAATCAGTCACCGGTGCTGATTGAAAAGGGTTTAAACTTTCGGAAAGTAGATAATTGGGCATTCATGCGGATGCAAAGTGATGGGTGGGAACGTTTTTGTCGTATACCAAGAGGAAGTGTTAACATTACGATGGTTAGAGAATTTTATTCCATGTTGTCAGAAGCTACCACGGTCGGAGCAACACAGGCTGTTACAGTTAGAGGTGTTGTTGTTCCTTTCACATCTATTGTCATAAATAGCGTTTTCCATATACCACCTGTCCAAACATCACCGACTAGTCATTTTGAGTATCAATGGAGACTTGATACTGCTGCTGGATTCATTAACAAAAGGGAGGAATCTTACCAAGTCATATTCTCACAGTACAATAATAATCACGATATTTCCACCTCTGCCTTACTTCCCCATCTTAGAACGTGGAAACGTTTCATCAATTCCCGAGTATACCCTACTGTGGATTTTTCGAAATCAGTGATGATGAAATGTTGTTGTTATATGCCATCTCTTGTGGAGCAGTTATAGACTGGGGAGTCTTAATTCAAAAGGCTGCTGTGAGTTTTGCCTTTGGGAGGCAACCAAACCGTCAGCCTATGCCTTTTGCATGGTTGATATCTCGCATTTGTACCCATTTGGCTAGGGTCCGAGAAAGAGCGACAGATGAAATCTTCCCTGCTCGCCTTCCTCAGGTTGGGATATTACCAGTTGGTATCCCAGGCGGTTCGTCTAGTGAAGAAGATTAGATGTTTTATGATGAAAAAGTCAGTTGAATTAAGTAAGAATAAGTTAGTTTAAGAAAAAATAAATTAACTTAGTTTCAGTTTTTTTTAGTTTAGAGTATTATTTTAATAGTTGACTTCTACTTTCTATAATGTTGTAATATATTTGTCTGTTTTTAATTAACTATGTTTCACCATTATGCTATATAAACGTTCGTCTATTTGACACATAAAATATTCAACCATTATAAAAATTTATTTTATTTCCTAAACCAACTTTTTACTACTCATTACACATCGAGACGATGCCAATTCGTAAGTGAGGAGTAGAGATTGGTTAGTAAATAAAATAAATTTAATATATCAATTACTGATGCACTTAGTTTAATTATCCTTAAGGAAATAAATGAAATAATATATAATTATTATAATATGGATAGTATATTTGGATAGAATAAATTTTTAGTTAAGTAAAGTAATCTTGATATATTATTTCTATATTATTTATATCTATTTTAGATTTTTATCAAGATTTTAAGTATGTATACCTAGATAAATAGTATGAAATATTTTTTTTATGAAATTAGACAAAAGTTACTTATAATTATAATGAAATTTTAGAATGATTTTCTTTTCAAGACAAGTATGAATTTGGAATCGGATTAGGAATGATGAGATTTTTGGCAATACTTTGACTAACTATGGCCAAATAAGCCTACCCGAACGTAATTTCCAATTTTTGTCCCCACCTCAGCCGTGTAGAGTGATCAAGACCTCACTCGAAATTAGCCATTATGATTAACTAGATATAACCGACCCTTAACTTAAAATGGTCTACATTTCCTTGAAATCCCGCAAGTTTAGTATGTGCTTATGGATAGCGGTGACGACATTGAAATTCAATAATGGTATATGCTGAGATTGGAATAAATATTATTCGGAAGGCAATCTTTTATCAAATAATGTTATTTTCTAGAAAAAGAAAAAATTGGAATAGTTAGGTACTGATGTATTTGTTCTCACCTCATGACGCTTGAAAGATAGTCGATTCTGGTAATGAGTTCGGATATGTTAGTATTCTGGAAAAAAAAGAAATAATATGGTTAGTAGATTTAAATTTTGAAAACCGTGTCAGGATGTTACTGATCAAGGTATTTTTGATCAAAAGTTGAAGGTGTAAGTACGTACGACTTGCTTCTATCTATTTCTTTTGATTTTCCTTTGTTATCCTTTCGATTAGCCAAACACCCTGAGTCTGAACGTTATAAGCCATTTTGCCAACTACTTGACTTAGTCCTTGATTCCGAAATTTCATATAGTGGCGATTACAAAGTTATTCTAAGTATTTTATTTTATATTTATTAAGTAATTCATGTAGAATTTCATTTAGATAATATTTTATAACTAATTTATTAAGTTATACACACTTTTTATTTTTTTAATAAACTTAGATAGATAAAATTAATATAATTATAATGTTGACAAGATACGTTACTAAGTTAGAAATTTAGTCTAGAAGAACTATATTATTTGCATTATAACATTTTATATATTATCGCTTATTTTGCTCGGGGACGATCAAAAGCTAAGTGGGGAGTAGTTGATGTATGATAAAAATATAACTATATTATATGACTTTTTATATCGTATTTACGATAATATCGTATAAATTCTATAAAAATATATCTAAAAACTCATAAAAATCTAAATCGTTATAAATAGATATTATCGTTATAATTTTAGTAAAACTTATAGTTTTTGTGGTCAAAATTACTGTGGCTCGTGTTTTTGACTGTTTCAGGGTACGTATGATGGAAAACTGAAGAATTAAAATCGAAACAGTAGAAAACCGAAGAAAGATATTTTTCAAAGTCCGGCCCGAACCGAAAAAACCCGGCCAAAGCCGGAATCTCCCTGCCACCAGCACATGGGCACTGACACCAAGGAATCTCCACTGTAGCACCGGCCCGCGCCGGCCTTGTACTCCAGTCTATAAATACTCCTCAGTTGCAGGCTGTAGGAAGTGTACCAATATATATCACTTCTATATATATATATATATATCTTATCTTTAGTTAGTTTCTAGTTCTGTAAATACCGTAAACGGCACTCTGCCGAAATAATAATGTAGTATAAGTCTCGTGTAATACGTAGAAGGATTATCAAGGCTCGTTGTTGTTAAAGGAGTTGCTATTTCCGGAGAATACGGCTCTGATGCTTCAATTGTAATCTGGTAACCTTCTAATGTATTTTTGTTTGTTTGTTGTTATTAGTATCTATATATTAGTTATAACGATATTAGGCTAACTCTATATCTAGCCAAGATATGAAATTGAATTAGTTTTATCTTTTTGGGGAAATAGATGATGACTATGTTAAAATTGAATTAAAATCGATTATAATGAATCTCTTTCTATTTGAGCTTAATGAAAAGTTAAAATTGAATTAGCTACTCGATTTAACAAGAATCGTAACCTAATGATGAACTGACCAGAGAAGTTAGGATACGCGATCATGAATAGAAAGACCGGAGGGTAAAAATGGCCGTCTGACAAACGGAATCCTATTTCCTACCCGGGGGTAGATTTGTCCTAGAAAAATAAATCTTATTGAAAATTGACTCAAGATATTATCACGTTAAAATCACCTGTTTAATTGAGCAATACTCAAAATACCGGCCGTATGATAAAACGGAGTTCCCGAGCTTGAGGATGACATTAGACAGAGGACTTTTGGCATATGACAATTTCATACACTCGTGTGAGGAGGAGTTGTCTGGCTTAGGAGTACACCGGTTCATATCTAATTGAATAACCTTAAAATAAGGATAGATCAAGCACATCTATTTCTACTAAAAAGATATACTGATTCAGTGACATATTCTTGGCTAGTTTCTAATAATATTAATTACTAGTATTTATATCCTATATATTGTATTGGTACCTATATATATTTATATCTATATATATATATATATATGTATTTCTATATATTTATGTATCTATATATTTACGTTTAGTTTTATGCATTTATTTACTTGTTTTACGATTACAAGAAAGGAAAAAGCTGCGACTTAGATTGAGTTAATAACGATTCTTGGTGTTTAGCCACACTCGAATTACCACACGCTTCCCGAGGATTCGACACCTGACTCACCACACTAGCACTACAATTTGACCCGGTACACTGCCGGTAAGGATTGTATAGCATAGAAATAGTCTGCCAGCATGGTGAGCCATTGGAGCTCCATCCGCATCAGCATGTGAAAGAGCTTTATATTCGGCCTCGGTACTACTCTTGGCCACGGTAAGCTGTTGTTTTAAGATCCATGAGATTAGGACCAAGAAAAATACAAAAGGCGCCAATAGAACGGTGATCACTAGGATCGGAGGCCCAGTCGGCGTCGGTGTAAGCCTGCAAAGTAACTGAAGGCGAGGAACGAAAGAGAAGGCCATCGCAGATCATATGTTTCAAGTAACGAAGAATCCGTTTGACTGCTACCCATTGCGTATCACGAGGGACATGCATGAATTTACTAACCTTATGAACCGCAAAGGCGATGTCGGGGCGAGTGAAGCCAAGGTACTGAAGACCACCGAAGATACTGTGATAGAGGGAGGGATCATCAAATGGTTCCTATCTTCACGGCTCAGACGAAGATTACTGGCCATAGAAGTTACACAGGGCTTCGCATGAATCATGCCAGCACAAGATAAGTTATTGTAAATATATTTACGCGCGAGAGCAGTAAACCATCAGAAGTACTCAAGGCCTCGATGCCAAGAAAGTAAGAGAGATCACCAAGGTCCTTGACGGAGAACTGAGAAGATAGGTGGTCGATCACCGCACGAACAAGACCATGAGAAGAACCTGTGATGATGACATCATCAACACATATCAAAACATAAACATAATGTGCACCACAGGAATATATATAGATGGAAGAATCATCCCGGGACGGAGAGAACCTAAAACGGCAAAGCACATCGGTAAAACGAGAAAACCAAACCCGAGGTGCCTGCCGAAGACCATAGACACTACGTTTAAGTTTGCAAACATGAGAAGGAAAATCCGGATGAATAAAGCCCTGGGGCTATTGCATATAAACATCCTCAGAGAGAAATCCATGAAGAAACACATTCTGAATGTCAACCTGTCGAATAACCCAATTACGCGAAACAACAAGTGAGAATAATGTACGTATCGTGACCGGTTTTACAACCGGACTAAAGGTATCAGAGAAATCCACACCAGCCTCCTGGTGATAACCTTTCACAACTAACGGCGCCTTATAGCGCTCGACGTGACCATCTGCATGACGTTTGATACGGAAAACCCATTTATTGCCTAACAAATTATAAGAAGAAGAGTACGGAACAAGATCCCACGTGTCATTCTAGACCAAAGCATTAAACTCATCTCTCATGGAATCCCTCCACTCTTGGTGTTTCAAGGATTCAATTACCGAGGTGGGTTCAAGATAGTCGGTTTGGACAGTAAAGACTCGAGGAGGAGGATGACGAACGAAGTCAGGGAGTAGTTCTTTGGGTTTTAATGTATTTGTTTTGGACCGAGTTACCATTGGATGGGGAGGAGGAGGGGGGATGGTGGGTCGGAGGAGGATATGAGAGGAGTGGAGGACCGGACCGCATCCGTAGAAGGTGGAGAGTCGGAAAAAGTCGGGACCAAGGAGGAGTAAGCTTGATCGGAGTTCGAGTTTGGGAGTGGGGAGGATGAGGGAGAGCAAGCAAGGAAGGCAATAGGACTTTGTCCGAGTCATAAGTGTTGGAGGTAGAGGCATGAGAGATGTATGAAAAAGAGGATTCATCAAAGACAACATGGCGAGAAATGTATATCCAACCACTAAAGAGGTCAAGACATTTGTAACCGTGATGATTAGGAATATAGCCAAGAAATATGCACGTTTTGGAGCAGAAGTCGGTTTTGTGATTGTTGTATGGGCGAAGATGAGGCCAACATGCGCAACAAAAACACGGAGGAAGGAGTAGTCAGGAGAACGGTGGTAAACCATTTCATAAGTAGATTTAAAATTTAGAATTTTGGTGGGTATGCGATTAATGAGGTAGGTAGCTGTGAGAAAGGCATCTTCCTAATAAAGGAGAGGATGACTGGAGTGGGCAAGGAGGGCTAGACCAGTTTCGATGATTGTCGGTGACGACGCTCGATGGCACCACTTTGCTCAGACGTGAGAGGACAAGTGAGGCGATGATCAATGCCTAGTTCAGTGGAAAAAGTGACTGATACGATGATATTCACCGCCCTAGTCGGTTGAACAGATTCTACTTTGGTGTTAAATTGGCGCTCAACAAGTTCACTAAATTGCTTAAAAACAAATTCTACATCAGATTTCAGACGTAAAGGGTAAAGCCATAAATACTTGGTGTAATCATCCAAAAAACTTACATAATATTTAGAACCATAGATAGACTCTTCGGCACAGGGGCCCCATACATTAGAATAAATTAATTCTAAAGGACTCGAAGAAGTAAAAGTAGACAAGGGTAAAGACTGACGATGGCTTTTAGCCATTTGAACACAAATCGATATAGGGGCAAAAAAAGTGCCGTTGTATTATTCTGACGTAGATCATGCCTAAGGACAAGGAAATGGACAATGACCAAGACATCGGTGCCACCGAGACATCAGTACGAATGGATACGAGAGCTTGAGCAGAGTAGTTATTCAAGGAGTTGGAGAAGTGGTAGAGCATGTCTTTAAGAAAGCCCTGATGATGGATGCGGTCCGAGTAGTCCTTCACAAGAAAATAATTATGATGAAACTCAAAATATACAGAATTATCTTTGGAAATAAGTTTGTATGTAAGGAGGGTGAAACAAGAATATTTTTACGCACAGAAGAATGATTAGGCGTAGAAATAATAGAGGAACTGTGGAAATATTACATTAATATTACATTACTTGTAACACGTTACTTATTTGTAACATGACATATTAATTGTAGTGTATAAACAATTAATACGTCATAAAGTAACTCTATTTTGTCTTATTATGCTCTAGCCGACTCTAGCACTTAATACTTGCCAACTCTAGCATTTAATAACATTCATTACTCTACTCATGCTTGTATATATTTATGCTCATACTTTTATCATGAATAAAGGAAGTTGAGTTTACTCAAGTATTATTGCTTTCTCAAACTCTCTTCATGGTATCAAAGCCATAATCTTTCTAATCCGCTGCAAAATCTCCCTGTTACTTTAAGGATGTCTTCATTATCCGACGCCTCTTCATCCTCAGTTGAGTCCCAGCAGCCTCAGTAGGCTTGGGTGACTGAAAACTATTCTTTTACAAATCACAGACTTGATGGCAACAACTACCTGCTTGTGGTCAAGATCTATGAAAATGTATATCTCGGGCCAGAGCAAGATGGGATACTTGTCTGGATCCAAACCTGCCCCTTCTGAAACTTACCCCAAGTTTGAAGCATGGGATACAAAAAATAACCAAGTCATGATCATCCTTACAAGGTCAATGACAAAAGAGATCAGTGATAATTTCATGATGTATGACACTGCTAAGGATATCTAGGATAATGCATCTAAGGTCTATGTCTATGAACTTGAAGGACAATACATCTGAGGTCTATGAACTTGAAGCCCAAATCCTAAATTGCAGAAAAGGAGACATGTCTGTAACTCAGTACTACAACCAACTATCTAAGGCATGGCAACACCTAGATATGTTGGAAACTCACCCACGGAAGGATGTAAAGGATGCTACCTTATACAAGGATATCATTGAGAAGAAGAGGGTATTCAAGTTCCTTACAGGACTGAACTCATCCCTTGATGATGTTAGAGGTAGAGTTCTTGCTACTAAACCTCTCCCCAACCTCAAATCTGTGTTTGCTGAGTCAAACATGAGGAGACCAGGAGAAAAGTAATGCTGCAAAGCAACCCTGCTGATCACTCTACTGATAGCTCAGCAATGTTGGTGGTCAGGAAGCCTACTGAGGTTACTGAGACTTACAGGAAACCTACTGAGAAGACATGAAAGTTGTCTGTGACCACTGCAAACGCACAAATCACACCAAGGACACTTGCTGGAAACTACATGGTAAGCCTAATTCTTTTAAACCCTCCAAAGCAACCTGGGAGAGTCAGGGCAAGCATGTCAGTGAAGAAGGGAACAAAGATACCACGTTGGATGCTCAGTTTGCTGCCTTCAAAGCCTTCATTTCTCAACAAAAGGAAGTTAGTTCTATCACTGACATAGCTACTCATGCTAAAACAGGTATATTCCACTCACCTCTCAGTAATGATACTTGGATTGTTGATTCTGGGGCTTCATCCCATATGACTAGTAACAAGAGTCTCATATCTCATTTTAAGCCTTGCCATCAGACGCACAATATTAGGATTGCTGATGGATCTATTTCATGTGCACAAGGTTTTGGAAATGTTAAACTTACTGATAAGATCTACCTTCAGGATGTCCTATTTGTTCCAAAATTAGATTGTAACCTTATATCTGTCAGTAGACTCACTAAAGACCTAAATTGGACAATCTTGTTTAATAACAATCAGTGTATATTCCAGGATATTTCTTCAAATGAAGTGATTTGGAGAGCTAAAGCTTGCTCAGGACTATTTATGGTCAACCTGCTGAAGACAGAAGATTGAAGACTGAAACTGCCTTAGCAGCCTACAACCAAACCTTAGACAATATCATGTTATGGCATTATAGACTAGGTCATCCAAGTTTTGGTTATTTAAAATCTTTATTTCCTGAATTGTTTAAAGGATGTAACCTTAGTGACCTTCAATGTGATATTTGTCAGTTTGCTAAACTTACTAAGTCTGTGTATACTAAAATATCTTATTTACCCTCCACACATTTCACTCTAATACATAGTGATGTATGGGGACCTTCAAGAGTTAAAAGTATAATAGGAAAGAGGTGGTTTGTCACCTTCATGACCACATGATCACATGGCTGTTTTTTATGAAAGATAACGAAGTTGGAACTTTGATGTAAACCGAAATCTCGTTCGTTGATTAAAGAAAGATAAAAAGTATAAATTTTTTATGGATTTTCGAATATTAACAAAAGGATATGTAAATACCCATCTCGAAATATTTACTCCATGAAACTATATAGGAAAATAAATGCTATGACCTAATCTCTATTGGCGCCAACTGTTGCGGAGATTTTGCATCATTAAAAACAAAAGAAAATTTATAACCCTAACCTATATGCAAAACTAACTCCTAACCGACCAAAACATCGGGTTATTGCTAGTAAAGCGTAATGAGTAAGGGGTCGATCCACAGGGAAAAGGTATGTTCAATCTAATCTCCTTAATCCTACCAATTGTCACTCATAAAAACGAAAGAACGAAAGAAAAACATAAAAACATAAAGAACAGTCAAGATAAATCTAACCTAAGAAACATAAAAACAATCTAAACTAAAGACATTGAATCAAATAATGCACAAACCTATGTGATCTCAATCCTAGTTCAATTCATGATTCTAATTCAATTTGTGGTTTCACCTTTCCACAAGACATAAACTCCTAATCTCTTAGCGAATTTATCTCTCAAGCTATGAATCCCTAATTTCTTAGGTGAATTCAATTATCTATCTCTCATCTTTCGAGTGTTGAGACTGATTTACCAAACAAAACTCGGGTGTAGATTCAGGTTTACTTTCGTATAATTGAATCTAACAACCTAGAAAATTAACCGATTAACTTGTCATCATTAATGATTAAAGATCCTATCTTTCTATGGTGATCTAACGTTACTCAACTTCCGTATGTTGTAACTATCAATAGTAAACTAATCTTCCGATTCAATCACATGGCATCATAAACATAGAAAAGATACAAAACTAAATTAAAGATCATGAAATAAAAAGGATTGAATAAATTGCAAAAATTACAAACTCACATAGTTTGGACACTTGGATGAATCCATGAATCAACGAACGAAAGAAACGAAAAAAAACTACATCCTAATCTAACCCGGATCACCCGAGCACAAGGCTCGGGTGACCGGCCTTGGAACTCCAAAAGTGCGGCTGCTCCTTGTGAAATTGCCGCTGAATGAATTGTGTATTATTATGGGATTATATGTTTAGTGCATGCGCATATATATATATATGAATTAAAGGCGGCTGCTTCTTTTTTTTTTGCGGCTGTGATAATCCTTTTTATTAGGGTTTGCATTATGTCGGCTGCTCAATGCATGAATTTAGGAATGAAACTTCTAAAATTCATATCTTGAGTTGTAGACCTCCAAAAATTATGATCCGAATGTCATAATTAAGCCCTCGGAAAACTCTACAACTTTCATTAAGGACTCTTCTTCAGAAAACGCCTTTTTGATTAGCCCGTCGTGTTACGAGTATATTACGACTTTTTCCAATACCACAGCATCATTATTCAAACTTGTAACGCTCATATCTCGGGCCTCGTAAGTCGGAATGAAGTGATTCAAGATCCTGTAGAATCCTCTCTTCAAGCCCTACAACTCTTCTCTTGAGGTCGAGAGTCAAATCAGTATATATCATATCAAGAACTGCATCGGAAGTTCGGCTGCTTGAAAGCTTCATTCCAAGCTTTATCTCCATCTTTATCCTCTTCCAAGTCAAAAACATGTATCTACATTGCATCCAAACACCACAAAAACGTAACAATATCCAAAACCATATAAAACAATCAAATAATCGTATAAATTGATACGTTTTCATATTTAACTTTTTAAATCACCATTCACTCAATATTTCACTATAAACCTCGAATTCTATGAAAATCATACGTATATGGGGGAAATTGAGGTGAAATATATCCTTAAAAACACTACAATTTGACCCTTAACACCAACTTGGGCTAATTTGGGCCTGATTATTACTTCCTAACATAATTAAAAGCCAGATGCGAATTAAAATAAATAAATAGTCCATAAAAGCTTAATATAGGAGCCCCATGTATGGGCTTTTATTGTTGGATCTTCCTCTTGAATTGGGCTACATCAGAACCATCTTCCAAGAGTTCTATAACATGGTATCCACTCAATTTGACACTAAGATTAAAATCTTAAAAACAGATAATGCCCTGGAATACAATGAGTCCAACCTCAGCATCTTCCTGAATGATAAGGGAATTGTTCACACCAGTATCTGTGTAGAGACACCTCAGCAAAATGGGATGGCTGAGAGGAAG
Source organism: Gentiana straminea (assembly GCA_036785695.1). Lineage (NCBI taxonomy): Eukaryota > Viridiplantae > Streptophyta > Magnoliopsida > Gentianales > Gentianaceae > Gentiana > Gentiana straminea. The sequence continues at coordinate 1,487,047 of JAVUPR010000326.1, read as the reverse complement.
AACAGGCACTTACTGAAGATGGCTAGATCAGTCATGTTCACCACACATATGCCGAAATATATGTGGGGTGAAGCTATATTAACTGCCACATACCTAATCAACATGTTACCCAGCAGAGTGTTAGATTCAAGACTCCCATTCAAACCCTACGCGACAACTCATCCCTGTCCTCATCTCATTGCTGAATTGCCTCCAAAAATCTTTGGATGTACTGTGTTTGTCTATATCCATGCCCAACATAGAAGCAAACTTGACCCCAAAGCTCATAAGTGCATTTTCCTTGGATATGCCAAAGAGAAAAAGGGCTACAAATGTTATTCTCCCACTGACAAAAGATTCTACAACTCTATGAATGTGAAATTCTTTGAAAAACTCCTTACTACAGCAACCCTACTGAGACTATCACAGATGGAAACCTAATTGAAACAATAACCCTTCCCTCCTCTCATAGTCCTCTAACTCCAAATGCACCCTCAGCTGAGAATCTTGAGGCCGTGCCAAACCCAATACCAATTCCTAATATTCAGCAACCTCATGAGACTCATCAGCTTGCTGACTCTGAGCTCCCTACATCTATCGAACCTCGGCAACACAACGCGATACTCCACAACCTCCTGAACCTGCTTATATACCTCAGCAACCTGCAAACAGTCCTGAACCTACTGATATGGATGACAGACCAATTGTTGTCCGAAAGGGAAAGAGATCATGTAATGACCACTATATTCATAATTATGTGTCATATGATCACTTGTCACTTGGTTTTTCTATGTTTACATAGGATTTGGATACTTATTCCATTCCTAAGAATATACATGAAGCTCTCCAACATGCCAGGTGGAAGGCTGCTGTCAAAACTGAAATGAATGCACTCATTGACAACCAGACACGGGATCTCACCACTCTCCCACAAGGAAAGAAGACAGTCAGCTGTAAATGGCTATTCACCATTAAGTACAATGCTGATGGTACTATTGACAAGTACAAATCTAGACTGGTTGCAAGAGGCTTCACTCAAACATATGGACTTGACTACAAGGAGACTTTTGCACATGTGGCAAAGCTCAACACAGTCAGGGTACATATCTCCCTTGCTGTCCAACTTGATTGGCCACTCCACCAATTGAACATCAACAATGCCTTCCTAAATGTGACCTCACTGAGGAAGTATATATGAATGTACCTCATGGTTTTACCACCACTCATACTAAAGGGAAGGTTTGTAAACTGAGAAAATCTCTGTGTGGCCTGAAGCAGTCCCCAAGAGCATGGTTTGTCAATCTTACTACTGTGGTTAAAGCTGCTGGGTATCATCAGTGCAACTCAGATCACACAATGTTTATTAAAACAACCAATAAGAGAAGGTCCATACTTATTGTCTATATGGATGATATCATCCTTACTGGTGATTACCCTGCTGAGATCCAACACTTGAAGAACCTACTGGCAAAGGTATTTCAAGTTAAAGATTTGGGCTACCTCAAGTACTTCCTTGGCATGGAAATAGAAAGAAACAACCAGGGTATCTCAGTCTCACAGAGGAAGTATGTGCTGGACCTGCTGAAGGAAACTGGCATGCTAGGGTGCAAACTAGGTATCTCTCCGGTAGACCCCAGTCATCCACTAATACATGGTAGTATTGCTGTAAGAAAGGAACAATATCAGCGACTTGTAGGGAAACTCATTTATCTCTCGCATACAAGACCTGATATTGCATATGGAGTTAGTCTTGTCAGTCAGTTCATGCATTGCCCTACTGAGCACCATTGGGATCTCTCTCTACAAAATCCTACGATACTTGAAGTCCACTCCTGGCCAAGGCTTGCACTTCACCAAGTCTACTGAAAGATCAGTAAAAGTCTATACTGATGCTGACTGGGCTGGTTGCCACATAGATAGAAGATCCACCACAGGCTATTGCTCATATGTGTGGGGTAACCTTGTCACTTGGACAAGCAAGAAACAACCTACTGTCTCTCGAAGCAGTGCTGAAGCTGAACTCAGGGCACTTGTTTTGGGCATTTGTGAAGCACTGTGGCTGAAAAGAGTTCTTACTGACCTTCGGTAGACCCTTCAACAACCTATCATACTATGCTGTGACAATAATTCAGCATTATGCATGGCAGAGGATCCAGTTCATCATGTATGCATGGAGTGGATTTATGATATGATGCATGTCATGGCAATTCCGATTTTATATCTATTTTATGATCAAACACATAAAAAATAAATTGCGGAAAATTTAAACGCCGAGATGGATCGTTGGTACCCCCGTATCTAATCTATCCTAGAAAAAAATAAATTACAATCTTGTTGTCTTCATGTCTTCGATCTTCGAACCTTGAACCACGAACCGCGAACTCGAAAGGAGAAGGAGCCTTTATTTTATAAAATAAAATAAATAATTTTTTTTTTTGTTTTATAAAAAATCCTTTTGTTTTATTATTCCAAAATTTATTTTTTTATTAAACAGCCGATATAAATATAAAAAAAATTGATTTTTATTAAAATCCAAAACCTAACCTAGTTAGGAAAATTATGAACAAAAAAATTTTCAGCCCCGACTCCTATTCATACCTCAAGTTCCGTCTTCATCTCGTGTTCATCATCGTTCTTCGTCGTTTTTCCGGAATTACAAAAAAAAATATATATATATGCCGAAAAAAAGAATAAAAAAAACAACTTTTACATCAATCCTATGCTCAAACAATCGAAATCGAGAGAGCTTACAATAGATCTAACGAGTAAACAAACCAACCCCAATCCATCTCTTCAAACCACAACAATCGCAACATAAAAAAAATTAAATATGCATCGGCCCCCTTAAAAAAATTGGGACACAAAAACTACATGTTTTCCACTCCTAGATCTAATATTTTATACGTATAAATATAGATCATCAGGCGAATGATACCACTTTTAGTAATATCATCCGCAACGAAAGAGATTTAAGGATCTAGATCTATAAATTACACGTAATAAAATAACTAGATCTACATCTACAATGGGGTTGTAGATCATACCTCTTGGATCTCAAAATCCAAGTAGATGAACCGCAATAGGAAGAACAAAGGATGGTGTGAAGAGCACCACGATCTTCCGCACGTGTGATCCAAGCAACTCCCGGTGGAAGGAAATCCTCGACTCGAATCCTCCCGATATGCTACCCAAAACCTCCAAGATTTTCCCTCTTACTCCCTTGGCCGAATTTTGCTTCTTCTCTCTAAGAGATAGAAGTCGAAAATTGTAGTGTGTTTTATAGGCTTAGGAGAACTCTCTTTATATAGGAGAGTAATCCTTGTCCTCCAAGGATTTAATAATTAATACAAAATCAATTATAATAATCCTATTAAATAAAAGATTATCCTAGAAATATTCTAGAACAAATCTAGAATAATCTTTATCTTTATTTCTTACCATAAATATTTATCCAATAAATATTTTGTGCACATGTCTTATTAATACACAAGAAAACAATTTCTTGCTCACTAAGACAAGGCTATGGCCGAAAATTATATTGTGACCTAGTCACTTATGATTTTCGACTATACACACTAAAAATTAGGCCAAGATTATGAAAAATGTCTTTTTCACATATTTAATTATTTAGCCCAACTAATTTAATAGTCCACTAAACAATTAATTCACATATCGTTTTAATTAAATTCTAATAAGAACTAAATTAATATTATTAGGATTCGACGTCCGAGAATAGCTATGCTATATTGGAGGCACGTCGGGGACCATGGACTAATAATCAGCGGCTCCGATAAATCAAATAAATAATTATCTTACGAATAGAATAATTATATTCGATAAATCAATCACAGGAATATGCCACCATAATCCCGTGACTGCACTCCTCCGATTATGAGATTATATTTATCTCCTCACGATAATGATAATAAGCGTCCATTGATATAATCATTACATATGGATTAATCCTCCATAGATCGTTCATTCTAAATCGGGAAGTTACCGTTAACCCTTTTTAGAACCTCTTATCCTTATTTACCATTAACCCCCTAGTGATCAATTAATTCATACAACTCACTGGTAGCTAATCAGTGTAATATGAACTCGCACGATCGATTAGTTTCTAGGATTAACAAATAAGGGAACTGTGATAACACAAACTACTCACTCAATCCAACCTCAAGCCAACCTATAAATGGAATGAATGGATTCCGTATCTGTGATAACACAAACTACTCACTCAATCCAGTACAATGCCAAGATGGGGTAATTCAGATCACAGACATAGTGTAATCCTTAACCGTCAAGTCAAACCTCATACTGATTCAAGCAGTTGACTGTGATCACCTCAGGATTAAGATATATCCATAAATATGATCATTTATTGATTCGATAAGACTTCTCGATTACGGAATTATATCGTGAATTCTAATCAAATCGGTCCAGCCCTATATGATATATCTATCATATATAAATGCCCCACCAGGTTCTCTTAACCGAAAGTCCGGATAAGACAATCACACCTATTGTGTTCTGGGCGCATTAGTAGCACGTTAAAGGAGAGACCCGATACTCTCGATTAACTTCACTACGGGCTAATTGTATTTTAAGTACATCTTCACTAACTCAATCCTCCCGTGTATATCCCATACACTGAGTTAAGTGATTACATAATCGATATACTTTAGGGTTTTCTGTAGTGTAAATACTATTGTCACATTGGTGAATATGACAATAATAAATATGAATAATAATATCATTTCATTTATTAAATAAAACAATTACAAAATTGTCTTTCGGGCATCACACCTAAAAGATAAGACAAAACATGTGGACATTGACAGACATTTCCTTAAAAGAGAAGATTGATGCCAAGATCATTCAACTTCAATATGTTCCCTCATCAGACCAGAATGCTGATATTCTCACCAAGGCCATTCCACCACTTATGTTCAGCAGGCTAAGTAGCAAACTTGGCTATATTGACATATACAACCCAGTTTGAGGGGGTGTGTGGAAATATTACATTACTTGTAACACGTTACTTATTTGTAACATGACATATTAATTGTAGTGTATAAACAATTAATATGTCATAAAGTAACTCTATTTTGTCTTATTATGCTCTAGCCGACTCTAGCACTTAATACTAGCCGACTCTAGCATTTAATAGCATTCATTACTCTACTCATGCTTGTATCTATTTATACTCATACTTTTATCATGAATAAAGGAAGTTGAGTTTACTCAAGTATTATTGCTTTCTCAAACTCTCTTCAGGAACCATAATGGGTGATAGGCAAACCTGTACCATTACCAATGTGTAATTGATCAGGACCATCGTAGGCATCAGCCGAAAGATTCAAATTACGAGGATCATTCATAGTGTGATGTGTAGCACCCGTATCCGGTATCCAGTTGTTGTGATGAGGATATTGGGGTGAAGCTAGGTTGGCTTGAGGTGGTTGTGGATGAGGCGGACGAGGTGAGTTGGGAACGAAGTTGGAATCAAACCGGTACCATCAGTCGTGAACTGTGTGGCCATACCGTTCACAAAGTTGACATTAACCCGAAGGGGGGTTTGCTGCTGAGAGTACTGTTGAGAAGAGCGGCCAAACTGTGGCTGAGGATATTGACCACGACCCGACCTCGATGAGAATTATGCCCCCGGGCCCGATTATGCTGCTGACTGAATTGACCTCCACGACCTCTATGATTTTTAAAGTTGGAGGCTGCAACGTTGGCTGCTAGGTGGCGATGGAGAGTTCCCCGGAAGTGATGGTGAGACCGGTGGTGGTTGGTTGTGTAAAATTCGAGCTTTGGTTTCCAAAAGCATGAAGTACACCTTGTCCAAAGTCACATCGATTTCATGGACTAGACGGCGACGGGGGATTCATAGTCAGATCCAAGGCCAGCAAGTATATAAGAAATCAGGTCATCAGACGGAATAGGGTGGCCTGCAAGATTGAGATCATCGGATATCCGCTTAATTTGAATAAAATTGTCAGTGGTTGAGGACGTCCCTTTTTGTATGGATGCCGGTTTGGTTCTGAGATGGACGAGTAGTGCTCGTGATTGAGAAGTAAAGGCGGTCTGAAGGGCCTTCCAGATGGCTGCCGAGGTCGTGCAGCTGTAAACCTGTGTGAGAACGTCATCACTTAGGGAGGAAGTAATCGTAGAGAGGATTAAACTATCCTATTTAATCCAATGTTCATTGGCCGGGTTGGGTTTTTGAATGCCTTCTTCAGTAATTGTTTCCGGCGGACTTGGAGGAGATCCGTCAACATAGCCCAAAACTCCCTGTCCATGTAGGTACGGTTGTAATTATGCACACCATAACGGGAAATTTTGTCGATTTAATTTGGTGAGATGAAGAGATGATGAAAGGGATGAAGGTGGGATATTTAGATAGAGAAGAAGAGGCTGCTGCTGCCGTGGTGGAAGAATTTGGAGTTTGAAACCTTCTTATAGAGAGGTGGAAACCTTCTTGGAAATGAGTACCACCCATCCCTGTCCTTGGAAAAAAATGAATTGGTTCTATATTCATTACATATTTAATCATGAAAATTTTGTGTCAATTCATCCTTATCCTGATGACAGGGCAAACGATCCCCCAGAAGGGTATTGCACCATTTACGTATCGCGGTTAGAGGCTGGCCTTAGATTTCCTGTGATAGAGGCAGTCATCATTTTTTGACTTATTACAAAGTTGGACTTTCTCAGATTACCCCGAACAGGATTAGGATGTTAATTGCTTTCACATTATTCTATAGGATTATTTGTCAGAAATTTAGTGTCCCGTTTTCAAGTCTATCTATTGTATGGTGAAGTGTGGCAAAACCCAGGGTATGGTATCGTTCAAACATCGAATAGGGATTGTTCCTCGACCAAGGATTAATATTTTTGCCAAAAAGCCTAAGTTGATATTGTTTGTCCCAGAAAGGGTGAGTATATAGTCAGAGGGGGTGAATGACTATATATGGAGTTTAAAAACTTCCTTGGTGAAATCTTTTGTGTAGCAAATTAAACCCTTCCAAATAGTTTCTTCAACGTAATCAAACAATCTCACACAATGTAAATAAGTAATAAAAAGTAAGTGTTGAATGTAAAGTGCAGAAAGTAAATGAACACAAAAACTTATAGTGGTTCATGGTGGTGTAATCCCTTAATCCACTCTTCTCCGGTGATGATTGAATGAATCTACTATTGTTTTTCACCAATTCAATGTATAGTTAGATTGTCCTTGGATACTCAAGCATCACAATCTACAGACTATCACTCCTTGGCTACAAAGCTTCAGAGACTCGGTCTCTTTCACACGCTTCTTGAGAACAAATCCATCACCGCTATCACAGTTCTTGAAATTCCTTCTTGGAGAGTCCGATTCAATTGCTTGATTCAAAAGATCCTTAAAGTAGCTATGAATTTGGGATTCAAAACTTTGATCAATCTCAGTCTTGATATTGCTTTTATGCTCTGTTTTTGAGGATTGATATTTTCTAGATATTGCTATGTGAAGATCAGAAAGAAGGCTTATGAATTCGACATAGTTTTGGCACTTGTAAAATTTGTAGATGTGCTTGTTCTTTTTTCTTCCTGTCAATGCCTTCTATTTATTGCCGTAAATCCCTTGATTATGAATTTCCTTCCGTTGGCTATTTAATGTGGATAATAATCCTTCATTTTTTATTGATTTAATTCTCTTTTATTTTAGTGATCCGGATTTTATTCAAACGTTCTTCATACAATCCGTTCTTGATTGATTCAACATCAAATGCTGTGATCTCCACCATTTTCACGTTTTTTTATTAAGTGGAGACAACTTACTTCACTTAGTTGCTTCTGTTTTACTTCACTTGCTATGTGGTAACTTCACTTCACTGCTTCCTCATTTGCTCCACTAGTCAAGTGACTAATTTACTTGGCTACTTGATCTTTACTCAGTTGTTGCTTCTCCGCTGTTGTTTATCAGCCGATAGATATTTACTTCACTGCTCCTTAGTTTTGGGTGAGATCAGTGTTCACCATATTTGAGAAGATTGATTTTTTATCACTTGTGTTCTATCTTAGACTTACCCAATGTCATCACATTCATCCTTGGTTGTAAGTCAGTCCATAAAGGTCTTCACTTCACTGTGTTGATTCCTTGACTGTCTTCACTCAAGTGGTCTACTTCATTCCACTGAGCTGCCATACCAGTCTAGTAAAGTGCTTGTCTGACTAAACTTATACAAATGTCAGACTCTAAGTAAGCCTATACAATCATTTCTAACTTATTTTAGGCTTGCTATAACAGCTAGTATGACCATCATCAAAACAATAAAATGTTCCTAATAGTACCCCCTTTTTGATGTTGCCAAAACCCTCTTAAACTTTAATATAGTACAACATTGACAATAATAAACAAGAGTAAATTCTTGAATATTTTTATTCATCCTAAAAGAGTGAAAGATTCAAAATAACAGAAAGTTGTTTCAACTACTAGTTCATTTTCTCCTTCTTGAACTTCAAGGAGGCCTTCTTGAACAAGTTCATTTTCTCCTTCTTGAACTTCTAGGAGGCCTTCTTGAACTTTCGGGCTTACTACCTTCCCCATTTATGGCAATATCAGATTGATTAAGAAAGATATTATGCGTAGCTTCAGATACTAAGAGTATGTTATCTAACTTCTCATGTGCAATGTCTTGATTGTTCTCGATTGTTCGAAATCTCTCATCATGCTCCTTTAATATTTCTGCAAGATTCATCAACTCATCAAAAACATGCTGCTTGATTCCTCTACATTTCGTTGTTAGAGTTGTATTCAGCTGAATGATGAGATGTGTCTGTTTCTGATGACATCATTTTGCATCGCAATATAGGTAGAGACTGCCTCAAATATGTTTTACAGTGAGTTGCTTTCATCTTTGACTGTAGATTGGAGATTCTGAGACATAAGGCCTACTTCTCCAATTCATCAGTCATTGAATCTACAGCTGATTGAAAGGTTGTGGCTGAGACACCAACAGAAGTCTGTGTTTGAGCTGGTTCTATCTCAGATTGTTGCACTAGTGTTTGTTCCATTGGTGGAGTAGACATAAATTCAGGATCTTCATGAGCTAAGTCTTTAGCTTCCTGCCCTAGCTGAGTGACATCAGCTCCAACAACCTCTTAGAAGCATAGTTAGTAGGTAGTGGACTATTTGGCATTCCTCCTTGCTCTGTGCTGGGAATGCTCTTTGCAAGAGTTGCCGCAGTTATTCCAAGGTCAATGATTAATTTGTCTGCTGCTTTCTCTGTGTTATCAACTGGGAGTTGTGTATTTCCCTCAGTTGATCATCTCAGTACCGTAGCTAGTTGTACTGTGCCTGCATCAACTGGCTGAGTGCCATCAGCTGGTCCACTTAGCTATCTTTGCTTTGGTGCTACACTCTGCTATACAGACTCAAAAATTGTCATGTTGTCTTCATCACCACCATCATCATCATCTTGGTCATCATCATCTTAACCTTCCTCACCATCATCATGATGATCATCATCATCTTCTTCTTCTTCAGAATGCACTAACTTTACTTTTGCATTTGCAACTAACTACCATATCTGCCTCTCATCAATGAGGCCAATCAGACTAGTGATTCTCAAAAATGAGAATAACCACTTCTCTTCTTCAAACAACCTATCAGAGTTGGATAATTGAACTTGTGAGTCACCGAATTTCCAATCCAAGTACTCTGCTGCCCGTCATCAATATCCCTTTTAGAGATCTCTTTAGTCTCTTATTCTTCTACAACATTTTCTTCCTCTATGATAATTTCTTCCTCATCATCAATGATTACTTGAGGTGTTTCAACATCTTTTTGCATATTTCTCTACTGAATTGCTCTTGTGTTAGCTATTGTCCGCTTTCTATACCCAGAACTGATGGCTTCAATTTCTTTTCTTTTGTGTCCTGCTATTTCTTTCTTTACATAGGTGAACATTAACTTAGAACTGTGCGGAGTGTGTAAAAGAATAGGCTTCAAGTTTAAACAGTCTAACAAGTAGTGAAGAGGTATCCCATAGGATTTTTTCACCCAGAAAATACCTATTTTCTGTGTCCCCTTTTCTGCTGCCTTGTCTCCGGCTTCAATTTCACCTTTAATTTGTTCCTTGATCCTGGTGAATACATAGGTTGCCCAGTGAAATTCCAAACCTTGACGGATTATGGCCATTAGTCTTTTCCTGACTTTAGTCATGCTATGCAAAGATCCAAGCTTCCTTTCTATGCATTTGCTTATCAGTAGACTAAATTCCTCAAATGGCTGCTTCAAATAAAATCTTGCACAATTGTATTTTTTCTTCTATGGTATGGCATGCTTTCCAATTTCCAACCAGAAGGCGTCAGTATCCACTATTACGTCTTCAACTTTTGATGGTCCGGTGGTTTAGAGTTGGAGATGTTTGCAGATGAGGGCTGTCGTACTCACCAATTTCTTCCCATTTACAGTGGTGGTGATTCTATCCGGAGTCAGTGTACCATTTTTCAAATGCTTCCTTCCTCAATTTGAGCATTTTTCCGTAAGGAGATCTGGTTTCCATAGCATATTTCCTGGATAGGTGGGTTGAAAAAGATCATCAATCCCAGATTTGTACAACAATCAACCGATCTTCTTGCTCGTGCATCATTTTTGAACAGATCCAAATAGTACTAGGGTTTAAAGAAGGACCCAGTGGCTATGGTTTTCTATTTTTGTCTGGCAGAAAGTGCATTTTAAGAGGATAAAGCCATTTTGATTCTTAGAGAAATCTGAGAGAAAAAGTCTTTGAAATTTCTAGAAAATATGGTTTGAAAGATATGAGGGCATAAAGAATGTAAAAATGGTGAAGTATGGTTTTTATATAGTGGAAAATATTGTTGGTTTATAAAACAATTCTCTACTATTTGTACATAATATTTTTTTAGGGGGTCTGCCGCACCCCCTTTTCTTAATGTAGAGCCGCCCCTGTGTGATGTTGTTGTATGTCTACGTCAAACTATATAGCTATTGGATGACAAGGTCCGACTATGATGCTGTTGGATTAATACAAAAAATTCTGAAAAAAAATATAATTGTGGAGCTGTTGGATCAGTCTAAATTTCAAAAATAAATTACCAAAAAAGCACCGGTGAGTACAGAATGTCAGGTTCTATCTTCAATAGACAACCCAAAAACTTAAAATATATACAAGTGACTACAGAATGTCAAATTCTTTGACCAACAATACATCGTCGGTGACTAGACAATGCAAAAAATGTGAGACATCTCTTAAGCACTTATTTGTTCAACACCGGTGACTACAAAATGTCAAGTTCTATCACCTACATAACATTGTACGACTAGACAACGCAAAAAAGAACCTAAGATATCTTCAATGCACTATTCAGTTAATCATTTTACACCGGTGAATACAAAATGCTACAAACATAAGACAGCTACTACGGACCGTCTAAGTCAACTAATACAACTTTTTGGTTGGGTCTTAACAATAGTTTTCCATCTGCCATAATTCCGAAAATTTTTTTCAACCACCCTTTGCTAGCTTCATTTGATACTTTATCCCACGGATCTACTAGGGTGGGAAGTGGGCAATTCTGCTTCAATTTCATGCACTTGTAGTGGTTTATTATGAGGTACAGACAAATTTACAATTGTGGAACAATCTTCAGACCATATTTTGTTGGAAAACATGTCAAATTTGCAACGGGTTCAATGACATTGTATTCAACAATTTGCATATAGAAGTGTGAAGGTTTGGGATTCTCCACCCCTAAATGTGAATGTCCTCGGCTATTACCTCATCAAAACTTGGTAGACAATCATCTTTTTCTTTGGAATTACACTACAGTTTTAATCAAATATGTGATGCTTATAACATGAAACAAACAATATAATGTCATAAAAAAAATTTGTGTTAAATATATAAACAATTTTGGTTTGTGTTAGATAAACAACTCATTTGTAATCCTAACTTCATGTGAAGGTCCGACCGTTGCACTGTTGGATGGATGTATTACAGAACATTATGAAAAAAGATCCAACAATGGAGCGGTTAGATGTCAAGGCCCCACTGTGACACAGTTGGATATACAACAAAAAATTCTAAAAAACACATATTCATTAATAACCATTTATATAAATACTAGTCATGGATAACACGTTTCTAGAGAAAATAGGAATTACCTCATTCTTTCCATTGGTGTCATTTTAAAGACTCTTTATATCTTCTATCGAAACCATTTCTTCATTTGAGGTAGTCTTGTTTTCATTTGTAATCCCTACTTCATGTGAAGTCATTTTATCTTCATTTGAAGGCTCCATATGAATAAAAACTAAAAAAAAATCCATACTTTTTCAACTAATGATGATGAGGAAGTGATTTAATGAAGCATTTAAGAAGTTGGTTAGAAAATGTGATGATAATCACAACTTTATGAAAATGGAATTTTAATGAGAAGAAGAAGATAATGATAATGGTGATATGAGTAAGAGAGAGATAAAATAAGGCTAAGAAGGAGATAAAGGAAGAAGGAGGGGGAGATATGTGATGAAGAAAATGAAGAGATGAAGAATTTTGTTGAGGAAGAACAAGTTTGGGCGATGGAGATGGAGGAGTTCTATCTTGATATAATTGTTTTGGAGGGAAAAAATGTGGTGCCTAGGGTAAAGTATAAATTTGTAAAATTCAAAAGTTAATAGGTTGTATTGTAGTTATTTTTTATAAGAGTGGAATTTTATTTCCATGTGTTGTGCCGTAAGTATAAATGGCAATTTTTGTAATTATATTATGGTGCAATGAGATACATGTAAAAATCAGTGTGGTACCTAAAGTAGATTTGCATGTGAAAATGTGCTGCCCAAATAGATTATGGACATTGTTAATAGCACAACACGCGATTTATTCGGACACCACACCTCGTGCAAATTTCGACTTTGTAGAGGTCAAAATCAGTTTTCAACTCCTCCATAGTCGAAATTATGTACCAAATTCGAATCTTGAGGGGTTGAAAACAGATTTCGACCTCTACAAAGTCGAAATTTGCACGAGCTATGGTGGCGAGTAAATTGACCGTGGTGCCATTAATAGTGTTCATAGATTATATGTGGTGCTATTCAGGGGCGGATCCACCCTATGCCGGGGGGGGTGGACACTCGCCCTCTTCGGATCTGGAAAATACACTATTATTATATATATGTTTTGTATTGTTTTCGCCCCCATAACAGTTATCATCTACAATAATCCGATAATTTGACATAAAACTTTTATCATATAAATAAGAGTACAAGGTTAACATCAAAATGATACATTTAAAAAAATTGCAAATTAGTGGAAGAAAAAAACGCTGGTGACATTGAATTTTTTATTTTTTTTTAAGATGCAGTGACATTGATGACTTATGCAGTGACATTGATTTCTGAAGCAGTGACATTGATGACTTATATAGTGACATTGATGTCCGATGCCGTGACATTGATGTCCGATGCAGTGACATTAATGAATGATGCAGGGACATTAAACTAAACATTCAAGATCGTGTTAAAGAATTGAGGGATTCCACAATGAATCCAATTATCAGGAGGGCACAAACAACGTGTGGCCATTACAAGAGTCATAGTGAAGAGTCTTTGTAGTTTCACCAAACATGTACTTATATCCATATTAAAAGCTCCACATTTAGAGAAATGCAAAACAAGAGCGAGCTGACTGATGCAGTTGTTAGGTTTTATGCAGTGACATTGACGACTTATGCAGTGACATTGATGACTTATACAGTGACATTGATGTCTGATGCAGGGACATTGACGACTTTTGCAGTGACATTGATGTCTGAAGCAGTGACATTGATGACTGTATTTACAATTAGATAACCGATGCAATGATATTGATGTCACCGCATATACAACTTGATACACACATTTGATAACTTTGTAAAGTAACTTTATTTCTTTGTTATCTTTAAATATTTGATTGATGTTGGTTTATTTGATTAGTGTTGGTTTAAATTTTCGATAACTTTGTAAAATAAGCGTATTTCTTTTGTTTTTTTTGGTTTAAATGCATATTTTTACAACCAAAGGTATACATAAATTGTTACAATAACACGTCACTGCATAAATCGTTACAATAACACGTCACTGCATAATTCGATACAATAAGACATCACTGCATAGATCGCTACAATAAGAAGTCACTGCATAAATCGCTACAATGAGACGTCATTGCATAAATCGCTACAATGAGATGTCACTGATCAAGGTTGCCAATGGATCGCGGCGGTCAATACATCATGGTAGCCAATGAATTGCGGCGGTGAATGCATCGGGGTGGTTAATGGATCCCGGTGGCCAATGCATCCGGGTAGGTGGTCAATGCATGACGGTGATCAATACGTCACGTCGATTTCTATGAAGAAAAAAATTGATTTTATGAAATTTACTCGGAAAAATATCAAATTTGATTTTTGAATAAAGAAGACGAAAAAAATATGAATTTTAGTGAAAAAATTATGATGATCCGAGTTTTAGATCAAAATATATGACATTTAGAATATGGTGAATTAAAAAAAATAAAAAAAAAATAAAAAAAATAAAAAAAACTGACCCCTTTCAGCGCTTTTTTTTTTCCCTTGTTCTTTTTTTTTTTTTCTTTCTTCCTCTTTATCCACTTGAAATTAGAATGTCCTTATAACTAAATAAGATTTCGGAGTGTCCTATTACCCCTAATAAGTTGAAAATCAATCCTTTTAAATAATTGGCCCTTAAAAAAAATATTAATCGGCGCCCCTGGTGCATTTAACGGCACCCATACTAAAATTGCACAATACCAATTTGTTCATGATGTATGCCATGCCCTGATGCGATTTTTGTTTTTGTGTTTATTTATTTATTTAATTATTTTTGGTGAAGGGTGCTGCAAATTTTTTGACAGTGAGATACCTAAATAATGCTATCAAACTCAAATACTTTTTCCGTCTCACCATATACTCCCTCCGCTTTTTTTAACGGTCACGTTTCACAATTTGTATTTTTTACATTTATATGTCATTATTTATTTTCAATACAATTTTTTTTCCACTTATTCCCGCATATTAATTACAAGATTTAAACAAAGCTTAGACTTCAAATAATAAAAAACATATTTCCAATGCATCAAAAACACCAAAAGTCATTTTAAAACTTCAATAGTACCACTATCAATGTATATTTACATTTCCAATACAGTGTATTTAATTATTTGAAATATATTCAAAAGATTAAAGAAGGACAATCTAGTCATTTTATACTATATTCAAAAATATTAATCATTTTCTTAGTCTGTGTGCCCAAACCAAAAGTGACTGATAAAAAAAACGGAATCAATCCAACATTTACAGAATCAATTAATTCACACAGAATTGATTTTGTTTTCCTTCCGTAAATCCTGCATTCACCTGGTATATTCAATCAAACAAAAAATATGGGCGACGGTGTAACGGAAAAGAAGTAACTACCCACCGGAAATCCCTCTCTTGATATCTACATCTCTTGATTGTAACGGACGGTATTAGTGATTCTGATTCTAAACAATTCAAACAACAAAGAATAAAAATATGGGCGACGATTTAGGGGTTTTTTTTGGCTCCAAAAAGGAATGATCTCAATGCTTCATGATTGTAACGGAATGTGTTACTGATTCTGACTGTAATGAATTCGATCGAGCAGCAAGTAGTAAGTTAATAAATGGGTTGATAGATAGTAGTATGTTTTCGGTGTAACTATATGTATTGGACTGACTAGTACTAATCTTTTGATGTTACTACATTTTAATTGTGGTAACTACATGTTTTTTATGTGTGTTACTACACATTTTTTGTTGGTACTACACTCAATTCATTAGTTGTTACTACTTAATTTTTTTGTGTTACTTAGTTGTACTATACTTTTCTACATTAACTACATATTTTCAAATGTTAAATTTCAACCTAATACTAGTTTGTACTCAACAACATGTAGTAACTCATGCACTAACACACATGTATATTTATTTATTACTTGTTACTATACAATCTTTACTACTTGTTGCTATATCAATTTTTTAGGTGTAACTACTTGTATTATACTGACTAGTACTAATCAAATCCAATGCCTATTAGTAGATGTTTTTTGTTGCAACTACATTCTTTGTATGTGTGTTACTACACATTTTTTAAAAAATTTTGGGGTGTAACCATATGTATTAGACTGACTAGTACTAATCTTTTTCGGTGTAACTAGCAACAACACAAACAATCAATTTCACTACACACCCAATCCACACAATGCAGTTACACTAAGTAACACGCAGTAACATGAAAATCATACAATGCAGTTACACTGAGTAACACGTAGTAACATCAACATAATAGTAACATATGTTGTAACATATGTCTTTTTCAACATATAGTAACACCACTATGCACACTACATAAGATGTAGTAGCGCATACTGTAGTATCACAGTGAAAGTCCACAAATGAACTAACACGTATTCTATGTTGGTCCCACGAACAGCCTCAGACGTAGTAACACCGCGATGCAAACACCCTCAAACATAGTAACAAATAATGTACACCCTAAACCATAAACCATGAATCATAAGCCTGAACCCTAAACCCTAAACCCTGAACATGTACCCTAAACCCTAAACCATATACCCTAAACCCTAAACCATATACCCTAAACCATGAACCTGAACCCTGAACCATAAACCCTAAACCTGAACCCTAAACCCTAAACTTGAACCCTAAATCCTAAACACTAAACCATAACTTGAACCATAAACCTTAAACCATAAACCATAAACCTAAACCCTAAACATGAACCCTATGGTTTAGGGTTTAAGGTTCAAGTTTAGGGTTTAGGTTTAAGGTTTGTGGTTCAGGTTTAGAGTTTAAGGTTTCGGGTTTAAGGGTCTGGTTTAGGGTTCAAATTTAGGGGTTTAGGGTTTAGGTTTAGGATTTAGGGTTCAATTTTAGGGTTTAGTGTTTAAGGTTTAGGGTTCAGGGTTTAGGATTTAAGGCTCACATTATGTGTTACAATGTTAGAGGGTGTTCACGGAACCAACTTGAAATACGTGTTACTTCATTTGTGGATTATTACTGTGATACTACATTATGCGTAACAACATTCTTTGTATGGATTGTGCATAGTGGTGTTACTACATGATGAAAAAGACAAGTGTTACAACATGTGTTACTACATGATGTTGACGTTACTACGTGACTAGTACTAATCTAATAAAAAAAAGTGTAGTAACAAACA
Organism: Gentiana straminea; assembly: GCA_036785695.1. Lineage (NCBI taxonomy): Eukaryota > Viridiplantae > Streptophyta > Magnoliopsida > Gentianales > Gentianaceae > Gentiana > Gentiana straminea. The sequence continues at coordinate 1,469,797 of JAVUPR010000326.1, read as the reverse complement.
TACTACCTCCGTCCCAAAATATAATTTCATTTGGGTTTTTTGACAAAGATTAATAAAGTTGGTTAAATTGGTTGTCATTAATTTTGATGAAAAGACAAAAATGACTTTTGACCGTTATTAATGCAAAGTAATGAAAAGTTGGTGAGTATATAATTAATGGGGGTAAAAGAAGAAAAATGTAATAAATAATTCATTGGTTATCTAAATGGACTTATATTTTCGGACAAATCCAAAATGCTAAACGGACTTACATTTTGGGACAAGGTAGTACAAAGAATGTAGTTACAACAAAAAAACATATAGTAACAGGCATTAGATTAGATTAGTACTAGTCAGTTTAATACATGTAGTTATACCCAAAGAAATTAATATAGTAACAAGTAGTAAAGATTGATATAGTAACAAGTAGTAAATTAATATACATGTGTGTTAGTGCATGAGTTACTACAAGTTGTTGAGCACACACTTATATTATGTTCAAATTTAACCTAGGAAAATATGCAGTCAACGTAGAAAAATATGTAGTATAAATCAACCAAATATATGTAGTAACACAGAAAGGTTAGTAGTAACAATTAATGAATTAAGTGTAGTACCAACAAAAATGTGTAGTAACACACATAAAAAGCATATAGTTATGACAATAAAAATATAGTAACACCGAAAGATTAGAACCAGTCAGTCTAATACATGTAGTTACACCCAAAAAATTTATCTGTACTACATATTTTCTATGTTAACTAAATATTTTTCTACGTGAAGTTGATTGTGTGTGTTGTTGAAAGTAAATTGCGTATGATGTCGATGAATCGTCCTATTTAATCGCTATAACATTGGCTAGGAATGGAGAAGCCAACATCATATATTCGAATATTTTTTCTTAAATTGTGTTTTAGAAATGAAAAGAGTCATATAGAAGAAACTGATTGTATGCGATTCTGGTAAAAAAAAAAATGTCTGGATCATTGGCATATATCATTTTAATTTAATTTTGTTTTTTGAAAGGGAAATCAACATTAAAATCCTCTTAAAAATCAGCTGCAGTATCTTAACAAACGGTTTGAACAACATTGAATAGCAATTAATAAACATCATTGAATATCAATTAATAATTCAGGAAAAAATTAGGAAAATAATAATAAAGGTTATTAGTATTCAATATTTTTTATCTTTTATAACCACTGTGTTTTTTTTCTTGCCCTTTTTACTCAAATTAGATTAAAAGTGGTTTTTTACAACCTTTTCCTAATTATCTTATTTATCACCCTTCCGCAAATTTTGATTTGGTTTATTTTATTTTGGGAGGGGATCTATCACAAATGTCAACTTTCCTTACATGTACTCCTCGGTATTAGGACGGATTGTGATTAATAAAAGAAATTCATTAAGCTTTAAAAAAAATCAGTATTCCATTTTTCAAGGGTGATATAAAAAACCAGGAATCCAAACCAAATTGAAAACCAACCCCACCCAAACCAAAGAAAATAAAAGTAGTTGAAACCACATCACCCCTACATACCACTATTGTGTGTGCGAGAATGTATATTAATCCATCATAACCCTTCACTTGGGACAACTCATGAATCACCGTTGTACCTTAACTCATTCTCCAGTTTGAAACCAAACTTAATTGATTTCAACGGTTTTGAATTGAACTGCAAACATGCGCATGCGCATCTTATGCTTAGCTTTCGATCTTCCATTTTGTGCACTGGTCCTGGTTGGATTGTCTGATAAATATTCAAAAGAGTTTAACCAAAAATATTACAATTTACACATTATGCGTGTAGGCCTCCCCCTCTCTAAATGCAACATCCCTTGGGACCTAAAACAAATTCAGAACTTTTTTTTTTCTTTTTAGGATTTTGGCATTTTTTGTCCCTCATGCTTTAGCTTTATTTAAAAAACAACCCTAATGTTTTTAAATGTTACTTTTAGTCCTTTATGTTTGTATTTTGTTTCAATTTTAGGACACCTTATGTTTTTGAATAACACTTTTGGTCCCTTATGTTTGTATTTTGTTTCACTTTTAGGACAATTAGTAATTAGCAATCTAAGTTAACTTCGACTAAATATTTGATGATACAACCTGAATGCCACGTATGATTTCATATCTCATTTAAATGATTAAAATCGACATACCCCTCATTCATCTTTCAAAGCCCTAATTTCTTTTCCTCAAATTGACACAACTGCACAACAAAAAAAATATCTTCAAGGTATTTAATTTTTCTTAATGTCGATGTTTAATCGTTTAGATAGGATATGAAAGCATATGTGGTTGCCAGGTTGGATCAAACGTTTAGTCCACGCTAACTTAAATGGATAATTAGATACTTGTCCTAAAATTGAAACAAAATACAAACTTGGAGGACCAAAAGTGTCATTCAGAAACATAATAGTTATTTTTGAAACAAAACAAAAATTTATGGGTCCAAAAGTGTCAAAATCCCTTTGTTTTTTATGGGAAAACCCAAAGAAAAAATTTAGATTATATTTTCTCATTAAATGTTGAATCCCCATCCCACTATTATCTTTAAATAGTCATTTTAAGTATTAATCATTCAAACTTCCCATATTGCTTTGAGAATATCAATTTGTCAAAAACATTTCATGTAACGCCCTAATCCCGAATACATTGTCCTTATCCGGATATCAACGTCCGTCACGTGATATTTTTAGTAAATTATAAACCCCCACATAAGCCTTATGTCGTATCAGTATAATACAGAAAACACGGAAGAAAAGAAACAAGCAAAATACTCGGAAAAGTGACACTTAGGATCTTCTATTAGCTTACTCAACCGATTACAACTACTTTCAAACTTGAATAATAAAGAACCATTAACAGTTGTTACAACTCATCTTGACTAATAAGGAAACTTCTTACACATAAAGAACTTCATAGCTCCATATCTAAATTTGCTCTCCAAGCTCATTATCCAACTCGTCTTCAACCCGCATATCTTCTTATCCAAATAAGGGAGAGAGCACTAGCTAGATTCTTAGTAAGGGAAAAGAAAATCAAAATTAAGGGAGATTCATGTTTGTCGGATTCCGGAACACATGACATGAATCTACTTCATCTAGTTCACAAACAGTGAAGCCAATATATTGCATATATATTAAGAAAACTACTTTTAAATAATAACTTGAAACATAAGAATATCCACATAAAATCAACTTGAACAATACATTGTTTGCATGCCTATTAAATACGTTCAGTTCATCTTGCACGTACTTGTTCATTTACAATAATTACCTACTTACTATGTTTAGCCCGTTGATCAAACTTACGTAAGTTATCAACCAACCCACTTTGTACTTGTCAAATATATGTAGCATTTCGTGTCTTGATTGTCATTTTCATGTTTCTAGCTGATTTAACATGAGAACTCATTGTGCAACTCGGCTAGTATGACTAACTAAACCTTCAACTTAGGACTTTGAATATTACCCAATGTACTCTTATAATACATTGTCTTAAGAACGCGATGACTAATACAGCTAGTCACAGCTCCGACACGGATCTTTGAATTATACACATTTTACCCCGTACGATTCATTGCTAAAAACAAATACCCTGTTAAGTATACTCGGGTAAACACCTAAAACAAGTAGGAGCACAAAAACAAATAAATCCATGTTAAAGTCCGTATTCTAACCCACGGGAACCTACTAAGGCCATAGAAACACAAAACTCACATTTTATATCTACTACTCGTAACCAAAATGCATCAAACAGTTTACAGAGAAGTAACTTGAAAATAAATTAACGTTCTGAAGCATAGTTTGGCATATATCCTGTAACACATAATCATGTTAATTTTAGTGCAGTTTAGCATATAACATTATTCAAAACAACGTAAAAAAATAATCTTGAAACTAAAAGCAGAACCTTTGGATAATAAGAACTCATTACCTTAAAGATGAGCCGACATATGAACCAAAAACTAATTACTACCATCCAAATCTATGCAAATCTACAACCAACAACAAACCTAGCAATGATCACCCTTTGAATCTAACCTAATCATGATCAAAGCCGAGATCAACTACGAAAAGATTAGATCTTACCTTCACGAAGAGATTATGAATTAAAAACAACTTCTACGATACGGAATGCTTCGATTTTAGTACACAGATCCACAACATGAAGCCATAAAAGTCAACATAGGGTTGACTGGTGCGCTTTTCGGAGGAGGTCACCTAGGACAACGGCCCAAGCTTATCTGAAATCCAAAAACGCAAACTTATGAATTTTGCGGCTCTTAGAGGTCTTTTAAAAGATTTTTCAGCTTTTAGGTTGGTTTCAGGTGTGTTAGAGAAAAAGAAAAAGAAAATTAACCTTATAAAATTCAGGAAAAGAAAACGTAATTCTAAAGAGACGGAAATACCCTTAATGAAAGTTCAGGGTCTTACATCTAATCATAACGTAAATTTATATATATATATATATATATATATATATAGATTTATATATATATATATATATATATATATATATATATATATATATATATATATATATATATATAGAGAGAGAGAGAGAGAGAGAGAGAGAGAGAGAGAGAGATGAATGTTTTCTATTCATTGATAGTAATGACATCGAATCAGGGCCGGCCTTATTCTAAGGCCGGCGAGACCCGGGTCTTAAGCCCAATTGTGTCGGAGGGCCCAACGGTACATGTTTCGCTAAAAAAAAAATCGTATAGATTTAATCCGATCCAACCTAATATAATATGTTAATTTTCTTTTTTGATAAATGCCCAAATTTTTTTTACTCTAATTGATAAATGCCCAAATAAAAAATTTTACTTGACCCAAAAAAAAAAGATATATACAAACAAGTTTTTTTTGTTTTTGTTTTTTTTTGTTTTATGACTTTATCTATATTATTAATTTATTATATATATCTATATTATATAAAAAAAAGCACACACAAAAATAAATAAAACAAAGAAAAATAGATAGAACTCATTTTTCACTCATAAGTTGCGGCCCTGCCCTTCAGTCCTGCCTTCGTTTCCCCAGCTCCCCTACCGCTTGAGCTGTTGATTTTTTTTTTTATTTTTTGTTTTTTGTTTTCCTTTCCTTCTTTTAATTTTCCATTCATAAATGATAAATTCTATTCTCAAATTCTCAATTGAGAAGAATATGGTTAATGAAATTGACAATTCTACTTTTATTAGTGATTTCGTCTCTAAATGTGTTGCAAGAGCGATCTTGAAATAGTAATATGTAAGTATGTTTTATGTATACGTATGAAAATACTACTTTGTAGGCATATTTTGAGACTATTAATAATGTTATAAAAATGTGAAAAAACAAACAGAATTGAATGATCTCCAAGGCACGTATAAAACGTTTCTTTAAAGAGATGTTTTAATATCTCTCTCAGTATTCAATGGAGTACTACTTTAGAGACATAATATGTTTGTACTGATGATGCTTCTAAACAAACTTCATTATCTTTCACACCGAATGCTGATGTCTCTCTCTATATAGACAACGAAAATATACTGTCCTTCTTCACGAAATAACAAACCAGTTCGTCTTCAAAGGATGTGTCTCAATGACCATGCACAACCAAAATGATGTGTCCCAATGAAAAATCCGTTCTACGAAATCACGTGTATATATAGGTCGAACCCCGTATCTTTTCGGCGACACCTGTCGCACTCAGTGTGCAACAACACATTCAAAACAAAAATAAAAACAGATTTTGTGAATAAATATCTAACAAATAACATGAATTTTGTCCTTACGGATGTTAAAAACGCGATAATTATGTTTTTTAAAAAAAAAAGACAACTTCAACTAAAAGGCCCAATTCGGAAACTTGGTTTTAAGCCCAATAATACGAGGGCCGGCCCTGCATCGAATCAAAGCGCCCATTTTGTTTTTCACTCAAAAAAAAAAAAGCGGTCAAATCAAAACCTTTAAGATCAATTTCCATCCGTATGTAAAAATGTAATTACATTGTTTGCACATCACGTTTACCTAATGATGACATAATAATGGCTAATTTATGTCATGAAGCCACTAAGGCAGGTAAGAACAGAATAATATATTAAGGTAGAAACTAAGTCCAAAATGAACAAACAAGCATATGATAAAGTAATTACATTTTGGGTTTAAAAACAGAGAGAGTGGATGAGATGTCAATTGCACATAGAACAGTTTTCTATCTTCCGTTGGTGAACATGATTTTTGATGTATCCGAATATCCGGAAGACTTTTTCATGCAAACATCATGAGATGTTGGGACCTCCGGACACTTTTTTAAGTCGAATTATTATTAACAACAGAAATGATAAATTTTACATGCATAAATAAATAATGCTCATACTATCTTTATTTTTCTTGTTGTTGATAATAGTGGATGAACATTAATATAGAATGGAGAAAAATATTTGTAAAGTGATTATTGTTTGTATTTTGTATTATACTTAAATGGGTGACTCTAGATAGCACCACAACAAAAATAGATATAGAGACACATATATAAAGACATTTTCCAAAAATGTGGCTAAAAATAGTCTATAAAGACATTAGTTCATAAAATGTATAAGATTAAGTTATTGTTTTTTAACTCTCTGATGAGACATTTTGAAATGTCGTGACTTAGTTATAAAAAAAATGTTGTCAGTACCTACAATAAAATAAAATAACCACAAAATGAAAATTTTTGTTATTGTTTTTAATGTTAGCACAATACCACGTCCTAGTTTCACTCCCGATCTCGATTCGGTCAAATCTCGTAAGGGTGGTATTTATGCCAGCTTGACATCAGTAATGCTTTTATGCAGTGTCATCTTCAGAAAGATGTTTATCTTATTCAGCCCTCTGCTTTTGTTAGTTCTGACCACCCTACACTTGTGTGCAAACTTAGTAAGGCTATTTATGCTTTGAAACAGCCCCCCCCGGGCATGGTATGATGAGCTTAAAGGTTTCCTTCTTTCATGTAATTTAGGAATGCCCAAGATGACACATCATTATTCAATTATAATTCTGGTGGTATTATTTTGTATGGTTTGGTATATGTTGATGATCTTATTATTCCAGGGAATGATTATTCTACTCTTGAGTGGTTCATCACACTTTTAAGGGGCCTTTTTCTCTTAAGGATCTTTGCACCCTCTCCTATTTTTTGGGTATTGTGTTCAGAACTCTACTGGTTGCATTTTGTCTCACAAACGTTATGCCACTGAGTTACACACCAAAATTTAGATGCATCAGGCCAATGATGTCGCCACTCCATCATCGACGGTATTTCTGGTTTAACTGCTCAGACTTGAACTCCTCTCTCTGATCCATCTCACTATCGTATGGTTCTCGGAAGTCTTCAGTATTTGATTTTTAGTCATCCAGATGTAGCCTTTGCCGTCAACAAGCTTTCTCAATTTATGGATTGCCCCCACTGACGTTCATAGGGCTCATTTCAAACATATCCTACATTACTTGGATGGTACTCTTGATCTTGGCCTTAAGCTCTTTCGCCACTGTCTACCCATTCTCCATGCCTTCTCCGATACATACTGGGGTTTTAATAAAGAAGACTATTCTTCTACCCATGCTTATGTTTTTTACTTTTTTCATAATGCCATCTCCGGAAGTTCCAAGAAACAATCTACCATTGCTTGGTTCTCCACTGAAGCTGGTATAAATTTCTTTCCTCTGCCACTACTGTGCTCAACTGGGTTAATTATCTTCTTCATGATCTTGGATTTCCCATTTTACAACTTCTAGTTATTCAATGTGATAATCTTTTCACCACACAATTTTGTGCCAACCCCATTTTCTACTCTCACATGATCTTAATTTGTTTGTGTTTTTATCTTTTTGCTTTGCTGTAAGGAGGGTATCGACATCATCACTAAAAATGGGGAAATTGTTGGACATATTTTAAGTTAATGATCAGTGCCAGACTAGCTGTTATAGAGCAAAGGCAAAATGATGTCTAGATCAAATGTATATGTTTATTAGAGTTTGATCTTTTTATAGGTTTGATCAAACAAGCTTTGTAATTAGGTCGGCCCGAATCGTATCGGCGAGGACACTGCCTAGATCAGTAGGGTAACTAGGTCAGTAGAGTGTCTAGGAACCTGCTGAAGACTGAAGGCTGAGGGTACAAACTCAGTTATTGAAGGCTATGGGATCAAACTTAGTATTTAAAGTCAAGGATATGGAATCAAAATTTAGGCAAGTCTGTGATGACCTAAACTGATTATATACACCTTGTGTACAAGGTCTAAGTTCAATATATTAAGTGGTGACTGGTACTTAGTTATTTTCAAAATGGTGTACTCTAACTTCACTATAAAAAGTTAGATGTGAATAAGTCAGATGATGTGTTGTTAAAACACAGCAGACGACTTTCTAAGAAACGTGTACATCACGCAGGCTGTCATACTTCAAATATTTTCTTAGTATATTTCTCGATTAATCAAGGGTTACATTGGAAGATTAAAAGGATAATGATGGATTACAAGCTTTGATATTATCAACAAATCAATGGCCAAGATAAAAAGAACGTTGGAAAGATTCAGAGGATTAACCAATGGATACAAGTCAATAGTTGGACAGACTGAAAACTGTCAAAAAGCAAACTGACAGTGTCAGTACTTTGAACAGAGACAAAAAGCAAGTCAAGATAGAGACAAATCTGATAGAGACAAATCTGAAATGGCTATGTTTGAAATTGAAACATAAGTCACAGGATTCTCACCTATAAATAGAAGACTTATGATTCAGATAAAAGTGATGAAAAACAAATAATCTACTCAAAGCTGTCCAACTTTTCATCAAGAAAATCACCCTACTAACATACATTGAGCTTTAATTGACTGATCAAGATATATCTTCAAGTGTAACCTGCTATCAAGTTACATCAAGTATACACACTTGAAGACATCAAGCTGCTGATCATTTCATCCTGATCAAGCTGCTGACAGCTTGAATCATTCACTTGATTCAAACATTATTTTATAAGAAACCTGCTAAAGATAGAGAAGCATCTAGGTGTCAAGAACTGTTGTTTGTGGTGGTGATGGTGAAGAGGCAATCCTACCCTTCAAGGACCAGTGGAATACTTTGGAGCAGCAATCTTACATGTTTCAAGTGTTCAGTTTGTGAAACCATAGTTATTAGTGAAGGAGTGACAGCTTAGGGATTTTTGTAACTGCAACCCACTACAAGAAATTTCATTTTTTGGGACGGCAAAAAGTCGTCCCCAAAAACATAAATTCGTCCCAAAAGATATTTAAAGGGACGACAACACGTCGCAAAAAAGTCGTTCCTTTTGATTCGTCCCAAGAGAGAGAGTGGGACGACTCGAGTTCTTAAAATATGATGCCACAACAAAGTTTGAATTTTCAACGCGTGACATGGCATTATTTTTAGGGACGACGGTCGTCCCAATAAATAGTAATTTAATTAAATTTTTTTGAAATAAATTTTATTTCAATATAATTTAATTTTTTTAAACATCACAGGAGAAGAGTTTAAAAATTGCCTACTTACTTTCTGCATTTACTTTCTGCATTTAATATACTGATCACATCAACCTACTGAAACTAGCAACTGAATCACACATTTACACTACAGAGTATCAAATACTTAGTATCATTCTTTTAACAACAAGTAATAAGGCTTAAACTAAATATATTCCGCTGCAACAAATCCAGTAATATCAAATTTCAGCATACTACTGAGTGGTCAGCAGGCTACTGACATTGCTGAGTATGCTAACTCCAAAAAGTTTTAAGTGTTATGTTTTTTCACCCCCTTCTAACCTTAACCAAAGCCTTTTCAATTGACCAACAATTGGTATCGGAGCAGTGCTTCTGTTCTGAAGTAATCTTGCTTGTTGTGCTTGTGAAAATACTTTGAAAACTTTTCCAAGTTTCTGATTTTCAAAGCTTTGCATCATGGATAACAATCAGTATACTAGAATTATGTTGATGTGTTCCTGAGATCATTTTGATGAGTATAAACATCGTATGCAGGCTTATCTAGCTGCAACAAATGATGAGATGATGGATGTTCTAACTGATGGACCATTGGAGATCACTAAGGCCATAACTATGGGCAGTGAAACTCAGTATGTTCCAAAGTCAAAAAGAGAGTGGGTTGCTGAAGATTGAAAAAGAGCAAACTTCAACAATATTGCTATTGATATCATATACTGAACCTTGGATAGCAATATGTGAATAAAAGTGAAGGATTGCAAAACATCAAAGGAACATTGGGAAAAATTACAACTTATCTGTGATGGCACTGATGCTATAAAGAAAAAAAAAGTCCTGTAGCCAAAAGAAAGTTCCAAGATTTCAAGATGAAATCAAATGAAACCATTGAGCAAATGGAGTCAAGATTCAATGCTATAATGGATGAACTCACCCTACTGAATGTGATCTATACAAAAGAAGAGATCAATACAAGAATCTTAGAAGCCTTACCTGCAAAGGAGGTTTTGGAGATGCAAGTTACAGCCATAGAAGAATCCAGGAGTCTACATGAAGAAGATACCTTCAAATTGTTTTTAGATCTCAAGATATATGAATTCAGTAAGAAACTTGTTCCCTAGACTGAAAAGGAAGAACCAAAGACTACTGCATTGGCTGCTGCATATAAAGAAGAATCATCAGGTGGTCAAGATGATCTGCTGTATTAGATGCAAGAGCAAATTACCCTACTAAGCAAGAAGATCAAAATGATGAAAATAGGAAGGGGTTCTCCAAGGAATTTCACAAAGAAATCAAGTGAAAATAGGAAGGAAGAATCCAAGAAAGATAATGATTATTTGTGTTTTCATTGCAAGAAACCAGGACACTTCAAACCTGAAACAGAAAAAGGAACCTGATTATCTGTGTTCTAACTGCAAGAAACATGGACATTTCAGACCTGATTGTCCAGACCTACTGAAGAACAAGAATCGGAAAGAAGACCTAGCAAAAAAACAATGGTTTCTGATGATGAATCAGGCTATAAAGTTGAATCAGAAAAAGGAAATGATTCTGATGATACTGCACTTGTTGCTGATATGGATGATTATGCTTTAAAGGATAATATGGATGATACTGAGGAGGTATACAACTATGTATCTATAAATACTCCTGCTGTAAGTGACCGTGAATCTACTTATGGTTCAAATCCAAATAATTCTTACAATGAAGAAACTTTGGATGTCATCCTTAATCAACTGAGGAAAATACAATCTGGTTATGAGATTGTGAAGGCTAAAAAAGAAGCTCTTCAAACAGAAGTTGAAAGGTTAAAAGCTGAATTAAGAACTCTCAAAGGAAAGGAAAAATATTTTGAACAGAATCAACATAAGTCTGTTGTACATTCAGTAGCTACTGAATCTCCTGAACAATCTAGTTCACCACTGCATTCAAATCTGGAAAGCCTTATGGTGATAGAACAAGCCTTGGATTTGGAACTCAACAATCTACTAAGAGTGGATCTAGCAAGGTCATTGAACCTAGTACCAGAATTGGTTCTATGTTTGTGCCTGCACAAGATCCAACTCCCAAAAGGGTTGCTGAGGCAGTAAAGTCTATTGAGAATTCTTCAAAGTAGCAAAATCAGAAGCCTAAAAGGTCATCAGTACCTAAACAAAAGAGGTAAATCCAAGAATAGGACTGATGGACCTTCTAGACCTGCTGATAGCAGACCTGCTGCTAAGTCTGCTTGGACCACAAAAAGGCAAAAATCAAAAATATTCCAAGGATGAGAATCCTAAACCTAAAAATGTCAATCATTCTAGGGATACTTATCTCAGGGGGAAAGGTAGATTGTTCCCTACCGATGATGATTTGAATACTCCTGCTCCTACTTCTAGAAACAATAGTCATAATCATAATGCTAGGGTAAAACCAAAGCTATGGGATCAGCAGAGGACTCAGCAGAGGACTTATTCAAGACCTCAACAGAATCCATATTACAGGGCTAATCCTAATAGACAGCAAACTTATGATTATGCTAGTGCTTCTAACAATAGAAATCACTTCAAACAACATTATGTACCAAAAGGCCAGAAAGCATATGTGAATCCTACACAACCAAATATTAGATTTTAGGGAAATGTAGGATACATATATGAACAAAAGTGTAATGCTTTTCAAAAAAGACCTTATGGAAATTTGCCAAAAGTCATGCTTACCACTGACCACTATGGACCCAAACAGTTTTGGGTACCTAAAATACATTAACTTTGTTTTGTAGGGTGTCTGGTACTTTGACAGTGGATGTTCCTGACCTATGACAAAGAATAAGCACTGTTTGACAAACTATGTGGCAAAGGATGGTCCATGAGTGGCAAAAAAAACACACCAGGATATACAAGAGGATATGGAACACTGGTGAGGATTGGATTAACTATCAGGAATGTTGCATTTGTGGAAGGACTGGACTACAACCTACTGAGCACTGGACAATTTTGTGACATGGGTTACAAAGTCATTTTTGACAATGGCTACTGTGTTGTCATTAGTGAAAGAGGTGAACAAGTTGTGTTGGCTGGAAGAAGACAACAAAACATGTATGTTGTGGATTGGTCTACTGCTGTTCCAGAAACCTTCTTGATTGTGCATACCAAGTCAGAACCAAATTGTTTGTGGCATAAGAAGTTGAATCATCTCAATTTTGATGATATCAATCAATTGGTGAAAAATAATTTGGTGATTGGTTTGCCTGAGATCACATTCAAAAAGGATGCTATATGTGAAGCATGTCAGCAAGGTAAACAAACAAAGTCAAGCTTCAAGTCAAAGACTAAGCAATCAACAAAAAGAGTTTTGGAGCTACTGCACATGGATTTATTTGGACCAGTAACACCAACAAGTGTAACAGGAAAGAAGTACACTCTGGAAGTTGTGGATGATTATTCTAGATACACTTGGGTAGTATTTATGAATAAGAAAAGTGAAACACTTCAAAAGATGCCTGAACTTTTGAAGAGATTGCAAAATAAGAAAATTTTGACAGTGGTGAAAATCAGATCAGACAAGGGTACTGAGTTTCTCAATAAAGTCATAAGAGAATATTGTGAACAAAATTGTGTGCTGCATCAATTATAAGCTGTTGGTACACCTCAGCAAAATGGGGTTGCTAAGAGAAGAAACAGGACCTTGAAAGAAGCAGGGAGGACTCTGATTTGTGAAGCATGATTACCTGAAAGATATTGGGCTGAAGCAATCAATACAACATGCTATACACAAAGTAGGACCTCAGTTAACAAAAAGCTACTGAAGACACCTTATGAGATATGGAATGGAAGAAAACCAAATATATCATATTTCCATCCATTTGGAAGCAAATGTTTTATTTTAAATCATAAAGATCAATTGAAGACATTCCAACCAAAATTAGATGAAGGAATTTTCTTAGGATATTCTTCAGACAGCAAGGCATTCAGGGTATTAAACAAAAGAACATTGAAACATGAAGAATCAATACATGTTTTATTTGATGAACCAAAGTTCACTGGAATGGAAGATGAAGTTTCAGAACCTGCTGAAAATCTACAAGTTACTGATCCAGAATTTGTTGATGTTTTGGAAAAGATAAATGACGTAAAAATTTCGACTCGGCCCCTGCTGAAGAACCTGCTGGTAACACTACTGATGCAACAACATATGCAGTTCAAGGAATTGCTGAACCCCCTACTGAAGCAACAACAGAGCCTACTGAAAATGAAGCTCCAGTAAATCAAACAAATCATGATTTACAATGGTTGAAGGATCACCCTGCTGAACAAGTAATTGGCAATATACAGCAAGGTGTAAGGACTATAAGACAATTAGAAGCAATGTTTACTTGTTTTCTATCTCAAATGGAGCCTAAAGTTGTTGAAGAAGCAATAGCATATCCAAATTGGATAATTTACGCAAGAAGAATTGAATGAGTTTGAAAGAAACAAAGTTTGGACACTAGTGGAAATGCCTAGTCATGCAAATATAATTGGAACTAAATGGGTATACAGAAATAATTTGGATGAATCTGGTACCATTGTAAGGAACAAGGCCAAACTAGTGGCAAAAGGCTATTCTCAAGCAGAAGGAATAGATTTTGAAGAGACATATGCCCCAGTTGCAAGATTGAAAGCTATAAGATTATTCTTGGCATATGCTACTTATAAAAACTTCAAAGTATACCAGATGAATGTCAAAAGTGCATTCTTGAATGGCATTCTAGAGGAAGAAGATTATGTTCAGCAACCTCCTGGTTTTGAAGTTGAAAATCAAGAAGATAAAGTGTACAGACTCAACAAGGCACTTTATGGATTGCAACAAGCACCAAGAGCATGGTATGAAACATTGTCTCAATTCTTGGTGGACAATGGTTTTATGAAATGTACCATTGACAAGACTCTTTTCAGAATCAATGAAGGGGACGGCACCCTGCTGGTACATATTTATGTTGATGACATAATTTTTGGCTCTGAATATGAATTACTATGTGAAAAATTTTCTAATATCATGAAAAGCATGTTCCAAATGAGTATGGTGGGAGAGATGAACTACTTCTTGGGATTACAAGTCAAACAAATGAAAGATGGAATCTTCATTCATCAAACTAAATATACCAAGGAGCTACTGAAGAAGTTTTTCATGGAAAACAACACCTAGGTATCAACTCCTATGATTACCAACATCCAATTGGATGAAGATAAAGAAAGCAAAGATGTTGATCAGACTCTATATAGAAGGATGATAGGCAGTCTAATGTACCTCACTGCCAGCAGACATGATATATCCTTTACTGTAGGTGTTTGTGCAAGATTTTAATCAAAACCAAAGGAAAGTCACTTAGCTGCAGTGAAAAGGATTCTCAAGTATCTAAAAGAGACTTTAGGAGTAGGGATATGGTATTCAAAAGATGGAAGCTTCAAAGTTATATCCTACTCAGATTTTGATTATACATGATGCAAGATTGATAGAAAAAGCACCACAGGAACCTGTCAGTTAATGGGAAATAGACTTGTTTCCTGGTTCAGCAAGAAACAAAATTAAATACCAACTTCCACTGCTGAAGCTGAATATATTGCTGCTGGAAGCTGCTGTGCACAAATACTATGGTTAAGAGAACAATTAAGGGATTATGGAATTGAAGAAAGAGTAATTACTATAATGTGTGACAACACAAATGCAATTGCAATCACTAAAAATCATGTTTTGCACTCAAGAACCAAGCACATTGATGTGAGAGATCATTTTATAAGAGATAATGTGGAGAGGAAAGATGTGGTAGTTCTTTACATCCATACTAAAGATCAACTTGCTGATATATTTACAAAACCATTGGATAATGAAAGATTTGCTAAGTTCAGAACTGAACTTGGCATCATAAAAGTTGACTGATAAATTTTGATCAGCAGTGTACTAGAATTCACCAAAGGGATTAGTCTTTGCCCTGCTGGGTGAGCTCACTTGGCAGACTAGTCATTGGTATCAACAATTCCATGTACTTAAATAAGTTTGGACAATTGAGCAAAGGAAGTTGCCAAGGGGATTGGTCATTGTCCTGTTGGGTGAGTTCAGTTGACAGATCAGTCATTGGTATTAAACTTCATCTTGTATTATCGGTTGGACAAAAGTATAGTGTTTAAAGATCAGCAGAGCAATTTGTCGGGAGGTCAGCCGAGCTATCTTCGTCGACGGTACCGCCGAGTCAACTCTACTGAAGATCAAGTCAGCTGGGGTTTACGTTACAAGACAGTCAAACTTAAATGAAAGTCAATAGTAATTGGATATTATTCTTATCCTTCATAACTGGGGTTACAATATCCAACGGTTATAACTCTTTATGGGATAATTTAGTGGGACACGTGGCAACATCACATTTATTCCAACCTTAATCGTGGTTAAATGCTACAGTATGTGTACAGTACTTTCCTGACAGTTACCACCCACTACACTTCCTTATATATACAAACATACACAGAGATGATGCTTACAGTTTCAGATCGATTTTCTCTGAGAATACACAGTGTGAACACAGATTTGCAAGTTTTCTTCTTCATCTTTTCCAAAGTTCTTCAATAGCGGATAAAGGAGATGTTCATATTGGTACAAGCCAAAGTGTTAGAGGTTTTGTTACTAATGCTCAAAAGACAGAATTAGCTATCAACATTGGCAGAAGAATAAGGAGATATGAAGGACAAGAGGATGTTCTAAATCTGAGATTAGACAGCATCTCATACACTAATGTTGTTAATTTCTTGAAGAACATAGTGATAAAGGATGATGCAGAGGCATTTACTACCACTGTAAATGCTCAGCAGATTCAAATCACTTCAAATTTGCTG
Source organism: Gentiana straminea (assembly GCA_036785695.1). NCBI lineage: Eukaryota > Viridiplantae > Streptophyta > Magnoliopsida > Gentianales > Gentianaceae > Gentiana > Gentiana straminea. The sequence goes on along the minus strand of JAVUPR010000326.1, from coordinate 1,453,482 downwards.
AGGGAGGCATTCGGATTTAGACCTGGAAATGGTGCTCCTACAAATCCTGAATCTATGCAGTTAGCAAGACTGGACTTTGTTGATTCTATAAAGACAAACAAGTCCATACCATCAATACTGAATATCAATGTGAAGCATATCAGATCGGAGTACAATCTACTGAGCAAGATAATTGCCAAGAACATTTTTGGATTTAGTGGTAGTCTTGAGACTCTCTGTGGATCAAAGATTGACATGCTGATAATCATATGCAAGAGTATGAGATTTTATTGGGCCGGATTCTTTGTTCAATATATGAAAAAAGTTGTGACTGAGATTAGAGATGGAACAAGGAAGTCCAAGAACAAGCCCATGGGTTTGATGATATAGGCCCTGCTGACCCACCTGAAGATTGCTGATGTTGCACCTGCAAAGATCAACAAATCTAGATATAAACCAGAAATAAATGATCCTATTCCCGGTTTGGATGATGATGAAGATGATGATGAGGAAGCTGAAAGTGATAATGATGGAGATGGTAATGATGGTGGTGAGTAGGCTAAGCGAGTTACACAACCTGCTGCACCAAAGAAGGTTGCTGAGAAAAGAAAGGATTGTGATACAAGAAAGATCACTGAGCTGTTAAAGCCTAAGAAGACAAGACAACAATCAGTAGAAACTGCTAAGTCTACTGAAGTTCCAGTTGAAGTTGAGGCATCTGAGCCTACTGAAGCTACAAAGAAAACTATGCTGAGATTTTGAAAGAGCAACTAAAAGAAGATAGAAGAAAGATGAAAGCTGTTGAGGCAGTGCAGCAACCTGCAAAAAGAAGGAAACTGGTTGCAAAGAAGAAATTCTATGGTAAAGACAAAGAGTTAAGTGTCCTGGAGGACCAAAGAGAAATAAAGAAGAGGCTGCTGAGCCTATTGATGATGTTGATGTTGTTGTTGAGCAACAAATTGAAGAACCACAGCACACTGCTGCACCTGATTCTGCTGTGGAAGTTACTCAACCTGTTCAAGACCATACTGTGGATGCTACAACTCAAGGAGAAGAACACACTACTACAGACCCTACTGATATGCATATGAGTCAGGGGGGGAACCTTGTATTGAATAGTTGGAGGTAGTAGGCACAAATATACAACCTGATGAACCTTCTGACCTATTTGTATCTGCCATAGATACATTGACTCATCTTGTTGAACCCTTTGGGAGACAACAAGCTGAGCAATCTGATCCAAGAAAGCCCACTATGCCCTAACAAAGGAAAGAAAAGAAGTCAAAGAAAGAAAGGGTGGATCCTGACTTCAAAAGGGTTCAAAAGTACTTTGAATGGAAGTTTGGTTATTACAAGAGACAAAAACCAACTGCTAACTCTATGACTGGTTTTGAAGAATGGGCATTTGAACTGTTAGAAGTAGAAAGTTTACTTGGACTGATTGACACTTCTCTATTGGAGATGAGGTTGATGGCAATTATAGAAGATGGGAAGCAAAAAAGAACATTATGTTTAAAGATCCCAAGTTCACACCTGATAGTGATGATTCTTCATCATCTAATTAAGATGATTATCATCCCATGTTCCCAAGTCAGTCCAGTGGTACAGAAATGCAAGGATCTACTGAATAAGTACCAGATCAGCCTGCTGAAGGTGCCAAGCATATTGGGGATTAGTAGACGGATTTGTTAAATGAAGAGCTGGGAGCTACTTATAATGAAGATTTGGAAAGCCAGCTTGCTGTAGCAACATCACTAGAAGAGGCCATAATATCTACTATTTTTGATGTTGTTATGTTTGAAGAAGCTGATACAAGTTCAGAGGACTTAGCACAGTATCAGGAGTGGTTTGACACTCAAGAAACCTTGTCACAAGTTGCAGATCAATTACAAAAGGTTGCTAATGCTAAAGGAGTTTTAGAGGAAAACTTGGCTGTGTTTCCTCATATTTTTCTGAAGAAGTGGTTCAGGTTGCTGAGTTACAAACAACACCTGAATACAGGTCGGAACAAAGGGTCCTAATCACTGAGGAACAAACAGTGTTGGGACAAAGGTTGGAACCATAGATAGGATCAGAGGAATCCCCTGTACATATTATGGAAAAGACTGCTGACGCACCGGCTGCTATAAAACCTGGTGGTGTAGTACAGGCTACTAAAGTTAAAGATAGTCAGCAGATTGTTGTTGATGAGGATGAACAACTATTGGACTATGACTTTAGTGATGAGGAATTCCAAATTCCTAAGGAAGAACAGATTGCTGATGAACCTCAACAGGCACATGTACCAATTTTTGAGGAGGCATATGTTTTGGAACCTCAACTTGCACAAGATCCTATTTTAGAAGAGATTTTTAGAGATGTGATTGAGGAGGGTCCTAAACCTGCTGATTGGGACAGGACAAGAGCCATTGTTGTCAGCATACCAAGGGCAAACTATAATGTTGAAGAGCCTGCTAATGATTTTGCTGGACAAATGGCTGGAGGTATGGCTGGTACAGTACCAGCATATGTTTTAGAAGAATTGAGAGCTGTAAGGACTGATATTGAACAGCTAAGGACTCAACTGAATAGACAAGAACAGAGATTTGAAGATTTGATGAATCTTGTGGAAAACAGAGGATGAACTACTGAGACAGTTGCTTCCAACATTACATTTGCTCAATTTGCTATAAATGATCTTTTAAAGATGTAAAAGGTATAAAGACCAACACAACAAGCAAAGATAAGCAATTTAATGAACAGCTTGCTTCAACACACAAAAAGTTTGACAAGCTTGCTGAGGCACCCAAGACTGTTGTGGCACCTCAACCTGCTGAGGCACCTTTACATGTTGTCCTTGATCCTAAGGTTACTAAGAGGATCACTCTATTGGAACAAACAATTGAAGGAAGGATCACTGCAGTTGACACAAGAACTGAGATAATGGAAGGTCAACTTGCAAACTTAGTGATTACACAAGAAATTGTTCATGGTCTACTGTCCCGGTTTGTTGATGATGTCAATAAGGGGGAAGAGTGACTTACAGCAGAAACAAAGGAAGCTGCAAGGATTTTTGCAAAGAAGAAGTGGGAGGATGAAATAAATGAGTTCAGGAAACCTGCACCTGGCAGGATTCAGATGACTGATGACCTCCTGAAAGAATATAAGAAGCTATACTATGGAAAGAAGAGACCCTGTCATGACATGGGATTTCAGGAAGGACTCAATTCCTTCTTAGGACTAAAATTTTGGGAAACAATGGTTAAGTCAACAAGAGCTTCTTCTAGAGGTGGAAGAGGAGAGAGACGTGGAAGAGGTCAAAGATTGGGAGCTAAGTCAGCAAGGGATTCACTGGATGAGTTTAAACTTTTCTACATGAGATAGGGCTTCAATGTTCACTCTATTTGGTTAGCCCTACCAGAAGCATGGAAATGGTGGAAATAGCTACATACTTGGGTTGATTTCTCCATAATAGAAAATCAGTGGATGTAAGATATAATAAGGAAATCAAGGAGTTTCAAGAGAAACAAGAGCAGGACAGGAACATAAACTAGATCAACACACTTATACTGCTTGTTTTACTTTGCTGACTCTAGTTTGTAATAATGATTGAATATATATGATTTTAATGAAATATGACTGAATTTGTTCTGTTTGTGTTTTTATCTTTTTGCTTTGCTGTAAGGAGGGTATTGTCATCATCACTAAAAGGGGGGAAATTGTTGGACATATTTTAAGTTTTAATGATGAGTGCCAGACTAGCTGTTATAGAGCAAAGTTTTAAGATGTCTAGATCATATGTATAGGTTTATTAGAGTTTGACCTTTGTATAGGTTTGATCAAACAAACTTTGTAAATAGGTCAGTTGACTATATCAGCAGACCTGTCTAGATCAGTATGGTAACTAGGTTAGTAGAGTGTCTAGTAACCTGTTGAAGACTGAAGGTTGAGGTACAAACTCAGTTATTGAAGGCTAAGGGATCAAAACTTAGTATTTAAAGTCAAGGATATGGAATCAGAATTTAGGGAAGTCTGTGATGACCTAAACTGATTACATACACCGTGTGTACAAGGTCTAAGTTCCATATATTAAGTGGTGACTGGTACTTAGTTACGTTAAAAATGGTGTACTCTAACTTCACTATAGAAATTTAGATGTGAAGAAGTCAGTTGATGTGTTGTTAAAGCACGGCAGACTTAGACATGCTGAGAAATGTGTACATCAGCTGGTTGTCATACTTCAAATATTTACTGAGTATATTTCTCGATTTAATCAATGGTTACATTGAAAGATTAAAAGGATAAGGATGGACTACAAGCCTTGATATTGTCAACAAATCAATGGCCAAGATAAAAAGAACGTTGGAAAGATTCAGAGGATTAACCAATGGATATAAGTCAAAGGGTGGACAGACTGAAAACTGACAAAAAGCAAACTGACACTGTCAGTACTTTGAACCGAGATAGAAAGCAAGTCAAGATAGTGACAAATATGAAACGGCTATGTTTGAAATTCAAACATAAGTCACATAATTCTCACCTATAAGTAGAAGATTCCTGATTCAGATACAAGTGATGAAAAACAAATAATCTACTCAAAGCTATCAAACTTTTGATCAAGAAAATCACCCTACTAACATACATAGAGATTTAATTGACTGATCAAGAAATATCTTCAAGTGTAACCTGCTATCAAGTTACATCAAGTATACACACTTGAAGACATCAAGCTGCTGATCATTTCATCCTGATCAAGCTGCTGACTGCTGAATCATTCACTTGATTCAAACTTTATTTTACATAAAACCTGCTGAAGACAGAGAAGCATCTAGGTGTCAAGAACTGTTGTTTGTGGTGGAGCTGGTGAAGAGTCAATCCTAAACTTCAAGGACCAGTGGAATACTTTGGTGCAGCAATCCTACATGTTTCAAGTGTTCAATTTGTGAAGCCTTAGTTATTGGTGAAGGAAAGACAGCTTAGGGATTTTTGTAACTGCAACTTCAAAGATCTCTAATGAATTTCCTCCAACATCATAGGAGAATAGTGGACTGACAGGATTACACCACCTGGAACCACTATAAAAATTGCCTACTTACTTTCTGCATTTAGTATACTGATCACATCAACCTACTGAAACTTGCAACTGAATCACACATTTACACTACTGAGTATCTAATAATTAATATCATTATTTTAACAAGTAATAAGGCTTAAACTAAATACATTTCGTTGCAACAAATCCAGTAATATCAACTGTCGGCAACTACTGAGCAGTCAACAGGTTACTTGACATTGCTGAGTTTGTTAACTTCAAAAAGTTTTAAGTGTAAAGCTTATTCACTCCCCCCCCCACTAAACTTAACCAAATCTTTTTCAAGGGACCAACATGTTTTATGATTACTGATGTTGCAAAATATTTCCAGTGACTACGTTATTGATATAGTGATCGCTCTAGACATAAAGATTCCTCCTTTCCGGACCCCGAATGGCCCACGAAAGTAACGTCACCACTCATGACTTCAACCTAACTTACTATTCCAGTGACATGTTACACATTATCTGGATTTAATAAACTATAAACTTCATATAGTAAATAACTACATCTTTATGTGTAAGAGAGTTGAAGAACTATACCCAACAAAGAAGATGCAATGTAGACTCCATGATCTTTAGGATTTTTCTCCGTCTACAAGCTAGTGAATGCCTAAACATTGATCTTGAATATTACTTGAATAATCCTCCAAAAGATCCTATTTTCATTGGATTTTACTTTGTGTTTAAGAGAGAAACATTTTCGTAGAATGATGCTAAAAGTGCACCCCAAAAGTGTGATTAGTGATTAGATGATACTATCATTTCTCAAATAGGATTATATTAGAGATGCTAAAGAATATGCTAGATCCAATTACATATCCTTACTCTTATGTGATAAAATTAAGTACTATCCATTTTATTTAATCATCATTTTAACTACTTTGTATATATAGTTGGAAACTGATTTTCCTAATTCCCTACAATATTATATGTAACTTATGTCACATTTTCCTATTAAAAAACACACATTTTCCCGACTAATCAGTATTATCAAGAAATCGTGTCAACACTTATATTGTAAGACAAACTGGGGACCATGACCTATGACTACAAACTCAAATAAATCTAATAACCAACCAAACACTTCAATTGTATGACCCGCTTTATTATCTTGGGTATTTTATCTCCATATTCGAGCACAGCTCTTCAGAAAATATAATGTTTTACTATACTTTCGCAACAGAGGCTAATAGTGCTTGTGCTCATCTTTGTCTTGGCGGCCTTTGGCCTCTTCATTACATCAGATGATGAGGCAACATTTTCTCAACTTCTTTACCCTTACTATTGGTTATGACCTCAAGATTCTAAAGCTCATTCAATAGTTTAGTCAAACCAAATTTGAGCTTGTTCATAACATAGTTTCTCTTGGTTGAAAGGAAGCTCCGAGAGAGTGATTCAAGGATCACGCTCACTTGAGTCCCCTCATGAATGCTGGATCCATGGGTCTCAAAGTTAGTAAAGTAATTGATCATGTTCACAACATAATTCATCGATCACTATTTTTCTGCATTTTATTTGTTTTGATGATGGCTATATTAGCTGTTATAGAAAGCCTGGAATGAGTTAGTAATATATGTATAAGATTTTACTTAGAGTCTGACATGTTGTATAAGTTCAGTCAGACCAGCATTGTACTAGTCTAATAGGACGGCTCAGTGATTGAAATACAGAAGATCGGCTGAGTGAAGACAGCCAAGTACCAGCAGAATAAAGTGAAGATTTATGGATTGACTTATAACCAGGGAATTCTGTGATGACCTTGGATAAGTCTATGATATATTCTGCAAGTGATGAAATCTATTTTTAAATATGGTATACACTGATCTCACACAAAATAAGGATCAGTGAAGTAAATCTCTATCAGCTGCATTAGTATCAGTAGATTAATATAAGCAGAAACAAAGTAGCCGACTGATAGCGGCCTATAGCAGCTTAGTGACCAGCAGATAAGCAAATGAGTCACTGAACCGGCAAAGCAACAACCAAGTGAAGAAACAGGAAAGTCAAGTATACTGTCTACATGTGATTCAGAAGGTGAAAATTAGGGAAATCAAGCAATTAATGTAGAATCAATCAAGAACGGATTTTATGAGGAATGTTTGAAGAAAATCTGATCACTGAAATCAAGGAGAATTAAATCAAGGAAAATCAAGGATTATTCTCCGCATTAAATAGCCAATGGACGAAATTTCAAATCAAGGAAATTAGGCCTATAAATAAAAGGCATTGACAGAAAAAGAAAAGAGAGAACATACATAGCAATCAAGAACTCAAAGTACTAAAACTCTGTCGATTTCACAAGCCCTCCTTGAATCCGATTATCCAGAAGATCAACTTAGAAAGCAGAGCATCAAATCAATATCAAGTACCGAGTCTGATCAAAACCACTGTGAATCCGATTCACATCCAACTGAAGCAATAGAATCAGATCATCTGAGAAGAAATTGCAACCTTTTACGATAGCTGTTCAAGGATTTGTTCTCAATGAGTAGTGTTGAAGACTGAGTCACTGAAGGTTTTGTATCTAGGGAGTGATAGTTTTGAGATTGTGAAGCTTGTGTAGCCAAGGACAATCATACTATTGTTTTGGTGAAAAACAATAGTGAATTCCTCCAATCATCACAAGAGAAGAGTGGACTAAGGGATTACACCACCCAGAACCACTATAAACCTTGTGTTATTTACTTACAACATTTACTTTATGCATGTACCTTAAGTACCTTTTTATATGTCTGTTATTGTTTAAATAGTTTGAAAATACGCTTTAGAGGCGTTTTAATTTTCCGCTACACAAAGTTTTTCATCACAAATGTTTTTGCAACTCCTGAGGTTTAAAGTTCTTAAACTCACAAAATAGTTATTCACCCCCTGACTATATTTCACCCTTCTCTAGGACCAACAATTGGTATCAGAGCAAAGTTCTTTCTATCAGAACTTGTTCAGATATGATTTTTAGTAACAAGGAGATCACTATTTTCAAAAGTATTTTAATTTTTTTTAAGTATCTCTTATACAATTTCTTTACGGAATCCTCAAGCTTTATGCCTAAAATACATGTTTTCAATGTTAACAATTTTGATGAACAAAAATGATAATGTTATCTCATCTTGCAGCAACTCATGAGAAGATGCTGGATGTTATTAATGATAGCCTTATCAAGATCATGACTGTGGAAACACAGGTCCAGATCAAGGTAAACCTATTGAAAAACCAAAGAAGGACTGGACCAAATATGATTGGATGAGAGCTAATCTAGACTTCGTTGCGAAAGACATGATAATGAAAACTCTTGACAGCAATATGTTCAAAGAATCAAAGACTGCAAAATAGCAAAGGAAATGTGGGACAAATTGGCCCTTGTAAATGAAGGATCATAGGCTATCAAAGAAAATAAATTATCTGTTGCAAAGAAATGTTTGAAAATTTCAAAATGAAAATTGGTGCATCCATTGATCAAATGGATAACAGATTTTCAAATATTATCACTGAACTACAACAACTTGGGCATACATATCCACAAAAATAAGTTTGCCTAAATATTTTGTGTGGTCTACCAGAAAGATGGAAGATCATCACATCAGTACTCAAGGGCACCATAGATCTTACCATGACTGATACCCTATGACCGGTGTCTCAACTTAAAGCAAATGAATTTGAGTTAAACAGCGAAGATGGTGCACCGGTAGAGCCATACAAGGTCAATGCACTAGTTGCACCCCAACAAAGTAAAGCGGCTGACTCAGCAAAAAAAAAAGACTTAAGAACTATAGGAGCAAATTTTTTTACTAATTAAACGATTTGACATTTTCAATAAAAGGTAGTACAAGGGAAGTTCTTCATCCAAAGACAAGACTTCATCCACCAAAGACTTCAAGAAGAAGGATGACGAATTCGATGCTTCAACTGCAAAAAGAAAGGACACTTGAAGGCTGATTGTCCAGAAGAAAAAGATAAAGATGAAGAAATGAAGAGATACAAGTCTTCAGACAAAAGGAAGAGCATGAAATCTTTAAAGGATGAAACTAGCAGTGAAAGCAATGCGGCAGAGTCATTTGATAATGACTCCGTGACAGTGAAGGCACCAGCTCAGGTAATGACAAAGCTTGCTTATGTGTAACGGATAAGGAAATTGAAGAAACAAAGGTACTATCTAGTTCATGTTCATCTAATGCGTCCACATCTGACACTGCACAATCTTCCATTTTCCTATTAGAATCTACAAATCTAATTCAAAATCTCATGAGTAGATTTCCAAATATTCAAACAACTCATGAAATTCTGGAACAAGATTGTAAGAATCTGAGAGAGGAAAATAAAAGATTAAAGAAAGAATTGGATAAATTAAAAGCTGAATCAACTAGTAAGGAAGTACACTCAGCTGATCAACAAACAACAAATGATCACTCATCTGGTGTTAACAAACCAGCTAAGAAAACTTCCCTACAAGCTGAGGCCACCACTGCAACATTTAATGCACCAGCTTACAAACCCCAAAAAAGTTTTGGATCCAGATCTGGTCTTGGGTACAACAGTCAAGATGATAAAAGAAACAATGGCCAAGACAGATCTGAACTAAAGACCAAAACCGGACCCAAATTCAAAACATGACAGACCATAGTTTCAACTACTTATCCTACACCAGTAACTATTAAGGGAAATGGTGTACTGAATGGTAAGGGTTTACTTTACCCCACAGAAGATGATTGGAATGTCCCACCTCAAAATAAAAGAGAAAACCATTTCATACAAAGCCAAATGTATTTGGGAAAAGCAAAAAATGCATGGTCATGAATACAAAAGGCAATATGAAAACATGTCATCTGATGTGTTTTGGAAAGTGAAACAGCATGCTAAGACACCAAAAGGTAGAGAAATGTATCAGAATACATTTAGTAAGCCTATTAGAAGTTATTCTACCATGCCTTTTACATATGAGGTTGATAACTTCAACCCTTCAAGGAGAATATCTTTCGAACACACACATGGAGTAGGAGGCATGACTGCTAACACGTATGGACCCAAACAGTGTTGGGTACCTAAACTTGCTTAATTTGTTTTGTAGGATGTTGGTATATAGACAATGGATGTTCCAGACATATGACATGCAACAGGGGATGGTAGACTGAATTCAAAGATTTTGATGGACCCAAAGTTAAATTTGGAGGCAAAGAAAACCCTGGCAAGATTAAGGGGGGAAGGAACCATGTTAAAGAACAACCTGAAGATTCAGAATGTGGCATATGTTAAGGGATTGAATTTCAATCTTCTAAGCATTAGTCAATTCCGTGATAAAGGATACAATGTGCACTTCAATAACGAAGGTTGCAAGGTGATTCACAAACATACCAACACAGTTGTACTTTTAGGAAAAGAGAGTACAACATGTATGTGGTAGACTGCAAGATAACAAATGCAGAAAAATGTTTGTTTGTCAAAAACAAACAATCACCTAGCTAGATTTGGCACAACACCTGAATTTAAAGACAATCAACATGTTATCAAAGAACAAATTAGTAGAAGGCCTACCAGACATCACATTCAAGAAAGAGAGTCTTTGTGATGCTTATCAGAAGGGAAAAAAGATCAAAAGCTCCATCAAGTCAAACCCACAACAATCAACAACAAAAATCTTACATCTGTTGCATATGGATCTATTTGGACCAGTCACACCAGTAAGTGTAAGTGGAAAGAAGTACACTTTAGTAGTGGTTAATGACTTTTCCAAGTACACCTATACCATTTTCATGAACAAGAAAAGAGAAACTCTCAAGTAACTACCAGATTTATTTAGAAGAATTTAAAATGAAAAGAACTGAAGATTATCAAGATAAGATCGGATAGAGGCACAAAATTCCTAAATGAAGCAATTAGAACCTATTGTGAAGGAAATGGAGTACTACATCAACTATCAGCAACATAAACTCCACAACATAATAGAGTAGCAGAAAGAAAGAACAGAACACTCAGAACAATGATAACAAAAGAAAACATACCAAAGAGATTTTGGGTTGAAGCAACAAACACAACATGCTACACTTAAAACAGATCTATCATCAATAAACACAATGAAAAACACCGTATGAAATATAGAACGGAAGAAAACCTACACTTACATATGTTTGGATCTAAGTGTTTTGTTTTGAATAGGAATCAGTTACACCCCTTTGATGAAAAAGATGATGAAGAAATATTCATAGGATATTCAGACACCACCAAAGCTTTCATGGTACTAAACAAGAGAACCTTGGGGATTGAGGAATCAATTCATGTAGTGTTCGATGAACCAAACACAAGTGGTGAAGACTTACACACACTGGAAGAAGAAGCTACACACAGACAAGTCTATATGGATAGAACAATACCAGCCACTATACTACATAATTCTATTGAAAATCAAGAAAATGTACATGTTATCACTCCAACAGAGTCACCAACTCAAACTCCAGAAAATGATGTACAAACAGGCACAAAAGAAGCATCAAATCAAGTACAACTTCAACCGGATTTGAATTGGCTCAGAGATCATCCAGAAGAACAAGTCATTAGAGATGTTCATACAAGAGTAAGAACCATAGAGAACTCAAATGCATTCTGTGATAAGAGGAACCAAAGACAATAGATGATTCAATCCAAAATGCTGATTGGATTACAGCCATGTAGGAAGAACTTAATGAATTTGAGAGAAATGATGTCTGGTAACTTGTTGATAGACCAAACATAGCCAACATCATTGGAAAAAATGGGTGTTTAGAAACATGATGGATGAACAAGGAGCAATGTCAGAAACAAAGCAAGACTGGTAGGAAAAGGATACTCACAAGCAGAAGGCGTAGATTATGATGAAACCTTTGTACCTATAGCAAGATTGGAAGCAATCAGACTTTTTCTAGCTTTTGCAGCTAAAAAAGACTTCAAAGTCTATCAAATGGATGTAAAGAGTGCATTTCTGAATGGACTCTTGGAAGAAGAAGTATATGTTGAACAACCACCTACTTTTCAGGTCAAGGGAAAAGAAGATAAGGTATACAAGCTCCAAAAGGCACTTTATGGACTCAAACAGGCACCTAGAGCCTTGTTCGAGACACTATCACAATTCCTGATCAACAAAAGATTCAACAAAGGAAGCATAGACAAGACACTATTCAAGCTAAAATATGGAACAAGCACCTTGCTAATTAAAATCTATGTGGATGATATCATATTTGGATCAGAAGATGAGAAGCTATGTGAAAATTTTGCAAATCTAATGAAAAGAAAATTCCAAATGAGAATGATGGGAGAACTCAACTACTTCCTAGGATTACAAGTGAAACAGATGAAAGAAGGCATCTTTATCAACAAGAAAAGTATACAAAAGACTTAATCAACAAGTATGGTATGGACACTAATGGAACGTCTGAAACACCTATGTGTTTAAGAACTATACTTGGGAAGGATGAAAACTGGAAGGATGTTGATCATAAGTTATACAGAGGGATTATTTGATCCTTAATCCTCCTAAATACAAGCAAACCTGATATAGAATTTTCAGTAAGAGTATGTGCAAGATTTCAAGCTCAACCTAGGAATCTCATTTATTAGCAGCAAGAGAATTATCAAATATCTTAAACACACAATAAATGTAGGAATTTGGTATCCAAAATATGGTGGATTCAAATTGATATCTTACTCAGATTCAGATTATGCTGGATGCAAAATTGATAGAAAAAGCACTCCAGGAATTTGTCAGATGCTAGGCAGTAGACTAGTATCTTGGTTTAGTAAAAACAAAATTCTATATCTATTTCAATAGCAGAGGCAGAAATATAGCAGCAAGTAGTTGTTGTGCACAAGTACTATGGATAAGACAGCAGCTAAGAGACTATGGAATAGAAGAAATGACAATTCCTATCACGTGTGATAACACCAGTGCAATATCAATTACAGAAAATCCAGTACTTCACTCAAGATCAAAGCATATTGATGTAAGACATTATTTCATCAGAGATCATGTTGAAAAGGGAGATGTATCTCTAAAGTACAAATCTACTAAGGATGATCAGTTGGCTGATATATTCACAAAGCCACTCAGTCATGAAATATTTTGTAAATTGAGGACTGAGTTTGGAATGATTGAATTGGACTAAGGCTTTTAAGCAGCTAACTAGAGTAAATAGCTTAGTGACTTCACCAGCTGACTGAACGTTTGCCATTTTGGGTGTGCTCACTTGGTAGATAAGGCACTGGTATCAGTCAAGCTCACTCCACTGGTTGTTAGGAACAATTTTGATGAAGCAGCTCAGTGAAAGATCGACAGAGTAATCGGCATACTCAGCTCATCACTCCACCGGTGAAGTATAATTATCAAAGGAGTGTGAAATGAATAAATCATTTACACTTGTGGAGAATCAGAGGATTTATTTATTAATTATGGAGGATTACACATGTGATTTTTATCGTGGGGAATACATTTTAAAATGATGGAATGAAAGCAACGCCTCGATTCCCGGAATTAATCATTACTTACCTCAATCCACTCTCCCACTACACTCAATTACCGTGATTTCTTATACACAAAATCCATCCATTACTCCACTAAATCCTAACTTATTCAAAACCCTGTTCAAGGTCAAATTGTTTGACTATATTTCACCATTCTCTGGGTCCAACAATTGGTATCAAGAAATGGCTTGATCTTCTTCCATCAAAAAGTCTGGCAGTCATTATAAAGAAGTAATCGTTACTGGGTCATTCTTCAGACACGAACACTATCTCACCTCGTGCAACAACAATCCACAAGCACAACGTTTAGTAGATGGATGTACCAATTTAGGGTTAATGACCTTTATTACCCTCCGATCAAAGGTCTTTGTTATGAAACTTTGGTTGCATTCTGGAAAAATGCAAGATTTGAGGCTAGCCACACTTCAGACGATGGTGATTCAACCCCTGATAAAATCCTCACCACCATAAAAGGAAGGGAAGTGGTCATTAAAAAGACAACGATCAATCACTTCCTTGGACTTTCATCAACAGGCTCTGCAAATATGGTAGATATAGATGTGGATACTGACGCTTTCTGGCTGCAGATCGGGAAGCATGCCACATCGAATAACAAAAAGTACAATTGCATCAGATCTGATCTCAAGAAGCCTTTTGAGGAATTTGGTTTGTCAATCATCAAGTGCATAGTAGGAAAGCTTGGGTCACTGCATGAAATGACCGAGGTTATAACAAAATTTATGGCTATATATACCACACTTACACATTTTCACAATTTCTTTACGCCCTCTTTGCTTTTCAGAAATTATTTTTTCTAGAAAGTTCAAAGCTTTTCACTCTTAAACTCTTCATAAATGGCTTCATCTCCATCAGACACAAAATCCATAATGAACTATGAGGAATATATTGTCACCGGGTCGTTTTTCAGACCCGAACACTATTTTGATGTCTGCACTGATGACCATCAGGCCCGGCGTTTGGCAGATGAATGTATCAACTAGGGTTGATGGCTTTTCTCAATCCGGCAATCACTGAGATTTGCTATGAAAATCTCATGTCATTCTAGAAAAATGCAAAGTACGTCTCCGGAATGATGACTGAAGATGGAAGTATTTGAATCGACAAGATTTTCACCACTGTGAACAACAAAGAATTGGTGATAACAATAGATTTGCTTCATGAACACTTAAAGCTTCCTCATACTGGAACCAAGAGAGTAGAGCACGCAATTGAAGACATGAATGCACCATGGCAAGAAGTCCGGAAGAGTGCTACTGCACAAAACATGAAGTTCAATTGTTTTAGGACAGAACTCAAGAAGTCTTTCAATGAGTTCAATTCCCTGATTGTAAATATCTTGAAGGAAAACTGGGAGCAATGGACAAGATGAGTGAGATACGTATGCACTTAAATAGGCATAATCTACAGTAATCTAGAGTTCGATTGGGCTACGTACGTTTTCATAAGGATCAGAGAGCAATTGATTGGAGAAACTGATGGAGAAACAAAGGGACTAAACAAAGGGTTACAAAAACCTGGCATTTTTTGGGTGAAGAAATCATACGGGATCCCTCTTCACTATCTGCTGCAATGCCTGAATGTTCCTACTGTGACACTTCACAAATTGCACGATTCTAAGGTAATGTTTACCTATGTTAAATGACAAAACGTGACATGAGGTGAGAAGAGAAAGAGATTAAATACAAGCACATCTGTATAAAGGAAGAAGCACAAGTCCACTACCTAGAAAAATCTAGAACAAGAATGCTTTGGGCAGTTAATAGATGAGAAAGAAGAACCACAAGAACAATAGAAAGGAAGAAATGGAGATGATGGTGAAAAACAAGGAGGAAATGATGCAAAAGATTCAGAAGAATACCCAGAAAGGGAAATTGATAATATAGTTGCCGAGTATCTAAATTGGAAAATAGGAGACTCGAAAATTCAACCGTCCAACTCTGAGAGAATGTTTGAAGAAGATGCATGATTTTTCAAATTTCTTGGGATCACTACCCTAGTAGGTGTACTTGATAAAACACTACTATAGGAAATGATAGAAACAACAAAAGATAAATTGCACAAGTCCTCTGATGATGAAGCTGAAGATGATAATCCATCTGCTAATGATGATGGTAATGATGGTGATGATGATGACCAAGATGGTGGTAATCAAGGAGGTGCCGTATATGTAATTGATGATGATATAACTCAACATGCTTTATTACAGAAAAGGGAGAAGCTAAGCAAACGCCACCAGCTACACAAAATGAACAACAAACTGAGACAGCTGAGGGCACTAGTGAGCAGACTAAGGTTAGGCAAAAATTTTCAATTGACACATCAGCTGACCCAACAGCAGTATTGGACACTGGATCAGCTGCTGCAACACTAGCAAAGTCCATTCCCTACAGAGAGCTAGGAATGAACGACATTACTGCAACTGGAATCACCATTACTCATGTACTTGAAAAGGGAGTAAGTAATGCTGATGTCACTCAAACAGTTGTAAGAAACCAGGAGCCTGAACTAGTCCTCCCATACTCACTCTACCGAGGACTCATGCACCACCTCAAACTGAACAAGTTCAAACACATCAAGATGTTGTCATACCCAATCAAGCATTTCAAAGGGTAGAGTACTCCTTGCTGGATGTGTTAGAACAACAAGCACTTTATCTCAGAACAATGTCAGTAGCCTTCAAGGATGAAAGCCAATCCATAGAACGTATATTCCACGCAGTTGCTGAGTATGTAGATGCACAAAATATGGTTGTGCAAAGGCAAAATGATTTTACGCGGCAGATGGATGTCTACCTCACCAATAAGCTTACAGGCATAAGGTAAAATATCTCACTAGAAAATCAGGCTATGGCATCTGCAATTGGCTCCAGAATGGCACTTGTAATTCAAAAGCTATCAGCTCATGACAAAAGATTTACATCTATTGAATCCAAGTTGGATAGTCTGATCAGTACAACTGAGACTACTAACATCATTCTGTTACAACAACAGGATGATGCTGCCAAAAAAAGGGAAAGAATTGATAGGCCTGCAGGTTCCCACACTTTACAGATGAACATCTCAAAGCAAGAGATAGAGAAGTGATAATCCGAACTAAGGCGGAAGAACAACAAAAAAGTGCTTTGGAAGAAAGAGAAAGAACTATAAATGACCTTCGTGTCGGCCTACCATTTCCAGTTCAAAGAAGAGATGATGACAAAGATAGATCAGACAATCAGCAAGGGCCTGGGTCTAGACAACATAGAAGTTCTCAAAAGTCAACATCGATCTAGCACTAGAAGAGGCAGTGGAAGTGGACCAAGAGAAACTACTGAAAGGTACTCAGGTAAAAAATGACACTTCTTATCATTCAAAAACAAGGAAGAAAGAGAAACATAGTGCTAGATAATGTGAAAGAATTCTTCAGAGTTCAAGATGCATTATATCCAAACACGTCACAAGATGAGGTATGGGAAGACTGGCTCAGCTATCAAGAAAATGATTTGAGAGTAGATATGGAATGGATGTATAAAGAAACAAAAGGATAGTATGCATCCTTGAAGCATGGAACAAGGGAAGAAGCATTTGGCTCAAGCAGCAGAGCAAATCAATCAGTGCCTCTCTCTGCAAAAGGCCCTGAGGATTTATCCAGTGAAAGACAAGAGGAGTTCAATCACATGACAAAGTTTTTCAAGCCCATGGGTAGATTAAATCATCAACAACAATGGGTAATGTACAAGGATCTGAAGTTTCCAGACCCTCACATTGCTGAAGCAAAGTCCAGATTAGCAGAACACTTTGGAGAGCCATATGGACATGAAACTATGCCCGACTTCAACAGACTAATTGACAAGAAGGTATTTTTAGGTACCTCATACAACATTACGTTCGAGTATTGGAAATGGTAGTTTCAAGAAATTGATTGGTCAGGCATAGAGGGGATCCAAACTATAAAGTTCAAGAGGTACAAGGAAAATCTGTGAAACTTGTGGTTGTAATGATGCTATTCTTTTGAATATTTTTTCGCCCTCTATGGATGAATAAAATTTTTGGGTATTATTCCTTTTATTATATGAAAATGTTAACTTATGTTCAGGCTTATGAGGGTTTTGGCATCATCAAAAAGAGGGAAATTATTAGGAACATTTTATTTGTTTTCATGAAGGACATACTAGCTGTTATAGCAAGTCTAAAATATGTTAGTAATATCTATATAAGACTTTAGTTAAAGTCTGACATGTTGTATAAGTTCAGTCAGACAAGCATTGTACTTGTCTGGTAGGACGGCTTAGTGATTGAAGGATAGAAGATCAGCTGAGTGAAAACAACCAAGTACCAGCAGAATAAAGTGAAGACTTATGGACTGACTTATAACCAAGGAAGTCTGTGATGACCTTGGATAAGTCTATATACATTCTACAAGTGATGAAATCTATTTTTAAATATGGTGTACAGTGATCTCACATAAAATAAAGATCACCGAAGTAAAGCTCTATCTGCTGCATTAGTATCAGCAGATTAAAATAGTAGAAAGGAAGCAACAGACTGATAGCAGCCTAGTGACCAACAGATAAGTAAATGAGTCACTGAACCGGCAAAGGAACAGCCAAGTGAAGAAACATGCAAGTCAAGTACATTATTGTCTACACGTGATTCAGAAAGTGGAAATTAAGGAAATCAAGCAATTAATGCAGAATCAATCAAGGACGGATTTTATGAGGAACGTTTGAAGAAAATCCAGATCACTGAAATCAAGGAAGAATCAAGGATTATTCTCCGCATTAAATAGCCAACGGACGAAATTTCAAATCAAGGAAATCCAGTCTATAAATAGGAGGCATTGACAAAAAAAGAAAAGAGAGAACATACATATCAATCAAGTTAACGATCAAGAACTCTAACTCTGTGCATTTCACAAGCCCCCTTTCTAAACATAAAAAGATATATCCAGAAGATCAAACTCATAAAACATAGCATGAAATCTTTGTCAAGTACTGAGTCTGATCAAGCCACAATGAATCCGATTCACATCAACTGAAGCCATTGAATCAGATCGTCTGAGAAGGAATTGCAACCTTTGTGATAGCTGCTGAAGGATTTATTCTCAATGAGCAGTGTTGAAGACTTTGTCATTGAAGTTTTAGTAACCAGGGAGTAATAGTTTTGGGACTGTGAAGCTTGTGTAGGCAAGGACAATCATACTATTGTATTGGTGAAAAACAATAGTGAATTCCTCCAATCATCACAGGAGAAGCGTGGACTAACGGATTACACCACCATGAACCACTATAAACCTTATGTTATTTAATTACAACATTTACTTTCTGCATTTACCTTAAGTACCTTTTTATATGTCTGTGATTGTTTAAATAGTTTGAAAATACAATTTAGAAGGGTTTTAATTTTCCGCTGCACAGAAGCTTTTCAACAGAAAAGTTTTTGCAACTCCTTAGGTTTAAAAGTTTTTGAACTCACAATATAGTCATGCACCCCCACTCTGACTATATTTCAATTTTTTCTAGGACCAACATCATAATATCACATATTATTATTAAACATACATACAGCATATAATCAAGTAAATACGCGTAAGAAGTAGAGGATATGAACTGGATTGATGCTCCGGTCGAATTTTAAGTTTTTGAAATATTTTGGATTCTTCTGGAATCCTATGTAATCTTATTGAACCTTTTGCTCCTATACCTTTCTAGAAATAGCTCTCACTAGACTACACAGGACGGCTCGCAGCCATGCCACCACACGCTGCGAATGCAACGTGATCAAACACCTCTTAATTGAACTCATTTTTTCTTGAAATTTGAGCATAAACTAATTACACTAACTCAGTGGCGGACCCATAACTTTTTTTCAGCGGGGTCCATAAATATTTAATACAGTAAATAATTTTTTTCACGGGGTTCGAAATATTTTTTTATAGGTAAAATGCAGAGTATTATTATTTTTAGCGGGGTCCGTAGTCCCTACATCATCTACCTAGATCCGCCACTGCACTAACTGCATGGCTTTTCCTAGATACATTATACTCTCTCCGTCCCGTAATATAAGTCTTTTTGGATTTTTAATGGTATCCCAAAATATAAGTCATTCTTACAAAACAAAACAATATTAAATGCATTGTTTTCATTTTTACATTAAACAATGTATATTATTAGTCAGTCCCAGAAAACAATACACTATTTTGTATTGAACTATGAAAAAGTAATTCATTTATTATGCTTTTTTAAACTATGTGAAATGATCAAAAGACCTTATATTATAGGACGGAGGGAGTATATATATTATACTAAACGTAAAATATATACAAACCATGAAGTTACAAATCATAGACGATTCACAACTCAGATTATTCCGGAAAAACATAAAATCTATGGGGAAATGCACCAATCCGAAATGATCCATATTGTAGTATAATAAACCATAATAAGATCCATCCAAAATATCTAAGCTCTTACACATCAAAGATCGTATTTATCAAGAAAAATATATCTAATATTAAAATTGTAGGTTTTTGTCAGGAAGACATATTAATAAATAAATCAGGATACAAGGATAATGATAATTAATCAGGACAAAAAATATGTAAATTTTTAAAAACACCATTTTTCTATCAATCTATAAAATAAAAACTCTCCTTCCCAAAAACAAAAAACCTATAATTAAGTCGGCAGCAGATAGAGAGGGAGAATCAGCAGCAGCAGCGGACGGACTGGATTGGTAAAGAGGGAGCGGACGGACGGACGGACTGGATAGCAGCAGACGGACGGAGGGCGTCATTGATTTCATCGCCGGCTGACTGGTGGTGTGGTAGTCCCGGCGCATCAGCAGCAGCGGCGCACCAGATTGAACGATTTGGGGATTAGGATTTGGGGAGGAGAAGGAGGGGTGATGGCTATGCCGCCGGAAGTGCAGATGATTGCGACATTGAAGAGAGAAGAAGACGAAGCTGAAAGTTTGGACTTTGTGTGTTTGTTTGTTTTTTTTTTTTAAATTTATTTATTGGACGGAAAGCAATTTAGGAACGGAGGAGGGTAGGGTTTGGGATCATTGGCGTACCGTACGGGAGAGGAAAATCAACCCGCTCTGATACTATTTTTTTCGTTTTACATGTATATTATAGGTTGTTACTATTAATTTTTTACCGTTACTACATTTTTTGCTGTAACTTTATCTATTTTATGGCAGTTACTACTTGTTAGTGACTGGTACTACATTTTTGGGCCTGTTACTACTTGTTTATTGGCTGTTACTACATTTTTTGGGCTGTTACTACTTATTTTTTTGGCTGTTACTACTTGTTTATGGGCTGTTAGTACATGTTTATTCGATGTTACTACATTTTATGGGCCGTTACTACTTGTTTTTTGACTGTTATTACTTGTTTATGGGTTGTTACTACACTTCATCTAGTGTTACTACATGTTTAATGTGTAAAAAAAAATCATGGTATTTCGGTCCATTTATTATAATATGTCATTTTTAATGACAGAAAATGAAAATTGTCCTTCGATCCCTATTTATGATAAATTTTTTTGTCATTCTGGCCCATTTCCCCTATTAACTACTTAATGTAATCCCACTCTTAAATTATTTAAGATATGCCCCTCAAAAAAAAAAAAAAAGAAAAAGAAAAATTTAAGATATACAACATTGATTTGAATTGGACATGATGGAAAGTGACGATCTCTTCCAGACCGGACGATTCTGTCTTTCTAGACCCATAGTAGCCCATAAGCGTAACACCACTACTCATGGTTGTAGCATGAATGTCACTTCATTCGTTCCATTTTATATTTCAGATCATCTAGGTTTAAATTTAATCTAAACCATCAAACATCATTGAAAAATAATTATAGTTCCAAAACACTACATATAATGCATAAGGGAGTTTAGGAGTTATACCTAACAACGAACAGCACCTTGATCTTATGGAGTATTCTCCCAACGTAAGGTAGTGAATGCGTAAATCTTCGTCTTGAATCTCACTTGAAATGGCCTCCAAATGTCCCAAAATTATGATTAAGGATTTTACATAATGTTTAAGAGTGAAACATTTTCCGTAATTTTACTCTAAAAGTGGCACCCAAAATTATGATTATATAAGGATAAAGCGATACAAGCATTACTTAAATTGGAGTAAATTAGGGGTCCTACGAAATATTCTAGATCCCATCCTAATATTTATCCTTAATTCATAAGATTGTGTCCTTGTCCTTTGATTTAATCTTTTTCAATACTTTAGTCAATACTTTCACGTACAACATGGTCAAAACCCTCAGATTTGAACCCAACCAAGACCTTATTGGGTTAATACCGTAGATTTTATCTAGAAATAAACGCAATGCAAACAAGGTCTACTTGGGTTCTGTCTTGAAGATGGAGATGGTGCCTATCTTCTGCAAGAAATAACTGAAAATAGGGTAATCCAGAGGCTTGGTTAGGATGTCTGCTAGCTGATTGCTTGTTCATGCTATCATGAGCTGCAAGAAACCCCTTGAACTTTTGATCTTGTAATATGACAATTAATCTCTCTCTCTCTCTCTCTCTCTCTCTCTCTCTCTCTATATATATATATATATATATATATATATATATATATATATATATATATATATATATATATAGTTATTTCATGAAAAATAGGATTTTCGGCTCTATGTATGGCATTAGCATTGTCACAAAATAGTAGTATAGGTAATATGACAGGGATTTGCAAATCTTGCATGATGTAGACCAACCACTGAAGCTCACAGGTAGCATTTGCCATGGCTCTATACTCTTCCTTTGAGGAACTCTTATCAATAGTACTTTGCTTCTTTGATCTCCATGATATAGGTACTGAACCATGAAACATTATATAACCTGATATGGATTTTCTGGTTTCCTCACATCCTTCCCAATCATAGTCTGTATATCCTTTTAGAACCAAGACATTGTATGTTTGAAAAGGAATACATTGTCCAGGATTTTTTTCCAGATATCTTGTCAATCTATGAGCGGCTTGCATATGGTTAACAGTGGGATGAGATAGGAATGGGCTTAGCTGTTGAACTGTGTAGGATATATCTTGTCTAGTGAATGATAAGTAGATTAGTTTTCCAACTAATATCCTGTAAAGTGTGTTGTCTGCAAATAATTCTGAATCTCCTGAAGTTAACTTCTGTTTAGAGTGCATGGGGGTGGTGACTGGTTTTGCTTCAATGAAACCAAATTCTTTTAGCAGGTTTAATGTATACTTCCTTTTGTTGATGTGTATGCCTTTTTCAGACATTGCCACCTCAATACCTAGAAAGTATCTAAGATCACCAATGTCCTTAATCTGAAATTTCTTGTGTAGGACTGTCTTGACTTCATTGATTGGAGCCATGGATGCACTAGTTTCTATTATGTCATCAACATATACAAGGAGTGCAATGAAGGTGTCACCTGATCCTTTAGTGAATAGGCTATGATCATGTGTTGATTGAGTAAATCCTATCTCTTGAAGGGAAGAAGTCAGCTTGGAGTTCCACTGCTTACTAGCTTGTTTGAGTCCATATAAGGACTTAGTTAGTATACACACTTGATTAGGTTGTTCTGTCTTGAATCCCAAAGGTAAGTCCATATATACTTCCTCATCTAACTCTCCATAGAGGAAAGCATTGTTGACATTCATTTGATGGATGTGCCACTTTTTTGATGCTGCAAGTGCTGGAACAGTCTTGATGGTTGTGACTTTTGCCACTGGATAGAATGTTTCCTGATAGTCAATGCCATAAGTTTGTGTATATTCCTTTGCTACCAACCTGGCCTTATACCTTTTTATTGAACCATTAGCATGATATTTCACCTTGTAAACCCACTTGCATCATATAGTAGACTTTCCTGGTGGTAGAGTATCCATCTCCTAGGTTTTATTTGCATGTAGAGCATCTAGCTCATTTTTCATTGCCTCCTTCCAACAATCATGCTTAATGGCTTGATTTTATGTTTTGGGTTCTTGAACATGATCTA
Organism: Gentiana straminea; assembly: GCA_036785695.1. Taxonomy (NCBI): domain Eukaryota; kingdom Viridiplantae; phylum Streptophyta; class Magnoliopsida; order Gentianales; family Gentianaceae; genus Gentiana; species Gentiana straminea. The sequence continues at coordinate 1,429,939 of JAVUPR010000326.1, read as the reverse complement.
TTAGACACACAAACTTCATGTATTTGTTGGTGAGACAGTCATAGTTGATATCATTGTTAATAGAATGAGAGGACTTCTTTGTTGGGAGAACATATTCCCCTATATAGGTGTGTTGTCCTCTATTTTGTAGATATTCTTGTGTTTTGTTGGCCTGGTTGAATATGACTTTTTGCTACTGATGAGAACAAAAGTGGATCACCTTCATTTTCAGGAGCCAATAGTTGTGGTTCTGGTACTATATCTGCTGTATGTCCTGCATATGGAACAGGCAGGGGCATAATAGCCCTAGAAATATCTATAGAAGTTGTATGTAAGCGAAAGAACTTCTCATAAAATTGCATATCCCTGGAAATAAAAATTTCCCTAGTTTGTTGATCTAGAAATATGTGCCCTTTAGTAAACTGAGGGACACCAAGATAGATACAAGGTCTAGCTCTAGGCTCAAATTTTTCCCTAGAATGAGAAGGAGTACATGCATACACCAGGGAACCAAAAACCCTTAACTAGTCATAATCAAAAGATTTATCATATAACAAAGAATAAGGAGTCTTGTTATGAATGACATGTGAGAGAGTGAGATTTATCAGATAAAAAGCATGTAGTACACAATAACCCCAGTATTTCACAGGAAGATTAGACTGAAATTTTAGATGCCTAGCCACATTGAGTATGTGTTGGTGTTTCCGCTCCACTATACCATTTTGCTATGGAGTGTTGACACAGGATGTTTGGCGCAAAATACCTTTTTAATGGTAAAAGGCAGGCATGTCAAACTCCGTACCATTATCAGACATTATTACTTTCATATGTATGTTAAATTGCACCAAAACATACTGAAAAAAGGACTGAACTACAATTCTGACTTAGATTTTAACAAATATACCCAAGTGAACCTTGAGAAATCGTCAACAACTATTAAAAAATAGGACTGACCACGCACAGTTTCAGTCTTATAAGGACCCCATATATCAAAATGAAGAGATCAAACACAGTTTGTACAGAGGTAACACTTAAATGGAAAGAATTACTCTTTTGTTTTGCTAAATGACAAATATGACAGATTGTAGCATCATGTAAAGCAGAAACACCTATACATTTCATATCTGAAAGTCTTTTGTTAGACAGATGACCAAGTTTGTAATGCCATACTTGATCATCTATGATAACAGACTTATCAAAAGACAAAGCAACATTATTGACAGCATTGTGATAGGGTAAAATTGTCTTATCAACTTTGAGCACATATAGACCTTTACACTTATTAGTTGATCCTATCCTTGTCCCAAGTTTCTTGTCCTATCAGGCAAGAATCATGACCAAATACAATAGACAGATAAGGATTAGTAGTCAACTTAGCCAAATATATCAGAATGGAAATTAAAATCAGGAATGCACAGGACATCTTTATGTAACAAACTATTATTTATGCATACTGTGCCAACATGTGCCACTCTAATAGAAGAACCATTAGGTAATCCTACCAACATATTAGAGACAGGTTTATAAGATTGTAAATACATTGTACTACTGACTATATGATCAGTAGCTCCAGTTTCTACAATCCAAGATATAGAGCTAGGTTTAGAAAAACCTGACACATCACTTGTGGGAATAAAATTTGCAGATAGGACAGTTGTTTGATTGGCTATGTGATTGTAAGGCTCAGATTTCTGGACATTTAACAACTTCAGCAACTGTTGATATTGTGCCTTATTCAAAGTAAAAGACTTAGAGTCTTGAGGAATAAAACTATTTGATGGAATCAACCCTTGATCCTCGGTCACTGTCTCTGTAATATTAGACCTACTTCTTGGTTTCCACCCAGGTGGGAAGCCATGCTTCTTATAGCATTTATCTACTATATGCCCTCTATATCCATAGAAAGTGCATTGTATCTTCTTCCCAGTCTGACTGGTCCCTGCACTTTTCTTGAAATTAGCATTGTTTCCATTCATTGATCTATTGATACTCTGTTGAAACCCTAAGTTTTGGGAATTTGTAGAGGCATAGAACCAGAATTAAAAGCTCTATTGTACAAAACTGTAGCGTATGGAAACTGTTGGAAATAAAATTTATGTTTTGATGATTATTCATCATATTTATTCAAAGTATTATTTTAACCTCATTGATGAAGTGCTGAAGCTAGCTGTTATAGTGAAAAGCTAAAAGATGTCTAGAACTGAATGTTTAGATTTTACTAGAGTCTGATATTTGTATAAGTTACATCAGACAAGGACTGTAATAGTTAGTGTGTCGTAAAACTAAAAACTGGAAGTCATCTAGAAAACTGGAAATCAATAAGACAAACAAACTGACTCAGAATACACCAGTATTGAAATGAAGAAAATAAGTTCGCTGAGGCACACAGACACAGTTGGCTTATCTAGAAGATTGAAGAACTGAGGGTCACAGACTCAGTTATAGAAGATTGAAGAACTGAGGGTTCAAACTCAGTTATGAAGATTACAAGTCGAGACTATGAAGTTAGACTTCAGGCAAGATTGTGGTGACCTGAATTGACTTTATGGATCTTGTAAGCAGACATAAGATTCATAAGGAAAATGAATTCTTAGAAGTTATTTGCCTATGGTGTACTTTTATTAAGTCAATTATAATCAGATGAAAATGGAGTACTGATATATGAAGAAGAGTTAAAATCTCAGTTAATGATCTAAGTCAGTCATGAAACTGATAACTGACATTCTCGTATAAAACTGATCAGGAACTCAGTTTTGCTTCACAGGTTGTTACAAGCAGTCGGGTAGACTGTGTTTGTGGTGGTAGCTGGTGAAGAGGCATACGTAACCCTTCAAGGACCGGTGTTCCAACAATTGAAGAGCAGCAATTCTACCTGTTCTACAACTGTTTAGATAGTGAAGCTAGGGATTAGCCAAGGACTATTGTTTAGGACTTTTTGTAACAGTTCACCTCAAGAAGTTCCAGTGGAATTTTTTCCTCCGCACCACATGGGAAGAGAGGACGTATAGGATTACACCACCTGGAACCTCTATAATACTTGCCTTATTTACTTTACGCATTTACTTACTTACTCAACATTTATCTACAGCATTTTGATAATTGATTGTTATACATTTTACAGGTTACAAACTGACATTCTTCAGAATTCAGTTTAACACGCTCAGCTTTCACATAGAATAACAAGATCAAGAAAAAGGCTAGAATTATATCCGCTGCCGGTTGACTCAGTTTTAAGCTTAAGTCAGTTTGACATGAACTCAGCTAAGTCAGCTCAACTCCACACAAATTTTAACTGAATCTTAATTTGCTTTAAATCCAGTTTTTAGGGACAAGTTTATTCACCTCCCCTCTAAACTTTTGTTAGCCTTTCCAAAGGACCAACAATTGGTATCGGAGCAGTGTTTCTTCAACAAGTCATTGTTAAAAGCTCATTTGCTCTAAATCTCCTCTAGTCGTTCTATTAAGAAAGCTCAGTTTCCAGTTCTTATACAGTCAATTTTCATTCACTCACCATGGATAACAATCAGTATGCAAGAAAGATGCTTATGTGCAATATGGACAGATTTGATGAATATAAACGTCGAATGCAGGCTTTTATAGCGGCTACTCATGATGAAATGATGGATGTACTCACTGATGGACCAATTTAGATCACTCACATGCAAACTATTGGTGGAGAGCAAGTTCGAGTTGCAAAGCCTAAAGCTGAATGGACTAGTGATGATCGCAAGCGAAACAATCTCAACAATGTTGCTATGGACTTTATCCTCAGAACTCTTGACTGAAACATGTACTTAAAGGTGAAAGAATGTACAACTGCCAAAGAAATGTGGGACAAACTTCAGTTAGTCTGTGAAGGAACAGATTCAATCAAGTAAAACAAGATCTCAGTTGCAAAACAAAAGTTTGATAATTTCAAGATGAAATCTGGAGAGACCATTGACCAAATGGAGACAAGATCCAGTGCTATAATGGATGAATTAGATCTTCTCAAGATTGAATACTCAAAGAAAGTTATCAATACAAGAATCTTGAAGGCATTACCAATGTGCTGGAAGATGAAGGTCACTGCTATGGAAGAATCTAGAAGACTTGACATAAAGGATTCATTTAAAATCTTCTCAGATTTGAAAGCTTATGAATTCAATGAAGATTTTACAATTACAACTGCAATAATTAAAGCACTAGAAGAACCAAAGACCATAGAACTTGCAGCAGCATCAAATGATTCTCAAGAAGCATCCACATATAATCTTCAACAGTTGGATGAAATGGAGGAACAAATGGCACTAATGATGAGCAGAATCAGAAGGATGAAGAATGGTCATCCTGTAACCCAGAAGTACATTAAGAAGACTCCTGAGAAAAGAAAAGACGATGAATATCTCAGTTTTAACTGCAAGAAGCCTGGACATTATAAGGCTGAATCTCCAGAACTGATCAAGAAGACTCCACCAAGAAGAGTTGGTAGAAGAGCACTCCTTGTTGGTGATGAATCAGACTATGAAGCCAGTCCTGAAAGATTATCAGATGACACACTTTAATGGCACACATGGAAGATACAAATGAGGTATGTGAATCCAATTCTAAATACTCTTCAGCTCAGATTTCCATGCCAAATGCATGTTCTTCGACTGCTGACTCCAATCCAAAAAATCTAGAATTAGAAGAAACACTTGATGAGTTGATGAAACATATAGTAACAATTCAAGCTGGTTATGAATCAATTAAAGCTGAGAAAGAAAGTCTAATTCATGAAGTTGAAAGATTGAAGTCTAAACTAAAAATGTTGAAATTGACTAAAACTGATAAAGAAAAGATTCGACATCGATCGCTCATCGCATCAAGCGAAAGAATCGAATCATTTGTTCAATCTAGTTCAATTACTGGATTCAAATCAGGAAAGCCGCATGGAGACAAAACAGGCTTAGGATTTGATACACAGCAATCTTCTAAGGATAAAACTAGCAAGGCTGCTAAACCTAATATCACAACTGGTATTAAGTTTGTAGCTGAACAACTTCCACAAACTGAGAAAATTGTTGAACCAGTAACGCCAATATCACAAAGCATAAATCAGTTTTCTAAGAAGATAACTGCATCTACCAACAAAGATAAATCAGATGGTAGATCAGCTGCATCTAAAGGAAACCGAAACGGCAAATCAACTGCCAGATCCACAAAAACCAATCAAGTCAAGAACCAGAAAAATTACAATCAAGGTAAATCCAAGAATGTCAATCATTCAAAGATTCACACATTCAGGAGGAAAGGAAGGTTATATCCCACTGATGATGATTGGAATTTTACTGCATCTATTAACAAAACTGATAATAACATTCATTCCAGACAGAAAACTTACCACAAGTTTCAGTTCAAAACTCAGCAGAGAGCTAATCTCGCTTCAAGAAGAGTACCAAGGTCGATCCCGTACCTCGGTACAAAGGAATGATGGTTATTATTCAAGCTTCAATAATAGAAAACATCATGGAAATAAGTTTCAGTCAAAAGATATGAGAGATCATATAAATAAGACACAGTCCAAACATAGATACTATGGGAGTGTGGCTTACATATATGAAAACAAGTGCAACAATATCCGAAGAATCCCAAAAGGATATATTCCCAGAGTTGTACTAACAACTGACCCACATGGACCCAAACAGAGTTGGGTACCTAAAACTTTTTAACTCTTATTACAGGATGTATGGTACTTTGACAGTGGTTGCTCAAGACACATGACGAAAAGCAAAGACTGTCTCAGTAATTTTATTGCAAAAGATGGACCAAAAGTCAATTTTGGAAGCAAAGACAAACCTGGATACACCAGAGGATATGGTACTTTAATTAGGAATGGACTTACAATCAAGAATGTATCTTATGTAGAAGGTTTACACTACAATCTGCTCAGCACCAGTCAATTCTGTGATATGGGATACAAAGTCACCTTTGATAAAGAATTCTGCATTGTCGTCAGCGAAACAACATTTCATGTTGTCTCAGCCGGAGGAAGAAAAGAGAATATGTATGTAGTAGATTGGACAACTTCCGTTGCTGAAACTTGTTTGCTTGTGCATACCAAATCAGAAATCAGCTGGTTGTGGAACAAGAAACTAAGTCATCTAAACTTTGATGATATTAACACACTTGTCAAGAAACAACTAGTCATTGGATTACCAGAAATCTCATATAAGAAGGACAGCTTATGTGATGCGTATCAACAAGGAAAACAAACAAAAGCAAGTTTCAAGACCAAGTCTCAGCATTCAACAACCAGTGTCCTAGAATTATTACACATGGATTTATTTGGACCTATTACACCAATTAGTATCAGTGGCAAGAAATATACATTGGTGGTAGTAGATGATTTTTCAAGATACACTTGGGTTATCTTCTTAACCAAGAAAAGTGAAACCAAGAAAAGACTTACAGAATTACTTAAGCGACTTTAGAATCAGAAAGGAGTATCAGTTTTGAAGATAAGATCTGATAAAGGAACTGAATTCCTCAAAAATGTGATTATTGAATATTGTGAAGAAAATGGTGTTTTACATCAACTCGCTGCCACAGGAACACCTCAACAGAATGGTGTAGCTGAAAGAAGAAATAGAACACTCAAAGAAGTAGGAAGGACGATGATATGTGAAGCTAAACTACCTGAAAGATATTGGGCAGAAGCAGTTAACACAACCTATTATACACAGAACAGAGCTATCAAGAACAAAAGGCACGAGAAGACTCCTTATGAAATTTGGAATGGAAGAAAACCAAATGTTTCATACTTTCATGCTTTTGGAAGCAAATGTTTCATACACAATAATGGAAAAGATCAACTTCATGTTTTTCAGCCCAAAGCTGATGAAGGAATTTTTCTAGGATATTCAAGTGTCAGCAAAGCTTTTAGAGTACTAAACAAAAGGACACTCAAGCACGAGGAATCAATACATGTAGTATTTGATGAACCAAACTTCCCTGGTGAAACAACTGAAGACAGACTAGAACCAGTTTCTCAGTCTCAATTACCAGTCATGCCAGAATCAGTTTCAGTTGACATTAGGAGACTACAAATTTCGAATCTTCACATCCGATCCGTCTCAGTTCCCAACTACTCAACAACCCGAACAACATGATTCTTGATTCAGTTGAAGAAATTCAAGAACCAGTTATTATAGAACCAGTCGAACAAAATGTAAACCCTTTGATGCAAGTACCAGTTCATCAATGGATGAGAGATCACCCTGAAGAACAAGTTATTGGTGATACTCAAACAATCATTCGATCAAGACATCAACTAGATGCAATGATTGCTTGTTTTCTATCTCAATCTGAACCTAAGGAAATTGAAGAAGCTTTGAAGGATCCAGACTGGATATTAGCTATGCAAGAAGAACTTAATGAATTCGAAAGAAATCAAGTATGGCAATTGGTGGAAAGACCAGATCATGTGAATATCATTGGAACCAAATAGGTCTTCAGAAACAAACTTGATGAAGATGGGAATATCATCAGAAACAAAGCTAGACTTGTAGCTAAAGGATATTCTCAAGTAGAAGGCATAGACTTTCATGAGACTTATGCACCAGTTGCAAGATTAGAAGCAATCAGGCTATTTCTCGCATTTTCAGCTCACAAAAAGTTCAAAGTATATCAAATGGACGTTAAAAGCGCATTTTTGAATGGAATTCTTGAAGAAGAAGTGTATGTTCAACAACCACCTGGATTCGAGATCAAAGATCAAACTGATAAAGTTTTCAAACTAAGGAAAGCTCTTTATGGACTTAAACAAGCACCAAGAGCTTGGTATGAAACTCTATCTCAGTTTCTAGTGGATAATGGATTTATCAAAGGAACAATCGACAAAACATTATTCAGGATGAAAAACGGAGAAAGCACTCTGCCTGTTCAAATCTATGTTGATGATATTATTTTCGGATCAGAAAATGAACAGTTATGTGAGAAATTTACAAGTTTAATGAAGAGCAAATTTCAAATGAGTATGATGGGAGAATTAAATTATTTTCTTGGATTACATGTCAAACAATTAGATGATGGAATTTTCATTCACCAAACCAAATATACAAGAGAACTTATCAAAAAGTTTGGTATGGAAAAATCAACAGGAATTTCTACACCAATGGTGACCAACATCAGGCTAGATGAAGACAAAGAAGGTAAAGATGTTGATCAAACACTTTACAGAAGAATGATTGGAAGCTTACTCTATCTTACAGCAAGTAGGCCAGATATATCTTTCATTGTCGGTGTATGTGCAAGATTTCAGTCAAAACCAAAGGAATGTCATCTCACAGTTGTAAAAAGAACATTGAAATATCTAAAAGATACAGATGGAGTTGGAATTTGGTATTCAAAAGAAGGAGAATTCAAGCTGATATCTTATTCGACTCGCATTATACTGGATGCAAAGTGGACAGAAAAAGCACATCAGGCACATGTCAGTTATTGGGAAATAGACTTGTGTCATGGTTCAGCAAAAAGAAAAATTCTATCTCAACTTCAACAGCTGAAGCAGAGTATATAGTAGCTGGAAGTTGTTGTGCTCAAGTTTTATGGATTAGACAGCAATTAAGAGATTATGGAATAGAAGAAGGAACAATTCCTCTAATGTGTGACAACACAAGTGCAATTGCAATTACTGACAATCCAGTTCTACACTCAAGGACAAAGCACATTGATGTGCGTCACCACTTTATAAGAGATCATGTAGAGAAAAAGGATATAACAGTTCTTTATGTACCTACTGAAGATCAGTTGGCAGATATCTTTACAAAGCCATTGGACAAAGAAAGATTTACCAAACTAAGAACTGAGTTGGGGATAATCAAGGTCAGTTAAATCAGTTAAGCCAGAGATTCGTCAAGGGGAATAATCTTTGTTATGTTGGGTGCGCCCACTTAACAGATTAGTCATTGACATCAACAATCTCAAACTAATTAACTGAAACTGAAAATTTGACAGAACTAAAAGTTTACTCTTAAACTGACCTCAGCATCAGTTTCTACTCCAGTCAAAGTTAGTCAAAGATTGATATGATAAAATCAACAGCAGTTATATCGCATTTAATTACTGCAGTTCTTTTTGTCAGAATGTTGCGTGTACACCCCACGACTGTCAGAACAGTACATGCATCGGTTACCCAAACCATCATGGAATTTGAAAAGTTTTACTACTCAACCGCCAGTATATTCTACCGATTTATTCAATCCTCGTTCACACTATTTTTCAAACAAAATCAGAATCAGACTCTTCGCAATACCTTCCTCTCAAAAATCAATTTTTGTGTTCACACCCAGATATGGCCACTTCAGACAAATCAAAACAAGAAAGATTGATCACAGAGTTAGATGAATTTTCACTCGATATCTATGAAGCAATTTGCAACAATACTCTGTTAGTAAGTTGGATTTGTAATAAAATCCAAAAACAACCAGGTCTGAGAAATCTTCTAGAAGTTAAGTTCAACGAAGAACGTGATGTGGAAGGAATTTTGCAATTTTTGGAGAATATGCGTCTGGTACGAGACTCCCTGATCACTACATTTAGTGGTGATCGTATTTTTGTCAATGAAAGAGTTATGAAGTCACTATTTGGTTTCACAAACTCTTCTGTGACATCAACAGATTTGACTACTCTACCATTAAAAAGAGACACTTTTCTTAAGGAACCAGTAGAAATTGATACTCATGTTGACAAACTCAAGCCAAAATTTGCGCACCTCAGCAGATGGCTCAGCAAACATGCCATTGGAAAATCCAAAGGAATCAATACACTATCCGAAAAGAATATTTATCTGATGAACATAATTTGGGACGAAATAGAATTCAATTGGGCAGGTTATGTAATCAATCAGATAAAGAAACAACACTTAGCTGAATTAGAAAGTGTACGAAGAGCTCAAACTGAAGGTCAAGCAACTGTTGCCAGATTCCGATTGAAGAAGACACTCAGTGGAATCATTCAATTTTATCTGGAGAAACTGAAAGAAGCGAAGAAAGCAAGACAGACTACAGAGGAAATCGATGCTGTAACAAGAACAACTTCCCAACCTGAAGCTGGACAGAAAACTGTGTCTCAGCAAGAAGCTGAACACAGAGGAATCAAGCGAAAGGCAGACTCAGCAAAAGAAAGATCAGTTGTAAGATGTTTATACCCAAAAATCTCAAGTAAGACAGCACCAACTGAGGGGGAACAACAACAATTGACAACTGAGGTTGCAAAAGAAAATATTCTTGCTGATAATACTTCTCAGTCACAACATCAACCAGCTCAGCAATCAGCTCCAGTTTTTGATGATGATAGAATTACCAAGATAATGAAGATGAAGCTTAAACCAGAGGATTCTCGTGAAGATAGCTTACAATCTGAAGAAAAGTTACTCTTAGAAGAATTGGAAATTAGAGAACTATACACTCCGTTTCCTATATCAGAATTTCTTACAAATTGCTCAAAAAGAGTCACTGAGCTAATTCAACGAAGATCAACCACATCATCCATTCCCGAGGATATCTCAAAGCAAAAGGATGATGATGACAATGATGAATCAAGAAAAGAAGCTGATGTAACTAAAGGTTTGCAAACAGAAACTGAACCTCAACCTCTAGCTACGCAAACTGTAACACAGCAAGAAGATTTGCCAGTTGGAGATCAGACAACTAACAATCAGCAAGCAGCTGATGAAACTGATAAACAACAACTTATGATCATTGAAAATGATACTCAGTTTAAGGATCAAACAGAAGTTACATATGATCCTTCTGGCATCCTAACAAAGGATGAGTTGGCCAAAGTTCATGAAAATTTGAAGATCGTGCTCAATCAAAAAGATACACAAAATGGCCTTTTATCAAACATCTCTGGATATCTGGATTATAGAACTAGAACAGATGTTTCAGTTCATGAAAGAATAGAGATGATCCACAAGTCAAGTTCAAGTTCTGCTTCAAAAATTTTGTTACTCAAACAAAAACTTGAAGACTCAACCGCAGTAGATAGGGAAACACATGCACAGGCTCACTGGCATATGAATCAGCACATCTACTGGTTAGAAACTCAACTTAAGAAAGTACTTGCTTCTCAGCAACGTATATCAGCCGACCAACAAGCAACCCATGCTCTGGTAGATCAGCTTTATGATGCCAAAAAGGGGGAAGCTGAAGAAGAAAAGCTGAAGTTACTTACAGAAATGAAGCGACTTGAAGACGAGTTGGAAAGATACAAATCAGATCCAAAATTCTTAAAGAAAGAGTTAACTGATGAGCAGCTCATTGAAAAATACAGCCAGCCTGGAGACAGAAGAGTCACTATTACAAAGGATCTGTGGATGAAGTTTATCAAAGATCACAACCCTAGCAAAGCCAAGTACAAGGATAAGACTATTGAAGAATCCTTGAACTACTTCCTGACTGATAAATATCATGATCAGAAGATGGCACAACACAAGAAGAATAAGAGGATTGATGATAAACTAAAGATTAAAGACAAGACTGAACAAATGAAAGCTGATATAGTAGAATTTGAAAAATACTACTTGAAAGAATCAGGCTTACCAAAGTTATTTCTATGGAGGAAATGGAAGGAAGGAAGTCAAGTTGACTACAACAAGACATTTTCAAAGGAAGACTCCAAGCGAGAAAATGACTATCGTATGTATGACAAAGAAATGAAGTTTATCTCAGTACAACAAAAAGCAAAGAAAAGGCTTAGTCTTTAATCACAACTATTTGGACTAAATGTTACCTTTCCAGTTTTTACTCATTCTAATGAAATCCAGTTTTCCAATTTTACATTTTTTTACATTGTTTTGATCTTTAAGCTTTTCTTTTAGGGAGTGTTTTGGCATGATCAAAAAGGGGGAAATTGTTGGAAATAAAATTTATGTTTTGATGATTATTCATCATATTTATTCAAAGTATTATTTTAACCTCATTGATGAAGTGCTGAAGCTAGCTGTTATAGGGAAAAGCTAAAAGATGTCTAGAACTGAATGTTTAGGTTTTACTAGAGTCTGATATTTGTATAAGTTACATCAGACAAGCACTGTAATAGTTAGTGTGTCGTAAAACTGAAAACTGGAAGTCATCTAGAAAACTCGTAAATCACTAAGACAAACAACCGACTCGAATACACCAGTATTGAAATGAAGAAAATAAGTTCGCTGAGGGACACAGACTCAGTTGGCTTATCTAGAAGATTGAAGAACCGAGGGTCACAAACTCAGTTACATAAATTTGAAGAACTGAGGGTTCAAACTCAGTTATGAAGATTACAAGTCGAGACTATGAAGTTAGACTTCAGGCAAGATTGTGGTGACTCCGAACCGACTTTATGGATCTTGTATGAAGACCTAAGATTCATAAGGACAATGAATTCTTAGAAGTTATTTGCCTATGGTGTACTCTGATTAAGTCAATTATAATCAGATGAAAATGGAATACTGATATTTGAAGAAGAGTTAAAATCTCAGTTAATGCTCCAAGTCAGTCAAGAAACTGATAACTGACATTCTCAGTATAAAACTGATCAGGAACTCAGTTTTATATGTCAGCCATCCAAAAAACTGATAGTACAGTCGAACGTTACAAATGAAGCGATTTTATTGGATGAGTTACTGACAGATCAGAACGGTCAGAAAATATAACCGTTACAATATAGACGTTGATACAATTCGAAATGAACATTGGACCTCACACTATAAATAAAGGACTTTGCACCAAGGATTAAAATAACAGATACAATACAGAGACTTAACAAGAATTAACAAGCATTTTTGTGCATTAGTCTGTTTATTCGAATTGCTATCATCTCAGTGCTATAACAAGATCATATCTAGAAATTCTTCAAGTGTTCAAGCTACACAGGATTTATCAAGAATCAGACACTTTGAAGAACCACAAACAAGAATCAATTTATTGATTCTTCACCCAACTTTGATTCTACCTCAAAGGTTTAGACTGTGAAGCAAACCGGGAAGGTTTCGCCAAGGATAGTTGTTACAAGCAGTCGGGTAGACTGTGTTTGTGGTGGTAGCTGGTGAAGAGGCATACGTAACCCTTCAAGGACCAGTGTTCAATCAATTGAAGAGCAGCAATTCTACCTGTTCTACAACTGTTTAGATAGTGAAGCTAGGGATTAGCCAAGGACTATTGATTAGGACTTTTTGTAACAGTTCACCTCAAGAAGTTCTAGTGGAATTTTCCTCCGCACCACAGGGGAAGAGAGGACGTACAAGATTACACCACCTGGAACCTCTATAATACTTGCCCTATTTACTTTACACATTTACTTACTTACTCAGCATTTATCTACAGCATTTTGATAATTGATTGTTATACATTTCACAGCTTACAAACTGACATTCTTCAGAATTCAGTTTAACACGCTCATCTTTCACATAGAATAACAAGATCAAGAAAAAGGCTAGAATAATATCCGCTATGGGTTGACTCAGTTTTAAGCTTAAGTCAGTTTGACTTGAACTCAGCTTAGTCAGCTCAACTCCACACAAGTTTTAATTGAATCTTAATTTGCTTTAAATCTAGTTTTTAGAAACAAGTTTATTCACCCCCCCTCTAAACTTGTGTTTGCCTTTCCAAGGGACCAACATAAACTTATTCACAAAATCTCTTTGATCTTCTAATTTCAGAGCCATAGCAAACACAATGTCTAAACTTGGCACAGGCTCCATCAATTGTGCTTGTGTGAAGACCTAAGAGAACTCACCATTCAAACCTCTCAAGAATTTTACAACCTTTTCCGTTTCTGCATATCCTGTTAATGTCTTAATTACATCACAAGTGCATCTAGGATTACAAGAAGAAACCGGATCAGGCTTCATGACTGCAATCTCATCCCATAAACTTTTCAGTTTGGTGAAATAGGTAGTAACATCCAAATCTCCTTGTTTCATAGCACGGACATGATCTAAAAAATCTCCTAATCGAAAAACATCCAATCTAGAGAACCTAGACAGCAAATCTAGTCAAACATCCTTAGCTGTTTCTTTATACATTACACTTTCAGAAATATTAGGCATAACCGAGTTCAACATCCATGTCTTGGCAAAAGTATTACATTGAAGCCATACCTTGAAATCTTGTGCATTCACGGCTGGTTTAACAATAGAACCATCGATAAATCCAATTTTGTTATTTGTTCTTGGTTATTCCAGGTTGAATAATCTGATTCTGATCCATAAAACCATGAACATCCAAATAAAGATACAATGGCAAGAACATAATTAACACAACAGAACGGTCCTTCCAAGAAAATGAAGCGAGAATGAAGAAATTTTAGAGTGCTAATGCAGCGTGGCGATCAATAACACTCTTTGATACCATGTAGATTTTATCTAGAAATCAAAAGAAACGCATAAATGAAGGAAAAACTAAGAATGGTGATGAACACCATTCATGAGGAACAAAATCTTTAATAAACTTGTAGGAAAATTTACAAGAGCAAAATTTCTAAAAAAATTCGATTTGAAGATAGTTTCAGAACAAATCTAAGCTTATATTGGTGTGTACTAAACAATAGTTTCTCAAATATCCGCTTTTCTAACTAACTAAACAGCTTAACTAACTTTTGATCAATATGTTCGACCAAATGTGTCAATGAACACTTGATCTAGCTCAATGCACACAAGGTATGTGATATATCTCCAATAAATACCCCAGTCTAACCATAACCTAAACCAAGAAAAAGGGGTCAAAGCCAATTTACCATAGCATTTCAGCTTGTGATTCACCAATATTATGCACGTGGAGGATTTGAAAGGATTGCTTCTCCGGAAGATGAAAATGGGCTGCAAATCTTTAGAACCCTCATAATAAATGCTCTGATTTGCACAAGGAGGACTACCGATCCATAATAAGAGCCAAAGTTGCAATCTTTCGCAATAAAGGCTTCAATAAATGGCCATTCTCTGACACGAAGGCTTGCCGAACCTGTAATCACAAAAAGGGCAAGAAATCAAGGCATATTCTAATCCAACATCATCAATAAGAGCGGTGAGAGAAAAGTAATCATCGGAGATCACTGAACCACCATTGAATCGGTCAAAGAGTCTTTATGAATCAATGATTTGTGTTGCTAGACATTTAATGATGGTTAATAAAGGCAGATATTATGTTCAAATCAGCATGAGGGTAAAATGTTTTGAATGAAGAAAATCAAACAAGAAAGGAAGGTAATAAATTTGCATTCAATGAAGGAATCAGAAAAGGAAAGGATTGAAGATAAGAGAGGATTCAAGGACGAGGCGGCTAGGGCTTGAGGAAGAAGGGGAAATGAGGGGTAGTAGTCGTGTTTTGGTGTAATGATTAGGGTAAAGCGGGTCTGAGGTGGGTTATGGGTAAATGGACCGGGTCAGGACAGGTCAAGATATACTGGATCAGACTTAGAGCATTGGGCTTTACAAGATTCGGTCCAGCAACAATTTTAATTAATTTAAATAAAAAATAATTACAAGTTAATTGTAAAATAGTCTCTATAATTAACATAAGAATAATTAATGATTTAAACAAATATTTAATCCTGTAAAAACAATAAGAATGCACAAATTTCCATATGATGTAAGCTTTAAAGCTTCATGGTTATTAGTGATAGATATAGCATGTAACAAGACATTCATGGGTATTTTTGGAAATTAATCAAACTAACATGAAACTGGGGCTCATATGTCAACATATACATATATAAATATACATACATATATAAATATACATATATATATATATATATATATATATATATATATATATATATATATATATATATATATATATATATATATATATATATATATATATATATATATATATATATATATATATATATATATATATATATATATATGAAAATCTCTATGTGTGTATGACATGTTTGCGTATAGAGGCTTCGACAAGGACATTGGACATTAGTTAGAATGAGGATGTAAGGACTCTGAGGCCTTCAAGGCTTGCCCTAAATGAAGGTCAATTTTCCACCCTTAGTTCCATTATTTTATGTGACGCTAATATCCTTACCGTGGTTCTATTCAAATCAACCTGTAAGAATACTCATTGTGACACGGTTGGGAAACAACCACATTGCTATAGTTTTCAAAATACGCATCAACTCACCTATTAATACACATGAGAGAGGCTCACTAAGTTACGATCGCTACCATTTCATACTATTTATTATTGATCCCTCTTGAGAGCATGTATGTTGAAATTTATGAAACTGATTCTAAATGAGTTAATATAATGCAGAACTCTCATTAACTAGAAAAGTAAACAAGTTGAGTTACAATGGGTATGTTGAGAGGTATTTATAGATGATACCCTCAACGGATATGACTGAGTTGGTTAAAACAAACTAATAGACTTAGTTGGCTAACATCTCAGTTGATTAGTCGTCAAGCGTGAATTTGTTCTACTCATCTGAAAATCTTCAAGGCCGAGTATTTTCTACTCATTTGAAAATATTCACATCTGAATCTGTGTTACTTGTCTGAACATCTTCAAAGATGAATCTAATTCAATCATCTGAATGACTTCATAGCTGAATATGTTCTACTCAGCTGAACTACTACCGGAAGTGTATGCACGTCCTTTTGCATACAACATTAATTTAACCATATTATATATTAACACCATCTCGAGTTTAGAGTGGTGAAGGAATCAGCTTTCACATCTTGCTTGCATACAACATTAATTTAACCATATTATATATTAACACCATCTCGAGTTTAGAGTGGTGAAGGAATCAACTTTCACATCTTGCTTGCATACAACATTCATTTATCCACTTGAACTTGGCTGAACGATTTTTGAGATTTCAATCTTTTCCGACAATTAGCAAAAAATTTGTTCATCAAAAGCCTTTGTCAAGATATTATCAAGTTTCTAATTTCTCTGTATTGACATATATTTCAACAAATCAAATTCACTTTGTCTCCGACCACATGACAATCAATCTCAATGCGTTTGGTCCTCTCATGGAACACATGATTGTTGGCAATAAGGATAGAACTAGAACTGTCACAGAATAATACAAAAGGAATTTGAATTGGGACCTTGACATCTTGCACAATGTAATTCAACCACTGAATTTCACAAGTGGAGAGCTTCTGTCAAAGGTGGTGTTTCTTGGCCCTTCAAGAGATTGGAGCATTACCTAGGAAAAAAATATAGCCTGAGATGGAACTTATAGACTCAAGGAAACTTGCCCAATCACTATCAGTGTGTCCATCTAAGGCAGATTATTCTCAACTGAAAATAAGATCCATTAACCTAGATTTCTTTTCAAAAACCTTAAGTGTCTGTGAGCTACTTTCATATGTTATTCTGTTTGTGTGTCTAGAAATTGACTTAGTTCCTGAACGGCAAAGAAGATGTCAGGTCTGTTAAAAGTAAGATAAATCAGTTTTCCAACCAAGGATATGTATGCAATGATATCATCTAACACTGCCGAGTCTCCATGCTGCAAATGTCTGTTTGGATTCCATTAGAGTTTTAGCAGGTTTTGCACCTAGAAACTCATAGTATTGTAATAGATTTAATTCATATTTCCTCTAGGAGATGGAGATTCCAACAAGACATCTTGTAGCCTCAATAGACAAAAAATATATGAGTGTGCCAAGATCCTTGGTGGTAAACTGTATTTGTAAATGATCTTTGACATGTTGAATATTCATCTAATACGGACCGGCTGCTATAAAATCATCAACACACACTAGTACGACAATGAAAGACTAACCAGTTCCTCTTGTAATCAAGTTGTGGTCATTCTTTGAGTGAATAAAACCATCACTCTTTAGGGATTCTATCAATTTGCAGTTCCATTGTTTTCTAACTTTTTCATACCATATAAAGACTTTGTCAATCTACAAACCTTATTGGGCTTGTCAGATGTGAAACCATGAAGTAGCTACATGTGTACTTCTTCATGTTAATCTTCAGTATTGACGTCCATTTGATGAAGATGCCAGTTGTTGGCTACTGCAACTACCAAAAAGTCCTGACTGTGGCAATCTTCACAATTGGGGAAAGGTCTATTGATAATCGATTCAAAAGGTTTTAGTTTACCCCTTTACTACTAGTCTAGCCTTCTACCTCTCTATTGAACAATCATGGTAGTACATTATTTCTTACACCCACTTGTATCCAATAGTTTTCTTGCCCGGTGGCAGAGTAACAACATCCCATGTTTTGGTAGTCTGTACTAACTCAATCTCCTTCTGCATTGCCTCGTTCCATTCATCATGCTTGATTTCCTGATTTTATGTTTTTGACTCAATGAGTGCATCAATTGCACACACATGCATGGCATAATCAGTTGATGGTTTATCTAAAATCATAACTTGATTCAGCAGATGAGGAGACTGAACATCATTAATTGTTCCTTGATAAAAGAAGTGGTGGATTTCTAGTCCTTGTTGATCTTATTAGTGGAGCAGGTGAGGTGGTCTGATCAGCTACTGCTGGTTCTCATATGGTCTTAGTTTGTTAAGGTTCAACTTAATGATTACATTCAGCAGAATTCCTTCTGCTGACAAAATTTCGGCAGAGTCACCGAGAATCACATTTAGAGCATCCTCTAGCATAGGAAGTGTTAAAGGAATCTTTGTGGGACATCTAGCCTTACTTAAAACATGTTTAAACAAAGGAAAATAAGTCTCGGAAAACTGAGTATTTCTAGCAACAAAAATATCTTTGTCGGTGATATTTAACAAGATATCTTTATAAGTTGTGGAGTTTCCAACACATACACATGTTCTGCATCTAGAATCTAATTTAGATCTAAATTATTGAAGAGTGAAACTAAAAACCAAACATCCAAACACTTTAAACACAGTGTAATCAGGTGTGGACCAAACCAACATTTGACGATAGCTGATTAAACTCAGCAGATGAGTGGGGGTTTCATTTATGAGCTTGACAACATGCATCAAGCATTAGTCCTAATATTCTATTGGAAAATTGATATGGAATTTAAATCCTCGAGCCACATTGAGGAGATGTTGATGTTATCTCTCAACATTGCGATTATGTTAGGTGTGTTGACATAGCTGGTATGATGGATAATTCTGTTTTGTTGATAAAAGGATTCCATCCTAAAATCAGCTCTATTATCATATCTTATAACATTGATGTATTTATTCAACTGAGTGAGAAAAAATTTGAAGAAAGATTTAACCAAATATGAGGTTTCGGATTTTTGCCTCATCGGGAAAATCCCAAGTAAACCTGAAGAAATCATCAACAACTTTTTAAAAAAAGAATTGACCATTCACGGTAAATGATTAAAATTGGTTTATACAAATTTTATTTTTTATAAAAATAATAAGGCCTTCAAATATCCATATGCACAAAATCAAAAACAGAATTAATAGCAATGGTACTTAAAGGAAAAGGTTTTTTTTTTTAAATTTTTCAATAGGACACACAATACACAAATCGTGTTTACAACATTTAACTTCAGGAGTGTTAAAACATATGTGTGTAAACGTTGCTACCCACGAAAGAACAAACACATAATGAATTCAAACGTTAAAGATAATGGCAATGACAAAATAACAGAAACAAGAACAACACAGAAATTTTACGTGGTTTCCGACGTTGTGCCGACTACTTCACGGATATAAATAGATATATTTTATTATGCAAATAAATTCAAAAAGATTCTCACACTTTTAACTGATTACATCAATTGGTATTAATAAGCACAAATCCCCAATCTGACCGCCATTTGGTTCATGTCGGAATTGCCATAAATACCTCAGATGTGGACTCTGGCTCCAGCTGACTCCACTAGATGTAACTTAGCTCTAGCTGAGTTACCTAATGTGTAACCAAGCAGACCAGATTGTAGAACCTAGTAGTTTTCAACAGCGTCAGCAGACTTCACTCCGCTGACAGATGGACTCAGCTGACACTTCACTCAGTTGACTTCCCAAACTTGAATAATCTCGATCAGTAGACCATCATCCTTAGCTGATCCTATATTTATTTCCACCAGATGGAGAGTTCAAGTTACCCTGACAACTAATCTCCACCTTGACTTGAACTTTCATTCAAACAACCAGATTTCTTGATTAAGATGTAGTGTACTAGATGTATTCTTCAATGCCAGAATGTAATGTACCTGACTTTTCCATAGATTCCACTCAACTGATTTGCCATTAGTTGGGTATCCATACTTTAGATTATAAGCTCCTGATGTTCAACAAGTCCAGACACCTGTGAAACTTTCTCTGCTTATCTACTTTAGTAAGCATATAGTCAGGATTCTCCTTTATACTAATCTTTGTTACTTGAACCCTCTTCTCATTCTCTAGGAAATGATACCTCATATCTATATGCTTGGTTCTATCATGATGAACATGATCCTTAGCCAAACATATTGCTCTCAAACTGTCACAATATATCTCAGCATGATCCTGATGTAGCCCATAATCACTAACTAACCCATTCATCCAGATGCTCTCATTGGTTGCTTCAATAAGAACCTTGATTCTGCCTCAATAGTTGATAAACCTGCTATTGTCTGTACAGTAGCATTCCAGCTGACCACTGAATTCCCAACATGAAAACATAACCAGTCATTGATGTCCTACTATCCACATCACCTGCATACTCAGCATCACAGTACCTTGTCACCAGACCTTGAGTATCACCTCCATAAATGAGACCAACATCGGCAGTATCCCTAAGGTACCTGAATATCCTTTTCACATATTTACAGTGTTACTTCCTAGATTGAGCAATAAACCTACTAACAACACTGACTGCCTGAGCCAGATCAGGCCAAGTGCAAACCATTGCATACATTAGACTGCCACCTACACTAGCATAGGGAACTTTTGACATGTAATCCTTCTCATCTACTGATTGTGAAGCCTAAACAAATAAATGAACATTGGATGACATATGAGTATCAATTGGTTTTGCAGCAGACATGCCAAACCAGGCCAAAACCTTATGTATGTAACCTTACTGAGACAAGAAAAGCTTCCTCTGACTCCTATCTCTAATGATCTCCATCCCCAAAATCTTCTTGACTGCATCCAAATCCTTCATTTCAAACTTAGAACGGAGAAGGTCATTCAGACTCTGCATATCGGACTTCTCCCTTGCAGCTATCAACATATCATCCACTTATAAAACAAGATAGATTTATGATCCATCTTTCAGCTGACTGTGGTAAACACAACAGTCATATAGAATTCTATTATTGTTGGTCCCCTGTAAAATCTTTAGACAAGATTAAAGGGGGTGAATAAAATTGTCACTTAAAAACATTTTCTCTTAACTAAACTGGTTCTTAAAACATTACGGAATTGAAACAACTTATGATAAGAAAAGGTCTGCTGAATTTTTCTTAAACTGAATTAAATGCAACGGAATTAATTAATTAGCCTTAAGTTATATATGTTGTCCTTGTTTGAAATATGTTGAACTGAGTTTTGGTGAAACTTAGTTTTATGCTAAATTTGAGTTCAATCAATTTGTATGCAAGAGTTCGATTGGTGGAGTAAGTAAAACTATAAAGTAATTAAACTGAATAAAGTAAATTTGCTGAAAGTAAATGCAGAAATAAAAACACAATTTTATAGTGGTTCCAGGTGGTGTAATCCTGTCAGTCCACTCTTCCCCGGTGATGTAGGAGAGAAATTTCCACTAGTCTTCTTGAGGTTACAACGTTTACAAAAATCCCTAGTTGATTATCCTTGACTAATACCTAGTTCAAAATCTAAACACTTGAACAACAGATAGTTTGCTCTCATTGATTGCCTGAGAGCCTTCATTGATGAGGGCCAATTTGTCCCACATTCCTTTTTCAGTCTTGCAATATTTGATCCTCATGAACATGTTACTATCCAGAGTCTTCATGATCATATCCTTAGCAACATAATCAAAATTTGCTATTCTTCTATCATCTTTTGTCCAATTCTTCTTTGGTTTTTCTATTTGATTACCTTGATCTGGAACTGATGTTTCCACAGTCATGATCTTTATAGGACCATCATTGATTACATCCACCATCTCCTCATGAGTTGCTGCATGATCCGACAACATTGTTATTTTGCATTTCTCAAAATTATTAACATTAAATATAGGAATTTATGACATGAAACTTGAAGATTCTATTTTAGCATATATATATATATATATATATATATATATATATATATATATATATATATATATATATATATATATATATAATAAATAAATAAATATATATATATATATATATATATATATATATATATATATATATATATATATATATATATGTGTGTGTGTGTGTGTGTGTGTGTGTGTGTGTGTGTGTGTGTGTGTGTGTGTATACATATATCACATATTAGAAAAACTACTTTGAAAATATGTGATCTCCTTGTTACCCGAAATCAGATCTGAACAGGTCTCGTTACTAGGAACACTACTTTGATACCAATTGTTGGTCCTAAAGAATGGTGAGTATATAGTCCGAGAGGGGTGAATGACTATATATGGAGTTTAAAAACTTTTCTTGATGGAAAGCTTTTGTGCTGTGTATTAAACCCTTCAAATTGATTCTTTTAAAGTAATTTAAACACTCACACAGATAAAGTAAATTGCAGAATGTAAATACAAAAAGTAAATTTGTATAAAAATTAAATAGACACAAGCTTATAGTGGTTCAGGGTGGTGTAATCCTTAATCCACTCTTTTCCTATGATGATTGGAGGAATTCACTATTATTTTTCTCCAATACAATAGTATGATTGTCTTTGGCTATAAAAGCTTCACAATCTACAAGCTATCACTCCCTGACAACAAATGCTGTAATGATTAAGCTTCCACAAAGCTTCTTGAGTGCAAAAACTTTCAGTAGCTATCACACAATCTCTGAAATTTCTTCTCAAAAATATGATTCAATTGATGATCTGAAAGTTCCTTAATGTTGATGTGAATTCAAGAATTCACACAGTTGATCAATCTCATATTTGGTAAATCTTTTATGCTCTGTTTTTTTGAGATTGACATTTTCTGAATATAGCTTTGAAGATTAGAAAGAAGGCTTGCGAATTTCACAGAGTTTTGGCACTTGTAAAATTCAGAGATAATTTTGTTGTTCTTCCTTTCTGTCAAAGCCTTCTATTTATAGCCGTAAATCCTTTGATTTTGAATTTCCGTCCGTGGGCTATTTAATGTTGAGAATAATCCTTGATTTTGTCTTGATTTAATCCTCCTTGATTTCAGTGATCCGAATTTTGATCAAACGTTCATCACAAAATCCATCCTTGAAGGATTCTGCATTAAGTGCTTGATCTTCCACATTTTCCAAATTTCTGATTAAGAGTTAACAACTTACTTCTCTTAGCTGCTTCTCATTTACTTCACTCGCTAAGTAAAAACTTCCCTTGACTGCTTCCTCAACTACTTCACTGGTCAAGTGACTGCTTTACTTGGCTGCTTGATCTTTACTAAGTTGTTGCTTCTCTGTTGTTGTTTATCAGCCGATAGAAATTTACCTCACTGATCCTTTGTTTTGTGTGAGATCAGTGTACACCATATTATTGATATTTAAGTTTCATCACTTGTATTATATTTTAGACTTACCCAAGGTCATCAAAGACTTCCTTGGTTGTAAATCAGTCCAAAGGTCTTCACTTCACTATGTTGGTGCCTTGGCAATCTTCACTCAGCTGGTCTCTTGTCTTTTCTGAGTTGGCCTACCAGACTAATACAGTGCTTTTTTGACTAAACTTATACAATTTTTCGGACTTCTATGTAAAACCTATACATTCAATTCTAACTTATTTCAGGCTTGTTTTAACAACTAGTATGGCCGTCATCAAAACTGTAAAATGTTCCTAAAAATTCCCCCTTTTTGATGATGCCAAAACCCTCATAAGCCTGAACATAAGTACAATATGAAAAATAAAATTGAACAAACAGGAAACCAACTTTATTATTCATCCATATTGGGAAAATTTTCAATAGAAGTAAAGAATTATTACAAACTACATACTCTCATTCTCCCTCTTGAATTTTGTAATCTGGATTCCTTTGTTTGTCCAGTCAACTTCTGGAAATTTCCATTTCCAATACTCTAAAGTTTTTGAGTGAGTCAAATTCACAAAGATTCTCCTGTTGAATAGCATATTGAAATCAGATTGTCTCGTGTGCCTGTGGTTCCACAAAGAGTTCTATCAGCCTTGCCTTTGCCACTGCAATGTGTGAATCTACCATTTTCAGATCCTTATACATTGTCCATTACGGATGGGATGTCAAAATGGACATAGGTTTGAATAGTCTAACCATATTATTAAACTCCTATTGTCCCTCATCTGTTAAATCACCTAGTCCTTGTGCTATCTTGGGCACTTATTGACTTCATCTACCAGTAGGACCACTTCCTCTATTAGTGGAGCTAGATGCTCCTTCTGCTGCTTTTCCTTGAGCGTCTGATGTTTCTCTGTGCTATATAATGTGTTTTAGATCATTATACATTCTTTCCATATCAACCCTCAGCTCTTCATCATAAAGTCCTAACCAATCTGCCCATCCTTCATTTTGTGATTGATTACGGTATAAAATGTCAGAATTTTGGAGAAATTATCTAACACACTTACTACTTCAGTATCTCTTTCTTCTTTTTTTCTTCTGAAAGTAGTATTGCTTCTTCGATGTATGTACCACTAGAGTGTTTTTTAGTGTCACTACACCTTGAGTGACTTTGACCACTTTCAGTGCCTCTATTGGTTTTTGATCCTCTTGGATGTTGCACATATCCAAGACTTTGTTGGTTGCTTGATCTGTCTCTATCATCATCAAGTCTCCTAATTGGAAATGGCAAACCAATGCAAGGTTCATTTCTTGACCTTTCCCTTTCTTCCCTTTCTTCCTTTGCTGCTCATCAACTTGGGCTCTGATTCTTATCTCTTTATCTCTTGCTCTTATCTTCTCTTCAGTAAGATGGGGTCTGCTTCTTGATTCAGTCTTGTCACTTTCCCTCATTTTGGCAGCATCAAGTAGAAGTCACGGCAGTATATTATTGAAAGTATCTGCTGATGAGATAAGACTATCCAATTTGGCTTTTATTAAATTGAATATATCATCATATACATGTATCTTGATTGTGACAGGGGCCAATTGCGTTCCAGTTTCTTCCCAATTCCATAATTTCTTATGTGATATCCCTTTCCAACCCTATGCACCTGTCTGATGTTTAACCACATGATTTTGCATATTTATGTACTCAGAAACAACCTCAAATCTATTGTACTCAAGGATGCACTTTCATCCTTCAGTGCTCTTTTATGATTTCTCAAACGGAGAGCTTGTTGTTCCAACTCCCGGACTAAGAAATCCAGAGCAGATACAAAAGATTGATCAGTAATGCCTGCTAGGGTTTGTGTGTGAAATTGTCTGAGAGTCTGCTGGACTCGTACCTGCTGAGGTGGTGGTACGGGTGCCGGTACAGGGTGCACAATGACAGTTTCCCCATATGGCTGTGCTGGCTGAGTGAAATCCTCTCCTACTACTTCATCAAGTACTTGGGTAGAAGAGAGGTTCAGAGTAGGGTTGTTTACCATTCCCCCTCGCTCTGTGTTGTGGACTACCTTGCCTTTTGGCAGCAGTTGATCCAGAGACTTGCACTAGTGTGGGATCAGCTACCTGCTCCGTAGTGTCAACTGGGACATGTGGAATGTCCATAGTTGGTGCACTTTGCAGCTATTTTTGCTCTGCTGCAGTTTTTGTTGCATAGACTCAAAAAGAGTCAAGTTATCATCATCGATTGCTTCAGCTTCTCCCCCATTTCCACCATCACCACCACCATCATTGTCATCATCATCATCTAGATCATCATCACCATCATCATCATCTTCTTCAAAATGCAGCATTCTTGCCTTAGCTGCTGCCACCATTTCCCAAAAGATAGTGAAGGGGAATCCCATAGGATTTTTCACCCAAAATATTCCATGTTTCACCAAACCTTTCTCCACTCCTTTTAGTGCAACATCATGTTCACCTTGTATATGTTCTCAGGTTCTAGTGAATATGTAAGTGGCCCAATCAAACTGTAAACCACAATAGATAATCTTCATTAATCTGGTCATGACTTTTGTCATTGCATTCATGGATCTTAACTTTCCTTCAATGTTCTTTCCAATCAGCAAATTGAATTCATTAATTGAAGGGTTTCTTGAGTGATGTACTCAAGCAATTGAGCTTCTTGTTTTTTGGGGTTGCATTTAACCCAATATCCATCTACAATGCTTTTGTGTCTTGTTCAACCAGCTCTACCTTTGTTGATCCAAGATTTGAGTGTTTGAGGTGTTGGAAGCAACTTTGCTATTATCACCACATTTTGTGATTCACAGTGGTGATAATCTTGTCTTCTTGCATCCTACCATCCTCAGTGATGGTTCCATGGACAATTCGGCATTTTTCCAGGCGGAGATTTGGCTTTCATAGCAAATCTCAGTAATCGGTAGATTGAGAAAGGTTATCAACCATTGTTTAAAGGTGTAGCCGTCTCTTCCATGATTTACTAGCAAAAGATCTCATATTTTAACCCTTGTGTCTGACTAAAATTATATCCACGTGTGTAATCTTCAATAATAAATGCTCTATAATTCTCTGATTTTCCACATGCGTATACTATTTATTCAGTTCACACTTTCCTTAGTTTCTTACTCCACTGATGGTGTTGAGTAGTTGAGTAGCTTGGCTAGTTACTCAGCTGGTCAAGTGTCTAAGCTGGTTCTAGTTTACTGAGCTACTTTAAAACAACTCTTCCTAAAAACAAGTTAAGTGGACTTCACTGGTACCATTGACTGACATGCCAAGTGAGCTCGCCCGAAATGGAAAAGGTCCAGTCAGCTGGTGAAGTCACTCAGCCGGTTACTCCAGTTAGCTGCTCCATTTGACTTAGTCAATTTCAATCATTATCAACTCAGTTCTTAATTTGCAAAACCTCTTATGACTAAGTGGCTTTGTGAATTTATTAGCTAGTTGATCTTCAGTAGATATATACTTCAAAATTGCATCACCTTTTTCCATATGATCTCTGATGAAATGATGTCTCACATCAATATGCTTTGTTCTTGAATAAAACACTGGATTTTCTGTGATTGAAATTCCACTTGTATTATCAAACATGATAGGATTGTCTTTTCCTCTATTTTCTATTGTCTCGTAGCTGCTGTCTTATCGATAGTACTTGTGCACAACACCTACCAGTTGCTATATATTCTGCTTCAGCTGTTGATGTTGATATGGAATTTTACTTTGTACTAAACCATGATACTAGTCTGCTACCTAGAATCGGACAAGTCCCAGAAGTGCTTTTTCTATCCACTTTGCATCGAGCATAATCTTAATCGAGAATATGATTTTAAATTAAATCCTCCATCTTTTGGATAGCAAATTCCTACAATTGTTGTATGCTTCAGATATTTGATAATCCTCTTAGTTGCTAGTAAGTGAGATTCCTTTGGTTGTCATTGGAATATTGAACATATTCATACTGCAAATGCTATATCTGGTCTGCTAGCAGGTAAGTAGAGTAGTGAACCAATTATGCCTGTGTATTGTTTCTGATCCACATCCTTTCCATTTTCATCTTTTCCAAGTATCACTCTTGCACACATTGGTGTCTCTGATGTTCCACTAGTGTCCATACCATACTTGTTTATCAGGTCTTTTGTGTATTTGGCTTGATTTATGAAAATGCCTTATTTCATCACTTCAATTGTAATCCAAGGAAGTAGATGAGTTCTCCTATCATACTCATTTGAAATTCGGTTTTCAGCAGCTTTGCAAACTTTTCACATAGTTTCTCATATTCTGATCCAAAAGTGATATCATCCTTATATATTTGGACAAGTAAAGTACTTGATCCATCTTGTAACTTTGAAAGTGTCTTGTCAATGGTTCCATTGTTGATCAAGAACTGGGAAAGTGTCTCATACCATTGTTGATCAAGAATTGAGAAAGTGTCTCATACCAAGCTCCAGGTGGCTATTTGAGTCCATACAAGGCCTTATCTTCTTTTCCTTTGATTTGAAAACTTAGGGGTTGCTCCACAAATACTTCTTCTTCAAGTTGTCCATTCAGGAATGCACTCTTGACATCCACCTAAGCTTATTCCAACAAAGAATGGTGTAACCGATCTTGACTAAGGATCCATTAGAAGGGCTGAATGGACAACTTGAAGTAGGCTCGATCCTTAGTTTTTACAAGTACGTTGATCCTTAGTTTTGTGTGTGATCAATGTACACCATATTATAGAGAATTGAGTTTCATCACTTGTATTATATCGACTTACCCAAGGTCATCAAAGACATCTTTGGTTGTAAGTCAGTCCAAATGTCTTCACTCCATTGTGCCGGTGCCTTGGCAATCTTCACTCAGCTGGTCTCATGTCTTTACTGAGCTAGCCTACCATACTATTACAGTTCTTGTCTGACTGAACTTATACAATTTGTCAGACTTCTAAGTAAAACCTATACATTCAGTTCTAACTTATTTCATGCTTGTTTTAACGGCTAGTATGGACATCGTCAAAACTATAAAATGTTCCTAACAAGATTCATTATTGAGTTTGTCCTCTCAACATTGAGTCTTCAATCTTGTAAATGACCTACTTAGTATGTTCCCTCAGCGAATTATTTTTAGATATTAGTTTCAGTTCCTAGACTCCACTAAAACCTGTCTATTACAATGCTTGTCTATATAACATATAGAATAATCAGACTTTAATAAATCCTATACATTCATTTCAAGACATCTTCTAGCTTTCACTATATGAACTAGTTTTAGCACAGCATCTATGGGGTTAAAACAAATAATCAAACAATAATAGATTAATCATCATCAAAATTCAATTTTATTTCTATTAATATCCCTATTTTTTATGATGCCAAAACCTTCCTTAAAATAAAATCTTAAAGATAAAAACAAAACAAAAACTTGATTTTCATTATGTTCAAACACTCTGTTGATTACAAGATACGTCTTTTCTAAGCTGGCTCTTAGTTTTCAGCTAATTCTAAGCATTTTACAAATAGTCTATATTTATCATAAAGTATGTGATCTTCTTCTTTAGCTTGGTCTTCTTTTGAAATGGTCTTGTGATAATCCACTTGACAGAATACTTTCCATCTTCTCCATTGCAAAAGTTTTGGTAAATCATTGTTGTCTCTGTTAAAGATCTCAAACTATTTTATGCTAATCTTCATCTGTTGATTTTTTCCTTTACAACGAGTTTTTCTTGAATTCTTATTTCCTTTCTATATTCCTTCATCTTTAGGTCATATAACTTGCCTGGAAAGAATATCCACAATGACTCTTCATAGGTCTTATACTTATATCTGAACTTTAGATGATGATAGTCAGCTACGAACTCATACCATAACTGTCTAGTTAAAGTTAGCATGCCATCTTCAGGTACTTTAAACTTCTTGATAAGATCTTCATCACTTAGTTCATTTGATTCTTTCGTGATCAGTGTACTTGGTTGTAATCTTAGTTTCTCTTCTTTGAGTTTTTCAATTTCAACATTGAGTTGCTTCTTTTCTTCTTCTTCTTCCCCCTGTTTGGCATCATTAAGTTGGACAAGTGAGTCATATGTCAGCTTTTGCTCATTGTTATACCTTGTTGAGAAGAGAAATGTTCTTTTTAGCTGTGTTTCTAAGCCAAAAATCCTCTGATCTGGATGCCACCGAAACTGTGAGAGTATCTCTCTATCTTCAGTTGTTGAAACTTTAAGTTTGTTTTTCAGTTTCCCACTTCAATTGCTGAATCTGTAAAACTTGAGTTATCTTCATCAATGACTATTCACAGTTTCATCTGATTTCTTCCTATAGTCCAAATAACTTGACATTTGATTGAAGAATTCATAGTAGTCATATATTTGACTTAGCAAAATATCCTTTGTCTTCTGGATTTTGTTCATAGCCTCAGCTGTCATAAACCCTATTGGATCATCAGCTACTTTGATAGTAGATTGATCTTGAGGATCTAATATCATCAATGCTTTGCCAATGTCATCAGTTTTCTCTTGAATGTCAACTGTCTGTGACCCGTCTAGCAATTCATCTAGTTATTGAACTGACTTTCCTTTAGTGTTAGTTTTACCTTCAGTTTTCTCTTCTAAGGTGAATATGACTTTATCTTGTTCAGTTTGACCATGTAACTGAACTGTCTTTGTCAGTTTCTTTGTTGCATCATCATCCTTGTCTACATCATCATTCTTCTCAGGATATAATGATTCAACTGACTTTTTCTTGTTTGCTGCCATGTCATGTAAAAGTTTATAGCACATGGTCAAGAATTTATCCATGGGAAATAACTCATACAAGATTTGTACTCAGAACTAATCAAGAAACCATTGTTCTTCCAATCTCAATTCTTCTTTGAGTGGTTCTTGGTTGCTGATTGTATTAAGTTTCATCTTCATTGACCTTAAGATCCTTTTAGGTGAAACTTCCTCTTCTTGTTGTTGAAACACTATCTCAGTTTCCATTGGTACAATATTAGCAATCTCAGCTTGAAATTCTGTAGTTACTAGTATTGTGATATCAGTTTTACTAGTTTTCAGCTCTGGTTCCCCTTTAGATGTTGCTCTTTTTTCAATGGAATTTGAAAACAACTTCCTTTCCAACTATCATCTGGCTTCTGAATCTTTTTTACACTTTGTTCTTCTCTGAGCTATTTGTTAAGAAACTGTCTTCTTGTCTTTTTTGACAGTACTTCATGTGCTTTGTACATGTGTCAACTGCAATTTTCTAAGTTGTGCCCTATTTTCCGTCATCTTCAGACATCTTTCCACGCTTAAGTACCTCTAAATAGTGATGAATAAATAAACTGAATGACTTCTTCAAATGAAGTGTCCCTTCCTTTTTGGTGCCTTCTTTCTTGGCTTTGTTGACCCTGCCAAATTCTTCATTGTTTTGCTTCTTCATCTGGTTAAAGACATAACTAGCCCAGTTGAATTCGAGATGTTCCCAGATGATGTTCATCAAATCTGTCTTATCATTTGATAAACAATCTAACCTTTGAAATTGTCCAATTACATTTCTTGTCACTCATTTGCTTAATAGGGAAAATTCTGGTTTCAACGTTTGCATACTTGAGTAAACGTGTCATGGCTTCTCGGTTGAAGAAATTTGTATAAAAAATTCTTCTCATTTTAGAGGAAACTTGGTAACTTGATTGATCTATCTTAGTCTTCGGAGACTGAAAATTCTTCGAATAACTTCTGTGATGATATTGACTTTTTCACCATATACTGTTTTTGAGAGTAATTGTCTTTCTACCTTCAGATTCTCCAAAAATTGTATGATTGCTTCAAAATTCAAGTCATACTCTAATTTGATGTCGAGTAGGTCTTCCAATCCTTGAATTTTGTGAATCTTTTCACTAATATGGCTTGCTAAAAGAGTTTCTTTACATCCATTCTCATACTCTTCTAGTGAGAAAGCAATTGCTCAGTCACTGAATCTTGCCTCCTTTGAAGATAATTTTTGTCCGGCCATTTCTTCATAAATTCTTGAGAGGTAATTTTGAAGGAAAGGATTTAAAACTTAGTGGGTAGAAAGTTTTTCTCCTTTGGATAAACCACGATCGTTTAAAAGATTTGGTTTGGTACCATTTGAACTTCCATTCTGAATATTTGTGTATCCAATTCATGTACTATTTGTCCTTATCCGTGTACACACATAACAACTTTTCTGAAAATTACGGCGGTAATTAATGTGATTTAACTGTAGTGGTATAAATACACTTAACCAAATGACTAACATTGCCTTCCAATAATGCAAAAACTGGTCTTCAGTTCATAGTCTATCTTCACCTTGAGTAAATGTCAGTTCTTCCAAATATCAGTTGTCAATTTTTCGTACTTGCAATGAGATTGTTGATACTAATGACTGACATGTCAAGTGAGCTCACCCAACAAGACAAAGATCAATCCTCTTGGTGGATATCAGTTGATTAAATGACCTTGATTTTTCACAATTCAGTGTTTAGAAAATCTTTTTCAGCTAATGGCTTGGTAAAAATATCTACCAGATGATCTTCAGTTGATATATAAAGTATTGTTACATCCTTTTTCTCCACGTGATATCTTATAAAGTGATGTCTAACATCAATGTGCTTTGTCCTTGAGTGCGATACTGGATTTTTAGTTATTGCAATTGCACTTGAGTTGTCACACATTATGGTAATTTCACTTTCTTCAATCCCATAATCTCCAAGCTGTTGTCTATGACATAAAACTTGTGCACAGGAACTTCCAACGGCAATGTATTCAACTTCAGCTGATTGAAGTTGAAATTGAGTTTTCCTTCTTGCTAAACCAAGACACTAGTTTATTTCCAAGTAATTGACAAGTGCTTGGGGTGCTCATTCTATCTATTTTGCATCCGGCATTGTCAGAATCTCAATATGAAATCAGTTTGAATTCTCCATCTAGTGAATACCATACTCCAACTCCAATGCTTTCTCTTAGATACTTCAGAATTCTTTTAACAGCTGCTAGGTGACTTTCCTTAGGTCTTGTCTAGAACCTTGCACAAACTCCAACTACAAATGATATGTCAGGTCCACTTGCTTTTAAGTAGAGAAAGCTTCCAGTCATTCTTCTGTATAGTGTCTGATCAACATCTTTGCCTTCTCTGTCTTCATCTAGTCTGATGCCAATTCCCATGGGGCTGCCTATTCTTGTACTATTTTCCATACCAAAGTTGTTTAACAAATCTCTGGTGTACTTGGTTTGGTGTATGAAAATTCCATCTTTCATCTGTTTGACTTGCAGTCCAAGAAAAAAATTTAGCTCTCCCATCATACTCATCTGAAATTGGCTCTTAATTAGGTTGGCAAACTTTTCACACATCAGCTCATTTTCTTATACGAAAATAATGTCATCAACATCTATTTGTAAAAGTTAGGTCTTGTCTCCATCTGTGATTCTGAAGAGTGTCATTTCATTGGCTCATTTTGTAAAATCATTGCTCACTAAAAACTAAGACACTGTCTCATACCATGCTCTAGGTTCTTGCTTTAGTCCATACCAAGATTTCTTCAATCTTTAGACTTTGTCTTCTTGACTCTTGACTTTGAATCCTAGAGCTAGTTGTACATAGACTTCTTCCTCTAGTCATCCATTCAGAAAAGCACTATTCACATCCATTCGAAGACTTTGAACTTCTTGTAAGCTTCATAGGCAAGAAAGAGTCTGATTGCCTCCAATCATGCTACATGTGCATAAGTTTCATCAAAATCTATTCCTTCTTCTTATGAGTAACCTTTTGTAACTAATCTTCCTTTATTTCTAACAATGATGCCTGATTCATCAAGTTTCTTCTTGCATACCCACGTTGTTCCAATGATGTTTGCATGTTCAGGTCTGTCAACTAATTCCCAAACCTGATTTCTTTCAAACTCATTAAGTTCTTCATGCGTAGCAATTATCCAATTAGGATTTTAATTTCTTCTTCAATGAATTTTGGTTTTAGTTTAGATAAGAAAAAAGTTAACATAGCATCTAGCTGACTTCCTATTTGTACTACTTGTTCAATATCTCTAAGTACTTGTTCAGCAGGACGGTCTTTCATCCATTTGAATTCATTAGGTTGTACACCTTGGTTTGATTGAAAAAAATTGTTGATGATTCATCTCATTTAATTCTATGTTTGTTTACACCCCATTGATGAAGTGCTGAAACTAGCTGTTATAGTGAAAGGCTTAAAGATGTCTAGAACTGAATGTATAAGTTTTACTAGAGTCTGATAATTGTATAGGTTATATCAGACAAGCACTGTAATAGATAGAAATGTCGTAAAACTGAAAACTGTAAATCATCTAGATAACTGAAACTTGACATAAGACTGAAGATGTACACCGAGAACTGAAGTTCACTCAGAACAGAAAAAGGTATGTTCGTTGAGGACACAAACTCGGTTGACTTATTTGGAACTGAAGGCTGAGGGAACAAACTCAGTATTTGAAGAATTGAGGAACACAGACTCAGTTGAAGAAGTTTGAAGAACTAAGGGTTCAAACTCGGTTATAAAGATTTTTAAGACGAGACTGTAAAGTTAGATTTCAGGTAAGTATGTGATGGCCTGAACTGACTTTATGGATCTTGAAAGAAGACTTAAGTATCATAAGGACAATGATATCTTAGATGATGTGTATAAGAATGGTGTAATCTGATTCAGTCACACAAAATCAGATAAATAGAGTACTGAAGTTTTGAAGCAAAGTAAAAATTCAGTTAAGGCTCTAAGTCAGTTAAAACAAACTGAAAACTGACACACTTAGTATAAAACTGAATAAGACACTCTATTTTATAGTCATCCATCCAAGTAACTGAAAGTATATTTTAACATTATAAATCAAGGATGTCAATTGGATGAAGAACTGACATGTCAGGACGGTCACTGACACCCGACATCTAAAAATGCAGACGTTGATACAATTCAAATTCAAGCAAGATGAATGTTGGACATCATACTATAAATAGAGGACTTGGCATCAAGGATCAAACAACCGAATTAACAAGATTACAAGAATTTTTTTGTGCACAAGCCTAGTTCATTCGAATTGCTATCAATATATGCGCTCAACAAGATCATATCTAGATTTCTTCAAGTGTTCAAGCTACATCGATTATATCCAGTTTTCGACACTTTGAAGAACCACAAGCGAGAATCAATTTATTGATTCTCAGCCTAACTTTGATTCTTAAATCAAAGGTTTTAGACTGTGAAGCAATCCGGTCAAGGAGTTGCCAAGGACAATTGTGTCATTTGCAGTCGAGTAGTCTGTGTTTATGGTGGTAGCTATTGAAGAGGCAATACAACCCTCTAAGGAGCAGTGGTTCAAGCAGTTGTAGTGCAACAATCCAACCTATTCTTTAGTTGTTTAGATAGTGACACTAGTGATTAGTCAAGGACTATCATTTAGGAATTTTTGTAACAGTGTACTTCAAGGAGTTCTAGTGGAATTTTCCTCCTACATCACAGGGGAAGAGTGGACTGACATGATTACACCACCTGGAACCACTCTAATTCTTGATCTAGTTACTTTACGCATTTATATTCAGTCATTTACTTATACAACATTTATTATTGTTTATTCAGCATACTAAAACTAATTGTTACAAGTGTACACAGTTCACAAACTGACATTCACCGGAATTCAGTTTTTCATACTTAGCTTTTTCTTTTAGAATCAACAAGATCCAGATTTTTGGACATATTTTAAGTTTTAATGATTAGTGCCAGACTAGCTGTTATAGAGAAAACACAAAATGATGTCTAGATCAAATGTATAGGTTTATTAGAGTTTGATCTTTGTATAGGTTTGATCAAGCAAGCACTGTAATTAGGTCAGCTGACTGTATCAGCAGACCTGTCTACATCAGTAAGGTAACTAGGTTATTAGAGTGTCTAGGAACTTGCTGAAGACTGAAGGCTAGGGTACAAACTCAGTTATTGAAGGCTAAGGGATCAAACTTAGTATTTAGTAGAAAAAGAGCAAACCTCAACAATATTGCTATTGATATCATATACAGAACCTTGGATAGCAATATGTACATAAAAGTGAAGGATTGCAAAACTTCAAAGGAACTTTTGGAAAAATTACAACTTATCAGTGAAGGCACTGATGCTATAAAGAAAAACAAAGTCAGTGTAGCCGAAAGAAAGTTCCAAGATTTCAAAATGAAATCAAATGCAACCATTGAGAAAATTGAGTCAAGACTGAATGCTATCATGGATGAACTCACCTTGAATGCAATATATACACAAGAAGAGATTAATAGAAGAATCTTAGAAGCCCTACCTGCAAATGAGGTTTGGGAGATGAAGGTTACTACCATAGAAGAATCCAGGAGTCTATATAATGAAGACACCTTCAAATTGTTTTCAGATCTCAAAGCATATGAATTCATTATCAAACTTGTTTCTGAGACAGAAAAGGAAGAACCAAAGACTACTGCATTGGCTGCTGCACATAAAGAAGAATCATCAGGTGGTCAAGATGATCTTCTGGATGAGATGCAAGAACAAGTTGCCCTACTGGGCAAGAAGATCAGAATGATGAAAATAGGAACGGGTTCTCCAAGAAATTTCACAAAGAAATCAAGTGAAAAGAAGAAAGAAGAATCCAAGAAAGATAATGATTATTTGTGTTTTCATTGCAAGAAACCAGGACACTACAAACCTGACTGTCCTTATTTAAAACAGAAAAAGGAACCTGATTTTTGGTGCTTCTACTGCAAGAAACATGGACATTTCAGACCTGATTGTCTAGACCTACTGAAGAACAAGAATCGGCAAAGAAGATCTGGCAAGAAAGCAATGGTTGCTGATGATAAATCAGGCTATAAAGTTGAATCAGAAAAAGGAAATGAGTCTGATGATACTACACTTGTTGTTGATATGGATGATTAAGCATTGATGGCAATATGAATGAGATTGAGGAGGTATACAACTCGTGTATCTATAAATACACCTGCTGAAAGTGATTGTGAATCTACTTGTGGTTCAATTCCTAAAAATTATGACAATGAAGAAACTTTGGATGCCATACTTAATCAACTGAGGAAAATGCAATCTGGTTATGAGATTGTGAAGGCTGAAAAAGAAGTTCTTCAAGAAGAAATTGAAAGTTTAAAAGCTGAATTAAGAACACTCAAAAGAAAGGAAAAAGATTATGAACAGAATCAACATAAGCCTGTTGTACATTCAGTTGCTGCTGAATCTGCTGAACAATCTAGTACCACCACTGAATTCAAATCTAAAAAACATTATGGTGATAGAACATACCTTGGGTTTGGAACACAACAACCTAGTACCAGAATTGGTCCTAAGTTTGTACCTGCACAAGATCCAACTCCCAAAAAGGTTGCTGAGGCATTAAAGCCTACTAAGAAGGCTTTAAGAAAGCAAAATCAAATGTCAAAAAGGTCAATAGTACCTAACAAAAATGGTAAATCCCAAAGTAGGACTGCTGGACCTTCTAGACCTCTTGATAGCGACTACTGTCGACCGCTAGACACAAAGGTCAAAAATCAGAAATATTCCAAGGATAAGAATCCTAAACCATAAATGTTAATCATACAAGGGATACTTAACTCAGGGGAAAGTAATATTGTTCCCTACTTATGATGATTGGAATATTCGTACCCCTACTACTAGAAACAATAGTCATCACCATATTCTAGGGTAAAACCTAAGCAATGGAATCAGCATAGGACTAATCAGAGGACTTATTAAAGACCTCAGCAGGGACCTCAGCAGACTCCATATTACAGGGCTGCTCCTAACAGACAACAAACTCATGGTTATGCTAGTGCTTCCAACAATAAAAATCACTTCAAACAGCATTATGTACCAAAAGGCCAGAAAGCAAATGTGAATCCAACACAACCAAATGTTAGACTTTATGGAAATGTATGATACATATATGAACAAAAGTGTAATGCTTTTCAAAGAAGACCTTATGGAAATTTTCCAAGGGTCATGCTTACCACTGACCACTATGGACCCAAATAGTTTTGGATACCTAAAACACATTAACTTTGTTTAGTAGGGTGTTTGGTACTATGACAGTGGATGTTCCAGACATATGACAAAGAATAAGCACTATTTGACCAATTATGTGGCAAAGGATGGTCCAAGAGTCAACTTTGGCAACAAGAACACACTAGGATACACAAGAGGATATGGAACACTGGTGAGGAATGGATTAACTATCCGGAATGTTGCATTTGTTGAAGGACTAGACTACAACCTACTGAGCCCGGAACAATGCTGTGACATGGGTTACAAGGTCACTTTTGTCAAAGGCAACTATATTGTCATTATTGAAAAAGGTGAACAAGTTGTGCTGGCTGGTAGAAGACAACAAAACATGTATATTGTGGATTGGTCAGCTGTTGTTCCAGAAACATGCCTGATTGTGCATAATAAGTCAGAACTGAATTGGTTGTGGCATAAGAAGTTGAATCATCTTAACTTTGATGATATCAATCAATTGGTGAAAAAGAAGTTGGTGATTGGTTTGCCTGAGATCACATTCAAAAAGGATGCTATATGTGATGCTTGTCAGCAAGGTAAACAAACAAAGTCAAGCTTCAAGTCAAAGACTAAACAATCAACAAAAAGAGTTTTGGAGCTGATGCACATGGATTTATTTGGACCAGTAACACCAACAAGTGTAACAGGAAAGAAGTACACTCTAGTTGTTGTGGATGATTATTCAAGATACACTTGGGTAGTATTCATGAACAAGCAAAGTGAAACACTTCAAAAGATGCCTAAACTTTTGAATAGATTGCAAAATGAGAAAATTTTGACAGTAGTGAAGATCAAATCAGACAAGGGTACTGAGTTTCTCAATAAAGTCATAAGAGAATATTGTGAACAAAATGGTGTGTTGCATCAATTAGCAACTGTTGGTACACCTCAGGAAAATGGGGTTGCTGAGAGAACAAATAGGACTTTGAAAGAAGCAGGGAGGACTATGATAAGCATTACTACCTGAAATATATTGCGCTAAAGCAATGAATACATCATGCTACACACAAAATAGGACCTCAGTGAACAAGAAGCTGCTGAAGACACCTTATGAAATATGGAATGGAAGAAAACTAAATATATCTTATTTCCATCCATTTGGAAGCAAGTGTTTTATTTTGAATCATAAGGAGCAATTGAAGACATTCCAACCAAAATCAGATGATGGAATATTTTTGGGATATTTTTCTATCAGCAAGGCATTCAGGGTACTGAATAAAAGGACATTGAAACATGAAGAATTAATACATGTTGTATTTGTTGAACCAAAGTTCACTGGAATGGAAGATAAAGTTTCAGAACATGCTGAAAATATCCAAGTCACTGATTCAGAATTTGTTGATGTTTTGGAAAGAATAAATGACTTAAAAGTTTCTGGCTCTGCCCCTGATGAAGAACCTGCTGGTAACACTACTAATGCAACAACTAAAGTAGATGAAGGATCTACTAAACCCCCTACTGAAGCAACAGCAGAGCCTACTGAAGATGAAGCTCCTGTAAATCAAACAAATCATGATTTACAATGGTTGAAGGATCACCCTACTGAACAAGTTATTGGTAACATACAGCAAGGTTTAAGGACTAGAAGACAATTGGAAGCTATGTTTACTTGTTTTCTATTTCAAATGGAGCCTAAATTTGTTGAAGAAGCAATATCTTATCCAGATCGGATAATTGCTATGCAAGAAGAATTAAATGAATTTAAAAGAAATCAAGTTTGGACACTAGTGGAAAGGCCTAGTCATGAAAATATAATTGCAACTAAATGGGTATACAGAAACAAATTGGATGAATCTGGCACCTTTGTAAGTAATAAGGCCAGACTAGTGGCAAAAGGCTATTCTCATGCTGAAGGAATAGATTTTGATGAGACATATCCCCTAGTTGCAAGATTGGAGGCCATAAGATTATTCTTGGCACCTGCTGCTTATAAAAACTTCAAAGTATACCAGAGTGATGTTAAAAGTGCATTCTTAAATGGCATTCTGGTACAAGAGGTTTATGTTCTGCAACCTCTTGGTTTTGAAGTTAAAGATCAAGAAGACAAAGTGTACAGACTCAACAAGGTACTTTATGGTTTAAAACAAGCAACAAGAGCATGGTATGAAACCCTATCTCAATTCTTGGTGGACAATGGTTTTACCAAAGGCGGCATTGACAAGACTCTTTTCAGAATCAATGAAGGGGACAACACCCTGCTGGTACAGATTTATGTTGATGACATAATTTTTGGTTCTGAAAATGAATTACTATGTGAAAATTTTGCTAATCTCATGAAAAGCAAGTTCCAAATGAGTCTGATGGGATAGATGAACTACTTCTTGGGATTACAAGTCAAACAAATGAAAGATGGAATCTTCAATCATCAAACTAAATATAACAAGGAGTTGCTGAAGAAGTTTGGGATGGAAAATAGCACCATGGTATCAACTCCTATGAGTACTAACATCAGATTC
This sequence comes from Gentiana straminea, assembly GCA_036785695.1. Taxonomy (NCBI): domain Eukaryota; kingdom Viridiplantae; phylum Streptophyta; class Magnoliopsida; order Gentianales; family Gentianaceae; genus Gentiana; species Gentiana straminea. The sequence continues at coordinate 1,389,916 of JAVUPR010000326.1, read as the reverse complement.
GATGAAGATAAAGAAGGCAAATATGTTGATCCGACTTTATACAGAAAGATGATAGGCGGTTTGCTGTACCTCACTGCCAGCAGACCTGATATATCATTTGTTGTATGTGTTTGTGCAAGATTTCAATCAAAACCAAAGGAAAGTCACTTAGCTGCAGTCAAAAGGATTCTCAAGTATCTAAAAGATACTTTGGGAGTAGGGATATGGTATTCAAAAGATGAAAGTTTCAAAGTTATATCCTACTCAGATTATGATTATGTTGGATGCAAGATTGATAGAAAAAGCACCACAGGAACCTATCAGGTGATGGCAAAAAGAATGGTTTCCCGGTTCAGTAAGAAACATAATTCAATATCAACTTCCACTGCTGAAGCTGAATATATTGCTGCTAGAAGCTGCTATGCACAAATACTATGGCTAAGACAACAATTAAGGGATTATGGATTTGAAGAAAAGAAATTCCTATAATGTGTGACAACACAAGTGCAATTGCAATCATTGAAAATCCTATTTTGCACTCAAGAACCAAGCACATTCATGTGAGACATCATTTTATAAGAGTTCATGTTGACAAGAAAGATTTGGTAGTTCTTTACATCCCTACTGAAGATCAACTTGCTGATATAATTACAAAACCATTGGATAGTGAAAGATTTGCTAAGTTAAGAACAGAACTTGGCATCATAAAAGTTGACTGATGCATTAATGATCAGCAGAGTACGGGAATTCACCGAGGGGATTAGTCTTGGCCCTGTTGGGTGAGCTCACTTGGCAGACTAGTCATTGGTATCAACAATTCCATGTAATTAAATAAGTTTGGACAATTGAGCAAATGAAGTTTCCAAGGGGATTGGTCTTTGTCCTGTTGGGTGAGCTCACTTGACAGATCAGTCATTGGTGTTAAACTTCATCTTGTATTATCAGTCGGACAAAACTAGAGTGTTTAAAGATCAGCAGAGTAATTTGTCAGCAGGCTGCTGAGCCATCTTTGTCGGCGGTACGACCCAACTCTACTGAAGATCAAGTCCGCTAGAGTATACGTTTCAAGACAGCCAAACTTAAATGAAAGTCAACGGTAACTGGATATTATTCTTATCTTTTATAACTATGATTACAATATCCAGCGGTTATAACTCTTTATGGGAACAGTTAGTGGGACATGTGGCAACATCACATTTATTCCAACTTTAATCGTGGTTAAATGCTACGGTACGTGTACAGTACATTCCTGACAGTTACTACCCACTATCTTTCCTTATATATACAGACATATATACAAAGAAGATACTTACAAGTTCAGATTGATTTTCTCTGAGAATATATAGTGTGAACACATATTTGCAAGCTTTCTTCTTCATCTTTTTCAAATTTCTTCAATGGCGGATAAAGGAGATGTTCCTTTTGTAACAAGCCAAAGTGTTAGAGGCTTTGTTACTGATGCTCACAAGAGAGAATTAGCCATCAACATTGGTAGAAGAATAAAGAGATACGAAGGACTGGAGGATGTTCTAAATCTGAGATTAGATAGCATCTCATACACCAATGTTGTTAATTTCTGGAAGAACATAGTGATAAAGGATGATACAGAGGCATTTACTACCACTATAAATGCTCAGCAGATTGAAATAACTTCAAATATACTGAGGGAAGTATTCGGATTTGGACCTGGAAATGGTGCTCCTACAAATCCCGAATCTATGCAGCTTGCAAGACTGGACTTTGTTGATTCAATAAAGACAAACAAGCCCATACCATCAATACTAAATATCAATGTGAAGGATATCAGATTGGAGTACAATCAACTGAGCAAGATAATTGCCAATAACATTTTTGGATTTAGTGGAAGTCTTGATACTCTCTCTGGACCGAAGATTGACATGCTGATAATCATATGCAAAACGATGAGATTTGAATGGGAAGGATTCTTTATTCAGTACATGAAGAAGGTAGTGACTAGGATAGAGATGGAAGAAGGAAGTCAAAAACAAAACCATTGGGTTTGATGAAACGGGCCGTGCTAACTCACATGAAGATTGCTGATGTTGTGCCTGCAATGATCAACAAGTCTAGATATAAGCCAGAAATAAATGATCATATTCCTGGTTTGGATTATGATGAAGATGATGAGGCAACTGAAAGTGATAATGATAGAAATGACAATGATGGTTGTGGGCAGGCTAAACAAATCACACAACCTGCTGCATCAAAGAAGACTGAACAGAAAAGAAAAGCTGTTGATACAAGAAAGATCACCGAGCTTTTAAAGCCTAAGAAGACAAGGTAGCAATTAAAAGACACTGTTGAGTCTACTGAGGTTCCAGTTGATGTTGAAGCTACTGAGACTACTGAAGTTACAAGGAAGAAAACTGCTGCTGAAATTTTGAGAGAACAGCTAAAAGAAGATCAAAGAAAGAGGAAACCTGCTGAAATTAAAGAACAACCTACAAAAAGAAGGAAACAAGTTGCAAAGAAGAAAGTTCATGGTAAAGGCAAAGAGTTAAGGGTCTTGAGGACCAAAGGGAAGTAGAAAAAGTGGCTGTTGAGCCTAATGAGAATACTGATGTTGTTGTTGAGCAACAAATTGAAGAACCACAACACACTGTTGTACCTGAGCCTGCTGTGGAAATTGTTTAACCTATTCAAGACCCTACAATGGATGCTACGACTGAGGGGGAGGAACAAACTGTTGCAGGACCTACTGATGTGCATATAAGTCAGGGGGAACCTAGTGTGGAACAGATGGAGGTAGTATGAACAAATGTACAACCTGATGAACCTACTGACCCATTTGTATTTGCTATAGATACATTGACTCACTTGTTGAAGCCTTTGGGGGACAACAAGCTAAGCAATCTACCCCAATAAGGCCCACCATGCCTTTTGAGAGAATGGAAAAGAAGTCTAAGAAAGATAAAGTAGATCCCAACTTCAAGAAAATTGAAGATTACTTTGCTTGGAAGTTTGGTTTCTACAAGAGACAAAAACCAAATGCAGAACCAATGACCGATTTTGAAGAATGGTCATTCAACCGTTTGGAGTAAAGAGCTTGCTTGGATTAATTGATACATCTGAACTACAAGTGAGGCTGCTGGATATTATTGAAAGGGAAAAGCAAAGAGGAAGCATTTTGTTCAGAGAACAACAAGATGCACCTGACAATGATGATTCATCATCTTGAGATTCTGATCATGATCACCCTTCATTTCCAGGTCAACCCAGTGGCACTGCATCGGAAAGATCTACTGAGAATGTAGGACAAGGATCTAAAGATACAAAAGCAGATCACTCTGTTGATGATGGCAAGTCTGCTGAGGCCAACAGACTGATCAGATAGATGAAGACATGTAGGATATGAAAATGGATGATCTGGAAGCTCAAATTAATGATGGAATAGCTCTTTGAGATAACAGGCTGATCAGTATGTCTGACACCTTATTGGTTGTAGTGTCTGATGTAAATTCAGAGGATCAGTAGACTGACTTGCTAAATGAAAAGCTAGGAACTGTTTTCCATGAAGATTTGAAGATACAGCTTGCTGTAGCAACATCCCTGGAAGAGGCCATAATATCTACTATATTTTTTGTTGTTATGTTTGAAGAAGCTGATACAAGTTTAGAGGAATTATGTTCAGTATCAGGAGTGGTTTGACACTCAAGAAACCTTATCACAAGTTGTTGATATCTTACAGAAGGTTCCTGATGCTAGAGGAGTTTTAGAGGAAAACTTGGATGTGTTTCCTCATGTTTTTGTTGAAGAGGTGGTTCAGGTTGTTGAGTTACAAACAACACCTAAATACAGGTTGGAACAGAGGGTCCTAATCACGGAGGAACAAATAGTGTTAGGACAAAGGTTGGAACTATTCATGGGATTGGAGGAATCCCCTACACATTCTGAACAGACTGTTGTAGAACAGGCTACTGAAGTCAAGGCTACTGAAGGTAAAGATAGTCAGCAAACTATTGTTAATGAGGATGAACAGTTGTTGGACTATGACTTTAGTGATAAGGAGTTCCAAATGCCTGAGGAAGAACAAGTTGTTGATGAGCCCCAACAGGCACATGTACCAATTTTTGAAGAGGCACATGCTTTGGAACCTCAACCTGCACAAGATCCTATTTTGGAAGAAATTTTTGGAGATGTGATTGAGGAAGGTCGTGAACCTGCTGAATGGGACAGGACAAGAGCCATGGTTGTCCGCACACTAAGGGCAAACTATAATGTTCAAGAGCCTACTGATGATTTTGCTGGACAAATGGCTAGAGGTATGGCTGGTGCAGTACCATCACAGGTTTTGGAAGAGTTGAGAGCTATAAGGACTAATATTAAACAGCTACGGACTCAACTGAATAGACAAGAATAGAGATTTGAAGATTTGATTAATCTTGTGGAAAATAGAGGAATAGCTACTAAAACAGTTGCTTCCAACATTACATCTACTCAATTTGCTATAAATGACCTAATTAGCGATGTAAGAGGTATCAAGACCACAACAACAAGCAAGGATAAGCATTTGAATGAACATCTTGAATCTATACACAAGAAGCTGGACAAGCTTGCTGAGGCACCCAAACCTGCAGTGGTACCTCACTCTGCCGAAACACCTCAACCTACTACACTGGATCCTAAGGTTTCTGAGAAAATTAATCTGCTGGAACAAACAATTGAAGGAAGGATCACTGCAGTTGACACAAAACTGAGATTATGGAAGGTCAACTTGCAAACTTAGTGATACACAGGAAAGTGTTCATGGTCTACTATCCCAAATTGTTGATGATGTCAATAAGGGGGAAGAGGGCCTTACAACAGAAGCAAAGGAAGCTGCAAGGATCTTTGCAAAGAAGAAATGGGAGGATGAGACAAATGAGTTCAGGAAACATGCACCTAGCAGGATTCAGATGACTGATGACCTCTTGAAGGAATACAAGAAGCTATATTATTGAAAGAAGAGACCCTATCATGACATGAGATTTCAGGAAGGACTCAACTCCTTTTTGGGATTAAAATTTTTGGAAATAAGGGTCAAGGCACTAAGAGCTTCTAGTAGAGGTGGAAGAGGAAGCAGAGGTGGAAGAGGTCAAAGACTGGGAGCTCAGTCAGCAAGGGATTCACTTGAAGAATTTAAACATTTCTACATGGGACACGGCTTTAGTGTTCATGCCATAAGATTAGCCCTACCAGAAGCATGGAAATGGTGGAAACAACTACATACTTGGGTTGATTTCTCTACAATAGAAAATCAGTGGATGCAAGATATAATAAGGGAAATCAAGGAGTTTCAAGAGAAACCAGAGCATCACAGAAATAGAAACTAGATCGGCACATATACATTGCCTAATTCACTTTGTTGATTCTAGTTTGTAATAATGGTGAACAAATATGAATTTAATGAAATATGACGGAATTTGTTCTGTTTGTGTTCTTTTATCTTTTTGCTTTGCTGTAAGGAGGGTATTGGCATCATCACTAAAAAGGGGGAAATTGTCGGACATATTTTAAGTTTTAATGATGAGTGCCAGACTAGCTGTTATAGAGCAAAGCCAAAAAAATATCTAGATCAAAGGTATAGGTTTATTAGAGTTTGATCTTTGTATGGGTTTGATCAAACAAGCACTGTAATTAGGTCGGTCACCGTATCGTATCGGCAGACTGTCTAGATCGTAAGGTAACTAGGTCAGTAGAGTGTCTAGGAACCTGCTGAAGACTGAAGGCTGAGGGTACAAACTCAGTTATTGAAGACTAAGGGATCAAACTTAGTATTTAAAGTCAAGGATTTGGAATCAGAATTTTGGGAAGTCTGTGATGACCTAAACTGATTACATATACCTTGTGTTCAAGGTCGAAGTTCCATATGTTAAGTGGTGATTGGAACATAGTTATGTTCAAAATGGTGTACTCTAACTTCACTATAAAAATTTAGATGAGAAGAAGTCAGCTGATGTGTTATTAAGACACAGTGGACTTAAACCTGCTGAAAGATGTGTACATCAGCGGATGTTATACTTCAGATATTTGATGAGTATATTTCTCGATTTAATCAAGGATTACATTGAAAGATTACAAGGATAAGGATGGATTACAAGCCTTGATTTTGTCAAGAAATCAATGGTCAAGATAAAAGGAACGTTGGAAAGATTTAGAGGATTATCCAATGGACACAAGTCAAAGGGTGGACAGACTAAAAACAGACAAAAAGCAAGCTGACAGTGTCAGCACTAAGAACAAAGATAGAAAGCAAGTCAAGATGGAGACAAATCTGAAACGGCTATGTTTGAAATTCAAACATAAGTCACGGGATTCTCACCTATAAATAGAAGACTCATGATTCAGATACAAATGATGAAAAACAAATAATCTACCAAAAAAAGGCTATCATGTTTTTGATCAAGAAAATCACCATGTTGGCATACACAGAACTTTAACTGACTGATCAAGAAAAATCTTCAAGTGTAACTTGCTATCAAGTTACATCAAGTATACACACTTGAAGACATCAAGGTGCTGATCATTTCATCCTAATCAAGCTGCTGACAGCTTGAATCATTTACTTGATTCAAACTTTCTCTTACAAGAAACATGTTGTAGACAGAGAAGCACTTAGGTGTCAAGAACTGTTGTTTGTGGTGGAGCTGGTGAAGAGGCAATCCTACCCTTCAAGGACTAGTGGAATACTTTGGAGTAGCAATCCTACCTGTTTCAAGTGTTCAGTTTGTGAAGCCATAGTTATTGGTGAAGGACAGACAGCTTAGGGATTTTTGTATCTGCAACCTCAAAGATCTCTAGTGAATTTCCTCCAACATCACAGGATAAGAGTGGACTGATAGGATTACACCACCTGGAACCACTATAAAATTTGCCTACTTACTTTCTGCATTTAGTATACTAATCACATCAACTTACTGAAATTGGCAACTGAATCACACACTTACACTACTGATTATCTAATACTTAGTATCAACTTTTTAACAAGTAACAAGGCTTAATTTGAATATATTCCGTTGCAACAAATTCAGTTTTATCAACACTCAGCAAAAAACTGAGTGGTCAACAAACTACTGAGCTGTCAGCAGGCTACTGACATTGCTGAGTTTGTTAACTCCAAAAGTTTTAAGTGTTAAGTTTATTCACCCCTCTCTAAACTTAACCAAAGCCTTTTCAAGGGACCAACGCAAATAAAGGCTAAAACTTATGTCCGCTTCCGGTTGACTCAGTTTGTTATAAGTTAGTTTGACTTAGACTCAACTTAGTTATCTTAACTCCACATAAGTTAAATCTGAACCTAAATCGTTTTAGATCTACTTTTTGGTGAAAAGTTTATTCACCCCCCCCCTAAACTTGTGTTAGCGTTTCCAATGGACCAACATGATTCTTGTTGATTTTTAGGATTCGCTGGAACTGGTTGATCTTCTTGATTTTCAACTTCAGTTTCGGGGGTTGATCATTAGTAGGTTCAACTGCTGGTTGATTCGGAGGGTCCAAGTTGATATCAAACGGTCCAACTTCTATAGAGTTATCAGTCTGTTTCAGTTGACCAAGATTCTTTTATATTTCCACATAAACCGGGGTAGTTTCCTTTGGTTGATAAACTAGTTCTGAAACATCTTCATTGGTTTCTCCAATGAACTTAAGATCATAAAAAACAACATGAAATGCAACTTCATTCTTAAGAGTCCTCTTGTTCAAAAATCTGAATGATTTACTGACACTTGAGTATCCCAGAAACATTCATTCATCAACTTTAGGTTGAAAACTCTTTAGCAGATCCTTCCTATTGTTATGAATGAAACATTTGCTTCCAAATGCAGGAAAGTATGAAATGTTGGGTTTTCTTCCATTCCAAATCTCATAAGGAGTCTTTTCAACCTTTTTTTTCATTAGAGATCTATTTTTGTATTGCAAGATGTATTCACTACTTCAGCCTAACATCTTTCTGGTAACATTGCTTCATTTATCGCGGTTCTTGCTGCTTCCTTGAGTGTCATATTTCTCCTTTCATCTACTTCATTCTGCTGTGGTGTTGATGTAGCAGCCTATTGATGTAGAACATCATTTTTCATAGTATTCTATGATCACCTTGTTGAGGAACTCAGTTCTTTTGCTGATCTGATCTTAACAACTGATACACTTTTCTCATTTTGAACTCTCTTTAGTAACTTAGTAAACTTCTTGATAGTTTCACTTTTCTTTTCCATGAAGATCACCCATGTATGTCTTGAGTAGTCATCCACCACAACTAGTGTGTATTTGTTTCCACTAACATTAATTGGTGTAACTGGGCCAAAAAGATCTATGTGTAGAAGCTCTAATATTCTGCTTGTTGATTGTTGAGATTTAGTCTTGCAGCTTAATCTGACTTGCTTTCCCTTCTGACACGCATAAAAAATGTTGTCTTTCATGTAAGTGATCTCAGGTAGTCCAACCACTAACTTCTTTTCACCGGTAAGTTGATGTCATCAAAGTTTATATGACTTGGTTTCTCGTGCCATAACCAGTTGACTTCTGATTTGGTATGCACTAGTAAACAAGTTTCAAAAAGTGTTATTGACTTGTCTACAACATATATGTTGTCAAGTCTTCTTCCAGCTAACACAACTTGATGTGCCATCTCACTTATTACGATGCAATATTCTTTGTCAAATGTCACTTTTATATCCCATGTCACAAAATTGACTTGTACTGAGTAAGTTGTACTGAAATCCTTCAACATAAGCTACATTTCAGATTTGAAGTCCATTCTTCACCAGGGTGCCATAGCCTCTTGTATAACCAAGTTTATCTTTGCTACCAAAATTCACTTTAGGTCCATCTTTAGACATATAGTCCACTAGACAATTTTTGCTCTTGATCATTTGTCTTGAGCATCCATTGTCTATATGCTATACTCCCTACAAAACAAATTAATGATTTTTAGGTACCCAAGTCTGTGTGGGTTTATGATGGTCAGTGGTAAGTAGAACTCTTAGAACATTTCTATACGGTTTCTCCTAAATGAGTTGCACTTGTTTACATATATGTAAGCCACAAATCTATATATTCTACCATCATTTTGTGAACCATTCATATATGTTATATATCCTTTTGGAATAAATTTGTTTGCACCGTGCTTTTTGTTGTTAAATCTAGCATAAAAACCATTGCTCTGTTGATTTAGGAATTCAATTGAACTGAGGTCGTTGATGACCTCTTAACTGAGTTTTCTACTGAGGTCTGGCCTTAGCAAATTGGTTTTTCATTTCTAATTTAGCTATAGAAATAGGAAAATCCCAGTCCTCTCAAAAGGAAAATCCCAGCCTCACTTTCCCTCTCAAAAGGAAATAGTTATCTCTAGAATTATTAGCATTCATAGATTTCACATTGGTGTTTCTAGGATTTTTTGGTTCTTGGATTTTAGATTAGCCATTTGTGGCCCTACAAATTTTGCAGTAAATCTTCCATCAGCTTGACTTTGAGGTACGGCTGGCCTATCTTTAGATTTACCGCCATTGTTAGGTCATGTTGGCTTCTTAGTAAACTAACATTGCTTGTATGATTCATTCTCAGCTTGTCTAACTGGTCTAGTAGATTTCTCAGTTTGAGGTGTTTGCTCAGCCATAAATTTTATGCCATTTCTACACTAGATTCGGTGGCCTTGTTAGTACCTACCTTTAAAATCTGTTATGTATCAATTCTAAGACAAGTCCTATCACCATATGGCTTGCCTGATTTGAATCTGGTTGTAGAACTTGATTGTGTTGTTGACTCAGCTACTACTATTGATGCTGTAGTCTTCTCCAGAGTCTTGGATAAATTAGTTTTTTTAACTCTCAGAATGTTCAATTTAGAATTTTATTCAATCTTTTTTCAAAGATGAGAGATTTTTTTTCCAGCTTTTACAAATTCATATCATGACTATATTATAGTCATTTGTTTCATCAGGATATCCAAGGTTTCTTTCATCTCTGAATTCTTAAAATATAAACGAGCCGTAGAAGAACAAGCACTGTGTGCAGAGGTATAATTAGAGTTAGATTGAAATACCTCAGTTGAGTCTTCCATGTGAGCCATCAGTGTTGTGTTATCTGATTCAGCAGCTGACAAAGCTATCTCAATTTTAGCTTCAACATCAATTTCATCTCCAGCCACCATTGCTTACTAGCTGGTCTCTTATGTTGATATCTCTTGATTAGTAAGTATGGGCAATCAGCTTTGAAATGCCTAGGTTTTTTTTACAGTTGAAGCCTAGGTACTCTTCGTCATTCTTCTTTTCTGGTTTTTTCTTGATGTATTTCTTGGTAATAATTGGCCAGATTTCATCTTTCTGATTATTTTCATCATTAGAGCCATTTGCTACTCCATTTCATCCAGTTCATCAGTGTTGTTGGATGGTTCTTATTGTTGAGGTGCAACAACAAGAGCTGTAGTTTTGGGAACCTCTTGTGCAAACAATTCAACAAAATCTTTATTGAACTCATAAGCTTTCAAGTCTGAGAATATCTTGAAAGTTTCCAAATTCTTTATATCTCTAGATTCTTCCATGGCTGCTACTTTCAATTTCCATCACAAGGTAAAGCTTTCTGAACTTTGGAATTGACCTCCTTTCTTGTGTAAACAAAGTTGAGTAAAGCCGATTCGTCTTGGATGGCTTTGATTCTCTCTTCCATTTTCTCTACTGTTTCACCATTCTTCATTTTGAACTTTTGAATTTTCTGTTTAGCTAATGTGACCTTGTTTTCTTTAGTGGAATCTGAGCCTTCACAGATCAGTTTTAGTTTGTTCCTCAACTCTTTAGTAGTTTTGCAATCTTGACCTTCAGATACATGTTGCTATCCAGGGTTCTGTAGATGATATCTACTGCAAAGTTTTCCAAGTTGGCTCTTTTTCTATCTTCAGCATTCCACGGTTCCTTAGGTTTTGGAACTCTGACTTGTGCACCACCTTTATTGTTTGCATGTGCATGATTTGGATTGGTCCATCAGTGAGCATGTCCATCATCTGATCATGAGATGCTGCCAAGTAAGCCTGCAAACATCTTTTGTACTCATCAAAGCTATCCATGTTGCATGTCAGCAATATAGCACATTGATTGTTGTCCATGATGCAAGATTTCAAAAACTCTAAGTTTAGTTTTTAAGTCTTTCATAAAGAACAACAAGAGAATCTTCTCACAACAGAATAACTTTGTTAAAGAACACTGATCCAATATCAATTGTTGGTCCCTTGTAAAGGCTTTGGACAAGTTTAGAGAGGGTGAAAAAACATGTCAGGTAAAAACTTTTTCACTTAAGTAAACTGGTACTTAAAAGATTACGGAGTTGAGATAACTGAGACAAGAAAAGGTCTGCTGGCTTTTTCTTAAATTGAGTTAAATGCGGCGGATATATTTAATTAGCCTTAAGTTATGTTGTCCTTGTTTGAAATATAATTGAGTTTTGGTGAAACTCGGTTTTGTGCTAAGTAAGAGTTCAATCAATTTGTATGCAAGAGTACGATTGCTGGAGTAACAAAAACTATAAAGGAATTAAACTGAATAAAGTAAATTTGCTGAAAGTAATTGCAGAAATAAAAACACAGTTTTATAGTGGTTCCATGTGGTGTAATCATGTCAGTCCACACTTCCCTTGTGATTTAAGAGGAAAATTTCCAATAGTCTTCTTGAGGTTACAACGGTTACAAAAAGCCCTAGTTGATTGTACTTGACTAATCCTTAGCTTCAAAACCTAAACACTTGAACAACAGATAGAATTGCTGCTCTCAAAATGCTTCACTGGTCCTTAATGGGTTGAATTGCCTCTTCACCAGTTCCATCACACATAGTCTTCCTGACTGCAAACAACTATCCTTGACACCCTAGACCGGATGCTTCACAATCCAAACATTCGATAAAATCAAAGTTCAGTTTAAATCAAGTAAGTGATTCAGACTTGTAAAGTCTTCAAGTGTTGGTTCTTGATGATCTTGAATGCTTTAACACTTTGAAGATTTGCTTCATTGTACCTTGTATGCTAAAATGATAACAATTTACTTCACAAACTTAGATGCAAAATGTACAAGACTTAGGCTCAAAAACGTATGCAAAGGTTATAGCAACGTGTTTGATCCTTGTTGCTAAGTCCTTTATTTATAGGGTGAAATCCAATGGTCATATTTTTGAAAATCATAACGTTCACCTTGGATTCCATAGAATATGCTATCAGTGTCAAATATGTCAGGTCCCTTTCTAACATGTCAGACTTTTAGCCAATCAATTAGCTTGATCTCCAACATTCTTATTTTCTTCATAGAACAGATTAGCTGACTAGCTTCAATTGAAATTGAGATTCTTGATTTTTCAGTTTCTAACTGAGTTAAAGCATTAACTCAGTTTCTACTCATCTTTAAAACCGAGTACTCCTAGTTTATCATCTGATCTTTCATTGTTGAGATCAGAGTGCACCATTTCATCTCATAAAATTAACTAAGTTTACATTGTCCTTATGTAACTTAGACCTTCAATACAAGAACTATAAAGTAAGTTCGGGCCATCACAGACTTACCTAAATTCCAACCTTATAGTTTTGGATTTAGTCTTCATAAACTAAGTTTGAACCCTCAGTTCTTCTGTCTTCAAAACTGAGTTTGGACCCTCGGCCTTCATAACTGAGTTTGTCCCATCAGCCTTGAGTCTTTAATCTTGTAAATGACCAACTGAGTATGTCCCCTCAGTGAATCATTTTTAGATATCAGTATTAGTTTCTAGACTCCACTAAACCCCATCTATTACAATACTTGTCGATATAACCTACACAATAATCAGAATCTAATAAATCCTATACATTCAGTTCTAGACATCTTTTAGCTTTTCACTATAACAGCTAGTTTTAGCACCTCATCAATGGGGTTAAATCAAATAATAAAAAAAAATAGATAAATCATCATCAAAACTCAATTTTATTTCTAACAGTTATAACCAAGATGGGTCATATAACTGTCAAACCTTTTTTTACCAGTGCCTTGGAGCTTGCTTCAGTCCATACAAGGGCTTCTTAAACTTACAAATGAACCATTCCTTCCCGTGAACTTCGAACCCCTCTGGCTGAGTCATGTATATCTCCTTATCTACCTCACCATGTAAAAGGTTGTCTTCACATCCAACTGATCAAAATCAAATCTTGTTGTGCCATCATTTCTAACAACACCCTGATGGAAGTATGTGTGACCACTGGTGAGAAAATATATTGGAAATAATATTTATGTTTTGATGAAGATTCATCAGTTTTTTATTTATTGTTTATAAACCTATTGATGAAGTGTCATAACTAGTTCTTATAGTGCAAAGCAAAAAGATGTCTAAAAATCAATGTATAGGATTTATTAGAGTGATATTTGTATAAGTAAATTAGACAAGCACTGTAATAGTTCTAGGGTCAGAACTAAGAAAACGAGAAACCGACTTGATGACATTAAAAGAACTGAGTTTGCAATTGAAGATAAATCAGTTTGGAAAATTGTCTCAGAGCACGAGCTACAGAAACTGAAGAAGGTAAGTTTGCTAAGATACAAACTTGGTTGACTAATCTAGAAGCTAAAGAACTGAGGGAACAAACTCAATGGATAAAGAACTGAGGGACTAGACCCAGTTATTAAAGATTGAATAACTGAGGGTTCAAACTCAGATGAAAGTTAAAGCCGAGACTGTAAAGTTAGAATTCATGTAAGTCTGTGATGACCTGAACTGGCTTTATGGATCTTGTATGAAGACCTAATATACATAAGGAGAATGATATCATAGCTCATTTATGAATTATAGTGTACACTGATTAAGCCAATAATGATCAGATGAAAATAGAGTACTGAGCTTTTTGAAGAAGAGTAAAAACCCAGTTAATGCTCTTAAGCTGAAAACTGACTAAATCAATAAGACCAGTTTTCATGTTGAGGTTAAGAAAAACTGAAGAAATATCTAACCGTTATAAAACAAGCAATTTTATTGGATGCATATAAATGTCAAAAAGGACAATGACATGAACAGAATAAGTAGGACCACCAACGGATACAAGGATTCAAATTCAACCATTCAAATTCATTCAAACATTGGAAAGACCCCTATAAATAGGTCACTTCTACATCATGAAGAAGCACGGAGTTCTAAGAAATAATTGCATTAAGAAATATTCTACTAAGGGGGAAAGTGAATCAAAAGAACTCCTGCTACATTCTACATCGCAAGATCAAGAAATCTTCAAAGTGTTCATAATCATTCAAAGAATGATCAAGATCAAACACTTGAAGAAAAATAGAGCCTGATCATATTATATATATCTAGAAGATGAAGCTCGAATCACAAGTTGAATCATAGTTATTGATTCAAGTCTCACTTTGATTTCATCAAAGGTTTAGACTGTGAAACACCAAGAAGGTGTGAAGGAAATTTGAGTGCAGTCAGGAAGACTGTGTTTGTGAAGAGCTGGTGAAGAGGCAATCCAACCCTTCAAGGACCAATGCAGCAAGCTTAGTTCAAATAGCAATCCCAACTGTCGAAGACTGAAGCTGGAGGATTGTGAATCTAGGGATTAGTGAAGGACAATCAGTGTTTGATTTTTCTTTGTGTCTTGTAACTGTAAACCTCAAGAACATAGTGAATTACGGCCTCCTACATCACCGGGGAAGAGAGGACTTACAGGATTACACCACTTGGAACCTCCATAACTTTTGTCTCATTTACTTAATTACTTCTTATAACTCATAGTTTTTATCACACACTCAGCAAACATAAGAAACCGAGTCAGCACAATATTGCATCTCATCTAGACAAACTGATAAACTTAAGTTTTATATAAGGCTTAGTTTAATCCGCTGCCGGTTAACTCAGTTAAAGATAAGTCAGTCTTGACTTATACTCAGCTAAGTTTGCTTAACTTCGCACAAGTTTTAAATAGAACTCAATCTACTTTAAGATTCAGTTGATAGGGCTTTTGGGGACAAGTTTATTCACCCCCACCCCCATCTACACATATGTCATCCATTCCAAGGGACCAAAAATTGGTATCGGAGCAAATCTTCATTTTTGAAGAGTTCTCCGATTGAGCTTTATCAGTTTGAAATAACAGGGCATCAGTTATTTCAGACTGAGTTCTATCAGAAACCAGTCTTCTGTTATTGGCATCAGAAACAGAGCTTATGTTCCAAAAAGATCTCTAGCTGATTTTCAAATATTCAATTTATTTCAAAGTCTTTCAAAATTGCATCATGGATACACAACATCACTTTAGAAGTTTTATCAATTACTCATTTGTAAGATTTGATGAATAGAAAAGAAAACTGCAGGCTCTTGTTGCTGACACCCAAGAAAAGTTAATTGAGACATTCATGGAAGATCCATCCATTACAAACAATGAAGAAAATGCTGGAATACTACCCATAAGCTTTGGAGGAAATAATCATGGTGAAAGTGATAAAGAAATCATACTTTTTGGAACTAATCTAATGAGCAACATTGTTGTATCAAATAAAGGCAAGAAGATAATGGAATATGAAGAAGCTGTAACTGAGAATTTATCGATCAAACATCATGAGGTAAATGCTTCCACATCCAATTGTCACACTACCAAGAACAATCGTAGAAATGCAGAATTCAATGACAACTTGGACATACTCATAAAAGAATTAGAACAAATTCAAAAGAATTATGGGAATGCCAAAAAGGAAAAGGAATTGTTGAAAGCTGAAGTTCTAAGATTGAATGCTGAGATTAATTTTATCAAGGCCAACAATTGAACCAAGGAGAATTGCTCAACTAATGAGTAATAGAGGTAATAAACATCATAGAATCATCAGTTGATCCAATTCCCAGTGTTCAGTTCAAACCAAGAAAACTATTTAGAGACAAAACATGTTTAGGGTTTGGCAATCAACAGAATTCTAAGTTCAGACCTAGTTCTGCTGCACCTAAGTTTGTCACTGCATAAAAGTCACGAACTCAAAAAACTGATAAAATTGTTAGAACTGACAAAAACTCGGCATAGCCTCGAACAAAAACTGACAAAACTATAAAATCAGTTGGTGGCAATTCACAAACTGACAGATATTACAGAAAGAATCAAAGGCTGAAAAGGGCAGAATTGATATGAGATCTGTTAAAAGAACATTCAATTCATATTCATCAAGGAATGATTATCATTCATGGAATAACAAATTCAAGGGGAAAGGAAGACTTTTTCCAACTGATAAAGACTGGAATGCACCTATGATCGCTAAAAGATCATATCAGTTTCACAAAATGGATGAACGAAAGACTGTTAGACCAAAACAGCTGAAATTTTGTGAAAACTGACTTTACTCAGTCAAAATGTCAAGAAAGGCATACAAGTAATATGAAGATTAAGGCTAAAATTGACAAGTCATCATCAAAGAATCCAAAAACTAATCAAAAAGACCCAAACAGATATGGGTACCCAAAATTTCTCAATTTGTTTTGCAGGAGAAAATCAAAAGCTGAGAGAACCGAGAACCTGTAATTCTCAAAACTAAGTCCTATTCTCTACTAAGTTTTAGAATTGACCTAAAGGACAACTGATTCAATCTTTGGATAAGATCAAAGCTGGACCTTTACAGCTGGAGATACACCGTATCTACTGCATTTACTAATACAAGCTACTGATGGCAAAAAAGATATGACCTACATTGATCTCAACCGTCCATCTTCTCCACTCACCATATTTTTCGCAATCTCAACGCCAGATGTGATCTGTGACAAGACGTCTTAAAACCCACTCAAAACCTTCTAACTACCTCATCTACCACCTTTAAATACCTTCGTAATTTCCACATCAATCATTTACACTCAGTTTCTGTATAATCCTTCACTAAAACTTTTTCCTAATCTTCAAGTATCACTAAAATCCAATTCAACAATCGGAAATCATGACTTTTACCAGAGTAGAACCTAGAATGATCATCTCTCTCGATCAATATGTCACGAGATATACAGATCAAACGCTAGCCCTGAAAATTGCAAAGAAAATCCAAAAAATGAAAGGTCTGGATCAAGTATTTAACATCAATCTGGAGAGTGTATGTCCGGACAGTATTGGCGACTTCTATGAATTTGGAAGAATAGCTTTGGAAGAAGAAAAATCCTATATAACCAAAGTAAATGGGAAGGAGATCAAGGTTACTAAGAACCTTATTGCAGATATCTTCGGTTTTAAAAAATCTGGATATTCTTCTGCTCTCAAGATAAGCAAAGAGCAAAGAGAAAAAGAGTGGAAAATCATTGCAATCAAGGAAGATTCAAAAGTTTCATTGTCTGGAAGTATATGACTTCTGAAACCAAAATTCAATTATCTGACCAAGATGCTCGCAAATTGTATAATTGGAAATGCAGGCAATTTCAGCAATCTTTCTGGCACCAAGATAGACTTGCTATATGTTATCTGGTTTAAAGAAGATTTCAATTGGCATTGGTACATTTTGGATCAATTGATATCACAATCTTCTGATGTGCCCAAGAAGAAAACTGATGAGAAGAAAGAAAGATTTTATCATAAGAAGACTCTTGCACTATTGGTTCAAAGGATTATTGATCATTTTGGAATTGCCAGAAAAGGATCAACTAAATTATTGATGGAAAAATTGCAGCTAAAGGAGAAAAATCTGGAAAAAGAAAAGCTGAAGGTTCTGAAGCTGAACCTAAGAAGAAAAAAAGAGGTCATCTAAGAAAATGACCACGGCCAAAGCACTGGAGGATCTTGATGGAGTAAAGGAGAAAAACAGAAAGCTGGAAGCTTCAATTAAAGCAAAGGTTGATAAAGTAGCTGAGATAATTATGGAACCTTCACTAGCAAAATTTGCTACTTCAGTTGCTGAAAGTCAAGGAAAGAAACCCATAACAGAGGAAACCTCCACAAAACTTGTCACTACTAAAAGAGAAGTTGTCGTTGAAAAAGTGATAGTTCCAGCACTTCCAGAAGCTAACACTCAGGGGGAACAAACCCTGAGAATTGAAATCGATGATGAGGAAATCGACAGTGAGGAAGAGCTATTTGGATCAGAAGTATTGACCATGCTCAACTTAATTGCTAATTCTAGATCAACACCACAAATATCAGCATCTAGACTTGAGTATGAAGAGTCAATCAGAAAATCGGAAGCTTCTCAGTCGCAAGGAAAATAAGTTGCTAAAGTTGAATCTGCACCAATACAAGTCATCACTCTGGATGAACTTGTTAATGAAGAAGAAGTTGAAAAGAAAGCTGATGATAGTGAAAAAGGAAAGGAACTTGTTGCTGAACTGGAAATTGAACCCATCAAGGAACCTGTTGCTGAACTGGAAATTGAACCATCAAGGAACCTGTTGCTGAACCAAGTGAGCTTCAGGCAAACTAAATTAAAAGAAAATCCTGAACAAACTGCTGAACTTAGAGCTGAAGTTACACCGGAAAGAGACGTTGTTGAAAAGAAACAGGAAACTGAGCAAGTTCCTTTAGTCCCAGAAATTGAGGCTGAATCATCTATCATTCCAGTTGTTGCTGAAGGGGAATCCAGCAAAACTGAAGCAGACAATACTGAAGATGAAAAAGCTGAGACTCTAGCTGAATCTAATCCAAAGATTCCTAGAGAAACGGAAGAGATCCCAACCCAGCTTGATCCTTCTGTCGATATTGGGAAACTTATTGAAGTTGACTGTATGAGACTTGATTCTTATCAACATTGGAAGTTCAGCTCAATACCAAATCAAAAAGTCAACTAGAGGAAATGGAAAGCACAGAGCAATAGGTTTTGATCTATTCAATATCACTCATCTGTCCCAATTATTCAAATCTGAAGAATATCTTAGCACGGTTATTCTTTGATAAGAAACAATTACTGGGTGAAATGTACTGAAGAAGGAGATTTCAAGTCTAAAAAGGATGATAATGATGACGATGATGATTTATAGGGAGATCCGGATTTACAGAAAGGTATTCTCGCCTCACTTCAAGAAAAAAAAGCAACAAAAGATGTCTCTAAAAATTCTGATGAAGACATCTCTGAAGGAAGTAGTGGAAATTCAGACTCTGAGACTCAGTCTGAATCAGAAAATGAAGAGAATGAAGGATATCAGTCTCCGACTGATAGAGGTGTGCTTGAAATAGCCAAAGCTGAAGCTGGCCAAGCCGAAGCTGATATTACTGAAGAAGAAAATGATGATAAGTCACCAATAAGGGAAACTGATCCAACTGAAGAAAAAAGGAAGTCTAAGGACTACAAAGAAAAACTGAAACAAATCGCTTCCTCTCCTCTCCAAGAAATAAAGTTAGCTGAGGTTGTTGCAAGCTGAGAAAGTACCTTGAGCTGAATAAGGCAAAACTAAATAAAATGAAGCTAAAACTAGAAAAGAAATACCTACACAAGCTAAGACCATCAAATACTACCTTAATGAGCTTGTGAGAATTCAGAAAGATGATTTAAGTGTTTTTGGAAAAGTGTTAAAGTCCATGGCGGAAAACAAAAATGAAAGAATAAACATGGAAAAGAGAATGGACAGTGTCAAAGAGGACTACCATAACACTTTGATTGAAATTCAAAAAACAACCATTGAAACTGACGTGAGGAAAACTAAGACACAATGGAGATTGTAAGGCATTCTTACCAATGTGCTTGACAGAATGATTCTACTGGAGAATGCAATGAATGACTCAGTGGTTGTACAGACTATATTGGCATCAAATCAGTAGCACCTGAATTCTTATATCAGGAGCTTGATCAAAGAAGATGATATCAATAAGGGGGAAAGTCTAGACCTTTTAAAAGTCAATGCAGCTGATATGCCACAAGTTCTTGAAATCATCGATGAGAAACTGATCAAACTGAAGAAAGCCAGAGGAGACATGAATGACAAAGAAATGGAGCTGAGTGTGAAAATCTCACAACCAACTGAGAAGAGACTTGGTTTGGATTCACACTATACAATATTTTCATAGAGCTACCCACAAAGGAAGGTGAATCAAGGGAACAAGCCATAAAGTTCTTGTGCACTACTATCATAAAATAAGGAAATGGGAGAAAAATGGTGCTCTAGATAAAGCTTCAGAAAAAGTTGAAAAGACTGAACCTAAGTACGTTCAAGACTATTGAAAACAGCCACAAGCGAAAGATTACGGAGGATTCTGTTCATATTTTCAGTATTGTTCAAGAGCAAGTGTTTCAGCAAGAAAGTCATGACCAATTCATGGAACATATAGGCAAACATCAATGGAATTGAGAGTACTTCAACGAATGCTGCTATGATAGAGCTTGTTGAGATCTAGGACAACAAGACAAGTGGAGACAAAAGGAAAAGAAAAGAAGCCGGAACATAGTTTCTTTTCATGTATTGTATTCTAATACTTTGTAACTTAGTTCATCAATAAAATCTCAGTTTCTCAGTTCTTTGTCATTGTTATTTTATTTGTCCCTATCTTTTTGCATTGCTTTTAAGAAGGGTATTGACATCATCAAAAAGGGGGAAATTGTTGGAAATAAAATTTATGTTTTGATGAAGATTCATCAGTTATTTATTTATTGTTTTTAACCCCATTGATGAAGTGTCATAACTAGCTGTTATAGTGCAAAGCAAAAAGATGTCTAGAAATCAATGTATAGGATTTATTAGAGTCTGATAATTGTATAAGTAAATCAGACAAGCACTGTAATAGTTCAAGGGTCAGAACTGAGAAAACGAGAAACTAACTTGATGACATTAAAAGAACTGAGTTTGGAAGTGAAGATAAATTAGTTTGGAAAACTGACTCAGTGCATAGCTACAGAAACTGAAGAAGGTAAGTTCGCTAAGATATATACTCAGTTGACTTTATCTAGAAGATGAAGAATTAAGGGAACAAACTCAGTGGATGAAGAACTGAGGGACCCGGACTTAGTTATTGAAGATTGAAGAACTGAGGGTCCAACTCAGTTATGAAGGTTAAAGCCGAGACTATAAGGATAGAATTTGGGTAAGTCTGTGATGACCTAAACTGACTTTATGGATCTTGTATGAACACCTAAGATACATAAGGACATCGATATCTTAGCTGATTTATGAATTATGGTGTACACTGATTAAGCCAATCATGATCAGATGAAAAATATAGCACTAAGCTTTTTGTAGAAGAGTAAAAACTCAGTTAATGCTCTTAAGCTGAAAACTAACTAAATCAATAAGACCAGTTTTCATGCTGAGGTTAAGATAAACTGAAGAAAGAACTGGTCGTTATAAAACAAGCAATTTTTTTTGGATTCATAGAAATGTCAGAAAGGACACTAACATTCAACAGAATAAGCAGGACCACCAACGGATACAAGGATTCAAATTCAAACGTTCAAATTCATTCAAACATTGGAAAGACCACTATAAATAGGTCACTTCTACATCAAGAAGAAGCGCGGAGATCTAAGAAATAATTGTATTAAGAAAGATTCTACTAAGGGGGAAAGTGAATCAAAAGAACTCCTGCTACATTCTACATCGCAAGATCAAGAAATCTTCAAAGTGTTCATAATCATCAAAGAAAGATCAAGATCAAACAATTGAAGAAAAACATAGCCTGAGCATATTATATATATATAGAAGAAGAAGCTCGAATCACAAGTTGAATCATAGTTATTGATTCAAGTCTCAACTTTGATTTAAACAAAGGTTTGAGACTGTGAAACACCAAGAAGTTGTGAAGGACAGTTGAGTTCAGTCAGGAAGACTGTGTTTGTGAAGAGCTGGTGAAGAGGCAATACAACCCTTCAAGGACCAGTGCAGCAAGCTTAGTTCAAACAACAATCCCACATGTTCAAGACTGAAGCTGGAAGATTGTGAAGCTAGGGATTAGTGAAGGACAATCAATGTTTTAATTTACTTTGTCTCTTGTAACTGTAAACCTCAAGAACATAGTGATTTTGGGCCTCGTACATCACAGGGGAAGAGAGGACTGACAGGATTACACCACCTGGAACCTCTATCATTTATGTCTCATTTACTTAATTGCTTTATGCATTTATCTACAGTCTTATAAATCAAAGTTTGTATCACACACTCATCAAACATAAGAAACTGAGTTAGCACAGCATTGCATCTCATCTAGACAAACTGATAAACTCAAGTTTTATATAAAGCCTTAATTTAATCTGCTGCCGGGTAACTCGGTTAAGGATAAGTCAGTCTTGACTTATATTCAGCTAAGTTAGCTTAACTCCGCACAAGTTTTAAATAGAACTCAATCTGCATTAAGATTCAGTTTCTAGGGCTTTTAGGAACAAGTTTATTTACCCCCCCCCCCCTTTAAACCTGTGTCATCCTTTCCAAGGGACCAACAAAATCTCATCAAATTTCACCCATTCCTTATGACTGAACCTTCTTTCAACCAAGTGTGCCTTATACTTGACTCCTTCTCCCTCAGTCATTCCTTATTTTTTCTTGAAGACCCATTTTCAAGTAACAAGACTCCTACCCTGTGGGTGTTTGTCAGATCCCAAGTCTGATTCTTCAGTATTGACTCCATATCATCTCCTGTGGTAGGAAACCTTTGAGATGTCTCAAAACATGTCAATTCTTCCCTATAAGTAGATGGTTCAATACCATCTACATCCTCTGCAACTTGAAGTGCGTATCCAACCATTTTATCAAACCGATACCTATTGAAATGTATTGTTATTACGGATCGATCACGAAGTGATGGTGATTGTGACTAAAGATAAAAGATAAACAAGCATGCAAACACAGAAACCAAAAGAACACAAATTTAACATTGTTTTCGGCAATGTGTCGACTACTCCACGGACAAACGAGATATTTTATTATCACCAAAAAGTTACAATAAGTTACAACTAATACATACGGTATTTATAGCCTTGGGAATCCAACCCTGACCGACTAAATAGCCAACCCAATAAATGACTGAAATACCCCAGAAGTAACTTAGATAAAACCTGAATAAACATGCAGCAGATGTGTTCCCCAAGTCTGCTGAGGCTTAGCAGACTTGTCTTCAGTAGACTTGCCATCAGCAGGCTGATCAACCATGCTGAACTTGCCCCCAGCTGAACACCAGACTTCAGAAGATGCTCTATACATTGTTGACCAAAACATATTTCCAAAAATAGACTCAGTAGCATAGTTTAAGTCACCATTAAAATTTCCACCTTGACTTCAACTACATGCAAACTGACCAGATGCACAACCAAGTGCCAGAAATCCTCTTTGTCTTCAGATTTGAATACCTCAGCAGACCTCCACCTTCAGCTGAGTATTCCCAGATTCAAACTAACAGCTTTGGATATTTAGCAAGTCCAGACACAACTGAAACTTGCTCCTTGGAACTGGTTTAGTGAACATATCAGTAGGATTCACATCAGTGCTGATCTTTTCAACTTTAACCCTCCTCTCATTCCTCAGAAAATGGTACCTAACATCAATATGTTTGGTTCTCTCATGATGAATCTGATCCTTAGCTAAACATATTGCACTAAGACTGTCACAATACAATCTAGTCTGATCTTGATGCAGACTCAAATCATTGACTAGCTCTTTCAACCAGACTGCCTCCTTTGCTGCTTCTGTCAGTGCCATATACTCTACTTCAGTAGTAGATAATGTCACTGTACCCTATAAATTTGTCTTCTAACTTACCACAAAATCACCCAAAGTAAACTCATACCCAGTCATAGACCTCCTGCTGTCCACATCAGTAGCATAATCAGAATCACAGTTGCCTGTGACAAAACATTGAGTACCCCCTCCATAAATGAGTCCAATATCCGATGCACCCCTAAGGTACCTGAATATCCTCTTTACTACTTTCCAATGTTCCTTTCCAGGTTTAGCCATAAACCTGCTGACAACACTGACTGCCAAGACAAATCAGACCTAGTGCAAACCATGGCATGCATTAAGCCACTTACCACACTAGAATATGGAACCTTAGACATGTATTCTTTCTCTTCAGCTGACTGTGGAGCAAACACAACGCAGACATATGTAGATTTGGTGCCATTGGAGTATCTATAGGTTTGGCAGCTGACATGCCAAACTTGGATAATACCTTTTCAACATACCCCAGCTGAGACAAGAACAGCTTCCCCTGCTTCCTATCATAGATCTCCATCCCCAGAATTTTCTTTGCATTCCCCAAATCCTTCATCTCTAATTCAGCCTTGAGCAGATTCTTCATATATTGAATGTCAGACTTGTTTGCAGCAGCTATCAGCATATCATCTACATACCGCACCAGATAGATGATTGATCCATCCTTCAACTTGTTGTGATAAACACATCAATCATATGGACTCCTTTTATAACCCTATTGAATCATATAGTTGTCAAACTTCGTATACCACTGCCTTGGAGCCTGCTTAAATCCATATAAGGACTTCTTCAACTTGCACACATATCCTTCTTTGCCAGGAACTTGGAAACCCTCTGGTTGAGTCATATAAATCTCTTTATCTACATCTCCATGTAGAAAGGCAGTATTCACATCCAATTGCTCAAGTTCAAGATTATGATGTGCCACTATTGCTAACAGCACCCTGATGGAAGTATGTCTGACCACTGGAGAAAATATTTCTTCATAGTCTACCCCCTCTTTCTGACTGAGCCCCTAGCAACCAAACGTGCCTTATATCTAAAACCCTCAGCAGATGTCATTCCTTCATTTTTCTTGAATATCCTTTTGCAAGTTACCACCCTCATGTCTTGTGGTTGTTTGACCAGATCCCAAGTCTCATTTTTTAGAGTGACTCCATTTCTTCTCCCATAGCAACAAGCAATTGGGATGCCTCAGCACATGTCACAACTTCCCTATAAGTGTTAGGTTCAAAACTATACACTTCTTCAGCTACCTGTAGTACATATCCAACCATATCCACCTCAAACCCATATTTTCTTGGAGGTCTGATATTAGTCCTCCTAGCTCTGCTGAGAGCTATACGCTGCTGACCAACATCAGCAGTTTGAGTCTCTGTTGACCCTTGTTTAGTAGACTGACTTGGACCCTGTTCTGGATCTGCTGACTTTTGATTGTCCCCTACTGATTCCTTTAATCCAGCAGGCTCTGCTTGAAGCTCCACATGTTTGTCAATCTTCTCAGTCTCAGATCCAATCTCAGATTCAGATGTTGCTCTCACAGATGAGTTAATCATAGAGTTTTCATCAAAAAAAAAACTACACTCCTGCTGAGTATAACCCTATTTTATGCTGATGACCAGATTCTATACCCCTTAACTCCATCTCCATATCCAAAAAACACACCCTTCTTGGCCCTAGGCTCCAATTTTCCCTCACTGACATGATAGTAGACAGTGCTTCTAAAAATCCTAAGTCCAGAGTAGTCTTCTGACTTTCCTGACCAAACTTCAAGTGGTGTTTTAAGTTTGATCCCAGTGTGAGGCCCCTATTGATTATGTTGGTCCCTTGGAAAAGCTAACACAAGTTTAGAGGGGAGGTGAATAAACTTGTCCCTAAAAACTGGATTTAGACTTTTAAGGTTCAGTTAAAACTTGTGTGGAGTTAAGCTGACTAAGATGAGTCTAAGTCAAACTGACTTATGCAAAACTGAGTCAACCAGCAGCGGATATAATTCTAGCCTTTTTCTTGATCTTGTTATTCTTTATGAAAGTTGAGTGTGTAAAACTGAATTCGGAGAATGTCAGTTTGTGATCAAAGTGAGGTTGTGTAACAATCAGTTCTCAGTATGCTATGTGTAAACAATAATAAATGTTGTAATAATAAATAACATAATGTAAATGCATAAAGTAAATGAAACAAGAGTTATAGAGGTTCTTGGTGGTGTAATCATGTCAGTCCTCTCTTCCCATATGGTGTAGGAGGAAAAATCCACTAGAACTTCTTGAGGTGAGCTGTTACAAAAAGTCCTAAACAATAGTCCTTGGCTAATCCTAGCTTCACTATCTAAACAATCAAAGAACAGGTTGGATTGCTGCTCATCAAGTGCTTGAGCCACTGGTCCTTGAAGGGTTACGTATGCCTCTTCACCAGCTATCACCACAAACACAGTCTACCCGACTGCTGATACAACTGTCCTAGGCAAATCCTTCACCGGATTGCTTCACAGTCTTGACCTTTGATTAAGAATCAAAGTTGCTGAGAATCAATAAATTGATTCTTGTTTGTGGTTCTTCAAAGTGTATGGTTCTAGATAAGTTCCGTGTTGTTTGAACACTTGAAGAAATTCTTGATTGATCTTGTTAGCGCAGAGATGATAGCAATTTGAATGAATGAGACTTTTGCACAGAAATGCTTGTAATCTTGGTAATTCGTTCTTGTTTTTCTGTATTTGATCCTTGGTGCAAAGTCCTCTATTTATAGTGTAAGGTCCAACGTTCATCTTGCTTGAATTCGAATTGTATCAACGTCTATCTTGTAACGGGTATATTTTGTGACCGTTCTGACTTGTCAGTATTTCATCCAATAGAATTGCTTCCTTTACAACGCTCGACAGTACTATCAGTTTGTTGGATGACTGACTTATAAGACTGAGTTTCCTTATCAGTTTTATACTGAATTTGTCAATTGTCAGTTTCTTGACTAACTTGGAGCATTAACTGAGATTTTACTCTCCTTCAAATATCGGTACTCCAGATTTTCATCTTATTATAATTGACTTAACCAGAGTACACCATAAGCATATATCTTCTAAGAGTTCATTTTCCTTATGACTCTTAGGTCTTCATACAAGATCCATAAAGTCAGTTCAGGTCACCACAAACTTGCCTAAAGTCTAACCTTACATCTCGACTTTCATAACTGAGTCTGAGCCCTCAGTCCTTCAATCTTCTATAACTGAATCTGTTTCCCTCAGTTTTTCTATCTTCTATATAAGTCAACTGAGTATGTTCCCTCACCGAACTTACCTTCTTCGCCCGTCTTGGTGTAGTCTGAGTCAGTTTCAGTTTAGATGACTTGTCTTCTCAGTTTCTTAGATGATTTCCAATTTTCAGTTTTACGACACTTCTATCTATTACAGTGCTTGTCTGATATAACCTATACAAATATCAGACTCTAGTAAAACCTATACATTCAGTTCTAGACATCATTTAGCTTTTCACTATAACAGCTAGTTTCATCACTTCATCAATGGGATTAAAATAATTACTAGTGAATATGATGAATAATCATCAAAACATAAATTTTATTTCCAACAGATTAGGTAGCAGGCCGTACTAACATCCTCCCCCCAAAATCTCCTTGCTAGACCAGAATTAGAAAGCATTCACCTTGCCCTCTCAAGAAGAGTTTGATTCATTCTTTCTGCAACACCATTCTGCTGTGAGTATCTCTAACAGTATGGTGCCTAGCAATGCCTCATTCTTTCAAAATTCATCAAAATCAGACCAACAAAATTCTAGTCCATTATCAGTTCTAAGTCTCTTGATCTTCTTCCCTGTCTGATTTTCAACCAAAGCCTTCCACTGCCTGAAATTCTTGAATGCTTCACTCTTGTGTTTCATCATAATTACCCAAACCATCCTTGAATAATCATCTATAAAAGACACAAAATACCTGTGACCACCCAATGACTCCATCCTTGAAAGTCCCCAACAATCAGAATTGACATAATCAAGTGTCCCTTTTTGATGTGGATTGCTTTTAGGAACTTGCTCCTATGTAGCTTCCCAAACACACCGTGTTCACAAAATTCCAGTTCCTTGACCTTATGTCCTCCAAGTAGATCCGACTTAGACAAAATTTGCATCCCTCATTCTCCCATATGATCTAATCTCATATGCCACAACTTAGTCAATTGTGACTGATGAACCTCTGATGATGCAACAGCAGCAGAACCTGATACAGTAGACCCTTGTAGTATGTACAATGTCCCCTACCTGATACTCTTCAGAATCACACTTGAACCCTTATAGACATTCACCACTCCACCTTCTCCCCTGAACTTGAACCATTTTCTGTCCAGTAGACTAAGTGATATCAAATTCTTGTTCATTAGTGGAACATGCCTAACCTCATTCAATGTGCATAATTTACCATCATGTGTCCTAAGTTGGATTGATCCAATCCAAAATATTTTTCAGACCATGGTATTAGCCATAGCAATATGACTTCCATCAACCTACTGATAAGTTGAAAACCACTCCTTGTTTGGACACACATGATAAGATGCCCCAGTGTTCAGGATCCACACATCTCCGTGCCCTACTGACTCTGAAACTGCTAAGGCCAGATCTTCTTCAGAGTTGGTGTCTTGTTCTGCCAAAGCAACTGTACCCTGCTGCTTCTTCCTCTTTGGACATTCATTTTTCCAATGTCCCTGCTCCATGCAGTAATTACAGATATCCTTAGTTTAAGACCCTTGGAATATTTTTGAATTTCTTCATTCCAGAATTTCTTGGACCCCTGTTGACTCCACTGGCCACCAACCCAGTAGACTGACTATCTGTTCCAGATCCAGAAGCCTTATGGCGTAACTCTCGAGCATGGAGTGATGACCTTACATCATCCAATGATACTGAGTCATTTCCAACAATAAAGGACTGCACAAAGCTCCCATATGATGCTGGCAGTGATACAAGTAGAATCAATGCAGCATCCTCATCTTCAATCTTCACATCAATATTTCTAAAATCAAGCAATATTATGTTCATCTTGTCTAGATTATGCCTCGAGTGAGTACCCTCATGTATCCTTAAACTAAACAGACGTTGTTTCAACAACAACTTGTTGGTTAAGGACTTAGTCACATACAGACTCTCAAGTTTAGCCCACAACTTCTCAGCAATGTCCTCCTCAGCAACCTCTGTAATAATATCATCTGACAAGCACAACATAATTGTTGAATGTGCTTTCTCCTCCAGACTGGCTCTCTCAGGAGCACTTCCTTCTGTTGATTTAGACAAGGGACCACATAATCCATGTTGCTTCAAGAAAGCACGCATCTTGATCCGCCACAGACTAAAACTATTCCTTCATGTAAACTTGTCAATCTTAACATTTAAAGAAGACATATTTCTCACTAGAAAAACTTGTGTAGATCCCAAATCCTAGCATCAATTATGACCTTGGTGCCAATCTACCTTGCTTAAAACAGATAACAGATTTCATGATGAACCTGGATGCTCCGATACCAGTTTGTTATTACGGATCGATCAAAAAGTGATGTTGATTGTGAGTAAAGATAAAAGATAAACAAGCATGCAAAGACAGAAACAAGAAGAACACAGATTTAACGTGGTTTCCGGCAATGTGCCGACTACTCCACGGACAAACGAGGATATTTTATTATCACCAGAAAGTTACATTAAATTATAACTAATACATACGGTATTTATAGCCTTAAGAATCCAACCTTAACCGACTAAACAGCCAACCCAGTAAATGACTGAAATACCCCACACGTAATTTAGATAAAACCCGAATAAATATGCAGCAGACATGTTCCCCAAGTCAGCTGAGGCTCAGCAGACTTGTCTTTAGTAGACTTGCCATCAGGAGGCTGATCAACCCTGCTAAACTTGCCCCCAGCTGAACACCAGACTTCAGCAGATGCTCTATACATTGCTGACCAAAACATGTTTCAAAAAATAGACTCAGTAGCATAGTTTAAGTCGCCATTACATGTATCCCAACATTATTCCTTCTATCTCTACTGACAGCTATACTCTGCTGACCAATATCCCCTACTTGATGTTAGCTGACCCCCGTTCAGTTGACTGGCTTGGACCGTAGATGCCTTACCAGCCCAGATGAGTGCTGACTATAAGTTGAGTGTTGTTGCTCAGTTGACTCCACCTGAAGCTCCACCTCTTTGTCAGCACTCTCAGATTCAGCATTGGTTTCAAATTCGATAGACCTCCCCACTAATGAGCTGAGCACAAAATTCTCATCGAAAACAAAATTCCTTTTGAGAATAACCATGTTCTCTACTGATGACCAAATTCTATAGCCCTTCACCCCATCTCCATTCCCTAAGAAAACTCTTTTCTTGAACCTTGGCTTCAGCTTCCCTCCACTAACATGATAGTAAACTATGCTTCAAAAAACCCTTAGAAATAAGTACTCATCAAGCTTTCCTGACCACATCTCAATTGGTGTCTTTGCTCCCCATCGCCGTACACATGAATAACCTAACCTTAGTCCTACAGGAAATGTCCAACTAAGCACCGGAAGAAGGATCATAAAACCCAGTCCATACAAGTTCAAGTCCATAAAGATACTAATCAGACGAGGGAAATGTTGATCCAATGAAAAGGATGACACAAGTTTAGAGGAGGGTGAATAAACTTGTCACCGAAAACTGAATCTTAAACCAGATTGAGTTCAAATCCAAACTTGTGTGGAATTAAGCTAACTTAGCTGAGAATTATACTTAACTGAGTTAACCGGCAGCGGATTAATAAAGCCTTTGTGAAACATGAGTTATCAGTTTGTAAGGTGTTAAGGGTGAATTTATACGATTTATATTGATATATTTTATGATAATTTCCCTCATATTTGTATAATTTGCATAAGAAACGAGTGTTTAATGGAATTATTGAGTAAATGAGGTTTTTAATGAGTTATTCGCAAAATAGGTTAATTTTGGTGTTTTAATTTTGATTTTATGATTATTTGGATGATATTACGTTTTGCGATGTTTTGATGTGTTATAGGTACATGTTTGATGCTCAAATGATGATCAAAAGGAGATAAGAGTCGAATTACATTGCTGATAGAAGAGATAATGATGATTTGGATTGAAGAAAAAGAGATAAGTATGGAAAAATCAAGATTAAGTCGATCCTGGACTGGCGTCCAGAAGCTTGAACTGGCGTCCAGAGTGGACGAGCGTCTGAAGAAGTGGACGAGCGTCCAGGAGAGGGAATTTGATTCAGAGTTGTGAAGATTTTGCTGGACGAGCGTCCAATTTTGTGAAGGACAGGCGTCTGATCATGACTCGGCCCGATTCGACGTTGATATTGAAGACCGGTCGAGCGTCCAGAAGGAGTGGACGGGCGTCCGTCCACCGCCTCAGCACAGCCGACTTTGACATCTATAAATACAGCTGCGTTTTTCCACATTAAGGATATCATTACACATTACTTAAAACCCTAATCTTAGGGGCGGCTCAGGCTGCGTTTTTACATACTTTCCCTGCAGTTTTATGCACTTAAATCCTAGATTAAATTAGTTAGTTTTATGTTCTTTTCTTCAACGATTCCAAGCTTTCAAGAGGATGCTTAGAGGCTAAAAGCCCTTGAACGAGCATTGTGAAGCCTATCCGTCAACTATTCAGATTCGAATATTGATTAATTTGTGAGTTTTTAATACAAGTTGTTTCTTTATCATGTTTGAATGTTTATTGCAATTATATCGAAAGATGTGCATGCTTGATTGTTTTACTTTGATGAAAGTCATGTAAACCCTAGATCCCCATGATAAAAGAATAGTTATTTGATCTATATAACGAGAGTTAATAGGTTAGATTTCTAGATTAGAAACGTTAAAGTTCACATCTTTGGTTAGAAAAAGCGTTAATCTTAGATCGAAAGATAGAGATTAATAGATGGACTATCTAAGAAATTAGGGTTCGTACTTTAGATGAGGTGAATCACAACTTGGTTAGAAGTCACGAATTAATCTGATTAGGAATTGAATGTTGATAGGATAGGTGGATCAATTGCTCGTTTGTTCGTTATAACTTGAATTTAATCCCTCAAAACTTCAATTGTTTAGTTTAATCAAATCTTCTTATTGCATCTTAGGTTTAGTTGTAGTTTAAATTGTTCGCAACCCGTATTTTCCCTGGCTTTAGATTCATTCTCCCGTCCGAGTTTTACATTCGTGTTATCTTTACTTTCGGTCTCGTTTAGTTTTATTTGCTGTTTAGGTTAGTTTTCGTGACATAGTTAGTTAAACAAAGACTAGGATTACCAATCGTTAGTTCCCCGTAAGATCGACCCGGTATGAACCTCTTTACTACGATCTTTGTACTTGAGGTATATCGGATTTATAAATTTTATTACTTGTTTATTTTCATTGCATAAAATCCGTGACAAGTTTTTGGCGCCGTTGCCGGGGAACCAAACGGTTGCCTAGTGTTTGTTTTTATTGTGTGTTTAATCGTTTTTGTTCATATGCTAGGTAGATTTTTAATTAGGTTATTAGGGTTTTCGTAGTTTCTTCTTTTATAGTTCTCCAATCCCCTTAGGATTAGACTTTCTTTCTATCTGTTTTCTGTCTTTCTGTTTCTTTCTCCCCATCTTTTTCCTGCTGTTTTTCTCTGTCCCTGCTTCGTTTTTCTGCTTCCGAACGGGCGTCTAGACCAGTGGACGCCCGTCTGTTCTAAATTTCTCGACTCTGAATCGTTTTTAACTTGTCGGACGAGCGTCCATCCAATTTGGATGTCCGTCCAGTTCTTCAGTTGATCAGACGAGCGTTTGGACTTCCAGACGCCCGTCTAGCTCAATTTCTAGGCAGACGCCCGTCCAGTTTTCTGGACGTCCGTCTGTTCCCCTGTCTTAACTAATTTTATTTCTTTTTTCTTTTCTTAGGCTTTAATTCTTAGTTTTTAGGTTTCAACCACCTGATTTTGGTTCGGTTTATGCAAACTCGAAGTCAAAAGGGACCATTACTTTATACCCCTGACTTAGAGCGGACCATAGTCCGGCCAAACAGGCGGAAAATCCGTTCTGCGGCTCCTTCTGAAGAAACGGATCAAGATTTGGAGGATCGTTTAGCCGAAGAATTCGAAAACTTCATAATTATGGCTGCTGAAGATAGACGTACGTTAGCAGACTACGCCATGCCAAGCAAAGTCAAAGTCAACCCGGCTATTGTTATCCCAGCCATAACTGCACAGACCTTCGACCTAAAGCCGGGACTTATTCAGATGATGCATCACGCATCTATCTTCCACGGTTATCAGTCAGAAAATCCCCATACTCACTTACATACATTCTTAGAGATATGCGGTACTACACGCATTCAAGGAGTAAGTGAGGATGCTATAAAACTAAAACTGTTCCCATTTTCTTTAAAGGGAGAAGCTAAAGAGTGGTATACATCTCTCCCCGCTGAATCTATTACCACCTGGTCTGAACTTGAAAAAGAATTTTTAAGTCAATATTTCCCACCTTCAAAGACAGCCCAGTGTTTAAACGAGATATTCACTTTCTATCAGAAAGAGAATGAATCCTTTTTTGAGTGTTGGAAAAGATTCAAGTCTCTGCTTAGAAAGTGTCCCCACCATGGCTTGCCACTGGAAAGGCAAGTCAACACTTTCTTTAGTGGATTGACCGAGCTTACAAAAGGCATGGCCAATAGTTCATCTGGTGGGGCGTTTTTGAAGAAAACGCCTGATGAGGGGTGGGCACTGTTCGAGGACATTGCCAAATATAACTATGTTCCCTCTTATCAAGCCATTCAAGCACCTCCTCCTCCTAAGGTTGAGGAAGTGAACATGCAAAGTTTGATCTCCATGATGCAGAGGCAGATGGCAACTTCTCAAGTTTCGAATCAGATGAATCAAACTTCTTCCTTTCCACAGAACCCTCAGGTTCTGTATTGTGAGAGCTGCTGTCGGACTGGCCACATGACTGGCCAGTGTCAATTCAATCCCCCTGCACCTTATCAAGAGAATGATGTTCATGATTATGGACAGTATAATCAAGTCACATGTCAGAATTGTGACGAGGTGGGGCACACATCTAGATTTTGTCCTATGAACGGACAGAGTGCTGAAGTAAATGCATTCTATAGCCAGAACAATCAAATGTTTAATCAATTTTCTGGCCAGAATAATCTTAAAAACCAAGGGTTCAATCAATCTTCAAGTTTCAATCAAAATTCTAATTTCAATCAGAATCAAAAATTCAATAGAAACCCTGGTGATGGGTATAAATAATTCCACCACCTCAACAGTAGGAATCAGCCCACTGTGGCCACCCTCCGGAATGACAAAAGAGATCGCAAAAGGGGCGGCCACTGTGTCTCACCTCGCCGCGACCAAAACATTTGCGGTCCCAGGCAAGTAGCAGATCCTGTGAATCTCATCCAGGCAAGTCAAGAGGGGTCGCCAGGGGGGCGAGGCCAAAGAGGGCTTGCTCCTTGCGACCTCAGAGAGATGGCCGCCGATTGATCCAGATCTTTTCCCCACTTGTAACTTAGATATTTCGTCTTGCTTAGTATCTAAGTAAAACCTAGCTATTAGTAAAATATCTAAGAGATTGCTTATTCCCTAAGTTATCCACCTCTATAAAAGGGGTGGTCATTGTAAACTAAAAAGGATGAGATATATGAAATACTCACTATATTTGCAAGCCAAAGCTCTCTCCATTCTAGCTCTCTCCATACCACCACCCGCCGGAGTAACGCTACACCTTAAATACAGCCAGATATCCACCATCCAAACACCGCAAGGACACCCGTGACGATTTAGACATCTTCAGTTGGCTCCGTTACCGGGAAACGATTGTGTAAAAAATCACCTAGAGCTCTTATTCACGAGGAGATAATCTTACAAAGAAAGTCCTCAAACTGCCTTTCTTTCTTCCCTTTACCAAAGAAATCGCTCAAAAAGCCACCCCGCGAGAGATGGCCGGAAGTAAAGGGCATCTAACACCCCAAACCCCCGCAAAAGGTACTATGCTACATCAAGCTCGTGGGGAAGGCGCGGGAGAAACGCTAGACAATCTCCCCGCGAAGGAGAAGGATCCCGAGAGGGGTCTTAGCACCCGCGATGCTCGAAATGTCATTAATCAAAAAACCAAGTCGAAAGAGGCTATTGTTGCCCTGGATGGAACTCGCGAGAGAGAGGTCACGGCAAAGCCAAAGATCGATCCCGAAATACAACCGGGCTTTCGGGAGGACCCGAGAGGTCGCCGAAATGAGGGAATACGCCGAGTACGCCGAAACTATGTATCTCACCAATTCCCGCCGGTGGCTAAGGGCCGGCCCCTATGACGATTCGACCCCAGAATCCTCCCAGAAACGAAATCCCTCTTGCAGTCGCAGACCAGGGCCGCCAGAGCCAAATTCAGCAAATCGACGTAGAGGAGAGCGTGCACTCTTCAGGTCGCTATGGACCGAGGAAAGAAATTCCACGAACCTCGGCCCCCCAAGATCGCGACCATCAAAAAGGAAAGAGGATCGACAAAGGGTCCGCGTTTAATAGGTTGGGTGAGAAGGACAAGGCTTTAGCCCCAAGTCGTCTCAGCCTTCCTAGAGAAGAGATGCCCATCCAGCAGGATAGACACGCACAAGATGCCCGCACAATTATCAGGGAAAAGAGGGCCCGCCAAGAGGGATCACAAAATCATAGGGAATCATATTCACAAAAAGCGAGCTGACAACAGTCAGTGGCCCTATGGAGATACCCCTCATTCTAAAGGTGGGGGTGAACGACAAGCACGACGTCAACCGAGTAATGGTCGACACGGGGGCCGGCCGCGACGTCATCTATTTCGACCGTTTAAAACGAGATCGGATTCGGGGAGGCCAAGTTAAAACCCTACCTTGGGGTCCTCGAAGGTTTTACCAACGACACAGTACGGGTCAAAGGCACGATCGACCTCAATATCATTTTGGGCGACTATGAGCCCTGTAGAACGGAGATAATAACTTTCTTGGTAATCGACCTGCCCTCTTACTACAACATGATTTTGGGAATCCCAGCTATGAAGAAGTTCCAAATGGTGGCGTCCGTTCCCCACCAACGGGTCAAATTTCACGTAGGGGAAGAAGTTGGGGTCGCCATCGGCCGACTGGAGCTTTCCTCGACTATATGACCAAAAACACGGGGTCGACTCTAAGCGACCCCGGCGGATGGTCTTAACACGGCTACGGATCGATTGCTATGATGAAAGAAATCTCGGAGAAGGCCGTAGAGGTAGAAACATTGCAAGTTCGGGACGAGCCCGACTTCACCGCCGAAGACGAGTTGATCGAGGTTATAACAAACGACAAATATCCCGATCAAAAGATAAAAATAGGATCGAGAACTACCGAGGAAGAAAGGGAGGAACTGATCGAGCTTCTGAAAGCAAACTTGGACGCATTCGCCGGGAGGTAACGATATGAGAGGTGTGGAATCGGAGGTCGCCTTGCATAACTTGAGTGTCGATCCCAACTTCGAGGCCAATACAACAAAGGGCGCGTCAATTCTCTACGAAAAGGAGGTCGCGATAAAAATTGAGGTCGAGAAACTTTTAGCAGCAGGCATAATCAAAGAGCTTCAATATCCCACCTGGCTGGCAAATGTAGTAATGGTGAAAAAACACAACGGCAAGTGGCGGATGTGCGTCGACTTCACCGATCTAAACAAAGCTTGCCCAAAGGACCCCTATGCGCTCCCTCGAATCGATAAAATGGTGGATGGGATCGCGGGTTTTGAAACCTTAAGCTTTCTGGACGCCTACTCCGGCTACCACCAGGTCAAAATGGCCGATGAAGATAAGGAGCTGACGGCCTTCAGGGCCGCCGGCGGGCTATATTACTATGAGATGATGCCGTTTGGCCTAAAGAACGCGAGGCTCAACCTATCGAGAGAATGGTAAACGAGTTTTTAGCACGCGATAGGCAAGAACATGGAGGCCTACATTGATGACATGGTCGTGAAATCAAGTCGCCAAGATCACCCGGAGGACCTTCGCGAAACCTTTGCAAACGTGAAGAATCACTCAATGAAACTAAACCCTACGAAATGCACTTTTGGGGTCCGGGGGGGGAATTTCGGGCTTTATGGTAAGTCAAAGGGGGATCGAGGCAAATCCCGAAAAAATCGAGGCCCTGGTCAACATGAGCGAGCCTACCGGTATTAAAGAAGTACGGCGGCTCAACGGCGGGATCACGGCTTTGGGTAGGTTTGTCTCGAAATGCGAGAAAGAAGTCCGCCTTTCTTCAAAATTCGAAAGGGGCCGGTACCTTCTCTTGGACAACGGAATGCTCCCGAGGCATTTAAAGACCTCAAAGAATACTTATCAAGACCACCGTTGCTAACCAGCCCGAGGCTCGGGGACACTCGTTTTTATATTTGGCGGCCTCGGATAGGGCCGTAGCCGCGGCACTTGTAAAAGAGGAGGGAGGCTCGCGAGAAGCCGCTTTTTATGTTTCCAAAGCTCTAAGCCCCGTTGAAAGTCGTTATTTTAATATAGAAAAGTTGGCTTATTGTGTTGTTATAGCGCCCGCAAATTAAGGGCTTACTTTTCATCGCACACCATCGTAGTATTATCAAATGCATCGCTAAGACAGTTCTTCACAAGCCGGACCCGTCCGGTCGATTGCTCCGATGGGCCATCGAGCTCACCGAGTTCGATATCCGATATGAGCCCCGGAAGGCCAAAGGCCCGGCTCTCCCGCATTTCATAGCGAAACAAGCTTCAACGAAGAGGTGAAAGAGCGCTCTACGCTCCGAACGCGACCAAGATAGGGTCACCACAGAGGACGAGCCTATCAGGCCAAGTCACTGTTGGCAGCTCTACGTTGATGGCTCCGCTAATCACAAAGGATGTGGCGCGGGAATAATCCTGTTAGAGCCGGGCACATCAGAAGAAATTGAGCAGGCTCTGAGATTTGATTTCACCGCCTCTAACAACCAGGCAGAATACGAGGCCGTCATTGCTGGGTTGAAACTCGCCAAAGCCATGAAAGTCGAAAGTATACAAGTATTTTGCGATTCACAGTTGGTGGTGAATCAAATCAATGGATCATTTGGCATTCATTGCGAAATTTTACAAAGGTATATTAACCTCGTCAAAAGACTCGAAAGCAGCTTCGCATATTGTCAATTCAAAAATATCCCTCGAGAGGACAATCATAGGGCGGACTACTTATCCAAATTAACCGGCGAAGACGCGTCGTGCGAACCCGAAAGATCATGGTCGAACATCTATCGGAACCCGCCATCTCCCGGGACGAGATCATGGATTTCCAACCCAAGTAACACTTGTTGGGTCGACATCATGAAGTCTTATATTGAGTTAGGAGAGCTTCCGAGCGACCCTTGCGAAGCTAGGGCCTTAGTAAGAAGGGCCGCAAGATATACGATTATGGACGACGTGCTTTACCGTCATTCATT
Organism: Gentiana straminea; assembly: GCA_036785695.1. NCBI lineage: Eukaryota > Viridiplantae > Streptophyta > Magnoliopsida > Gentianales > Gentianaceae > Gentiana > Gentiana straminea. The sequence continues at coordinate 1,351,931 of JAVUPR010000326.1, read as the reverse complement.
CTCGAAACCCCTTCTGCGATGCGTACGACCTGAGGAGGTAACGGGAATCCTAACAGAGCTACATGAGGGAATGTGCGGCGGCCATTTCTCCAATCGAACACTAGCGCGAAGGTACTTCTAGCCGGATATTATTGGCCAAAATTAGATGAAGACGCCAAAGCTCATACCCGCGCATGTGATACTTGCCGAGAGGTTCGCAAATATCCCCGGCTACCCTCAGTCGAACAAAGCATAGTGGTAGCTGCCTGGCCTTTCGACATGTGGGCAATCGACCTCATCGGACCTTTGAAGAAGGGTCGCTCAGGTTGCGAGTACGTGGTCGTCGCGGTGGATTATTTTACTAAATGGGTCGAGGCTAAGGCCTTGGTAAAAACCAATACCCGGGACATAACATACTTTTTGCTCGATCAAATATGGACGAGATTTGGCGTTCCGAGAGTGATGGTTTCCGATCACGGACCTCAATTCAGAGACGAATTCGACAGATTCTGTGAAGAGAACAATGTTAAACATTGGCAATCATCCGTGTGCTACCCGCAAGGAAATGGGCAAGCCGAAAATGCCAACAAACAGGTCCTAAGTGTGTTAAAGAAGAGCCTGGGTGAGAAGGCAGGCCACTGGCCGGATCACCTTCCAGCGGCTCTATGGGCACTCAGGACGTCGCGAAAAATCACAATGAGGGAAACTCCTTTTGCTTTAACATATGGGTCTGAGGCTATGGCACCTGTGGAAATGGCCTTACCAAGCCCTAGGGTCGTTTTTTACAGCGAGGTCAATAACACAGCGGCGCGTAAACTCGAGCTCGATCTAGTAGAGGAGCGGCGCATCCAGGCATACAGTCGTCTGGTCAACTATAAACAGGCGGCAAAGCGTCATCACGACAAACGTATTCGCAATCATCACTTCGCCGTCGGAGATTACGTTCTACAAAAAAGACAAGCCACGGGCCACGAAGCGAAAAAAGGAAAGCTATCGGAAAACTGGGAGGGCCCCCTACGGATTTCGCGAGTTATCAAAAAGGGGACGTACATGCTAAGTGACAAGGAGGGCCGCGAGTATAATAGGCCATGGCATGCAGACAATCTGAAAAAATACTATATGTAACGAGCCAATTCAAATAAAGCTGTTCTTCCAAATTGTATTTACATTCTTGTCTTTTCGTCATCAGCAAAAAAAAAAAAAAAAAAAAAAAAAAAAAAAAAAAATGACGATGAAAAGTTTTTTCAAACATATCGATCAAGCCTGGACAAACTTCCATCAACTGCAGGATGGTTATCTTCCTCCGATCACATGTGTGGAGGTCCAAAAACGGCATCATGCTTGCAAAGGGCTCCACCGGATAAGTTTTTTCAAACATATCGGTCGAGTGTATGGAAGGGGACCCTGGCGCCACTGCATAATTTGGATATCAGCGATGCGAAAGGCATGCGGCGACCAGTACCACGGCGACCTTGAACCGCCGAGCACGCATATCTTAGTGCCTCGCGATGGATCAACACTCCCGCCTATATCCACTCGATGGTCGCGAATGGCGTGCGAAGGAGCGCTTCGCTCTCACTAACAACATCGGCATCGGCGGTGATAAGAGCGCGGGAATTTATAAACTTCTTCCACTCACGGTCGCCGCGAGAGAGGTCGGACGCGATCACTCCCAAAGACCAAACCCGCGATTCTCGGGGAACACGCTCGCACATTGCAATACCCGGACGAATCGCCTATTTTCCTCATCCGCAAGGTCCCGGGCGATCTCATAATGGGAGGAGGGATTTATGGCGGGTATGTTAAAAACTTGGTTAATTCTCTCCGGAGTAAAGATAACGGGGACACCCCGGAGAGAAATGCTTGCTCACGGTCCCGCCGTAGGCTACCTCGGACAACACGGAATAAAATTCCCGTATCATGGTAACATTAACCGCTCCCAGAGGCTCAGCAATAAATTCCCACCAAACCGGAGAGCCGAACGCGCGCATGGAGCCGTCTTCTATTCGTTGTTCATTTAAGCCCCTCTCCCTCATAATATCACGCCACTCAAAGTAATCCCAGAAATAATCCTTGGATACGGGGGAGGCAGTGGTGAAAAAAGGGGAAACATCCCGGATGGGACGAGCTTTGAATATCCGAACCTGGCTGCTTTCCCCTGGATGAGACATAGAGTTTGGAGGATAAATAGTGAAGAGGATAATGAACGATTGAGGGAAGAAAGCAAACTCAGTATGAGGCAAGAGGTAAAGTGAGTTCCAAAATAACCCCTTTTTATACCAGAGAAGGGGTATAATCAACGGTTGGGATTAACTGGATCCTAGGGCCAGATATGCAAACGACCCGAAGACCAAGGCAACAGGAGCGCCAGACCATAAAGAGACCGAAATTTATGGCTACAGTTACAACTGACACCTAGTCATTAGGGGTCATAACTCTGCGCTAATGACACAGTCAAAGGCTGCTCTAACAGGCTCTATCTTCTGGCAAAAGCACTGCTCAATAAGGCCGCTGAAACTTTGCAAAATTAGCGTCGCGTAGCGACTATGGTTAGAACGAGACGACGACGTTTCATGACAGATCGACGCCGCCAAATTATTGGGCATCCTCGCACAAATCAAGAAAGCACGAAAAAATAAAATAACCCGTCACGGCCCTCGCGAAAGGCCGCCGGATCGAATCGGCGACAAGAAAAGCCAAGTTGTATAAATTGAAAAAATGCGAAAAATAAATTGTCAAGCTATTACAAATCAAGATTCACTCAAATCACAAAGTAAATAGTCAAAGTTACAAATCAAATTTTCAAAGAGCTCGCAAAAGTCCAAGAAATCTAGAGAGCATGCGGAGTAGGCGGGGTGTCGATAAACTCGTCGCCTTGCTCGGAGGGCGGCGGCTTCTTCAACGTCTCAAAATTCACAGATTGACAGGAGCGGGATCCCAAACAGGCTCGCCACGTTTAAGCGTTCGGTCGAGAATCGAGGTAATGAGCTCGCTTGCATGGGGGATTTCCGGGTGAAAGGCCACTAAATTGGGATGACCTTGATGCGTGTTCACCCACCGCAAGATATCCTCCGAGTGATGTGCCCCCCGCCTCGATCGGCCCGGATACGGCGAGCTAGGTGACTAAAGCCCTGGTCAAAGCTATTCTCTATAAGGTCGAAGAAGTCATCCGAATTCTTGTAGGCAGCGACGGCCCCAGACTTGGCCTCCTCGACAGCCTCAGCCGTTTTCTTCGCAGCTTCCTCCATAGCTTTCTCAGCAGCCTCTTTGGCAGCCGTCTCCGCCTCAGCAAGCTTAACCCTCAACGCGGCGATCTCCTCCTGCGCCCCCGCATAATCCTTTGTCAAAGATGCAACTTTCTCATTGATCTCAGCATCCAATCTAGAGTGCTCCTCCATGATTGCCTTCATCTTCTCCACCTCGCCAGCCGCATGTTTAGCTTTCTTTTCGGCGGTAACCCTCGCCTTATCAGTCGCTCCCAGCTGCGTCGTCACTTTCCTCACCTCTGCATCGCGCCTCTCAGCGGCCTCAAGTACCCTGTTTAAACGAGCACCGAGCTGTGGAAAACAGGGGATGATTAGCAACAAAAAAAAAAAAAAAAAAAAAAAAAAAAAAAAAAAAAAAAACTGGTCTTACCAGAGAAGCTGCAATCCCAAACTGGCCGCTCAAATCTCTGATTTCAGCAATCTCATCTTGAGGCGGAGAATCGTCTTGAGCCGCAAAGCGGGCTAATATGCCCCGGCCAATCTCCACTTGAACATGATCAGGATAACCGAGAGGGATCGGCCCAAGAGGAATCACGTCAGCAATTGCTTCACCAACCCGGCGAGCTTTGGATAGGTCAAGATCCCGGGTAAAGCTCGGATCCAACCACGGGGCCTCTTTCCCGCAGTAACCTCGGGGCAAAGTCCTTTGCGGCGCCGTCTCGCCGGGTGCGCTCTTCTCCACGGGAGTTTCAACCTCTTCAAGATGCGCCGGGCCGGGAGCGGACCGTTTGGGTTGGCGATCATCCTTCGCCTTCTCTCGGTTGAGGTCGCTTCGTGCCGTGCGACTCTTTAGTAGGGGGATGAGTCTTTTTTGAGGCACCAGCCTGACCTGGGCCCGCAACAACGGCAGAGGAAGTCGCAACAAGGGCAGAAGAGGTCGCAGCTTCCGGGTTATGTGTCTCTTCGACAATCGAGGCGTCTACAGTTCGGGGCACCATCCCTAGAGCTTTCTTCAAAGCCTCCTGTCGAGCACTGGCCGCCTTATCTGCCTCCGCATTAAGCTTGTTTCGGTGAGCCCTGCGAGCATTTGGATCCATACCTACAAAAAGAGAGCGGTTTAGAACCCAGGAAAACAAAATGAGCATTTACAAATAAATACAAGTGGACAAAGAAAGTTACAAAGCGGCCTAAGTATAGGATCGCCCCCACATTCCAAACATTCAGAGGGGAAACATTTGTTGATATGACAACCCCCAATCCAGTCCGGATCGCAGCTCTCAGGACCCATTCGTACCATGGGCACGGCATTCCCTCTGCCCACCAGGCCCGCCATGCATACAAAGGGCTCGGCCAGATCAAGAAGATCAACCCAGGAAACATTTCTCCGAGATGGCGCCGCCCCGTCCGACCGAATCAACGTCATCGCCCCTTTACGTAGCGCCGCTCACTCACGGGGGGTCAAAGAGTATAAGCGTGGATTTGCCTCCACGAACTCCCCGCCCTAGGAAAAGGCCGGCCCTACCTTCGACTCAACTTTCAATACCCGCCGCCCCCATTTGTGAAACTTATTGGGAAGTGGGAACAAGAGGCCGGGGAGTCTGCGACCTCAAAGAGACCTGCCCAGGAATAGACGTCGCACAGAAGGAATAAAATTGCCCCAGTAAAGTTAACGTCGGCTCGATCTTCAGAATCCGGCACATAACGATGAAGGCCATCAACGGATAATAGCCCCGACGGCAAAATCGTAGGAAGCGCTTCCATCTCCTTGCGATCTTCACAAAGAAAGGATCGAAAGGCGGCCTCAGACCCGCACACAAATGATGGAAATGGAGGATAAGGGTGTCCTCGGAGCGATGCGCGCCTACATAATCCTTATGGTCCCCGGGTTTAAATTTATCGGACTCCTTCCCATAATCGAAAAAAGAAAACCGATACACGCTGGTGTCGATTCCGAATATGCGATTAATGGTCCTGTTGAGATCGCTGCTCTTGCACAGTCGGGACCATTTCTTGTCAACGTCCTTCTCATACGCCGCCACGATCGCAAACTCTCGCATAGCTTCGGGATTATTAGGACGAGAACTCTTCGGCTGGGAATCGGCCGCGGCGGCCTCACCAACTGTCATGGTTTGGCTCGCGCTTTTCCTTTTCTTCGCTTTTCGCAGGCATCCGCATATCCTTCCGGGGCAATTCCGCATTTTCGTCCTCACCGGACCCCATTAACTCATGAACTCGCGGCGTCCCGAACATAAGCTTCGTCATGGTCGGGAGCGCCGCTAGTACTCGGGACCGCAGTTTGTCCTTCGATCGGGAAAGCGATTTCTTCAGCCCCACGAGCTGTTGGAGACTTTTGAGCCCGCGCCTTCTCCTTAAGGCTCACTCTACGCGGCGGATTTCGGGCAGAGATGAAGGCCTCCAACTCAAAAGGGTCGACATCCATATGAGCGACCTCATCAGCGGTAATCTCGCCAATATCTGCGCGACTACTTTCCACTTCAACCTCGTCCAACAGATCGCCAACTGAGGCAGGCGGATAGTACGGGGTCATCCTCGCATAATCGTAAATCTCCCTTTCCGTAGAGTCGTCGCCAGAATAGTCTTTCCCCGACATCCCGCAAAAACAAGGGAGGAAAAAGGTGGAGCTTTCGGACCGGTATAATAATAAATTAGCCCGGAAGGTGATCGCACCCACTTCAATACCGCCTCCTCCGTTTTTACAAGAGATCGCAAATAAAATTACAGAGGATAGCGGGGAGCGGGTGAAACCCCAATTTTCCCAGGAAAGCTATAATCTCTCCCCAGGAAAAATCCCCGTTTTTAATCGAAAACAAGGCGATGTTGCATCTCCGTTGCAAAAAGAATGACAAAATTGATATATATGGAAAAACAAGGCGGGGATGGATGAATAAACGAGTTAACAAGAAGGATTTCTTACCCGATTTGCCGAGAAAGATTGGAAAACCGCGTGAAAACCGGGAAATACTCAAAGAGGTGGCCGGAATCCTCAAAAGAACCGCCGTGAAATCCTAGAACCACCGCAGGAACGCAGTATGAACCTTCAAAGCTCTGCCAGAAACTTGAGAATTCTAAAAACAACAAACAAACGAGAAAATGAGAAACACTAAAAGTGTGAAGGGTGAGAAGCGAAAGCTTTATATAGGCAAGGGGGCCACGATCGAACGGTTGGGAACGCTTCATCCAACGGTTCAGATTAGGACGGCAGTTGTCAGTTTTGGAATACGAAAAGGCGTCCCATCAGTACCCACGTACAACTACCTAGGCAGTTGCTGAAACGGCCGTATCACTCCGCAGAAAAAGACCTGGAGGGCTGACGTCAGCCGCGATTGACGGCCTCGCCTCGCAAAAACAGGCCCAAAGTTACCTTGAGGTCGCTTGCTTTGAAAGCACGGCCCTTAGAGAACAAGTCGCATCAGACGACAAGGTCGCAAAAACAGGCCCAAAGTTACCTTGAGGTCGCTTGCTTCGAAAGCACGGCCCTTAGAGAACAAGTCGCATCAGACGACAAGGTCGCAAAAACAGACCCAAAGTTACCTTGAGGTCGCTTGCTTTGAAAGCACGGCCCTTAGAGAACAAGTCGCATCAGACGACAAGGTCGCAAAAACAGACCCAAAGTTACCTTGAGGTCGCTTGCTTTGAAAGCACGGCCCTTAGAGAACAAGTCGCATCAGACGACAAGGTCGCAAAAATAGACCCAGAGTTGCTTTGAGGTCGCATGTTTTGAAAGCACGGCTCTTAGCGAACAAGTCGCATCAGACGACAAGGTCGCAAAAAATAGACCCAGTTACTTTGAGGTCGCTTGCTTTGAAAGCACGGCCCTAAGTGTACAAGTCGCATCCGACGATGAGGTCATAAAAGTGTTGATAATTACTCCATCCTTCATATCCCCAGGGAATGTCATTAAAGCACGGAGTAGGGGGCCATTGATGGGTATAAATAATTCAACCACCTCAACAGTAGGAATCAGCCCACTGTGGCCACCCTCCGGAATGACAAAAGAGATCGCAAAAGGGGCGGCCACTGTGTCTCACCTCGCCGCGACCAAAACATTTGCGGTCCCAGGCAAGTAGCGCATCCCGTGAATCTCATCCGGCAAGTCAAGAGGGGTCGCCGGGGGGCGAGGCCAAAGAGGGCTTGCTCCTTGCGACCTCGCAGAGAGATGGCCGCCGATTGATCCGCATCTTTTCCCCACTTGTAACTTAGATATTTCGTCTTGCTTAGTATCTAAGTAAAACCTAGCTATTAGTAAAATATCTAAGAGATTGCTTATTCCCTAAGTTATCCACCTCTATAAAAGGGGTGGTCATTGTAAACTAAAAAGGATGAGATATATGAAATACTCACTATATTTGCAAGCCAAAGCTCTCTCCATTCTAGCTCTCTCCATACCACCACCCGCCGGAGTAACGCTACACCTTAAATACAGCCAGATATCCACCATCCAAACACCGCAAGGACACCCGTGACGATTTAGACATCTTCACCTGGTTTTCCTCAGAACCAGAATTCCAATTTTTCCAATTCTAATCAAAGGTTCAATCAGAATTGGCCCGCCAATTCAAATCATGCTGTCCAAAGTCGGCCCAGCCAGCCCTATTCTCAAAATTTCCAAAACTCTCAAGGCCCCTCCCAATCTAACAATCTTGAAGCTGAATTGGAGGAGCAAAATAAAAGTATCCAACTCCTGATGAGTACAAATAAGAACCTTGAGAGGCAAATCGGGCAACTGGCTGAATAGTTAGCTTCAAGACCCCCAGGGCAACTGCCCAGTTTCACTGAGAAAATTCCAAAGGGCGGTCAAGTTGCTCAAACCGACTTGAACAATGGCCAATGTACTGACCTCGTACCATCAATTCCATACGGTAGAGAGGAGGCCAGTGCAATGAATCTAAGAAGCGGTACTCAAGTTAGTGGTCCTTCCCACCAGGGAAACCACTAGCCCCTCCTACCATTGATAGGGCAGGAGGGGAAGCTGAGCACCTACACTCCCCTTGGCCGAAAGAGATAACTCAGGTGGCTGATCCCTTCAGAGGTGAAAAAACTAGAAGTCCTCAGGTGGCTGATCCCCTGAGGAGTGAAGAATCAAGTGGAAGTCAGGAGGCTGATCCCCTGACTAATAAAAAGATTGAAAAAGCTGTTCGGTGGAAGGATCTGGAAGACAAAGCTGTCAGTGCATCTTCGAAGAAAGTCTTTTCTGAGAATGATCTGAAAAAGCTTCCATTTCCACCAAGAAAGAGAAACATCCCTTTGAGTGAAGATAAGAAGTATGAAAAGGTGCTGAATCTTTTGAAAAATACTCAGGTGAATCTTTGATTATCAGAGGTCTTGGTTGAAATGCCTAAGTATACAAAATTTATCAAGGATGTTGTTTCTTCAAAAAGGAAGTTGTCAGACATGGAGAGGCTGATTGGTGAGGATTGTTCAATGATCAATTATGAAAACCTACCAACCAAGAGAGGTGACCCTGGAAAGTTCGTGCTTACAGTGTCAATGGGAGGCCTGGTCTTCCCAAACTCTTTGTGTGACCTGGGTGCATCTATAAGCCTCATGCCATTGTCAGTGTGCAAACAGCTAGGTTTAATTGATCTTCTAGAACCCACTACCATGAATTTGCAATTCGCTGATAGATCTTCTAAGAAAGCAGTGGGAATCTTAAAAGACATACTAGTTCAAATTGATAGATTTACCTTTCCCGTTGACTGGTACGTCCTAGACATTGAAAAAGATGAAAATGTCCCCCGATACTTGGAAGACCCTTTTGTCTACTAACAGAGCCCTCATTGACTGCGATGGTGGGCGAGTGACGATACGAGTTGGTGATCGTAGAAGTAAGCTATAATGTCTCCGCATCCATTAAAGTACCCTCCGGTCCGCCAACCGGCTTTTCCATTGAGGATTCGTTTGATGACTTCAATGACCACATGGAAAAGCAAGTCATGGTCGTCGCAACCGAATTTGAGCGATTGGTTGATAATTTGAATAATCATGGTGTGGTAAGTCTAGAGCGAGTTAGAAGCCGAAATTGAGGATGAGTTATTGAAAGGAGAAGCTTTGGCAGTGGGACCACTAAGTAAACTCAGCGATGTTGAGTTAAAAAGTGGAGAACTTAAATCAAGTTTAGAAGACCCCCCTGCAGATTTGGTGTTGAAGCCGTTGCCTAAACATCTTAAGTATGTGTTTCTAAGAGAATGTGACAAGCTTCCTTTGATTATATCTGCCAAGCTGTCTCGTTTAGAGGAAATGAAATGAATCAACGTCTTGAGAAAGAATGAGAAAGCCTTTGGGTGGCAAGTAGGAGATATCAGAGGGATATCTCCTGACATCTGTATGCATAAGATCAAGACTAATGAGGGTGCGAAATGTGTTAGACAGCCCCAGAGGAGGCTCAACCCTCATATGCAAGAGGTGGTTAAGAAAGAAATCATCAAACTTCTGGACATGGGAATCATTTATGCCATCGCTGATAGTGAATGGGTTTCCCCAACTCAGGTAGTTCCCAAGAACGGTGGAATTACGATTGAGAAGAATGAGAAGGGAGAGGAAATAGCGTTGAGACTTGTCACTGGTTACAGAGTCTACATCGATTATAGAAAGCTCAACGAAGTAACCATGAAAGATCACTTTCCCCTTCCATTCATTGACCAGATGCTTGAGCGTCTGGCAGGGCACGCATTCTACTGCTTCCTGGATGGATATTCAGGATACTTTCAGATACCCATTGATCCAGCTGACCAAGAAAAGACCACTTTCACCTGCCCTTATGGTACATTCGCTTACAGGCGAATGCCATTTGGTCTCGGCAATGCCCCAGCCACATTTCAAAGATGTATGCTGGCTATTTTTTACGGGCTCGTAGAAAAGTGTATGGAAATCTTTATGGACGATTTTTCAGTCTTTGGTCAGTCCTTCGATGATTGTCTTGACAACCTTGACCAGGTCTTATCCAGATGTGTGGAAAAGAACTTAGTTCTGAATTGGGAAAAATGCCATTTTATGGTAGATGAGGGAATAGTTCTGGGCCACAAAATCTCCGCCAAAGGTATAGAAGTTGACAGGGCAAAAGTAGAAGCTATCGAGAAGATGAGTTATCCTAAAAATGTGCGCGAAATCAGAGGTTTTCTTGGACATGTCGGTTTCTACAGAAGATTCATTCAAGAGTTCTCCAAGATAGCCAAGCCCCTGTCTACTTTACTTAAGGAAGACGTTGAGTTCGACTTTGATGAGAGTTGCAAGCAGGCGTTTGAGGAGCTTAAGAACCGTTTAATCTCTTCTCCAATTCTTATATCGCCTGACTGGAATCTACCTTTTGAGCTTATGTGCGACGCATCAAACTATGCAGTTGGTGCTGTTTTAGGACAAAGAATCAAAGGGAAATTCTAGTCAATCTATTACGCCAGTCACACATTGAATCCCTCTCAAGTTAACTATACTACTACTGAAAAGGAATTATTGGCCGTAGTCTTTGCTATGGACAAGTTTCGTAGTTACTTGTTAGGAGCTCAAGTGATTGTGTGGACTGATCACGCTGCTTTGCGATATCTGATGACGAAGAAAGAGGCCAAACCGTGCCTACTGCGTTGGATACTGACCCTACAAGAGTTTGACGTTCAAATTAAAGACAAAAAGGGCAGTGAAAACGTCGTGGCGGATCATGTTTCGAGAATGTTAAGTGAGGAAAAGGATGACCCTGACGATATAGATCTTTACTTTCCTCTAGAAAACATTATGCTTATCGATGGCTGCGCTCCAGATGTTCCATGGTATTCTTCCATTGTTAATTACCTTCATTCCCGATATCTTGATCCAGAATTGTCCTATCAGGAGAAGAAAAAGTTCTTCTCTGATTTGAAATCTTTCGTTTGGGATGAACCTTATCTGTTTAAGGTCTCTAAAGATAGTCTGCTTAGAAGATGTGTTCCAGAATCTGAGCAGCGCGATATTGTTGAGCAGTACCACAGTGGACCCACTGGAGGTCACTTTGGTCCTTGGAAAACCGTTGCTAAGATCTTTCAATCCGGCTTTTATTGGCCCACAATCTTTAAAGATACAGAAGCTTTCTGTAAAGCGTGTGATAGATGCCAAAGAACCGGTACTCTGACAAGGCGTTTTGACATGCCTTTGACACCCATCTTAGAATGCGAAGTCTTTGATGTATGGGGCATCGATTTTATGGGACCATTCCCATCATCTTGTGGCAATAAATACATCTTAGTCTGCGTGGATTACGTGTCGAAATGGGTGGAGGCTCAAGCCACTTCTCACAATGATCATAAGACGGTCATGAAATTCTTAAAGAAGAACATCTTCGTGAGATTTGGATGTCCACGTGCCTTGATCAGTGATGAAGGAACGCATTTCTGCAACCGACCCCTAGAGAAAGTTCTTGAAAAGTATGGTGTTCGCCACAAGACTGGTACACCATACCATCCTATGACTAGTGGTCACGTCGAAAGAAGCAACCAAAGCATTAATAAAATCCTAGAAAAAACGGTCAACAGTCATAGAAAAGACTGGAGTTTGAAATTGGATGATGTACTATGGGCGTACAGAACCGCCTATAAGACTCCTATGGGTACATCTCCATATCAAATGGTTTATGGTAAGCCATGTCATCTGCCAGTCGAGTTAGAGCATAGAGCTTATTGGGCTACAAAGTTTCTGAACTTCGATTCCCAATCTTGTGGTAAGCATCGACTGCAACAGTTGCATGAGTTGGACGAATTCAGACTCCAGGCCTACGAAAGCGCCAGGATCAGCAAAGATAAGATGAAACTCCTCCATGACGCCAAGATTAGGAAGAGAGAATTTCACGTCGGGGAACAAGTTCTTCTGTATAATTCCAGGTTACATCAGTTTCCTGGAAAGTTAAGGACACGATGGTCCGGTCCCTTTGAGATTCCCCAAATTATTCCTGGAGGTGTTTTAGAACTACGAGGTTATGGTGACCAACCATTTCGAGTAAATGGTCAAAGGTGTAAGCACTACATTGGTGAACCCAAGGAAAAGCCTTTGATTGTTCGTTTCCTCGATATCCTCGGGTGTGGTACTAAAGAAGTCGAAGGATTTGATGAGTTTTCACCCGACCTGTTTTCAGAGGATGACGGTAGTGGTCGATCTGAAGAAATTCTAGCAGGTAGTTGGGATATGGAAGAGTTTGAGAGGGAGCCTAAGCTGAAACGTCATCAGAATACTCAGAAGAAGAAGAAGAAGAAGTCGACCATGGGGCAGTTTAAACGTATTTGGAAAGCCATCAAAGATTTCACCCCATGTGTTAGATGCTGTTTCTGCAGCCACACTACTGATCAAAGCTTACACGAGGTAGTGGCTAGCAGAAAAGTTAAATGGCCTGATCCAGGCTAAGCTTAAACAGTGTCGAGCTAACGACATTAACCAAAAGCGCCACTAGGAGGCATCCTAGATATCGTTATCTTTAGTTGCTTTTGTTTTATACTCTTTATTGCTTTAGTTGTTTATGTTTTTAGCCTTATTAAGCTTTTGTCTGTATCTGTCAGTTTAGCAGTGTTTTAGATATGGATTTCGGAGTTCTACCAGAGGAGTTACCCTTCCTTAGGAGGATCCCACTTATTACTGTAGATGACGGACCGGGAGGGACTATCGTTTTGCACGTAGACTTTGATATTAGTACCCACATCAGGACTGTCACCTATGTCATTATTGTTCCCCGATGTTCGGGAGGTGGAGATTTCACTACTGAGGAGTTGCAGGCTGCTCTAGGACGCCCATACCCAATCCTGAATGATCCGATGCTGACAGATTTAGCGTTAGTGCTGCAAGCTGAGCATTTTCGGGGTGTCGATGTAGCTGGTGAGGACTGGGCTTTGCAGGACGAGTATGATTTTCCTACGGCGATTTACATGCTCCGCCGTCTTATCCGAGTGGTGGATTGGGCGGAAATTTACGATGACTAGCGTTGTTAGGTTGTTCCGTCGAGCAAACGACGTAAAACAAAAGCGCTCGGTGGGATGCAACCCACTGTTTTCTATTGTTTTTGCTTATTTTCTAGTGATTTTATGTAATTCGTCGTTTTTCATTTGTATTTTTAAGGTTTTATTTAAGTTTAATGGGAAAATGCAAATTTGAATTTGAATTGTATGAAATTTTATAATTTTTGCATAATCTCTGCATTGGACGCCCGTCCAGAAATCTGGACGCCCGTCTACCCTATGCATTTCTTGGACGCCCGTCTGAAATGTTCCCTCCAATCTTGTATCTAATTTGAAAGATGGACGCGCGTCTGATACATTGGACGCTCGTCCAGTTCATATGGTTCTCCAGTGAACGCCCGTCCACAGAATTGGACGAGCGTCCAGACCTTGCCTATAAATACCCCCTCAGTCCCTGAACCTTCATTTTTCAGAAATTCAAAATTGAAAAACCGACTTTTGCCCTCCTCTCAACCTCAATCCCTCAATATTACACCAAATTGAGCGATTTCAGTTGCTATAGCTTTTACTCCTCAATCAACAACCATTTTGACGAATCAGAGCCCTCTTCGGTCTAACTTTTTCCAAGAAAAATCCGATTTTGGGAGCCGAATTGGGGTTGTTGGGCTTGAAGAACGTCTTGATCGTCATCTACTCATCTTACTTGGTAAGTTAGCAACAATTTTTCTCAAATTTATTCACGTTTTGTGAGTTCGATCTTCGGGTCGGCTCGTTCATATGAATAATGCCTTAATTAATTTATTCATGTTTCCTTTTTTGTTTTACTGTGCTGTGGTGATGTGATGGATGATGAATGGGTTGTTTGGTGATGATGGTTGGTTGTGGTTTGTGGTTTATTTATTTTGAAATCCCGATTTGGATGTTAAACGGGTAACTTGCTTTGATTTGGGATTGTTTGGTTTAGTTTAGGCTTGAATCATGGTCCATAAGAAGGCAGTGCAAAAGCGTTATGGTAAGGGGGTGGCCAGGGAATCTGGAAAGAAGCGCAAGGAGTTTGATCCCACCTTAATCGATCCAACTCGGGGTGTTAGCATTAGAGAGCAACCTCCTGGGGCCACGCAAGCTAGGGCAACGTTGAGGGATGAGCCTACCTCGGGATCTGAGACGGATGATGATATTCCATTGGTAAGGATGCCTAGGGTTCACCGAGGTGGAGAGTCGTCTAGAGTTGACCCGTCCAGGGTTGAGGAAGCTGTGGCTGTTACTCGGGAGGAGGAACCGGCTGAGCCTAGGGCTGCACAACCTAGGAAGAGAGCGAAGACCGTAGCCCCTATGCCATTGCCTCGTAGATTTGTGAATCCTAGAGCCCACGATGCTTATACCAAACACTATTTCTCTAGGACTATGTTGATCGAGAGGGCGACGATGGAGACTAAGGTAGATCCGGGGTTTGTAAAGTTGTTAAAGGACCGGAAATGGGATGACTTGATGACTATCCCGGGTACCCCAGTCAACGACTCCCTAGTTCGGGAATTTTATGCAAATTGCTCGGAGACTGATTTGGAAACGGGAGTAGTCGTGGTTCGGGGGGTGGAAGTTCCTTTTACGCCAGATGTGATAAATAAGAAGTATAAATTGGCGTGTTTTGAGGGTCGATACTATAAGGAGGAAATCGTTCATAGGCAGAATGCGGGGCAAGATCCGTTGGAGGAGTTAAGGTTAAAGGTTTGCCCGGATGTAGCATGGACGTTGAGACCGGGTGGAGACCGGAAGGAGTTGGTCACCACTACCTGGACGGAGGATTGGAAAGTCCAGTGTAGGTTCATACAGAGTCGGTTGTTGCCCAAGAACAATCTGACGCATTTTCATATCGGTGACTTAGGGATGTTGTACGCTTTGACCTTTGGATTGAATGTGAATGTTGGACAAGCGTTATACGATGAGATAGCTATCAATCAGAAGGTTTACACGCGTAGCTTGATTGTCCCCCACTTGATTCATAGTTTGTGTATTGATGCCGGTGTGCCTGAGTATGGATCGGATCACAAACCGAAGAACCCGAGGCCTATACAGAGAGAAAAGGTTAAATCTTCGGGACGTTCTGAGGCGGAGGCACCACATGAGCCCGGTTCATCTTCGGCACCGCCTCGGGCATCCTCCCTTCCTACTTTATCTCCCGCAGTCAGGATGCGGTTGAGCATGGAAAACAGTTTACGGGAATGGATGGGTGATATTCGGGATACACAGAACAACATTTTGACGATTCTGAAGTGTATCAGCGAAGACCGGCCGCCGAGGGACGAGAGCATCTTCACGCCTAGCCTGAAGGATTATGTTTTCCACGATGAGATCGACCGAGCGATTGAAGATGTGCTTCGAGTTGAGAAGGAAGATTCTGAGGATGAGGAGGAGGAGGCACCGACTGCTACTGCTACTACTACTGTTCCCACTCCACAGCTGGGACCTTCATCGACCACTTCTACGGCTGATGTACCTCCCACTGATGAGTCTACGCCGAGGCAGCCTTGAGATTAATTGATATTTTGATTTTGTACTTTCTGATTTGGTACTTATTCGATATGGTTGTACTTTGATACTGCTCCTATTATTTCTATTACTGATTCACTGCACTTTTCTTTTTATACGCTACTGTCGGTTTCCGTAGGCGTATTTCCTTTGCGTGAATTATGTAGGCCATAAGGCGATCTCCTACTTTGTTTTGTACCTTGATGGTTGCCATTGTTTTACTGATTACTCTTTTCGTCTATTCCATTTCACTTTATTATTATCTTTTTCATTATTGCGATGCTCTTTCCCCATTTTTCCCCGAGGTTTTTCCGTGTTTGTCAAGTAGTGCAGGTATATTTTTAGCGGTTTTGTCGAGCTACATCGTATGGTTACGAGTTCTAATTGTCACTACGTAGGCTCCGGCCTGACCATCGATTCGAGTATCTATTGAAATCAGATAAGTCCTTTATCTTTTCTTTAATTCTGCACAACCTGAGGACATGTTGTGGTTTAAGTGTGGGGGAGGGGAATGATTTGATATGTATCTATACATTTGCTTAATTCGTTACGAGTCTATGCAAAATGAGCTAGAATTTTCAAAAAATTTCGACATTTTTGTTTTTTGTTTCGTCCCGAGTAGGCAATTCAATTCTTTGTTCGTTATTTTTATAGTCATTGATGCTATATACTGTATGTTCGGTAAGTTAGTTGTTTCACCTGAGATCTATTTTTCACGAGCCATAGTGAACGATGAGCTAATTTATAAAGTTATACCCTTTTTTGACGAGTGATTTCTGATTTTCTTATAAGTCATGTGCTTAGTGCTAACGTATATATCTTGAGATTTATGATAGTTTGTATTTAGATCCGAAGTATGTTATACTGTGAATATCTTAGGTTTGAATGTGATAAGTAACACGTAACTTATTGTCAAATGAAAAGGTTGAGTTTATAGTGAAGTAATTGGGTGTGTCGAAAGCTAGTCAATGATTTGAGTGCGATAGGGTATACCACGTATGTCCTATACCACTATGATGACTAAAAGCTCACGACAGTCAGAAAAAGCTGCCTTATGATTGAAGTAAGGTAGGGTATATCTCGAATATCCTATTCTGCTATGAGGGCAAGAGCTCATTCTGATATGTGTTTAAAAGTGAAATAGTTAAATCAACTAATGAATTGTTATGAAATGGATATAAGACTAAGTTATCGTCTATCTTATCCCCAGTAGAAACTGGTAGATATGCTGTAGGGACTATCCTCTGAGTATTTCTGAAAGGCCCTAGATATATTCGATCATTCTTTTCGGAATATTTTACGTTTGTAGGGTACATCTTATGAGTGTCATTTATTGCTAGTCTACGAGGGGGTATTAGCTAGTTTTGCTTTGAGTTTCTCAAGTTTGGATTTAGTGGAAGTTTACTATGGCTTTGTGCACACACAGTGGTGAACTTCTGATTTATTGGATCTATGCTATATTGTCTGAGATGTTTGTTTTCATTTCGAGCCCTAATTTTCGTTTTGTTTTGCTCGGGACGAGCAAAAGCTAAGTGTGGGGGAGTTGTTAAGGGTGAATTTATACGATTTATATTGATATATTTTATGATAATTTCCCTCATATTTGTATAATTTGCATAAGAAACGAGTGTTTAATGGAATTATTGAGTAAATGAGGTTTTTAATGAGTTATTCGCAAAATAGGTTATTCGCAAAATAGGTTAATTTTGGTGTTTTAATTTTGATTTTATGATTATTTGGATGATATTACGTTTTGCGATGTTTTGATGTGTTATAGGTACATGTTTGATGCTCAAATGATGATCAAAAAGAGATAAGAGTCGAATTACATTGCTGATAGAAGAGATAATGATGGTTTGGATTGAAGAAAAAGAGATAAGTATGGAAAAATCAAGATTAAGTCGATCTGGATCCGGCGTCCGTGCTTGAACCGGCGTCCGCAGTGGACGAGCGTACGAAGAAGTGGACGAGCGTCCAGGAGAGGGAATTTGATTCAGAGTTGTGAAGATTTTGCTGGACGAGCGTCCAATTTTGTGAAGGACGGGCGTCTGATCATGACTCAACCCGATTCGAAGTTGATATTGAAGACCGGACGAGCGCCCAGAAGGAGTGGACGGGCGTCCGTCCACCGCCTCAGCACAGCCGACTTTGACATCTATAAATACAGCTGCGTTTTTCCACATTAAGGAGATCATTACACATTACTTAAAACCCTAATCCTAGGGGCGGCTCAGGCTGCGTTTTTACATACTTTTCCTTCAGTTTTATGCACTTAAATCCTAGATTAAATTAGTTAGTTTTATGTTCTTTTCTTCAACAATTCCAAGATTTCAAGAGGATGCTTAGAGGCTAAAAGCCCTTGAACGAGCATTGTGAAGCCTATCCGTCAACTATTCAGATTCGAATCTTGATTAATTTGTGAGTTTTTAATACAAGTTGTTTCTTTATCATGTTTGAATGTTTATTGCAATTATATCGAAAGATGTGCATGCTTGATTGTTTTACTTTGATGAAAGTCATGTAAACCCTAGATCCCCATGATAAAAAAATAGTTATTTGATCTATATAACGAGAGTTAATAGGTTAGATTTCTAGATTAAAAACGTTAAAGTTCACATCTTTGGTTAGAAAAAGCGTTAATCTTAGATCGAAAGATAGAGATTAATAGATGGACTATCTAAGAAATTAGGGTTCGTACTTTAGATGAGGTGAATCACAACTTGGTTAGAAGTCACGAATTAATCTGATTAGGAATTGAATGTTGATAGGATAGGTGGATCAATTGCTCGTTTGTTCGTTATAACTTGAATTTAATCCCTTAAAACTTGAATTGTTTAGTTTAATCAAATCTTCTTATTGCATCTTAGGTTTAGTTGTAGTTTAAATTGTTCGCAACCCGTATTTTCCCTGGCTTTAGATTCATTCTCCTGTCCAGTTTTACATTCGTGTTATCTTTACTTTCAGTCTCGTTTAGTTTTATTTGCTGTTTAGGTTAGTTTTCGTGACATAGTTAGTTAAACAAAGACTAGGATTACCAATCGTTAGTTCCCCGTAAGATCGACCCGATATCAACCTCTTTACTACGATCCTTGCACTTGAGGTATATCGGATTTATAAATATTATTACTTGTTTATTTTCATTGCATAAAATCCGTGACATAAGGTAAGATGCAGTGCCGTGCTGACTCAGCTTCTTAATTTAATTGAGTGATATATGAGATATAAACTTTAATGCATGAAATAAATAACTATATAAACAAGACAGAATTTATAGAGGTTCCAGGTGGTGTAATCCGGTCAATCCTCTCTTCCCCTGTGATGCGGAGGAAAATTCCACTAGAACTCTTTGAGAGAGATCGGTTACAAAAAGTCCTAAACTGATAGTCCTTCACTAATCCCTAGTTTCACTATCTAATCAATTATAGAACATTTAGGATTGCTGCTCCGCAACTGCTTGCACCACAAGTCCTTGAAGGGTTGTATTGCTTCTTCACCAGCTCACACAAACACAGTCTTCCTAACTGCAACTCAACTATCCTTCACACTTTCTTTGTGTTTCACAGTCTAAACCTTTGATAAAATCAAAGTTTAGACTTGAATCAATAACTATGATTCAAATTGTTATTTGAGCTTTTCCTTCTTGATGTATATGATTTGCTCAAGCATTGTTTTTCTTCAAGTGTTTGATCTTGATGCTTCCTTGAATGTTTAAGAACACTTTGAAGATTTCTTGATCTTGCAATAAAGCATAAAGAAGGAGTTCTTTTTAAATCACTTTCCCCTTTTCTAAAATCATCCTTGATATCTTTTCTTTAAGAACTCCGCACTTCTTCTTGATGTAAAAGTGACATATTTATAGGGGTATTCCCAACGTTTGAATGAAATTGAACGTTTGAATTTGAATCCTTGTATCCGTTGGTGGTCCTGCTTATTCTGTTGAATGTCAGTGTCATTTCTAACAATTTTGTATATCCAATAAAATTGTTTGCTTTATAACGGTCAGATATAACTTCAGCTTGAAACTATTTTCTGTGATCTAGTCAGTTTTCAGCTTTAAGAGTATTAACTGAGTTTTTACTCTTATTCAAAAACTCAGTACTCTATTCTTCATCCGGTTATGATTGACTTCATCAAAGTACGACATTTCATATAAATTATCCAAGATAACATTGTCCTTATATATCTTAGGTCTTCATACAATTTTTATAGAGTCAGTTCAGGTCATCACAATCTTGCCTGAATTCTAACTTTACAGTCTTAGCTTTGGTCTTCATAAACTGAGTTTGAACCCTCAGTTCTTCATTCTTCAATAACTGAGTCAATGTCCCTCAGTTCTTCATTTACTGAGTTTGTTCGGTCAGCCTTCAGCTTCTAGATAAGTCAACCGAGTTTGTGTCCCACAGCAAACTTACCTTCTTCAGTTTCTATAGGTGTGCTCTGAGTCAGTTTTTCAATCTTCAATTGCAACTCAGTTTTCATAGTCTGATCATGTCAGTTACTCGTTTTCTCAGTTCTAACCTTTGAACTATTACAAGGCTTGTCTGATTTACTTATACAAATATCAAACTCTATCAAATCCTATACATTAATATCTATACATCTTTTTTATTTGAACTATAACAGCTAGTTAGGACACTTCATCAATGGGGTTAAAAACAACAACTGAATATCTGATGAATCATCATCAAAACATAAATTTTATTTCCATCAGGAAATCCCTCACCCAACACATGAAATTACACCCAACAAGGAATGGAGGAGATAAGAATAAAGCATACAGAATAATGAGGGAAAACTCAAGCAGTCGGAATCTAAACAGGGAAGAGAAAAACAGGCATTCAACCGAAAACCGAACCACATTCAAATATGTTCATCGACGACATTCAAGGAATCAGATATAAACAGGTAACTGAAAGGAAACCAAAAATCAATGAATGGAGAATAGGATACGAACGAAGGGATTACCTCATCAACCGTGAATAAAAGCAGAAAAGGCCGGAAATCAGGCGGGGAGGTTGATTGGAACCTTAAATCGCTCGCCGGACGTTGCTGATAAAACCGTTGGAGTACTTTTGCTATAGTATCTCCAGAGGTTGCAAAGTGCGAAAGTGGGAGATTTCCTCTCCTTTTATAGAGGGCTCGTGACGCTTTGTGGCAGTTGAAAGGACGGTTGAGTATTTCAAATTCAAAATTCAAAAGCATTAATGATGCCGCCATTACGGAGCCCAAGGCAATAATGGTGACGGTTTATGAAACCCAATGTTATTTGAACAACGTGGGTTGATATTTGGCAGTTATTTCAATCATGTGCAGTTATTATGATGTATTTAGACGAGATCCGAGTCATCCCGCTAAATGTAAGCCCGGCCTCTTCTCCAAACATTCGGTCGGACAGCGCGCTTCATCATGGACCGAGACGAATGTCACCTCACCCCAAAGCTAAAGTTAAAAGTTTCCTTTCGCGTTTAGTATGACAACATAAGCCCGAGTGCTTCAGCGTGATCCCGCACGGTCTTTCGCGTGTAAGCATGACTAACCGAGATCACCCGCTTCAGCCCAGCAACCCTGCAGCCAGTCCCGCTCGCTCCATAAAAAAGTGCAAAGACCGGTCGCTAAAAGAGCATGGCAAGAAATTAAGCTCACGAGCTCCAATCCAAACCAGGAAGCCCGTGGTACAACAGTTCAGACGGCAATCAGCATGTCATCTTGCTTACAACTCTAATCCCCGAATTCCCTCCTAACAGTGGAAAGCTCAATGAGTATGGGCCATTGATATGCCAAACTCGTAAAAGAGACCCAAGATCCAAATTACGCCTCCAAGTAGGCACAATCAGGGCATCCGGCCCATTCGGCTCGGAAGAGAGTAAGATGATCCAGATCGGATACATCCTAGCCTGCTAAACACTATTGCCCAAGCCTTTGGTTAAACATCGGAAGTTGGGGCTAAAAGCCTTCTGACATGCGAAACGAAGCACTGGGCCATCCCGCCTGCCCTCAGCTCGAACCCCACTAACTAAATCAGCGAGGTCAAGCTTACAAGTGTGGATTCCATCAGAGTCGAAATGATTGTCATCCCGCTTCGCATGATCTCGACCCGCATAATTACATTATGCATGTATTTATTTAATGTGAATATTTATTGTAAATTCCATGTAGGCACTGACCATGTATGCCCTATAAATAGCGGCACCTTTTACCCAAAAAATGAGA
The DNA here is from genome assembly GCA_036785695.1 of Gentiana straminea. Lineage (NCBI taxonomy): Eukaryota > Viridiplantae > Streptophyta > Magnoliopsida > Gentianales > Gentianaceae > Gentiana > Gentiana straminea. The sequence goes on along the minus strand of JAVUPR010000326.1, from coordinate 1,330,087 downwards.
GGCATAAGAGAAAATACAGGCCAAGCCCAGTTACTTTTATCTCTTGTTATGGTGTTCTTGAGTTTCTTCATATCTTCATGTTCTTCTTGAGCTAAAACACATCAAAACACCACTCTTAATCCAGATATCCACCAATATCATCTGATATTCTTGTTTGTGATGTTTTAGACCACATCAGTTTGGAGGTAGTTTATGGTGTTTTTGGGATGGCGAAAATGGAGTTTGATTGTGGTGGTATAGTGATAAGGGTCGCCGAATTGTTTGATGATGAAGAAGAAGAAGAAGTAGTGTTTGTAGATGTTTTGGTGTGATGAGAATGGTGAATAGGTAGGGGTTTAAATAGGGAAATAGGTTGGAGGTGGAAGGTTTTAGTGGGAGAGTTAGAGGAGTAAGTAATATAAGGGAATGGATTGAGGTGAGGTTGAGGGGATTGAGGTGAAGGTTGTAATGGTGAATTATAGGGAAGGAGGAAAAGGTGGGAGAGAGGAAGGTGGACTACAGCTACCAATCTATCAGGCTGTGCATCGATAGCACGCGCTTACAAAACATTCCAGAATGCATCTCGACATCGAAATTAGGTTTTGCAATGATCCCTTTTGCGGCAAGTTTGCTTGCTTAAGAGGAAGCATTTTTCCCCTGGATCTTCTCTGACATCATTCCCGCTTAACCTTCACGGATCCTTCTCAAATATTACTCCTGACTGACTCCTTAGACGTGTTTTTCCCCTTTCCTTGTGTTTCTCCGACTCGAGACCAACCTACTTCACCTAAGTGACCAACGTGTAAAAGAACCTTTCCACCATACATTGGCTTGTGACCTTTGGATGCGGAAGGATGAAAAAAAGCTCGTCATCCTCTCGGGTAACTTTTATTGGACTCAATCGACTTAAAGGCATAAAGAAGTAGTTTTGAGTTTAGATCCCTCATCTAGACTTTTCTTCTGACTCTCCTTCAGTCAGAATCCCCAATTTTCATCCGCCAGACTTGCACTCGGGAGGCTTTCACCGAGGTAGGGGTTTTCAACAACTGGTTTGTAAGATATCTTTGGATCACTTCCAAATGGAAGAACTGCTCTGATACCAATTGTTGGTCCCTTGGAAAGGCTAACATAAGTTTAGAGGGGGGTGAATAAACTTGTCACCAAAAACACTCCCAAAAACTGAATCTTAAACCAGATAGAGTTCAACTAAAGCTTGTGTGGAGTTAAGCTAACTCAACTGAGTATAAGTCAATACTGACTTATTCTTAGTCTAGTTAACTGGCAGCAGATTGATTTAGCCTTTATAGGATACAAATTATCAGATAACTTGTTGAGTCAGTTTCTTCAGATTATTGTAAATAAAAACTAGATAATTATGGCTGTAATGAAGTAAGTAAATGCGTAAAGTAAATAAACAAGAATTATAGAGGTTGCAGGTGGTATAATCCTGTCAGTCCTCTCTTCCCCTGTGATGTGGAGGAAAATTCCACTAGAACTTCTTTGAGATGGCCCGGTTACAAAAAGCTCTAAACTGATAGTCATTGACTAATCCCTAGCTTCACTATCTAAACACTTGTAGAATAGGTAGAATGGCTGCTCTTCAATTGTTTGAAACACTGGTCCTTGGAGGGTTGAATTTCCTCTTCACCAGCTCATCACAACCACAGTCTTCCTGACTGGACTCAACTGTCCTTCACACCTTCTTGGTGTTTCATAGTCTAAACCTTTGATAGAATCAAAGTTGAGACTTGAATCAATAACTATGATTCAATTGTGATTTGAGCTTTTCTTCTAGATAAATAAGTTATGCACAGCTATGTATTTCTTCAGATGAATGATCTTGATCTTTCTTGAATGCTAATGAACACTTGAAGAAATTTCTTGATCTTGAAATTAAGTATTAGTAGGAATTCTTTTAATTTGGCTTCTCCCCCTTAATTTGATCGTTCTTGACTAGATTGATTCTTATAATTCCTCCTCCTCCTCCCCTTCTTTTTTCTTTATCAAAGAAGTGGTCTATTTATAGGGGTTTATCTAACGGTCAAATTTCTTTGAGTTCAAATCCTTGTAGCCATTAGTGGTCCTGCTTTCTTGCTTGTACGTTTATGTCAGAACGGATAGATTATCCTCCAATCATAATTCTTGAATTGTAACGGTTGGATTCTTCTTCAGTTTAGTTAAACCTTAGTTCCAAAACTGATTTACTGAGAACATTATCAGTTCTCAGTTCCTAAGAGCATTAACTAAGTTTTTTACTCTTCTTCAAAGCCTCAGTACTCCGGTTTTTCATCTGATTATAATTGACTTAATCAGAGTACACCAAATAATTAATCAGCAAAGACATCATTGTCCTTATGTGTCTTAGCTCCCCATACAAGATCCATAAAGTCAGTTCAGGTCATCACAATCTTGCCTGAAGTCTAACTTTACAGTCTCGACGTAGTTTTCATTACTGAGTTTGAACCCTCAGTTCTTCTATCTTCAATAACTGAGTCTGTGACTCTCAGTTCTTCATCAACTGAGTTTGAAACCTCTGTTCATCAATCTTCTAGATAAGCCAACCGAGTTTGTATCCCGCGGCGAACTTATCTTCTTCGCTTCATATTGGTGTGCTCGTTTTCCGGTTTAACTAATTTCCGCTTTCCCGTTATCTCGCTTTCTTGTTATCTCGGTTCACAACCTAGAAATATTACAGTGCTTGTCTGATTTAACTTATACAAATATCAGACTCTATTAAATCATATACATTGATATCTAGACATCTTTTTGCTTTGCACTATAACAGCTAGTTATGACACTTCATCAATTGGGACTAGAACAATGACTGAATAAGTGATGAATCATCATCAAAACATAAATTTTATTTCCAACACCATGATACTAGTCTGCTGCCTAGCATTTGACAAGTTCCAGATGTGCTTTTTTTATCTATCTTGCATCCAGCATAGTCTGAGTCTGAAAATGATATCAGTTCGAATCCCATATCTCTTGGATACCAAATTCATACATTGATGGTGTTGTTCAGGTATTTGATGATTCTTTTAGCTGCTAGTAAGTGAGATTTCTTTGGTTGAGCTTGGAATCTTGCACATACTCCGACTGCAAATGCTATATCAGGTCTGCTTGCAGTTAGATAGAGTAGAGACCCAATGATCCCTCTATAAAGCTTCGATCAACATCCTTTCAACTTTCATCTTTTCAAGAATGACTCTTGCACACATTGGTGTATCTGATGTGCCACTTGTATCCATACCATATATGTGTAGCAGGTCTTTTGTATACTTGGATTGATTGATGAAGATACCATCCATCATTTGCTTCACTTGTAGACCAAGAAAGTAATTTAGTTCTCTCATCATACCCATCTGAAATTTGCTTTTCATTAGATTTGCAAACTTCTCACATAGCTTCTCATCTTCTGATCCAAAGATGATGTCATCAACATAGATTTGAACTAACAAAGTGATTGTTCCTTCTTCTAGCTTGAAAAGAGTTTTATCAATAGTCTTTTTGTTGAATCCGTTGTAGATCAAAAATTGTGAGAGTGTCTCATGCCAGGATCTAGGTGCCTGTTTGAGTCTATAAAGTGCCTTTTTGAGTTTGTACACTTTGTCTTCCTTCCCTTTGAGTTGGAAACCAGGGGGTTGTTTCACATATACTTCTTCTTCCAAAAGTCCATTCAGAAATGCACTCTTGACATCCATTTGATAAACTTTGAAGTCTTTATGAGCTGCAAAGCCCAGAAAGAGTCCGATTGCTTCCAATCTTGCTACTAGTGAAAATGTTTCATCATAATCTATTCCTTCTGCTTGTGAGTAGCCTTTTGCAACTAGCCTTGCTTTGTTTCTGACAACTGTTCCTTGTTCATCCATCTTGTTTCTGAACACCCATTTTGTTCCAATGATGTTGGCCATATCTGGTCTATCAACAAGTTCCCAGGCCTCATTTCTTTAAAATTCATTTAGCTCTTCTTGCCTGGCTGTAATCCAATCAGCATCTTGAATTGCATCATCTATTGTTTTGGGTTCCACCTGTGATAGAAAACAAGTTATCATTCTTTCCAGTTGTCTTCTGGTTCTAACTCCTGTATGAATATCTTCAATGACTTGTTCTTCAGGATGATCTCTTAGCCAATTTAGGTCAGGTTGAAGTTGCTCTTGAGTTGGTTATTCCACAACTTTAGCTTGTGCATCAACTTCATGTTCTTCTGTTGGTGCTTCTTGTGTTGCTATGATAGGTGTGTCTTCTTGATTGCCAAAGGTGTGATCCATAATGGTAGCTGGTACTGTTGTGTATATATAAACTTGTCTCTTTCCAGCTTCTTCTTCAAGGTTATGTAGACTTTCAACATTTGTGTTTGGTTCATCAAAGACCACATGGATTCACTCTTCAATCACCAAAGTTCTTTTGTTGAGTACTCTGAAGGCTTTGCTTGTGTCTGAGTATCCCATAAAGATTGCTTCATCAGCTTTTTCATCAAAAGTATGTAGCTGATTCTTGTTCCGAACAAAACATTTAGATCCAAACATATGTAAGTGTGAGATATTAGGTTTTCTTCCAATCCATATTTCATATGGCGTTTTTCCATGATGTTTGTTGATGATTGATCTGTTTTGTGTATAGCATGTTGTATTTGCTGCTTCAGCCCAAAATCTCTTTGGTAAGCATGCTTCTGCAATCATTGTTACGACTGCTTCTTAAAGTGTCATGTTTCTTCTTTATGCTACACCATTTTGTTGTGAAGTCCATGCTACTGATAGTTCATGTAGTACTCTATTTGCTTCACAGTAGGTTCTGATAATTTCATTTAGAAATTCTGTGCCTCTATCTGATCTGATCTTGATGATCTTCAGTTCCTCTCATTTTGAATTCTTCTTAGCAAATCTGGCAGCTTTCTGAATGTCTTTCTTTTCTTGTTCATAAATATGGTCCAAGTGAATTTGGAAAAGTCATCCACCACCACTAGAGTGTACTTCTTTCCACTTACACTTACTGGTGTGAATGGCCCAAAAAGATCCATATGCAACAAATGTAAAATTCTTTTTGTTGATTTACAGGGCTTTGACTTGAAATAGCTTTTGATTTGCTTCCCTTTTTGACATGCATCACAGAGGCTTTCCTTTTTGAATGTGATCTCTGGTAGGCCTTCAACTAACTTGTTCTTTGACAGTGTGTTGATGGTCTTGAAGTTGAGATGATTCAATCTTCTATGCCTAATCCAGCTGGTTGATTGCATATTTTTGACAAGCAAACATGTTTCTGCCTTTGCTGTCTTTCAATCTAACACATACATGTTGTCTTCTCTTCTTCCTGCAAGTACAACTGTGTTGGTTTGGCTGTGGATCACCTTGCATCCTTCTTTGTTGAAATGCACATTGTAGCCTTTGTCACAAAATTGACTGATACTTAGCATATTGAAATTCAATCCTTTAACATAAGCCACATTTTGATTTTCAAACTGTTTTGAGCATTATGCCTTCCCTCTTAATTTTTCCTGGGTTTTCTTTGCCTCTAAATGTTACTTTGGGTCCATCAAAAGCTTTGAAATCAGTCAACCATCCTTTATTTAATGTCATATGTCTGGAACATCCATTGTCTATGTACCAGACATCCTACAAAACAAATTAAGTTGTGTTTAGGTGCCCAACACTGTTTGGGTCCATACCTGTTAGCAGTCATACCTCCTACTCCAAGTGTATATCCAAAGTATCTTCTTTTTGGATAATTGAAGTCATCAACTTTATATGTATAAAGCATGGCAGAATAACTTCTAATATTTCTACTAAAGGTATTCTGATACTTTTCTCTACTTTTGGTGCATTTGCATCCTTTTTCATTCTCCAATATGCATGAGGAAACTTATTTTCATATTGCTTCTTGTGTCCAGAAACATACCTTGGTTGGCTTTTCCAAAACACATGTTGCATAGCATGAAATGGTTTCTTCTTGTATTTCAGAGGTGCAACATTCCAATCATCTTCTGAAGGGTAAAGTCTTCCCTTACATTTCAGTAAGCCTTTTCCTTTAATTGGCTGGATTGATGATTTACTCAGCTGTTTCACTGCACTAGGTTCTGACTTCGCCGGTCCAGGGTGAGTAGAAGAAACTATGGTCTGTCATTTTCTGAATTTAGGTCAAGTTTTGGTCCTTGATTCAGAATTGTGTTGTCCATTGTTTCTTTTCTCAACCTCACAGTTATAGCCAAGACCAGATCTAGATCCAAACCTTTTTGAGGGTTTGTAAGCTGGTGCATTTGTGGTGAAGTGGTGCTCTTAACTGGTAGGGATATTTTCTCAGCCGGTCTTTCAACATCAGATGAGTGATCATCTGCTGCTTGTTGATCAGTTGAGTGAATTTTCTTACTAGTTTGTTCAGCTTTCATTTCATCCAATTCTCTTTTTAATCTTTTATTTTCCTTTCTCAGATTCTCACATTCTTGTTCCAAAATTCATGATTTACTTGAATTTCTTCAAATTTACTCATGAGATTTTGTATTAGGTTTGCAGAATCTAAGGGGAGAATAGAAGATTGTGCAGTGTCAGATGTGGATGCACTAGATGATGAGTATGAGTTAGATGTTACCTCAGTTTGATTAGATACTTTGGCCATAAGGCATAGGTAAGCTTTTTCATTGTCCGAGCTGTCAGCTTCATCATCATCAGAATCATTTTTAGATGATTCTTCATTCTTTTCACTGCTGGTTTCAGCTTTGAGTTCCTTCTTGCTTTTTCTTTTTTCCGTTGTCTTGTATTTTTTCTTATCCTCATCTTTGTCCTTTTCTTCGGGGCAATCAGCCTTGAAATGACCTTTCTTCTTACAGTTGAAGCATCTGTATTCATCATCATTTTTCTTCATGTCTTTGCTTGAGTTTGACTTCTTGTATGATGAAGAATTCCCTTTAAATTGCTTCTTCTTGCTAAACTTGTCAAAACGTTTAATGAGCAAAGCTACCTGTTCTTTCCGCTCCTGTGTCTCTTTGCTGCTTGAGTCAGCTGTTTTGCTTTGCTTTGGGGTGCAACCAGTGCACTGGCCTTGTGTGCCTCTGCTGGTGCACTGTCTTCACCATTCAATTCAAATTCATGATCCTTTAGTTGAGACATCAGAGTTAAAGTATCAGTGTTTGCAAGGTTTGTTGTTTCTCTAAGCACTAATGTGATGATCTCCATCTTTCAGGTAGTCCTCTCAAGATTTTCAGACACACTTATTTATGTGGATATGTGTGTCCAAGTTGTTGCAGTTCACTGATGATGCTTGAGAATCTGTTGTCCACTTGATCAATGGACTCACTAGTCTTCATTTTAAAGTTCTCGAATTTCTGTTTTGCAACATATAATTGTTTTCCTTGACTGCTTCTGATCCTTCATTGATCTGTGCTAATTTATCCCACATCTCCTTTGTTGTTTTGCAATCTTTGATTCAAATGAACATATTGTTGTCCAGATTCTTTAAGATCATATCTTTTGCAACAAAATCTAGGCTTGCTCTTCTTCTGTCATCCTTGGTCCAATCCTTCTTGAGTTTGTCTATCTCCTTCCCTTGATCTGCTCCTGTGGTTATCACAGTTGTGATCTTGATCGGGCCATCATTAATTACCTCCAGCATCTCCTCATGAGTTGATACAAGATGAGAAAACATCCTTATTTTGTATTCATCAAAATTATTAACATTAAATACATGTACCTTTGACATGAAATTTGAGAAACCATGAGCACAGATAAGAGATATATTTAGAAAGCACATATTTGAAAACTACTTTGAAATGTATGATCTCCTTGTAACCAGAAATTAGATCTGAACAGGTTTTGATACTAGGAAAACTGCTCTGATATCAATTGTTGGTCCCAGAGAAGGTTAAAACTATAGTCAGAGGGGGGTGAATGACTATAGTGGAGTTTCAAAAAAATTTCTTATATTTAAAAGCTTTTGGGCAGCGGATAAGTCCCTTCTTTAAATGTTGTTCAAAGTAGATTATGCAATCACGGATATAGTATGCAATGAAATAAAGTGATGTAAAGTAAATTGCTGAAAGTAAGTAGACCCAAAGGTTTATAGTGGTTCAGGGTGGTGTAATACCTTAATCCACTCTTCGCATATGATGATTGGGGGAATTCACAATTGTTTTCACAGATACAATAGTTAGATTGTCCTTGGCTACACAAGCTTCACAATCTTCAAGACTATCACTCCCTGGCTACAAAAGCTTCAGTGACTCAGTCTCTATCACTGCTTCTTGAGAACAAATCTTTCAGCAGCTATCACAAAGGTTTCAACTCCTTCTCAGATTCCTCTGATTCAATTGCTTCAGTTGATGTGAATTGGATTCACAGACTTGTGATCAATCTCAATGCTTGATCTAGAATTTGAGTTATGATTGCTAAGTTGATCCTTGGCAAATTTTAAGTGTTAAGTTTGTTAACTCCAAAAGTTTTAAGTGTTAAGTTCCCCGCTCCTACTTAATATTTTGAAAAAGTGGTGGGTTTACTAATTACGGTTTTGGTCTTGACAATAAGAAACAATAAATCAAAGTACTCCGAACAGGGTCGGTTATGTAGGCAAGCCTACGCCGTCTTATTCGTTGGAACATATGTGACAGTTCAGGCTAATCCGGCAAAGAAGGCCCGTTTAGCCCGATGGCTTATCGGCTATGCTAAGTCTTGTCGAATTACTGTATCGTACATCACACGTGGAGGGGAGTCGATTGAGCCGAAGCTCGGTTGAACTCGCCTAACCATGGTTAGACCATTTCCGAACCCGTGTACAATGATTTTCCAATTTCTAAATTATCAACCAAAGCGTAATCTCGTTTCTGTTTAAGGTGGGTTCACCGGAAACTCAACAATTTATCTAAGTGGGATTCACTGAGAATCCATCACTAAAATCGTAACGATTGACAAAACCCGGTTCCTCGGTTTTTATAATTAGTTACTTATTTATTAACTACCACATATTAATTAAATAAGCCTTTAAACTAATTATAAGAGTTATACATGCCTAATTTATTCGAAATAAACTAGCTACATGTATGCATTGGAGTGGAATCATGATATGATGCATGTCATTGAAATTTCCTGTCATATCATACAATTTTCGATCATACACGAAAAAATAACGGAAAAATAAACACTGAGATGGATCGTTGGTACCCGACTAACCTATTTTCTAAGGAAAAGTAAAACTAATCTAATCTTCGAGTCTTGAACTTCGAATCTTGAGCTCAAACCGCCAGATCACGAACCACGAACACCCGAGAGGAGAAAAGGCCTTTTAAATTAAATAAATCCAATTTATTATAATTAAAACTTTTTTAATTAGATTTTTTTTTTTTATATTGTCGGCTGTTTTTAAATTATTTCCAAAAAAAAATTTATTTTTTCTGCCAAATGGCAGAATTTTATAAAAAGAAATCAGGTTAAAAAAAATACAAACAACCGCCTACAAAAACCCTAGGCGGATGCAAGTTTTATTAAAACCAGACTTATAGCGACGCTTTTCAGCGTCACAGAAAGTCCTATAGCGCAGAATTTTAATTAAAAAACAGGTTTTTAGCCATTTCTCCTCGTTCATACCTTGGGTTTCGCCTTGATCTTCATCTTTTCAGCAAGATCTTCATATTTCGAGCTCGGAATAAAAAGAATTACAACAAAGATGCTATATTTTTTTCGATTGCATTAAATTTAAAATACAAATCCTATGCTCAATTGTTACTAAACAAGAGAGCTACAAAATAGATCTACGGGTAACAATACCAACTCAATCCATCTCTTCAACCACGACAATCACAAGGCATACAACATGATACTTTCGATACATAAAAAAAGAAAATAAAGCAATCTACACATGCTATTCCACTCCTTAGATCTAAAATTTAAATACTTTGATTGCTAGATCAGAGGCTCTGATACCACTTGTAGGATGTAATATCGCCGGATGGATCTAAGATCCACCCGATTACGCAGCGGAAAGTAAAGATCTAGATCTAACAACCAAAATACATAAATAAATAGATCTAATACTACGAGGGGTTTAGATCGCTTACCGGTTTATTGTGAATAAACGTCTAGAACAATCTTCAATCCAATCCGAGCTAGTTGAGATCCTAGTTGAGAAGCCAAAGTCTTCCAACGTGTATCTCCAAGCACCACCAAGTGGATGGTGTTTCAAGCCGCCGGACCTCCTCGATATGCTACCTTAGAAAAACCCGAAGTTTTTCTAAAACTCGAACCCAAGTATAGGAGCCGAAAATTCTAAACTCCAATACTCCCAATATTTCGACTTTTGTGATGTGATTTAGGCTTAGGAGAACTCTCTTTATATAGGAAGTAATCATTGTCCTCCAAAGATTAATTAAATAATACAAAATCAATCATATTAATCCTTTTCTTTAAAAAGATAAATCTAGAATATTCCCAAATTAATAAGGATATACAGAAGATTTTCTTTTCCTTAAATTATTTAACACATAAATAATTTAATCACATGTTTTATTATTTATTAAGAAAACTAATTTCCTAATAAATAACAATTAAAAAATATGCCCCACCCTAAAAAAAATTTAGGTCACACGCATGTTTCATTATTTTGGGCCGAGTCCACGAAAAATTTCTTTTCCATGTATTTAATTATATAGTCCAACTAAACAATTAATCCACATATCAATTAAATAGTCCAATCCAACTATTTAATTATAATTGAGGTGAAACGACGAGAAAACCTATATGCTATATTAGGAGCCACGTCGGGACCATGGACCCATATTCAGTAGCTACAATAAATTAAATAATATTATCCGTCAGACCGAACAATAATATTCAATCTATTAATTCCGGGATTACACCACCATAAACCTAAAACTGAACTCTGCCGAATATAGATAACTTACACTCAACCATGAGTTGATAAGCGTCCACTGATATAATAATTACATACGGATAAATCCTCCATGGACTGTTCATTTTGAGTCGGGATATTTCCGTAAACCCTTCTCGAAAAATATTATCCTTATTTACCATTAACCCCTAGTGATCAATTAGTTCACATACCGGACTAGTAGCTAATTAGTCTAACATGAACTCTCGGGATCGATCATTTTCTTAGGGCTAACAAATAAGGGAACTGTCTGTCTACTTCTCGAGGGAAGGAATGGATTCCATATCTGTGATAGCACAGACCACTCACTCATTCCAGAATAGAGCCAACGAGAAGTGTTGGACCACATACTACAAAGTGATCCTTACTAACACATCAAACTCTACCCTATTCTAAGCAGTTGCCTGTGATCACCTCAGGATTGAGATTAATCCATATATGATCATCTTGTGATTCGGTAAGATTTCACGATTACGGAATTATATCGAGAACTCAAATCAAATCGGTCCAGCCCTATATGATTATCATCATATATAAACGCCCCACTAGGTACCCTGTTACCGACAGTCCGGATAAGACTATCACACGGTAAAGTGTTCTGGGCGCATTATTAGCATATTAATCATGAGACCCATACTCAGATTAATCAACGCTACGGACTAAGTTAGTTTTAAGTACATCTCACTAACTCAATCCTCTTGTGTATAGCCGTACATTGAGTTATGTCATTACATAAACGAGGTACTTAGGGTTTTCAGTAGTGTCTTAATTATAAGCATACATGCATATAATAAGATGAATTATTAATTCTGTCCTAAAACAATTAGATAATTGTCTTTCGGGCACTACACCTAACAATAAATACGCAATAAAGTCGTCATCGGAGATCGGATGTCCGGCGAGGGCCAAATTATCAGCAATGCCTTTGAGTTTAAAATAGTAATCAGATGTTGTCAAGTCGTTTTTCCGGGTAGAGGCTAGTTCCGTTCGAAGATGAACAAGTTTCGACCTGCAAGTAGAGGCAAACAAATTTTGCAAGGCCAACCATATCTCGGCCGACGTCGACGCCGTATACACCTGCATAAGAACGTCGTCAGAAAGAGATGACGTAATGGTGCTGAGAATAAGATTATCTTGTTTGACCCATTCAATGAATAAGATTATCTTTCTCCGTTTGATCCCCAAATTTGACCTTTAAGGTAGGGGAGGATTTGAGCATGCCAAAGGTTGTAATTTTGGCGAGTTAGTTTGGTGATGTGAATGGAAGAAGAAGGGGTGAAGGTGGGTAGAGAAGAAGAAGAAGCGTGTGAAGGCCGAGGAGAAGAAAAGTTGCAGCTAGGGTTTGAAAAAAAAAAGTTGGCGTTTTTAAGGTTTTTGGAAGAAGAGAGGCGTAGTGTTATGAGAGGGGAGAGAACCAAACTCTGCTACCATATTGTAAAATAATCATCTGATTTTCATTGAATAATATTGATGGTACAACGGTCCTTATATAGTTTAACTAACTTGTTCACCAAGACAAATAATACTAAAATACAATTTAATATAATTATTTAATCCTTATTAATACTATCTTCAACAGTCAATAAACTACGTTTGAAAACTGAAAAAATGGATAATTTTTATCGTACGAATAAAAAAGTCTCATATTAATGAGAATTTAACTTAACATAGTGGTAAAAGTTCATTGCACAGGGCTCGACTTCTATCCCCGCCAGGCCGCCACCCACCCCACAAAAAATAATTAAATTTCTACTTTCAATAGCATGAAGGAATGAATGAGGAAGGGTAAAATAGGAAGGAAATAAAAGTATTAAACCATCAAATAAAAAAGTAAAGAAAAAATTATTCACAACTACTAATAAACATCAATAAAGAGGATGGGAGTATGTTATTATCGATTTCGTATAACAAAGAATTGTTTAATTTGACTTTATAATGATGCACGTCATAAACTGGCCTAACAAAGTGGGAACAGATTAATTAGGTCTCATGTGGGGGGACAAATGTGTGTGCTAATCTAACATAACCTTACTGTACACAAATTCCAATATTTAATATGCTTTAACTGAAACCAATATTCTCTCTCCTCCGTCCTCCCTCCTATAAAATGTGTTTAATTTTTGTTTTTCACAACGATAAAAAAAATTATAATATGTTGTATTTTAAAATTATAATATGTTACTTTACATTTCTTTCGGACCGACTACCGCGATTTGGGTTGAGAGAGATTGTTTAGGTAATGTGGCACATTTGGAAGGCGCATTGTAATATGGTCTATGACAACCAGTCAATGTATGTGTCTCGCATTTGTTCTTTGGCCCTCAGTGCAGCTCGGGAATATGCTCAGGATGCTCAAACAACAATAGTAGCAGCGGGACCGGTGGAAAAAACCGCTGAGCAGGATGATTAAGGGCAACGTGGATGCCTCAGCAATGCCTCATGCTTTTGGGATTGGCGTGGTCTTCCGTGACCATCGGGGATCTATTCTTGCAGCTTACTCATTTCATCTGGATCCGGGAATTGGAGATACTGTGCTGGTGTTGAGAGCAATCCTTCTAGCGCTGGAGAGGGGTCAGGGGTTGTCTCATCTTTCAGTGAAGAGTGATTGTTTGGTTTGTGTGCAGCTGTTGATGTTAAAGTGCCCCACATTGGGAACTTGTGATTGTTTTACCCACCATATATTAAGAGATGAACTTCCCTCACCTCATAAACTAGGTTTTGGAGATAAGACCCCTCCTCTTATATGGGTTTGGGCCTAGATATTCTACATGGTTTTAGGAAATCTACGCGGGAACGCAGCGGAATTCAAAAAATTAATTTCCTTATTAACCAGGATCGACTTCGTTTAAACAACAAGCATAAAAGAAGTAGACGGTGATTACCTTGCTTGATCTAAAAGATCGACGCTTTGACCGTCTAAGGAGAGTAGCGATGCACGGAGCCGCCCAAACGTTCAGCCTCTACCGTAGTCCACACGAATAACCCGCCGGAATCCACTATTGGATTGCTACTAGAAAAATTCTGTTGCTAGACCGGCATTTTCTCTCTCTCTCTAATTCTCTCCCGAATAAGCTCTTTATTTTTCACAAGAACTATTAGATCTTGGAATTGTGTTGTACAAAAGAGCTAGACAATCCCTCTTTTTTATAGAGATAGGTGCGCCCCTTGTGATTCCCAATCTGATTGGGATTAGTTTCCTAGTAGATTGAGGAGAATGAAAACATTTTTCTAACAAAATAAGGAAAATACCGTTGATTGATTTATCGCATTAATATTTAATAACTTATATAAAATATTTCCAATATAATGTCAATATCTTATATTTATTATATTTATCTTATTACCATAAATTTATTTTTCCAAAATCAATAAATATCTAATATTAATATTATAGTAATCTTATTAATTAAATTTACAAATGCGTCCCTATCCCACTTATTTGGGAATTGGGATTTTCAATTAATTCAAACTATGTATCCAATACACTTTACAAATGGCGTCCCTATCCCACTTATTTGGGAATTGGGATTTTCTTTAATTAATATAATACTATGATTAATTAATTCACAAAATACATACATATATATATATATATATATATATACATATATATATATATATATATACATATATATATATATACATATATACATATATATATATACATATATACATATATATATATATATACACATATATATATATATATATATATATATATATATATATATATATATATATATATATATATATATATATATATATATATATATATATATATATATATATACACATATACACATATATACATATATACATATATATTTATATGTATCAATATACATATTTAATTAATCAACATAATTAATATCTCATAATAAATAAATATCACCTTATTAATTTACCACTATAACATTTATAGTCGTGAGATAAATTCCTTCCTTATTTGGTCATCAACTATAACGATATTTTAATCTGGCTAGATGTTCTTGTGTGTATGACCCGATAGGCTTCGGAATATGTTGGCCGTAGACACAAAGTGCAAATTATGAAAATGCCCTTCATTCCTAACGATCACCGGATAGCGTCTAGAAACACACCGTGACCCCCAATCATCGGAGGAGTCAAATGCAATGACTACTACCTTTTATGTGAAACAGTTCCGTGTAAATAAAATCCAATCGCTATAATAATATCCATACGGTCGTTCATCGAGTGTTAAACATCAACGACCGTATCTTATAATCTGGATATCATGCTTTCTCGAAGTAACTCATTTACTTCCACTTTGCAAAGATTCACGAGAGTAAGACATTCCTTACAAGAAGACCATTTCGGATATTCACCCCTACTGATAGGGTACGCGATTTCTTGACGAACAAACATGTATACTCCGCATGCTTCAGTATCACACCCAATCACTACCGCATGATCGCCCCATGGCTAGGGGAAACCTCAATAGTGTCAAAGCAAGGCAATCCACACCGTGATGCCATGTAGACTTCGGTCCTAATGATAATTACACAACCGCCAGATAGTGTGACACTTAACAGTGTAAGTGGGTTAGTCTAACGTACGCATTCTCTAATACACGTCCACGTACACTCCAAGTGCCTCCACACTTTGATAGACGAGATCTATCCCTGCCCTTAAAGACATAAGACATCTAATATGTGCTAGCTTGTTCATACTATCACTGCCCTATTTAATAGTACATCAGCCTAGAGACATTTAAGTATCAAACTTATTAAAGTGATTAGAGATCTCATCAACCATAATCGTCTATCATGGTTTCTCTGTCATAGTTTAATACTAAGGACGTTATAATATAACAATTAATAATTGGTTCTTTAAAAGAACATATATATATATGACAACAGAAAAGCCATTTAATATATGTACAAAGATAAAGAAATAGTAGATTTGATCTGACCCGGTCGGATCCAGTCCAACCCGATTGAGTTTAGGACACTATTTCAACAATCTCCCACTTGGCCTAAAACCAATCACTCGCACACAAAGACCAAGTTGAAACACAAGAATCCCATGCAATACTCGCAACCAACCCTAGCCGTGAACGGATCGCTATCCGCCGGGACTCGGACTTTCTTCATACCATGCTCCAAATGACCAAGTCAAAAGGAACCGCCTTAACACACACATGAATTTCCGACGAGATCATGGTCCTTCCTTCAAGCAATGAATCCACTTACTATATCAGCAATATAGAAAAGGTGGAAGAACCGTTCAAGGTTCAGGAATGAACCTTCTAGACCCATGTACTGCTCCCGCTGTGCCTCCAAGGCACTACTGTGTTTTGGCCTAGTTGTAGAATTTACAGTGACCCATAGCCAAGAACATTTCCAGCTCACTGTATCACTTAATCAAAGTGGCTAAAAACCCAGACCGTAGCTCCTACTCGCCTTCATAAGACTCGGGATATACGTTTGTGTAACTATATTTATCTGATTCCAAGTTTCAATAAATTAGGAAACCATCCTTAACTTGTTTAAGGATATTATCGACATTCACCAGATTTACATTGATATTTGCTCATGACGGTTCATGGACTATGAACATCTGGCATTACTTTATGATGGTTCCTATCGCAGTAGCAAAGGAAACCTTCCATAAGCATCATCTTTCACCTTATCTTTCGGACTAACGTCCCAACATAGATAGATCTTGAGAACACCGGCTAGCAGTATCCCCTATCGTGATCTATGCTAAACTCTTTTAGCATCACATCTATATAGGTAAACTATAAACTAAGAGCAGTTAAATCTATCACTATAGATTCTTATTTCTAAAATAAGAACTGCTAATCCAAGTGCTTTTGTAAAGACCTTGAACTACCAAACATTAATTGACTGTGACATGGGGTGATAATTCCTGAGAGAGATATCCAATACCTTACTCAAATTTGTAACACACTCCCACTATCCATATCCCTTCTTTAGAGAGAAGTTTCTCTCAGCTTACTCCTTCTTCTTATTCGAATGAGCATGCCAAATCCCCATTGTCATTATGTTTTTGCTCTTGTTTCTTGCTCGTTTTGTTCCATTTCCATTTGCTCTACTTATTACTGAACTTACAGCTTCCATTTTGATATATGACTCGCAAACTTAAGAAAATTGATGAATAATGTAATGTTCATGCTCTGGCTGCTGTTGAACATGAAAGTACAGCTATTTTACGGGTTGTTGCAACTCCTGCTGCCATTGTTGCACTACCAGCAGCTCAGGATGTAGTTGGATGCACCATGGAAAAGAATCCGTTGCTAGATCCCCATGTTTCATGGAAGCAGGTAAGAGTTGAGGTTGCACTTGGTGTGAGTGGTGTGGTTGAAGCTCCTGCAGTGGTGGAGGTGATCGATTCTGCTCCAAAGTGTGGCAATCCTATTGTGGTGGAGGCTATGAGGTTGAAATCTGGTAAACTTGTCACTCCGGCTATCAACACTACAAAAAGAAGATCATTGTGACTGACTCTGAATTGCCTTCTCTTTCAGAACTACTTAAGGTTGAAAAACTAGCTGATAATGCTCAAATTCTTGATTTAAATGAAGGCCTTGTGTTGGATAAGGCAAATGAGAGTGTCAAGGCACCTACTGGACTTGCTCTTGTACCTGCTCAACTTGGTTCTTCAGGTGTAGGGCTTGTTACTGATGGTGTTGTTGAAACTTTAGGACATGGTTGTGTAGTGGAGCAGGGGACTCAGTTAGGGTTGGATCTTGTCTCAACTCCAAGCACATTGGAGACTACAACTACTGATTTGGGTGTTGATGGTACTAGTGGTGTTGCCTTCTTGGGGGTGTTACTGTTAATCCAAATATGTTTATTACTTGGGGAAGAATGCTACCAAAGCTGTGGATTAGGTGGCTTCTTGGGCACAGCTGGTAAAGAATAATAGAGAACAATCAGATGAAGTTGTTACTTTGACTGGTCATGTTATTAGTGAAGAAACTGTGATGTTGGATGAGGAGGATGTGAATGATGATAGTTTGGAGAAATTGAGCCTTATTGGAATTTTCCCCTACAAATTTCCAGGAAGGGATGCAGTTCAAAAGATTGTGAATTCTTGGCCTTGGAAGTGTAGATACAACTATCATAATTCTGGTTGGATAGTGTTCTTGTTTGAGCAGGAGGCTGATCTTTGTGAAGTGTTGGAAGCAGGCCCCTTTTATGCTTTTGGTAAGCCTATGATCCTGAAGAATATGCCATGCTGTTTAATTTTAGTAAGGAGGATAGCTCTGTGGTGCTAGTATGGATTCAGCTTCCTAATCTTCCATTAAGACTCTGGAAGGGTAGGGCATTGAGTAAGATTTGTTCCTTTGTGGGGTGTCCCCAGTACACAGATAAAGTGACAGCTTCTAGGAAAGTGTTGAGTTTTGCCAGATGCTTGGTGGATATTGATCTCAAGTTGGATTTGCCCTCTGTGATTCCTATTACCTTGTATGATGGGAAGGTCCTTATGCAACCTGTCTTGTATGAAGAAATGCCTAAGTTTTGCTCCAAGTGTAATAGACTAGGGCATAATACTGTTGGATGTGATGATTCTAAGATTGATGTTCCTACTTTGTATGTTGCTAGGTCTAAGCAACCTGGTTACAAAACCTAATGCCTCAAAAAAGAAGAAAGTGATTATCTTAGATGCTGATAGTACAAAGGACAAGGCCCCTGCCACTGATGTTGTTCCTTTTACTGGTGCTACTACTACTGCAGCAACATCCACTGATAAGAATATTGTTGTTGATAAAGGAAAGAGTGTAGCTAGTTCAAAAGAGAAAGAGGTGAATGTGGAGCAGGTTTCCACCCCTGTGACCAACAATTTTGCTGTTTTGGATCCTGATATAACTAGTTCTTGGGCTAGTGATGTTGAGGCTGATGATTTGGTGGATAGAGGAGACATTGTTGCTTCTGGATCCAAGAAATCAAGAAAGAAAAAGAATAATAAGAGGAATAACACTTCTGGTGTTTCTAGTAATTTGCATAAAACAACCGATGTTGTCTCTAGAGGAAAATCACCTCTAGGTAGACAAAAATGATAGGTTTTTGGAATGTTAGAGGGTTCAATAAGGTCCCTAAACAATCTGCTGTTGTAAAATACCTTAGACAACACAAGATTACCTTATTTGGAATCCTTGAGACTAAGTTGTCTCAGAATAGTTTGGATCACTTCTTGAACAAAAAAATTCCCTCTTGGAATTCTGTGAATAATTTTGGAAATCATGTTAATAAGAGGATGTTGGTTATTTGGGACCCTTCTTTTGTTGATGTGGAGGTTTTGGAGGTGGATGCTCAGTGGATCCATTGCAGTGTCAAGTTATTGGTTTCCGGTGATACTTTTTTTGGCTACTTTCATTTATGATTTGCACACTATTGGACATAGAAGGTGTATGTGGGACAGAATTAGAGTTTTGAGTGTGTGCTCTTCCCTCCCTTGGTTGGTTTTAGGAGATTTCAATTCTGTGCTTTTTGTGGATGATAAGTTGAATGGGAATATTCCCACAGATTATGAGACGCAGGATGGTGTGGATTGTTGCTTGGATGCCAATCTTTCTGATTTGAACTCTTCTAGGTGAATTCTACACTTGGACTTCTGGGGGTGTTCTAACTAGAAATGATAGGGTGTTGGTGAATGCTTATTGGTATGATTGGAATGTTAATGTTTTGGCTTCCTTTGATCCTACTGGTTTGCACTCGATCATTCTTCTTGTAGAATATCACTGAATACTGATACTGTGATCAAAATGAAACCTTTTAAGTTCTTTAATATGTGGATGCAACATGATACCTATTTTGATGTTCTTGCTCAGTATTGGAGTCAAGATGTTCATGGTACTACCATGTACCAACTGTGTAAAAAGTTAAGAAGATTGAAACAGCCTTTATAGGAGTTGAATAGAAGACATTTTGCACATATTTATGTTAAATCTAAAAATGCTCAACAGGTTCTTGGTGATATGTAGTCTTTGTATAATCTATGGCCTACTCGATGCTCTTGTTGGCAAAATTGAGGAACAAAAAAAGATCTGTAATAGTCTGGAGAATGCTGAGGCCAGTTTTTTGTCTCAAAAAGCTAAGGGGATGTACATGAAGCTTAGTGATAGGGGTTCCCGGTTTTTCCACTCTCTGGTTAAAAGGAACAATGTTAGGAATCATATTTCATCTGTTAGACTTGCAGATAACACTTTCACTACTTCTTATGATCATATTGGAGATGCTTTTGTTGGTTTTTATTCTGATTTATTGGGTACTGAGGTCTTTGCTACTCCTATTGTTGTGGATATGATTAATGCTGGCCCTTCTATATCTAGGGACTGTTTGGATAATCTAATGAAGGATGTTACTGAATTGGAAGTCAATGAGGCTCTCTTTTCTTTCTCTGATGATAAATCTCCAGGTCCAGATGGTTATTCAGCTGTTTTTTTCACGAAGTCTTGGGGCATTGTTGGCTCTGATTTCACTAATGTTGTGATGGAATTCTTTAATAATGATGCTATTTTGAAACAAATAAATCATGATGTTATTGCTTTTATCCCTAAGACTACTCATGCCGCAACAGTTGGAGATTACAGGCCTATTTCTTGCTGCAATGTTACATACAACGTGATATCTAAGATCTTAGCTTCAAGACTGTTGGTCCCTTGAAAAGGCTTTGGTTATGTTTAGAGGGGGGTGAATAAACTTAACACTCAAAACTTTTAGAGTTAACAAACTCAGCAACATCAGCAGCCTGATGATAGCTCAGTAATCTGCTGACACTCAGTAGTCTGCTGACTATTGACTTTACTGAATTTGTTGCAGCGGAATATATTTAAATTAGGCCTTATCACTTGTTGTTAAAATTTGATACCAAGTATTAGATACTCAGTAGTGTATGTGTGTGATTCAGTTGCTAGCTCAGTAAGTTGATGTGCTAAATGTACTAGATGCATAAAGTAAATGCAGAAAGTAAGTAGGCAATTTTTATAGTGGTTCCAGGTGGTGTAATCCTGTCGGTCCAATCTTCTCATGTGATGTTGGAGGTAATTGACTAGAGATTCTTGAGGTAGCAGCTACAAAAATCCCTAAGTTGTTTGTCCTTCACCAATAACTATGGCCTCACAAACTGAACACTTGGAACAGGTAGGATTGCTGCTCCAAAGTCTCCCACTGGTCCTTGAAGGGTAGGAGATCCTCTTCACCAGCTCCACCATAAACAACATTCCTTGACACCCAAAGATGCTTCACTGTCTTCAGTAGATTTCTTATAAAAGAAAGTTTGAATCAAGTAAGTGATTCAGCCTTCAGCAGCTTGATCAGGTTGATATGATCAGCAGCTTGTATTCTTCAAGTGTGTAAACTTGATGTAGCTTGATAACAGATTACACTTGAAGAAGTTTTCTAGATCAATAGGTTTAAGTTCAGTAGGGTCAGCAGGGTGATTTCTTGATAAGAATCTGAAGCTCAAGATTATCTGTTGTTTTTCTCTCTAAAATCATCATCAGTTTATGTAACAGGGGTCATCTATTTATAGGTGAGAATCCTTGTGACTTATGTTTGAAATTCAAACATAGCCATTTCAGATTTGTCCCATCTTTAATTACTTTCTATCCCTGTACATAGTACTGACACTGCCAGTTTACTTTTTATCAGATTTCAGACTGTCCACCCTTTGACTTGTATCCATTGGATAAACCTCTATTTCTTTCCAATGTCCCTTTAATCTTAGCCATTGATTTGTTGATAAAATCAAGAGTTGTTATCTGTCCTTTTCTTTTTAATCTTCCAATATAACCTTTGATTAAATTGAAATACGTGTTCAGCAGGTTCCTGTGATTGTAAGTCTACGGAAATACATTTCAGTCAGCTGATCCAAAGTTGCTGTGTTTATAAAAACACTGCAGCTGACTTCTCTTATATCTAACTTTTTATTATGAAGATAGATTACACCATTTTGATCATAACCAAGTTCCAATCACCATTTAACTTATGGAACTTAGACCTTGTACACAAGGTATATGCAATCAGTTTAGGTCATCACAGACTTCCTAAATTTTGATTCCATATCCTTGACTTTAAATACTAAGTTTGATCCCTTAGCCTTCAATAACTAAGTTTGAGCCCTCGGCATTCGCCTCTTCGACGGGTTCCTAAATTAGTCTACCGACTCGGGTACCCTGCGAGAGACAGTCCGTCGATGAAAGTCAGCTGACCTTTTACAGTGCTTGTTTGATCAAACCTATACAAGATCAAACTCTAATAAGCCTATACATTTGATCTAGACATCTTTTTGCCTTTGCTCTATAACAGCTAGTCTGGCACTCATCACTAAAACTTAAAATAAGTCCAACAATTTCCCCCTTTTTGGTGATGATGCTAATACCCTCATTACAGCAAAGCAAAAAGAGTAAAAACAAAAAAAGAACAAATTCAGTCATTTCTCATTATAATCATATTTGTTCAAAAAGTATTACAGTCTAGATTCAGCAAAATTAAAATGCCAGTGTAAGTATGCTGATCTAGTTTCTTCTTTCCTTTTTTTGCCTTTCCTTCTCTTGCTGCTCATGATATTCCCTTATATCTCTTACCATTTCTCTCATCCACTGATTTTCAATAAGGGAAAAATCAACATGGGGATTCACTTCTTTCCACCATTTCCATGCCTCAGGTAGAGTAAGGTTGATCTGATGTACTCTGAAGCCT
This sequence comes from Gentiana straminea, assembly GCA_036785695.1. NCBI lineage: Eukaryota > Viridiplantae > Streptophyta > Magnoliopsida > Gentianales > Gentianaceae > Gentiana > Gentiana straminea. The sequence continues at coordinate 1,307,555 of JAVUPR010000326.1, read as the reverse complement.
AAACGCATGTATAACTCTTTGAGCTCATTCAGTGAATCTTTAGTTGATTTAGTGGGTAGACTCCTTCCACCCCAACCACCTCTTCCACCTCTTCCACCTATGTGTGAAGATCTCAAGGCTTTAACTCTTGCTTCCCAAAACTTAAGCCCCAAAAAGGAATTTAGTCCCTCATGGAAGCCCTTGTCATGGTAAGCTCTTCTCTTGTTGTAGTAAAGCTTCTTGTATTCCTTGAAAGGATCATCAGTCAGTGGAAGTCTGCTAGGTGCAGGTTCTCTGTATGCATTGGTGTCAGCTTCCCATCTCTTCTGTGCAAAAATCCTAGCCGCCTCTTTTGCTACTGATGTTTGGCTCTCTTCCCCCTTATTGACATCATCAACAAAACGGAACAGCAAACCATGAACACTTTCCAGTGTGATCACCAAGTTGTTCAGTTGACCATCCATGATTTCAGTTCTAGTGTCAACTGCAGTGATCCTTTCTTGCATTGTCTACTCCAGTAGATTGATCCTCTTAGTAAACTTAAGATCCAATCCAGCAGGTTAAAGTCTTCCAGCGGGTTCAGCCACAGCAGGCTTGGGTGCCTCAGCAAGTTTATCAAGTTTTTGGTGAATGGATGTAAAATGATCTTTCAGGAACTTATCCTTCAGTGTATTGCCCTGTTTTATTCCCTTTACATCTTGGGAAAGATCACCAAGAGCATACTGAGTGGAAGTAATATTGGAAGCAACAGTTTCAGTGGTTCTTCCTTTATTTTCCACCAAGTTCACTAAGTCTTCAAACTTTTGCTCTTGTCTGTTAAGTTAAGTTCTTAATCTTGTAATATCATTTCTGACTACCCTCAACTCATCCAACACCTGTGATGGAACCCCACCAGTCATTCCTCCAGCCATATGTCCAACAGCTTCATCAGTAAGCTCTTCAACATTGTATTGTACCCTCTGTCTGCTGACAACCATGGCTCTACTCATGTCCCTTCCAACAGGGGCAGGTCCTTCTTTAACCATAGCACCAAGAATATCCTCCATAATTAGATCTTGTGCAGGTTCTTCCAAAATTGGTACAAATGCCTGTTGTGGTTCATCATCAATAGGCTCTTCCTCAGGCATTTGAAATTCTTCATCACTGAAGTCATAGTCCAGCACCTGCTCATCCTCATCAATAACAGCATTCTGCTGACTATCTTTCCCTTCAGCGGCCTTTCCTCCAGTAGGCTCTACTACATTAGCCTGTTCTTCAATAATTGCAGGGGTTTCCTCCAAAACCATTTGGAGTTCCAACCTTTGTCCAGGTGATGTTTGGTCCTCAGCAACTTGTACCACCAGTTCCGACCTTTGTTTAGGTGCCGTTTGAAACTCAGCAGCCTGAACCTCCTCAAAATGTAATGGTGAATCTTCTACACCCATCACCATGTCCAACCTCTGTCCAATCACTGTCTGTTCCTCAGTGAGTAGGACTCTCTCTTTCACACAAATAAAAGGAAAAGTAGCCAAGTTTTCCTCTAGATATCCTCCATCATCGGCAACCATCTGTAAAGTTTCAGCAGATTTTGATAGAGTGTCCTGAGTGTCAATCCACTCCTGATATTGAATTGAATCTTCAGAACTGACATCAGGTTCCCTATGTTCAATAATATTCTCTTCAACCAAATCTTCAGTCTGCTAATCCTCAGGATTCATATCAGCTTCCACAACCTTGAACGCATCAGATGTGCCAACCATTCTGTTACCTCCAAGGTTTATCCTATCGTTGATTAAGGCCTCCAAATCATCTATGGTGAGTGATCGAACTCAAGATGAAATGTACTGGAAATGGTTCTTTTCACTCTAGGATCAAAGATAGAGTAGCTTTTTGTATGGACTGAACTTAGGAAAAATAAGCTGCCTATGTATCCAAATATACATTTGGAATCAAGTCCAACCGTAGTTCAAGCGGTTATCCGTCATAATAGAGTTAATGGGTGGTTATGTAATCCACCCACGTCTCACGTTTGCATATAACTGCTCTTTCTCCCAGATGCGCATGTCTCCAATCTGCTACTTCGATCAGGGACCTTCCTTGCTCTGATCCATCTGCCGCCGACCGGGGACTCCCCGGTCCGATCTCGATCTAGACTGATTTCTGGTTGAGAGCCTCCTGAAGGTTGACCCCCGTCCAGGACCTGACCCATGATCTTTTCTGATCGCCTGGTCTATGTGGTTGTGATGACTTCAAGGTCGGATATACCGCTGTCCTGTTCTGCTGGTCCGTCCAATATACACTTGACACGTTGACAGATCCGGGTTACCCCCAATCAAAGCCCCCACATCTTCATCGATATGGCCTAGATTTTTAAATGGATTAAGATCTGAAGCTTAAGGGTTTTCCACGTGTATCAAACAGGTTGGTGTCTTGCAGATCAGAGTTTTGAGTTCAATTCGGTTCCAAGAGCAATTTTAAACCTAAATTTTATTAAGGTAAAGACTTGGCCTTTTTTCATAATGTTCATAGATTTGATCTTGGTTTATGGTAGGGTTCATGTTCGAATCTATTTACTGTTTGCAGGTTCACGTAAAGGCAAAGTTAGTGGATGTTTATTCGTAGTTCCGGTTCATCGTAAAGGTATGGAGACATTCTATACAAAAGTTCTCTTTTTATGTTAAATTTGTTACTTTTATTATCTCATTTTTTATTTAAAAAATGCATCAAACTAGTAGTTTATGGATTATGTGTATGAACAAGCAAAAAAAAATTTGGAAATTTTCACAGGCTCGCCTAAACTTTCCTAGTCCACGCCTCAATGAGCCACGTGAAGCCCAAGAATATTGTAGTTCTATTTCTATGACTTTTCCATGTCGAAGTATTTTCAAGTACTATATGTTTTTTGGGAATTTTTGTAAATCGTTTTTATATATAAAGCTACAAGTAGTGGGGATAGGTTTGGTAGTAATGTGTTTCTATGGACCCTTGCATGATCACATAGGGTAAATTTGAATTGAACATGACTTTATATGCTTTTATGTACTCCTACATGCCTTATGTGTCTAACCAAATAATCTTGGTGAAGTACAGTTATTAATTAACAATTTATTGTACGAGTGCCATGGTTTTTTAAAAACATGTCAGAGGTATGACTAATGCTAATATCCATGTTGTATTAAGACAACATAATGTATGGAGTAGCATGATTTGGCGTGTCACGTTGGAGGTACCGATAGTCAGATAAGCCGTGTTGCACCATGCTCTCGTTGTAGGTAGTAGCATGCATTGTACCCTTTGTATTTGAAATCATTTGTATAGATAGAACATATAACAAGTATGTATCGATAAAACAAAAACATGTACATGCAATGTAAGTTAATAGAGATAATGAAAAAGTACGTGCAAGACAAACTAAAGTAGTTGATATGACATGTTTTTATGCATTGCTTCTAGTAAGTTTTTAAAATTATTTTGTTGTGATTCAAGTTTATGCTTTTAAATGTGTTTTTAGCAAACCGTATGAAGTAAATTCATGTCATGTCACCCGGCATTTGAGAAATATGAATCTCTCTTATTGATCTTCCACTCCTTACTAAGCTTATACATGAGCTAACTCCTTTTTTTTAAATAAGATGATATGCATGTTCAAGAAGAGTATGACGGTGAGAAAGCTTAGGATGAAGTTAAAAGATGCTTTCATTAGGTTTTGCTAGTAGATTTATTTTGTTTCCTTCAAATAAGGCATGTGTGACAAGTAGTTTCAGTAGTTTTATTTTTCACACATATTAGTTGTATGAGATTGTAGTAGTTGTTCAGTTATTTATGATTTTAACTTGACAGTAGTTCTTTCTTGTTGGTTGTGATTTTAATGTAAGACATTGAAGGTATGTCTCAAGTCCCAGTATGTTTCTCTTTTTTCGCGACTTCTTTAGTTACTCTGATATTATGTTAGACTTACGTGAGTTTAAGGTATTCTCTAAAAATCACATGACGAACATTATATTTGTGAATAAAGACTTGATATCCGGGAGCAGAGTATTACAATAATGGTATAGCAAATTGATAAATATAAATACATTTATTAATTAACCATTCATATGTGTAGGATAATAATATTTTTTGTCCATTCTGTTTTACGATTTTTGCAATTCTATCTTCAACTTGACATCTTCACACTTTTTCCCTTCGTCAATGAATTTTTTTGTTACGTTTTTTATCATAGTGTCATTAATTTAACATTGAATGTACGAAGTGAAAAACTTGGTAAATGGTAAAAATAGACCGAAAATGTTTAAGAAATACATACACATAAAGGGTCAGATATCAAGGTGAAATATATGAGATATAAATGAAACATTGTGCACTAAATAGATAAAATGCCTTTATCTTTTTATATTACGGATAATGCTACTGCCACAATTATTCAGATACAACGAGCCACAAAATATACTTTTATATAATTTATCATTATGTATGACTCGTTGATAATAATGTGGATGTTATAAAACTAAAAGGATAATAGAGAAAGAACAAGAAGAAATACAAAGCATAGAAGAAAAGAAAATTGATTGTGTCTTATTCAAATGTATAAAAGGGTATTTCTAGTACAGTATAGGGTGTGAATACAATAAATGATTATAATCGTAATATTATATAAGATCAATCAGAATCAATCAATCGACAATCCAAAATATATTATTACATAATACTCCCATTGGTCTATTGTTCAACAAACAACAGATATGATATATCTCATTAAAACTTACTAAGAAAAAACTCAGTGGGAAAAAATCTTAGTTAAGGAAAAAAGTACATATTTATCTGTGTTTGATTCACTTCCCCTAAACCAAGCATCAAACTAGATCCTTCAAGCATCACATCACAATGCTCTTCACCAATCTTTCAACTGTTGGAATGTCCTGGTAAATAAATCTGCCAGATTATCGGTTGACGGGCCGGATCTGTTATCAATCTCCTCATTCTTTCACAAATCATGAGTAAGGAAGAACTTGGGCGAAATATGTTTTGTTAATCCCCATTAATACAACTTCACTTCAATTGAGACGTGTAAGATGCATTGTCTTAATATAATATAGTTGAATGATTTTCGTTCTCATCTAGACATTGTCTCAATGAATATTTGAATGAGTTGATTTTCTCGATCGTAGTTGCATAACGTATAGGTCATGTACTATTAGCTTTGCTAGAAAAACTCTGTGAGAAAAAAAACTAGACAAGGTAAATAGTTCATGTCAAATGCGTTTCTATGTATTGCACTGACTGCCTCATTAAGAACCTTTAACTAAGAAAACCCTATGGGAAAAAACTTAGTTAAAGGGAAAAAGAGTACAGTCATTGGTCTTTAGGACCAAATACTCAAAATGGTTTTGAAGTTGTCGCACTTCTTAACGACAACAGTCTTTCAAATGTATGCATTCTGGTACTATAAGCACATTTCCTCCAAAACAGATGTAGGAATAATCTTAGTGAACAAATTTGATAGATTGTCGCTAAAGTGTACTTTTGTATATCAACTCTCTTCTAAAGTTCATGTAAATAATCGAATGTAGGGGCTAATAAGTGTCATACCTACTACTCACTTGTTCAACACATGCAAAACAATCAGCACTATAATCATCTAAACAATGGTGAAGTAATACAATCACAATTTTCATGCATATATTTCCACTATCATGCATCGTAATTCTATAAAATTCATGACATTAAGTATGTGTTACTTATATATTTCTTCCTCGATAGGAATCTACTCAACTGGTCATATTACATTCAACATGAATGTTAACGACATTTTCAACTTTACAATTTGCATGTTGCGATTTTCATTTGTGAAATATATCAAGATTTGTATACCAATGTAATGTTTAACGACCCATTAGTATGCGGTCATGACACCTATTAAATTATACAAATGAGTAGTTTGGTGTCATAGTCATTATGTAGCGGAACATAATATTATTTATAACGGGAGAATATAATTTATCAAAATCAATATTTGGTCACTACATAACCAAATTTTCAAGTCAAGATCATCCTCTAATGCTTATTTCATTTTTACCCCGTCTATGTACTTCTGGCACTCTACTACTGACTTGGGTTGGGGAACCAAATTATTAGCAAATTATGTGGCAAAAATGTCGTCGACGACTATGATATTTTATTAAAAACTTATCCCATGAAATTCATTGCTAATTCGATATTAGCATAAAAAAATCCTTGTTGTTGGAAATATTATTTATGTTTTGATGATGATTCGTCACGTAATTAGACAAATCACTTACAATCCATGATGATGAAGTCATAACTAACTGTTATAGTGCATAATGGAAGAAGAAGCAAGAAATGGTCTAGAGAAAATGTATAAGTTCTATCTAGAGTCTGAACCTTGTATAGGTTGTTTCAGACAAGCATTGTAATAGAATAAGAACTAGGTGAACAGCTGAATCACAACAAGAAAACTAAGTATGCACATGAAGAACTGAGGGTTCAAACTCAGTTATGCAAGAACTGAAGAAGATAAGTTCGCTGAGGGTCACAGACTCAGTTGGCTTATCTAGAAGACTGAGAACCGAGGGACACCGACTCCATTACCAGAAGACTGAAGAACTGAGGGACACAGACTCGCTTTACGAAGATCGAAGAACGAGGTGGAAAACTCAGTTAGAAGCTATTTAAGTCGTGACTATAAGTCAGGATTCAGGCAAGTCTGTGGTGACCTGAAACTGAACTATAGATCATGTAAAACTGAATAATCTTAAGGACAAAGATTATCAGTTACCTGAATGGTGTAAAACTGAATGGTGTACTCTAACTTAGTCAATTAAAGTTAGATGTTAAGTATACAAGGGACTCAGTTTTGAAGTAGAGTAGAAAACTGAGTTAAGACCTTGTTGAATTTGAATTAACAATACAACAAAGGTCGTACATATGAACGTTGGCTAAACGACAAGTGTAACGGCTACAAGAGCTAGTGACCGTTACATCACCCCTATAAATACACAAGAGAATCACTTAAACAAAAATAGAGAGAAGGATCAGAAAAAGAGCTTTACAAGCACATATCCAAAGATCCAGATCCAGAAAATCAGATCATATATATCTAGAAAATGGGAAGCCAACAGAATTGCCTTGAAGATTTCATAAAAAGATCCAGTAACCCATTAAGGGAAAAGAAGGCATCTTGGAGCTACAAAGCCATATCAAGAAGAATCAGACAGCTCACTGAATTAATCTCTTGATTAATTATAAACCTAACCTTGGTGAAAAAGGGTTGGCTATGCATAGTTTGAAGAGAGCAATTCCACCTATCTTCATACGGTTGCAACTTGATTGCCACAACTGTTGGTGCAGTCTGCGGACTGTGTTTGTGGTGAGCTGGTGAAGGAGCAATTCCACCTCCGAAAGATCAGTGTGCAGAATGAAGGGAGCAATCCTACATTTCTTCATTATGTGTAGACAGTGAAACTAGGGTGTCGTGAAGGACTGTCATAGTGCTAGGATTTTGTAACGGTTATCTTAAGATTCTAGTGATACCTCCTACACCACAGGAGAATGGGAGACGTACGGGATTACACCACCCGGAACTTCCATAAACAAATCTTGTGTTGATTTACTTTATGCATTTATATTCTTGTTGTGATTGATTTAATTCTTGTTATCTTCACACTCAGCAAACGTCAGACACTGAGTCAGCATAAAACTGATACATAGGAAATTCAGATCTTTATTGACACATCTATCGCACTAAAGGCTAGTTATATCCGCTGCCAGTTAACATGACTAAATATAAGTCAGTATTGACTTATACTCAGTTGAGTTAGCTGAACTCCGCACAAGTTAAAGGACAGGAACAAAATTGAGCTGAGCATTAGTTTGAGTATGGCAAAAACTTAGTTCCTGGGGCTTTTTCAGTTTTGGGAAAGTTTTTGGTGACAAGTTTATTCACCCCCCCCCCCCCTAAACTTGTGTTAGCCTTTCCAAGGGACAAACAATTGGTATCGGAGCAGTTCTTCCATTTGGAAGTGATCCAAAGATATCTTTCAAACCAATTGTTGAAAATCCTTCATTGTATCAGTTGTAAAATCACTTAGTTTGATTTCAATGACTACATCTAGAATTAAGAGTTGGCTTACTCACCCCCATCTGATTTTCAGGATCAAATAGTTGAAAGGCTCAGTGTGACAAATCTGCATACAAATCCAGAACCTCAACTCAGTGATGATGTGGATACAAACTTCAATGTTTATATACACAAATCCAGAGGAATTCCATCACAAAGAAATCTCTCAGAATAAGAAGAAAAGAAGTTGTTGCATGTTACCATTGATATAGAAGATTCATTAGAGCAACAAAAGGATGTACACTCAGATCATAAAACTATATCAAACCATCATGAAAAGGTACATTCTTCAACTCAGTTATCATTCGCTGAACTCAGTAAGAGAAACTCTGAACTTGTCAAGATAACCGAAAAACTTACGTTGGAATTGAAATTAAAAGACGGAGAACTTGACAAAGAGAAAGATTGGAATGAGTTTCTTGAAACTAAGATGTCAAATCTTGCTAAAAGATTAATCTCTAATAAATTTGAAAAAAGCAATGATAATTTCCCACCCCTACCCAGTATTGAGATTTCAAAGAATTAAAATTCTGAACATCAAATTACTGGAAGATCTAGTGGATTACACAAGGAAACTAAGAATGGTAAATCTAAAAGAATCCTTGTGAAATCAACTAAGATTGAGCGTAATGGTTTATCCAGAAAAGAAATGAGAAAGCTTAATTCTCTCATCGAAGAAACTGAAAATAATACTTCAGTAACTAATCCAGCCGGACCCAAAAAGATATGGGTACCGAAGAAAACTTAAAACTGTTTTGCAGGCCGAGTCAGTTCTCAATGCTGAATCCTGAGAAAACTGACCTCTAAACAAAAGCTGATGAAGGACATATTGGTCAAAAGCAGAAAACTTTCCAGCTACCATATGACGCTTGGGCTGACATGACAAATCATTCAAAGCCACGTGTCAATCTGGGAGAAAAAGTAGATGTACATCCCTACAAAATCCCATTGATTGTGACACAACTCTTATTTGAAAACGATTGCAAAACAAAATCTTGACGAAATCCTGCTCATCCAAAGTCAAAGTATTCAATATTTTCCAAAAGAATTCCTAATTCAGAAATCAATGGAGCAATACAATATTGATGATGGAATCACCATAAGCCTGGACGAATTTTGTCAAAAGTTTTCAAACTCCACTCTATCAAAACGAATTGAGAACAAGATCAAGAGGATTCAAGGATTGGTAAACTTGATTGATACAAAAGTCACTACCTTGAGTCCAGATGGCATCAGAGACTTCTACAAGAATGCCGAAATCGTCAATAATGGAAAAAGCTTCAGGACAACTGTTCAAGATAAGAGCTTTACCGTTGATGAACAGTTGCTTTCACTAGTGTTTGGCTTGGACATAATCGGAGGATCTTCATCTCTTATATTTGGAAATGAAGAAAAAGCCAAGCTTTGCAGTGTTACGGCAATTAACAAAGAGGAAAAGAACTTCATCGGATCCATCTATCACCAAAAACAAGAATTCGCATTCCTGACGATTCTTCTGACCAAAAATGTCATTGGTCATGCCAAAAATTTCTACACTCTCTCAACAGATAAACTAAAACTGATATATGCTATTTGGTTTGAAGAGAGATTTGATTGGAACAAATTTGTTCTCAATCAGTTGATAAAACATATTTCAGATGAGAAAGAAAGAGCACAAGGAAAGAAGGTTTCTGGGGAAAAGTGTCTATTGAAAAAGGGATTCACTTTTCCAGTTCAAAAAATACTAGATCATTTCTCTATTTCAACATCCACAAGAACAAAAGTGGAACACAAATCAGTGTCCACTGGAGTGAAGAAAAGAAAGATTGTTGAAGGAGAATCAAGTGAAGTTTCAAATTCAAGTTCAAGTGGAACTGTGAATTTAGATGAAAGGACTCTCAGAAGACAAAAGAGGACTTGGAACAAATTTCAGAAAAAGAAAACTGAAATTGATGAAGTAATTCAAATTGAGGATGAAACTGAAGAGAGTGAACAAAATGAGACTGAAGAAAGTGAGCTTGGTGAAAATGAGGAAAGTGAAACTGAAGGAAGCGAGATCGATAAAACTGAAGAAAGTGAACCTCCAACTGAGATACATGAAGAGTACACTGATTAACAAAGGGAAGCTTTGGAAGATGGTGAATTTTGTGAGGCTGTATATGAAAAGGAACTGTCAACTCATGATACTAATTTTTATTATCCTGAAACCAGTACCTCATCTCAGGCCCATGAAGCATCCACAAGCAAGTCTGCACCTGAAACATCTCAGCAACAATCAACTGAAACAATTGAAGAAAAACTGGGTAGATTGAAAGAAATCATTGAAGGTGTGATGCTAACTCTACAGCAGAGGCTTTACAATCTACATGACTTCATTGGAAGATCTCATTACTCAGGTTTGAATGAATACTCCAATCTTATCACCCTGCGTAAGTTATTTGAAGAAAGCTATCGCTTATCTTCAAACAAGGGGGAAGATGAAGCTGGTGATGAAGTTAAAGGTGATGCTAAAGATGAATCAGCTGAAGAAATCTATGCCAAACAGTTGGTGATAGAACAAGACAAACAAGTAGATGCTGATCTACTTACAATTCAACAGAATGGAGAAGCAGTTGATAGTTTGATTGAAGAACTGATCATGGAAGAACCTTCAAAGAAACAAGAACTAAGGAATATGAAGAGACCTCAGATAGAGTTGTGATGAATATCAGAAGGAAACTTGCAATCTGTATCAGACTAAAAGAACGTCTAAAGTCAGTAGAAGTTAAAGAGACAACAACTAAGGGGGAAGCTGAATTGGAACAAGAAGGAAAAGCTGAAAAGACTAAGGAAGAAGAACATAGTCTTATTTCAGAAGAAAAATAAATGATGATGAATGATGAAATCAAAGAAATCTTGATAAAGCTCAAAAATCAAGATAATGAAAAGGCTAATCAGTTGATCGGTGAATATCTAGAAATCAAGCCTAGAGATGGCGAATCAGTTGAAGAAGGAAAAGAAAGAAGACTCCTACAAACCAAAAGAAGTATTTTCCTTGGAGAAAAGATGTTGGCACTTGAAAAAGAAAAGTTGTAATTCTACTCAGTTTGTTTTAGACTTTATTTTGTAATGAATTCAGCTGTTCTAGTTTGTTATCTTAATTTGATTTGTTATGATTTCTTGCATTATTCTTTTATTACTGCTTTTAGGGAGGGTTATGATACATCATCAAAAAGGGGGAAATTGTTGGAAATATTATTTATGTTTTGATGATGATTCATCACGTAATTAGACAAATCACTTACAATCCATGATGATGAAGTCATAACTAACTGTTATAGTGCATAATGGAAGAAGAAGCAATAAAAGGTCTAGAGAAAATGTATAAGTTCTATCTAGAGTCTGAACATTGTATAGGTTGTTTCAGACAAGCATTGTAATAGAATAAGAACTAGGCGAACAGCTGAATCACAACAAGAAAACTAAGTATGAACATGAAGAACTGAGGGTTCAAACTCAGTTATGCAAGAACTGAAGAAGATAAGTTCGTTGAGGGTCACAGACTCAGTTGGCTTATCTAGAAGACTGAAGAACTGAGGGACACAGACTCGCCATTCGAAGACGAAGAACGAGGGACACGGACTCGCCGGACCGAAGACGACACGGACTCGATTACGAGAGAAGACGAAGAACTGAGGTGGCAAACTCAATTAGAACCTGTTTAAGTCGTGACTATAAGTCAGGATTCAGGCAAGTCTGTGGTGACATGAAACTGAACTATAGATCATGTAAAACTGAATAATCTTAAGGACAAAGATTATCAGTTACCAAGAAAAGAAGAAACTGAATGGTGTACTCTGACTTAGTCAATTAAAGTCAGATGTTAAGTATACAAGGGACTCAGTTTTGAAGTAGAGTAGAAAACTGAGTTAAGACCTTGTTGAATTTGAATTAACAATACAACAAAGGTCGTACATATGAACGTTGGCTAAACGACAAGTGTAATGGCTACAAGAGCTAGTGACCGTTACATCACCCCTATAAATACACAAGAGAATCACTTAAACAAAAATAGAGAGAAGGATCAGAAAAAGAGCTTTACAAGCACATATCCAAAGATCCAGATCCAGAAAATCAGATCATATATATCTAGAAAAAAGGAAGCCAACAGAATTGCCTTGAAGATTTCAAAGAAAGATCCAGTTACCCATTAAGGGAAAATAAGGCATCTTGGAGCTACAAAACCAGATCCAGGAGAATCAGACAGCTCACTGAATTAATCTCTTGATTAATTTTTAACCTAACCTTTGTGAAAAAGGGTTGGCTGTGCATAGTTTGAAGAGAGCAATTCCACCTTTCTTCATACGGTTGCAACTTGGTTGCCACAGCAGTGTGGTGCGTTCGCGGACTGTGTTTGTGGTGAGCTGGTGAAGGAGCAATTCCACCTCCGAAATATCAGTGTGCAAAATGAAGGGAGCAATCCTACCTTTCTTCATTATGTGTAGACAGTGAAACTAGGGTGTCGTGAAGGACTATCATAGTGCTAGGATTTTGTAACGGTTATCTCAAGATTCTAGTTATACCTCCTACACCACAAGAGAAAGGGAGACGTACGGGATTACACCACCCGGAACTTCCATAAACAAATCTTGTGTTAATTTACTTTATGCATTTATATTCTTGCTGTGATTGATTTAATTCTTGTTATCTTCACACTCAGCAAACGTCAGACACTGAGTCAGCATAAAACTGATACATAGGAAATTCAGATCTTTATTGACACATCTATCGTGCTAAAGGCTAGTTATATCCGCTGCCAGTTAACAAGACTAAATATAAGTCAGTATTGACTTATACTCAGTTAAGTTAGCTGAACTCCGCACAAGTTGAAGGACAGGAACAAAACTGAGCTGAGCATCAGTTTGAGTTTGGCAAAAACTCAGTTCCTGGGGCTTTTTCAGTTTTGGGAAAGTTTTTGGTGACAAGTTTATTCACCCCCCCCCCCTAAACTTGTGTTAGCCTTTCCATGGGACCAACACTTGTTAATGTATAGATTGGTTATTCCGCAACCCCAATATTTAATCATTTGATGCACGTGCAATTTTATTTTAGGATTTTCGTCTTCAAAACGAATCTCTTTAAGAGATTTCATGAGTGACTGAATATAAATTCATTTTTCATGGATTTTTATCTTTATATTGATCGGTCTTCTACGTGTGTAGCGTGGAGAAAATATTATCAATAATAATTTTGGTGCATTTATAACTAATCACTCTTTTTGTTCAATTAAGGTATCTAGCACATTACTTGCTAAATACTGCAAGTTAATTATTTTCTGAACTTTCAGTTCAATTTGAGTGATGCATTGAAGATCTTTTTTTGTTTATAAAATTTATCGGCATTCTTTTATTCAAAGATGAGGTATTCCTTATCTCTCCCTAATGCCGTGAAATAATCTTCAATAAAATGTAGTAAATGCACCGAGCTGTAACTTGATGCTCTATCCTTCGCTTCAACGATTTACAAATTTCAAAACACAATAGTTTTGCTAAATCAACCTCAAGAGCACGTGCTATTTCACTTTTGTTTCCAATGATAATATAATTTATTTAAATATCTCATATCTATGAGATTTATATCTTTTGGAAACAATATATATCACATGTTTTATGTGTTTAGAATAAATATCAACACATCACAATGTCATTTCAGATTCTTTAAGAATCATGAAAATTATTTTTCACATTCTTTTGGGGTTTCGATAAAACAACATAATATAATGAACGTCATGTTAATTTTCTCCCCCTCATGAGGCTGGCCATGCTTATTGTGTCTCATATATTAATATGTTATATAACTATTTTAGGACATGTCCTTTCAGGACTTCTATATTACCAGAACATTCATAATTGATAACTCTTTTAGAGTCCTTAATCCTGGTAAAATGTGTCAACACTATGTGTATTATGTGACTCAACCATGACTATTCAGATATGAACTTCATGTTCATTTATGTCAATGTTTGTCTCGAGATATAATTAATTTGAAAAGATTTTTTTCACCCGCTAATCTCGGACAATATTTATCATAATTTATCTAGAAAATTTGCAATAACCTGTGATGGATTCAATATTTCAATACGAAATCCTCATTGATGGTCCTAGAGAAGGGTAAAAATATAGTCGAGAGGGGGTGAATGACTATACTGGAGTTTAAAAAACTTTTCTTAAGATTAAAAGCTTTTGGGCAGCGGATAAGTCCCTTCTTTTAATATTGTTTCAAAGTACGTTATGAAATCACAGATATAGTATGCAGTAAATTAAAGTGCTATAAAGTAAAGTGCTGAAAGTAAATAAACACAAAGGTTTATAGTGGTTCAGGGTGGTGTAATCCCATAATCCACTCTTCTCTTTTGATGATTGGAGGAATTCACTATTGTTTTCACTGATACAATAGCAAGATTGTCCTTGGCTACACAAGCTTCACATTTTTCAAGACTATCACTCATTGCCTTCAAAAGCTTCAGTGACTCAGTCTTCCCTTGAGAACAAATCCTTCAGAAGCTATCAGAAACACAACTCCTTCTCAGATGACTCTGATTCAGTTGCTTGACTAGGTGTGAATTTAATTCACAGATTCTGTTGATCAATCTCAAAGCTTGATGTGGAATTGAGTTCTGATTACTGAGTTGATATCTAGATATGTCCTTTAACTTCAAGTAGAAGGCTTTTCAAATTGACAGAGTTTCTGCTTGTTTTTCAATACTGCAATCGTTTTTTGTTTGTCAATGCCTTCTATTTATAGCCTTGATAATCCTTGATTTGAATTTTTGTCCGTTGGCTATTTAATATGGAGAATAATCCTTGATTTAATTCTTGATTCCCCCTCTATTATATCCTCCTTTATTTGAGTGATCCGGATTTTAATTTAAACGTTTATCATAAAATCCGTTCTTGATTGATTCTGCATTTAATGCTTGATCTTACTAAACCTTCCTTATTTATTCACGTTTAGAATAAGATTGAATTGCTTTGCAGTCCTTTACTTGACTGTTTCTTGACCAGTGAAGTGTTTCTGTTGACTTAGCTGATTAGATCTTCCTTCACTTATTTTCCATTACTCAGCCGGTAGACAGTTTACTTTTCCGGTTCACTGCCTTCTTGATTTCTTTGATATTTCAATCATTTCTTGTACTTCACTGATCTTGATTTGTGTGAGAACAGTGTACACCATATTTAGCAATGAGTTTCATCACTTGTAATATAACTTAGACTTATTCAAGGTCATCACAGACTCCCTTGGTTATAAGTCGGTCCATGTGTCTTCATGCTTCTCTGCTGGTACTTGGCTGCTTCTACTCTTCCGAAATTTTGTTTTACTTAGCCATCCTACCAACTAGTACAATACTTGTCAGACTCAACTTATACAACATGTCAGACTCTAAGTAAAGACTTATACAGATATTTCTAACTTATTTCAGGCTTGCTATAACAGCTAGTATGGCCATCATCAAAACATAATAAAATGTTCCTAACAATTTCCCCCTTTTTGATGATGCCAAACCCTCATAAGCATGAACATAAGTATGCAAATTTTCATATTAATAACAGAATAAAACTCAAAAAATTTATTCATCAATCAAGGGCAATAAGATATTGAATTAAAAAAATTCAAATGCAACAATTTATTAAAAGGGCTACTTCTTCTCTTCAAACCTGATCCCCTTTCCTTTGAGGCTCTTGCCCTTGCCTGTTGGGCTTCTCTTCCCACTGGAGCTTTTAGGCTTACTGCTTTCTTCCCCCTTTATGGCAGCCACATACCTTTCTTCTAGAATTTTATTGGTTGCCTCAGACACTTGGATGAGGGTGTTGAGTTGCTTCCCTGACTCATCTAGAATTTCATCAAGAGTCTGAATTTGAACAATATGCTCATTCAGTGTGTCAACCAAGGGTTTGAGTTTGTCCTCAAGCACTCCAGCTAGATGCTCCAAATTTGATTGGACATGATGTGGAATTAAAAACTGCAGGTTGCAGAGTAAGTTCCCTTGCTTCTCCATTACTTCATCATGAACTTTGATGTGGCTGATTAGAGTCTCAATTTTGTGGTGCATGGAGGTCTCATTACTTCTCAGAGTAGTTTTGAGATTTTGCATGCTCATGTACTGCTTTTCCATATCCATAATGAGTGGATTGATATCCAGATTGAATGTTTTGTCTGGATCCTCTTCTGCTGGTGCAGAAGTCTCAGCTGGATCACTCTCCTCTTCCTCCTAATCCTCTCCTTCCGTTTCGTCTTCTTTGTCCTCTTCTTTTTCTTATTCTTCATCTTGTTCGTCAATCTCATGATCAGATTGGGATTGTTGAAATTGACCTTCATTCCAAGTCCTTGTGAGGGCTGTCCTTCTTCTCCATGTGCTGGAGTCTCAATTCCTTCTCCTGGTGTTCCTCCTTGATTAATGCTAGGGGTCTTTACAGGATCAGCGGAGTGAGTTTGATTAGCTGGCTCACTCGACTATTGGTCACCTTTGCTGGCACTCCGGATGAGTACTTCCTGGAGTGTCAAGTCATCATCATCAGATAACTCAAACATTTCTTGATCATCCTCAAGATGATCACCTTTCTTCTGGTTCTTCTTCTTCTTCTTCTTCATCCTCAGTGTCCTCTTTTTCTTCCTCATTCTCTTCTTCTTCTAAAGGGGTAAGGTAATATCCTTCTTCACCTTTTTGCAGATAGATCTTTTCTTCATCATTCTCCTCATTATCACTAATTTCAAGAGGGCTATCATTATTAATGGGTAGACTCCCTTGTGGTACTTGTACTGTTTGGGATTTGGTCCTTCTACCAATCCCTGACTAGCTGCTTTCAGGTTGTTTTCTTTTGCTTCCAGTTGTGGGTTGTGGTTTCTGGGAGGCCTTAACATAGGTAAACATTACCTTGGCCTTATGTAGGGGAGTCAGGTAGATGGGCTTCACTTTTAATTATCAAACAATTGTTGAAGAGGAATCCCATATGATTTCCTTTCCCAGAAATCACCTTTCTTTTGCTGATTTTTGCTTGGTGCCATAATTCCTAAATCAATTTCCTTTTGAATTTGATCCTTCAACTTGTTGAAGATAAACTGTGACCAGTTAAATAGAAGACCAAGGTAGATAACAGCCATCAATTTGACTCTGAGTTCAGTCATATTCTCCATGGAGCCCTTTTTCCCTTCTAGGTTCCTTGTGATTACCGGTGGAAACTCGGCAAAAGGTCGTTTGAGTGCCGATATGGTAAAGTTGTATATCTTGCTGCTCTTTCTTGGGTTCTTGGCTATTTCAGTCCATAACGCATTGATGTCGATTTGCATATTCTTCACATCTACTGGGACCAGTGTTGGAGAGATGTAGATTCTATAGAGGCGACCTAGGGTGATGACCCATTCTCGTCCAAACATTGTACTCATAATGCAATCTGGATCATCCTTTTTTTTGCTGGGTACAAATTTTGTATTTTTCCAAAATGCAATTAAGGTCTCATAGCATAATCCTGAAATTGAGGGATTCAGGAACGTCATGAACCCCAGATTTGTGCAACCATCAACCAGCCTTTGAGCTTGTCAGTCATTGTCATAGAAAGTTAGATAATGCTCAGGTCGGAAAAACGATCTAGTGATGATCGATTTTTCATACTATTTTTCAGTTGGAGTGATTGAAGAAGATGATACCATTGTTTTTGAACGAGTTTGAGATTGTAAAAGCTTCAATTTTTCAGAGAAATAGGGTTTATAAAGTGCAAGATAGTGTAAAGAATTCTAAAAACCACTGAGTGTTGGTTATAAAGGAGAAATCTTGGTAGTGTGAATGCGGTGGAATATGGAAGGATTTGATGGCGTGATTTTGTGTATATAAATCACGATATTTGAGTGTAGTGGTGGAGTGGATTGAGGTATATAATGATATATCCTGAGAATCGAGGCGTTGCCGTCATAACTTCATTTCAGAAATAACCTCCATGATTTGAATATAATATCCATATGTGGAATCTTCCATAAAATAATTCTCCATAAGTTCTCCGATTTTCCACATGTGTAAAACTGATTTTGTTCACACATTACTTCTCTGTTTTCTCTAAGGTATATAACGGTGAAGTAACTTGGTTGTTCAATGATCCGGTGTCGTGACTTCTTTACTGAGCTGCTATATAAAACTGTTCCTAACAATCAATGAAGTGAACTTCACTGGTTACCAGTGCTTTACCTGCCAAATGAGTGCACCCAAAATGACAAAGGTTCAGTCACTGGTGAAGTCACTCGACTGATTACTCCAGTTAGTGGCTCTTTATAACTTAATCAATTTCAATCATCCCTAACTTAGTTCTCAACTTACAAAATCTCTCATGACTGAGTGGTTTTGTGAATATATAAGCCAGCTGATCTTCAGATGATATGTATCTTATGATAGCATCCCATTTTTCAACATGATCTCTGATAAATGATGTCTCACATCAATATGCTTTGTTATTGAGTGCAATACAGGATTCCCAGTAATAGATATTGCATTTGTGTTATCACACATTATTGGAATTGTTTTCTTCTCTATTCCATAGTCCCTTAGCTGTTGTCTAATCCATAACACTTGTGCACGGCAACTGCCTGTTGCTATGTATTCTGCTTCGGCGTTTGAAGTGGATATAGAATTTTTCTTTTTGCTAAACCATGATACTAACCTTATGCCTAGCATCTAACAAGTTCCAAAGATGCTTTTTCTATCAATTTTGCATCCAGCATAATCTGAATCTGAATAGGATATTAATTTGAGCCCTCCATTTTTTGGATACCAAATCCTATATTGATAGTGTTCGTCAGATATTTGATTATCCTCTTAGCTGCTAGTAAGTGAGATTCTATAGGTTGAGCTTGGAATCTTGCACAAACTCCTACTGCAAAAGCTATATCAGGTCTGCTTGCAGTTAAATAGAGTATAGATCCAATAATCCTCTATATAACTTTTGATCAACATCCTTTCCATTTTCATCTTTTCCAAGAATAAATCTTGCACACATTGGTGTGTCTAATGTGCCACTTGTATCCAAGCCATATTTGTGTATCAAGTCATTTGTGTTCTTGGCTTGATTGATAAAGATACCATCTTCCATTTGCTTCACTTTTAAGCCAAGAAAGTAATTGAGTTCTCCCATCATACTCATTTGAAATTTGCGCTTCATCATATTTGCAAATTTTTCACAAAGATTTTCATTTTCTGATCCAAAGATGATGTCATCAACATAGATTTAACAAAGTGCTTTTTCCATCTTCTAGCTTGAAGAGAGTCTTGTCAATTGTCCCTTTGTTCAATCCATTGTTGATTAAGAATTGTGACAGTGTCTCATACCAGGCTCTAGGTGCCAATTTGAGTCCATATAGTGCCTTTTTGAGTTTATATACTTTATCTTCCTTCCCTTTGAGTTGGAAACCAGGGGGTTGTTCCGCATATACTTCTTCTTGCCGAAGTGTCCCGGATTTTATCAATACAAAACAACAAGTAATAAACCGGTTAACCTCAAGTGCAAGGATCGTAGTGTAGAGGCTGTGCCGGGTCGATCTTACGGGGAACTAGACTGTTGTGAACCCTAGCTTTTGTTTTACCTAAATTATGTCACGAAACTACTTTAAACAGGGAATAAAACCAAACAAAACAGAAGATAAAACTAGACAGAGGATATAATCCAAAGCTAGGAAAGATTGAAAGCGATAAACTAAACTAAACTAAAGTGCAGAAAAAGTAAACTAATCTAACAATTCAAGTTCAAAGGATTAAAATCAAATTATAACGAACGAACAAGCAATTGATCCACCTATCCTATCAACATTCAATTCTAATCCGGATTAATTCGCGATCTCCACTCAAGTCGTGATTCACCTAATCGAAGGCATAAACTCCTACTCCCGTAGACAAGTTCGTTTCCTAATCTTTTATCTTTCGATGTTAAAGATTACGTCTTTCTAACCTAGGCGTGAAATCTTTCAATTCCTAATCTAGACAATCAATCTAATAACTCTCGTTTTAATTAGATCAAATATCTATTCTTTTAGCATGGTGATCTAATGTTTATATGATTTTCATCAATAAAACAATCATAAAGCAAACATCTTTCGATACGACTTGCAATAAAACAATGTAAAGCATGATAAAAGAAACAAACTTGAGATAGAAACTCACAAATCAATCACGAATCAAACTGAATTGTTGATGGACGGCTTCACAACGCTTGTTCAAGAGGGTTTAGCCTCTTAACATCCTTGTTGCAACTCGAATTGATGAAACAAAAGACATGAATCTATCTAATCTAATCTAGGAATTAAATTGCATAAACTGGAAGAAGATAGAGTAAAAACGCAGCCTGAGCCGCCCCTATGAAATTAGGGTTCGAATTAGATGTCTAGGGTTTGAGAAATCGCGCCTATTTATAGATTTTTAGGTCGGTTTAGGCTAAGGCGGTGCTCGGACGCCCGTCCGGCCTTGTGGACGCTCGTCCGGTCTGCTTTGGACAGAGGGTGAACGCTCGTTCAAAACGCGTCTGAACTCTCTGAATGTAAAATATGATTCTGGACGCTCGTCCACTTATCAAACGCCCGTTCAGTCTTGGACGCTCGTTCGGCTCAGATGAACGCTAGTCCAGCTTCGATCAAGACTTGATAATTCCATCTTTATCTTCTTTTCTTCTCTATCCAATTCACCATTATCTCTTTTAACTTGAATTAGCTCGAAATTCATCAACATTTGATCATCAATTGAGCCACATAATTGTACCTACATGACATCAAAAACACCGCAAAGCGTAACATAATTCCAATAAACATAAAATCATAATTAAAACATATAAATTCACCAACTTTGCGATTAACTCATTAAAAATATTATTTGCTCAATAATTCATTTAAACACTTAATTCCCATGCAATTAATACGAATATGGGGGAAAATCGTAATAAAATACAACGTTATAAATCACATAAATTCACCCTTAACAACTCCCCCACACTTAAACTTTGCTCGTCCCGAGCAAAACAAAACAAGATAAAGGCTCGGAAAGAATATAAACATCTCAACACATATACCATAGACTCAATAAATTAGAAGTTAACCCGAGTGTGTGCATAACCATAGCAAATTTCCACTAAATCCAAACTTGAATATTTCAAGCAAAACTAGCTAATACCCCCTCGTGGACTAGCAATAAAAGATACTTATAAGATGCACCCTACAAATCGGAACATATCCCTAAAAAGATGATAGAAAACATTTAAGACCTTTCCGACATACTTAGAGGATAATCCCTACAACATATCCATCGGTTTATACTGGGGATAAGATTAACGATAACTAAGTCTCATTTCATTCTTTTCATACCAATTCTTAAGTTGATTCAATTGATTTCACATTTAAACACACATTAGAATAAGCTATTGCTCATCATAGCAGAATAGGACATACGTGGTATACCCTACCTTACTCAAATCATAAAGCAGCTTTTTCTGACTGTCGTGAGCTTTTGGTCATCATAGTGGAATAAAACATTTCGAGATAATGCCTTACCGCACTCAAATCATCGACCAGCTTCCGACACACACTATTGATTTCATTATTAACTCAACTTTTTCAAATGACATTAGTTACGTATTACTTATCACATTCAAACTTCTAGATATTCACAGTACATCGTACTTGGAACTAAACACAAACTATCATAAGTCTCACGATATGAACATTAGCACTAAGCACATGACTTATAAGGAATCAAACATCACTAATCAAAAGGGGTATAACTTTATAATATAGCTCATCATTCACTATGGCTTCGTGAAAAATAATATCGGGTGAAACAACTAACTTACGGAACATACGGCATACAAGCATCAATGAATATAACAAACCGAACAAAAACATGCATTGCTCACTCGAGGCAAAACAAAATTTTTTAAAATTTAGCTCATTTTAGCATAGAAATAAAATCATGTAAGCAAATGTATAGATACATATCGACTCATCCCCTCCCCCACACTTAAATGACAACATGTCCTCATGGTGTGCGTAATTAAAAAAGAAAGAAAGTACTTAGCCGATTGTAGTTCGAAAGTGGCAAGTCCGGAAGTGGCCATGGTCCGCATCCGTAAATGCTTGAGGAAATCGCAGATCGTGGACCATCCACCGGAAAACTCGAAATCGTCTAAAGCTCACAATCGCTATCGAAAATATCCTGCACACTTGAAAAACAAAGAAATACCTCGGGGGATACAAGGGATTATATCATATCGCGCAAAAGTGATAGAGATAAAGATAAGAGGAAATCGTAAGCAAAACAACACTTCGACCCTTTATAAGCCTAGGACGGCTGACTGACAAAAACAACACAATCCGAATAAGATTAAAACAACTAGAACAAGGAAAAATAACTAAAGAAAGAAACTAATATAATAAGGGATATCTAGGATGCCTCCTAGTAGCGCTAATGGTTATTGTCGTTAGCTCGACACATATGAAGCTCACTGGATCGGCCATTTAACCTTTCTCGCCGCCCACTACCTCGTTTAAGCCCCGGTCCGTAGTGTGGCTGCAGAAACAGCATCTAACACATGGGGTAAAATCTTTTATAGCCTTCCAAACTCGTTTAATCTTCCCCATGGCTGATTTCTTTCTTCTCTGATTCCTCTGATGACGTTTAAGCTTTTGCTCTTTTTCATACTCCTCCATATCCCAACTACCTGCTAGAACTTTTGCTGATGAACCAATACCATCATCCTCGGAGAATAAATCGGATGAAAACTCGCCAAATTCATTGACCTCTGTAACACCACATCCGAGAATATCGAGAAATTTAACAATCAAAGGTTTTTCTTTAGGTGCACCAATGTAGTGCTTGCACCTTTGACCATTAACTCGAAACGGTTGATCTGGATAACCGCGTAGTTCTAGAACACCTCCAGGAATGATTTGGAGAATCTCAAAAGGACCGGACCAACGTGTTCTCAACTTCCCAGAAACAAATGTAACCTAGAATTGTATAAGAGAACTTGCTCGCCGACCCGGAATTCTCTCTTCTTTATCTTGGCGTCATGGAGTAGTTTCATCTTCTCTTTACCGATCCCGGCACTTTCATATGCCCGAAGTCCGAACTCGTCCACCTCATGTAACCGCCGAAGTCGATGTCGTCCACAAGTTTGGGCATCAAAGTTTAAAAACTTTGTGGCCCAATAAGCTCTATGCTCTAGCTCGACAGCGGATGACATGGTTTCCCGTAGACCATTTGATATGGCGATGTACCCATAGGGGTCTTATAGGCAATCCTATATGCCCAAAGTACATCGTCCAACTTCGTACTCCGCCTTTTCTATGACTATTCACCGTCTTCTCCAGGGTTTTCTTAAGACTCGGTTGCTTCGCTCAACTCGACCACTAGTCATCGGATGATATGGTGTGCCGATTTTATGGCGAACACCATACTTCTCGAGGACTTTTTCCAAAGGTCGGTTGCAAAAGTGTGTCCCTTCATCACTGATCAAGGCACGTGGACATCCAAACCTCACAAAGATGTTCTTCTTCAGAAACTTCATGACCGTTTTATGATCATTGTGAGGTGTGGCAATTGCCTCCACCCATTTCGAAACATAGTCAACGCAGACTAAGATGTATTTGTTGCCACAAGATGATGGGAAAGGTCCCATAAAATCGATGCCCCATACATCAAAGACTTCGCACTCTAAGATGGGTTTTAAAGGCATGTCGAAATGCCTTGTCAGAGTTCCGGTTCTTTGACATCTATCGCAAGCTTTACAGAAGGCTTCTGTATCCTTAAAGATTGTAGGCCAATAGAAACCGGACTGGAAGATCTTAGCAACCGTCTTCCAAGGACCAAAGTGACCACCAGTGGGTCCACTATGGCATTGCTCGATAATCTCTTGTTGCTCAGATTCAGGAACGCATCTCCTAAGCAAACCATCTTTGCAGACCTTAAACAGATAAGGTTCATCCCAAACGAAATATTTCATATCAGAGAAGAGCTTCTTCTTCTCTTGATACGACATTTCGGGGTCAAGGTAACGGGCATGAAGGTAATTCACAATGGACGAATACCATGGAACATCAGGGGAGCGGCCATCGATCAACATGATGTTTTCTAGAGGAAAGTAAAGATCTATATCTTCAGGATCACCCTTTTCCTCACTTATCATCCTAGAAACATGATCCGCCACTACGTTCTCACCGCCCTTCTTATCTTTGATTTGAACGTCAAACTCTTGGAGGGTCGGTATCCAACGCAAGCGCGGTTTAGCTTCCTTTTTGGTCATGAGATAACGCAAAGCGGCGTGATCGGTCCACACAATCACTTGAGCACCCAAAGCAGTAACTACGAAACTTATCCATAGCAAAGACTACGGCTAATAATTCCTTTTCGGTGGTCGTGTAGTTAACTTGAGAAGGATTCGGTGTGTTACCGGCATAATAGATAGGCCGGAACTTTCCTTCGATTCGCCGTCCTAAGACCGCACCAACAAGATAGTTGGATACATCGCACATAAGTTCAAAGGGCAAGTTCCGGTCCGCGATATAAGAATTGGGGCGGATATTAACCGATTCTTGAGCTCCTCAAACGCTTGCTTGCGCTTTTCATCGAAATTGAACTCAACGTCTTCCTTGAGCGAGTAGATAGGGGCTTGGCTACTTTGGAAAAATCTTGGATGAATCTCCTATGTAAACCGACATGTCCGAGGAAACCTCTCGACTTCGCGTACATTCTTAGGATAACTCACCTTCTCAATGGCTTCTACCTTGGCCCTATCTACTTCTATACCTTTGGCTGACACTTTGTGGCCAAGGACTATGCCTTCATCTACCATGAAATGGCATTTTTCCCAATTAAGCACTAAGTTCTTTTCCACACATCTAGATAACACCCGATCAAGATTATTGAGGCAATCATCGAAGGATTGACCAAAGACCGAGAAATCATCCATAAAAATCTCCATGCACTTTTCAACTAGCCCGTCAAAGATTGCCATCATACACCTCTCGAAAGGTAGCAGGGGCATTGCATAGACCAAATGGCATCCGCCCGTAGCGAATGTACCATAAGGGCAAGTGAAAGTGGTCTTCTCTTGGTCAACAGGATCGATGGGTATTCGGAAGTATCCCGAATATCCATCCGAAGCGAGAATGCGTGCCCCGCTAGACGCTCAAGCATTTGATCAATGAATGGAAGGGGGAAATGATCTTTCATTGTGACCTCATTGAGTTTTCTCGTAGTCAATACGTACTCTATAGCCCGTAACTAGCCTCAATGCTATCTCCTCTCCCTTCTCATTCTTCTCAATAGTAATTCCCCCTTTTTTGGGGACTACCCGAGTCGGGGACACCCACTCACTATCGCAATGGCGTATATGATACCCATATCTAAAGCTTAATGATTTCCTTCTTGACTACTTCTTGCATGTGAGGGTTGAGCCTTCTCCGAGGTCGTCTAACTCGTTTTGCACCCTCCTCGCCTTGATCTTGTGCATACAGATGTCGGGAGATATCCCTCGGATATCTCCCACCTGCCATCCAAAGGCTTTTTCATTTTTGTGCAAGACGTTTAACAATTTAAGCTCCTCTATACGAGATAGCTTGGCGGAGATGATCAAAGGAAGCTTGTCACCTTCTCTTAAAAACACATACTTAAGATGTTTAGGCAACGGCTTCAGTACCAAATCTACGGGAGGATCCTCTAGACTTGATTTAAGATCACCACTCTTCAACTCAACATCGCTGAGCTTACTTAGTGGTCCTACTGCCAAGGCTTCTTTTCTTAGCTCATCCTCAAAATCAGCTGCTAACTGGTCTAGATTGACCACACCATGATTATTCAGATTATCAATCAATCGCTCATATTCAGCCTCTACAGCCATGACTTGCTTATCCATAAAGTCATCGAAATCATCAGAAGTCTCATCAACGGAAAAGCCGGTTGGAGATCCAGAAGGTACATTGATAGATTTTGAAACACTATAGCTCACCTCCCGGTCACCAACTCGAATGGTCACATGCCCACCATCACAATCGATGAGGGCTCTAGCCGTAGATAGAAAAGGTCTTCCAAGAATCAAAGGGACATTTTCACTTTTCTCAATATCTAAGACGTACCGCTCAACCGGAAAGGTAAACCTATCAAGTTGAACTAATACGTCCTTTAAGATTCCCTCTCGCTTTCTTAGAAGATCTATCGGCGAACTGCATTCATGGTCGTGGGTTCTAGAAGATTTTGTAAACCCAAATTGCTTGCACACGTATAATGGCATCAAGTCGATAGATGCACCCGTGTCACATAAAGAATTCGGGAAGACTAGGCCTCCCATCCGCAATGTGAGCACGAATTTTCCCGGGTCACCTTTCTTAATTGGTAGATCATCGTAATTGACCATAGAGCATTCCTTACCAATCGCTTGATCCATTTCTCGCCAACTTCTTCTTCGAAGAGACAACATCTTTGATGAATTTGGTATACTTAGGCATCTCAACCAAAACTTCGGACAATGGAAGATTAACTCCGAGTATTTTTCAACGATTCAGCACTTTCTCATATTTCTTATCTTCGCTCAATGGGATGTTGCTCTTTCTGGGTGGAAATGGAAGCTTTTTCAAATCATCCTCAGAAAAGATTTTCTTCGAAGATGCACCGATAGCTTTGTCTTCCAAATCTTTCCACCGAACCGTCTTCTCAGAAGCTTTCGTAGTCAGGGGATCAGCCACCTGACTTTCTTTTCCTTTTTCAGTCCTCAAGGGATCAGCCACTTGAGGATTTCCAACCTTTCCACCTATCGTGGATCGGCCACTCGATTACTTGCTTGCGACCAAGGGGATGATGGGTGTTCAACTTCCCCTCCTGCCTTATCAGTGGCAGGAGGGGCTAGTGGTTTCCCTGGAAGCCAGGGGGACCACTCAGCTGAGTGCCACTTCTTAAATTCATCGCACTGGCCTCTCCTCCACCGTATGGAAGTGAAGGAACCAAGTCAGTGCATTGGCCAAGATTCAAATCAGTATGAGCTATATGACCACCTTTGGGATTTCTCTCCGTGAAGTTTGGCATCTGCCCTGATGGTCTAGAAGCTTGCTGGTCAGCCATTTGCTTCTCAAGGTGCTTGATCGAATTCATCAACAACTGGATATTATTATTTTGCTCCCTCCGGAAGTTATTGTTCTCGCTCCTCCTTCACTCCTTCGATAGAGTCCAATCTAGCTTCCGCATCATCAACGTGAGATGGGCCTTGAGATTTTTGAACATTTTCGGGGAGAAAGTGGCTTGATTGACTTTGAGATGAAGGATTTGAATAGTTGGGCCGCTTTGATTGAACCTTTGATTAAGATTGGGAGCATTCAAGTTCGGGTTCGATTGAAACTAGGGTTTCGATTGAAATTGAAATTTTGATTTTGACGGAAACCCCGGTTTTGAAATTTGCCTTGGCCGTGAATTGATTTCCAAACCTCTCGATTTGGCCGGCCATTAAAGGCATTGATCTCTCGCGTTCGTCCGATCATAGGACGTAAACGAGCAAGATGTGCCCCGCATCATCACATACCCGGCATGTGATCGGATTGTACTTGCCCATGATTCTCGGACGATTGACTTGATAAGAATTGGGGGACATGAATTGACACCGGCCAACCATATGGCCGGTCCGAGAACAATTCTCGCGATGCAACTTGAGAGTTCCGTAAAAATGAAGGAGTCCGATAACTCGGATTTGGAGACGTGGTAAGCGTAGCCACCGTCGTTTCGGCATGGCAATCTCGTTCGCATTTTCACCTCCTCGATCCTAGGAGGAGGTGGTGGTGCTCGAACAACTTGAAAGGAGGGGGCATAATTATATTTGGCAATGTCTTCGAACAATGCCCACCCCTCTCGAGGCGTTTTCCTCAAAAACGCCCCACTCGATGAACTATTGACCATGCCCTTAGTGAGCTCGGTCAATCCACCGAAAAAGGTATTGACTTGCCTCTCGCAAGTCTAACCCATGGTGGGGGCATTTACGAAGAAGAGCCTTAAATCTCTTCCATGCCTCAAAGAAAGATTCTGTTTCCGTTTGATAAAAATTGTATATTTCCTTAAACACTGGCCGTCTTGGCGGTGGAAAGTATTGACTTAAAAATTCTTTCTCCAATGCAGCCCGTGTGGTAATGGATTCCGTAGGAGAGAGCTATACCACTCTTTAGCTTCTCCCTTCAAAGAGAATGGAAACAAGTGTAAGTTTAATCACATCCTCACTCACACCTTGAATGCGTGTCGTACCACATATCTCCGGAATGTGTGTACGTGTGTGTGAGGATTTTCGAAGGGAACCCGTGAAACATTGATGCATGCCGCATCATCTCGAATGAGACTGGGTTTTAGTTCAAAGGTTTGTGCGGTAATGGCTGGTAGGACGATAGCCGGGTTGACAGTGACTGCACCAGGCATGGCGTAGTCTGCCAACATACGTCGATCTTCTGCCGCCATTACAACAATATCTTTGATCTCCTTTATTAGGTTTCGTTCGATATCCTGATCGGTTGAACTTCCTTCGTCCGAGGGATCGGTAAAACAAAGTCTTCTCCTATTGGGTCGGACTATGGTCCGCTCGAGGTCAGGTGAAAAGAGTAATGGCCCTTTCTGACTTCGAGTTTGCATAAACCGATACCCAACTCAAGATACTGAACCTAAAAACTAAAGAAAAAAAAAATAAAAACCTAAACTAAGAAATTTAAAACCTAAATCTAAAATTAAAACCTAAAGAAAAGAAAAGAGGGTAAAAGAAAAAGATTGAGGAAGAAAGGGACGGACGGGCGTCCAAACAAATGGACGAGCGTCCGTCTTGAAATTGGATCGAATCGGTGTTCAAAAATTGAACGCTCGTCGATCCTTCAGAGTCGCCTTGGACGGGCGTCCAAATTTATGGACGTTCGTTCAAGGGTCGAATTCGGATACAGGATTGAAAAAATTACAGTGAACGAGCGTTCAAACGAATAAACGCTCGTCCAGATGCAAAGTTTCAGAGAAAGAACTTGTCCCGGATTTTATCAATACAAAACAACAAGTAATAAACCGGTTAACCTCAAGTGCAAGGATCGTAGTGTAGAGGCTGTGCGGGTCGATCTTACAGGGAACTAGACTGTTGTGAACCCTAGCTTTTGTTTTATCTAAATTATGTCACGAAACTACTTTAAACAGGGAATAAAACCAAACAAAACAGAAGATAAAACTAGACAGAGGATATAATCCAAAGCTAGGAAAGATTGAAAGCGATAAACTAAACTAAACTAAAGTGCAGAAAAAGTAAACTAATCTAACAATTCAAGTTCAAAGGATTAAAATCAAATTATAACGAACGAACAAGCAATTGATCCACCTATCCTATCAACATTCAATTCTAATTCGGATTAATTCGCGATCTCCACTCAAGTCGTGATTCACCTAATCGAAGGCATAAACTCCTACTCCCGTAGACAAGTTCGTTTCCTAATCTTTTATCTTTCGATGTTAAAGATTACGTCTTTCTAACCTAGGCGTGAAATCTTTCAATTCCTAATCTAGACAATCAATCTAATAACTCTCGTTTTAATTAGATCAAATATCTATTCTTTTAGCATGGTGATCTAATGTTTATATGATTTTCATCAATAAAACAATCATAAAGCAAACATCTTTCGATACGACTTGCAATAAAACAATGTAAAGCATGATAAAAGAAACAAACTTGAGATAGAAACTCACAAATCAATCACGAATCAAACTCGAATTGTTGATGGACGGCTTCACAACGCTTGTTCAAGAGGGTTTAGCCTCTTAACATCCTTGTTGCAACTCGAATTGATGAAACAAAAGACATGAATCTATCTAATCTAATCTAGGAATTAAATTGCATAAACTGGAAGAAGATAGAGTAAAAACGCAGCCTGAGCCGCCCCTATGAAATTAGGGTTCGAATTAGATGTCTAGGGTTTGAGAAATCGCGCCTATTTATAGATTTTTAGGTCGGTTTAGGCTAAGGCGGTGCTCGGACGCCCGTCCGGCCTTGTGGACGCTCGTCCGGTCTGCTTTGGACGGAGGGTGAACGCTCGTTCAGAACGCGTCTGAACTCTCTGAATGTAAAATATGATTCTGGACGCTCGTCCACTTATCAAACGCCCGTTCGGTCTTGGACGCTCGTTCGGCTCGGATGAACGCTAGTCCAAACCTTCGATCAAGACTTGATAATTCCATCTTTATCTTCTTTTCTTCTCTATCCAATTCACCATTATCTCTTTTAACTTGAATTAGCTCGAAATTCATCAACATTTGATCATCAATTGAGCCACATAATTGTACCTACATGACATCAAAAACACCGCAAAGCGTAACATAATTCCAATAAACATAAAATCATAATTAAAACATATAAATTCACCAACTTTGCGATTAACTCATTAAAAATATTATTTGCTCAATAATTCATTTAAACACTTAATTCCCATGCAATTAATACGAATATGGGGGAAAATCGTAATAAAATACAACGTTATAAATCACATAAATTCACCCTTAACACGAAGTCCATTCAAAAATGCACTCTTGACATCCATTTGATATACTTTGAAATCCTTGTGTGATGCAAAAGCTAGAAAGAGTCTAATTGCCTCCAATCTTGCTACTGGTGCAAAGGTTTCATCATAGTCTATGCCTTCAGCTTGAAAATATCCCTTTGCGACTCATCTTGCTTTGTTTCTAATAACTTTTCCTTGTTCATCCATCTTGTTTCTGAATAACCATTTTGTCCCAATGATGTTTGCCATGTCTGGTCTGTCCACTAGTTCCCAGACCTCATTTCTCTCAAATTCATTGAGCTCTTTTTGCATGGATGTAATCCAATAAGTATCTTGAATTGCATCATCTATTGTTTTGGGTTCCACTTGTGACAGAAAACAAGTTAGCATACTTTACAGCTGTCTTCTGGTTCTAACTTTTATATGAACATCTCCAATGACTTGTTCTTCAGGATGATCTCTCAGCCAGTTCAAATCAGGTTGTAGTTTCTCTTGATTTGGTTCTTCAACAACTCCTGCTTGTACATCAACTTCATGATCTTGTGTTGGTGCCTCTAGTGTTGTGTTCACTGGTACTGTTGGTCCCTTGAAAAGTCTTTGGTTAAGTTTAGAGGGGGGTGAATAAACTTAACACTTAAAACTTTTGGAGTTAACAAACTCAGCCACTTCAAAGAACTTCACGCTAACCGGTCGATAGTCCGTCGATACTCGCAGTCTACCGACCGTTGAGTTTACCGAATTTGTGCAAATGGAAATATCAAAAATTAAGCCTTATTACTTGTTGTTAAATATGATACCAAGTATTAGATACTCGCAGTGTATGTGTGTGATTCAGCTTGCTAGATTCAAGTAGATTGATGTGCTAGATTAACTAAATGCGAGAATATAAATGCGTAAAGTAAGTAGGCAGATTTTATAGTGGTTCCGGTGGTGTAATCCCGTCGTCCACTCTTCTCCTGTGATGTAGGAGGTAATTCACTAGAGATTCTTGAGGTAGCTGTTACAAAAATCCCTAAGTTGCTTGTCCTTCACCAATAACTATGGCTTGACAAACTGAACACTTGGAACAGTAGGATTGCCGCTCCAAAGTCTTCCACCGGTCCTTGAAGGGTAGGATTGCCTCTTCACCAGGCTCCACCACAATCAACAGTCCTTGACACAACTGTGCTTCACTGTCCTCAGTGGATTCCTTGTAAAAGAAAGTTTGAATCAAGTAAGTGATTCAGCTTTCAGCAGCTTGATCAGGATGATATGATCAGCAGCTTGAGGTGTTCAAGTGTGTAAACTTGATGTAGCTTGAATGTAGATTACACTTGAAGAAATTTACTGGATCAGTAGCCTTATGCTCAGTAGGGTCAGCAGGGTGTTTGATCGATTTAATTCGATAGCTCAAGATGGATCCTTATTTTTCTTCAAAAAAATCATCCTAGTATCTGAGTTAGGAGTCCTCTATTTATAGATAGAAATCCATGTGACTTATGTTTGAAATTCAAACATAGCCGTTTTGGATTTGTCTCCATCTTGACTTGCTTTTTCTGACTGTTCCTAGGACTGACACTGTCAGACTCCTTTTTGACAAGCATTTACGCCTCCGTCCACCCTTTGACTTGTATCCATTGGATAAAGGTCTGGAATCTTTCCAACGTCCCTTTAATCTTAACCATTGATTTGTTTGATAAATCAGAGGTTGTTAGCTGTCCTTTTCTTTGTAATCTTCCAATGTAGCCTTTGATTAAATCGAAATATGTGTCCAGCAGGTTCCTAAGAACATGAATCTGCGGATATACACATCAGTAAGCTGATCCATAATTTGTTGTGTTTAAAAACACTTCAGCTAACTGTCTTTTATCTAACTTTTATTTATGAAGTTAGATTACACCTTTTTGCACATAACTAAGTTCCAATCACCACTTTACTTGTGGAACTTAGACCTTGTACACAAGGTATATGTAATCGCTTAGGTCATCACGTACTTCCCTAAATTCTCGATTCCATATCCTTGACATTAAATACTAAGTTTGATCCCTTAGCCTTCAATAACCGAGTTTGAGCCCTCGCCTTTCGCCTTCGGCAAATTCTAGTTCCCGATTAGTCTACTAACTCGCCTACCCTACTCGATCTAGACTAGTCCGTCGATGTAAGTCGGTACCGACCTTTTACGTTGCTTGTTTGATCAAACCTATACAAGATCAAACTCTAATAAACTTATACATTTGATCTAGACATCTTTTTACCTTTGCTCTATAACAGCTAGTCTGGCACTCATCACTAAAACTTAAAAATAAGTCCAACAATTTCCCCATTTTTGGTGATGATGCCAATACCCTCCTTATAGCAAAGCAAAAAGATTAAAAACAAGAACAGAACAAACTTAGTCATCTCTCATTATAATCAATTGTTCAAAAGTATTACAATCTAGAATCAACAAAAGTAAAAAGCAGATAAAGTATGTTGATCTAGTTTCTTCTTTCTCTTTCTTCTCTTGCTTTCTCCACTTGCTCTTGATAGGCTCTTATCTCTCTAATCATTTCTCTCATCCATTCATTTTCAATAAGAGAGAAATCAATGTGAGGATTCACTTCTTTCAACCATTTCTATGCTTCAGGCAGAGTGAGATTGATCTGATGTACTCTAAAGCCTAAACGCATGTAAACTTCCTTAAATTCATTAAGTGACTCCTTTGCATTGGTGGTAGGTAAACTCCTTTCACATCTACCACCTCTTCCACCTCTGTGTGCAGCCCTCATGGCTTTAACCCTTGCTTCCTAAAACTTAAGTCCCAAAAAGGAATTAAGTCCCTCATGGAAACCTTTATCTTGGTAAGGTCTTCTTTTGCTGTTGTAGACCTTCTTGTATTCTCTGAGAAGATCATCAGTAAGTGGAAGTCTGCCAGGTGTAGGCTCTCTAAAAGCATTGGTGTCATCCTCCCATCTTTTCTTAGCAAAGATTCTAACAGCCTCTTTTGCTACTACTGTTTGGCTCTCTTCCCCATTATTGACATCATCAAAAAAATGGGACAACAGGCCATGAACACTCTCTTGTGTGGTGACTAGAGTACTCAGTTTTCCTTCCATGATTTCAGTTCTTGTGTCAACTGCAGTAATCCTTTGTTGCATTGTCTGTTCCAGTAGATTGATCCTCTCAGTAAGCTTAGGATCCAATCCAGTAGGTTGAAGTGTTCCAGCAGCCTCAAGCACATCAAGTATATCAAGTTTCTGGTGGATGGCTTCAAGTTGATCTTTCAGAAACTTCTCCTTCATTGTATTTCCTTGTCTGATCCCCTTTACATCCAGAGCAAGGTCAACAAGAGCATACTGGGTGGAGGTAATATTGGAAGCAACAGTTTCAGTAGTTCTTCCTCTCTTCTCCACTAAATTCATTAAGTCTTCAAACCTCTCGCTCTTGCCTCGTCCAAATTGAGTTCTTAACCTTGTTATGTCATTTCTGACAGCCCTCAACTCTTCCACAACATGTTCTGGTACTCCACCAGCCATATGTCCAGCAGCTTCATCAGTAGGCTCTTCTACATTGTATTGTGCCCTTTGTCTGCTGACAACCATGGCAAGGCTCATATCCCTTCCAGCAGGGTTAGGTCATTGGAATTCCTCCAGAATAGGATCAAGAGCAGGTTCTTCAAAAACTGGTACAAATGACTGTTGGGGTTCATTATCACTAGGTTCTTCCTCAGGCACTTGAAACTCCTCATCACTGTAGTCATAGTCCACCAGCTACTCATCCTCATCAATAACAAGTCTAGCCTCCGTGACCATCTTTACCTACAAAGGTGGTCTTGTCTCCGCAGGCTCCACTACAAAGAACCGTTCAACAACAACAACGGGGTTTCCTCCAAACCTAAAGATAGTTCCAACCTTTGTCCAGTGTGTCGTTTGAGACTCAAAGAACCCGTACCTCATGTTCCAACCTTTGTTCAGTGCCGTCGAGTCTCGCATCCCCTAAACCTCCTTTTCTAGATTTACAGTCTGCTAATCATTAGTATGCTCAGCAGGTTCTTCAACAAATAAAGCATCTGAAACACCAACCAGTCTGTTGCCTCCAGAATTTATCCCATCATCTATTAAGGCCTCCAGACCATCTATGGTGAGATTTTCCACATCCTCATCCATTTGTCTAGTCTGCTGGCCCTCAGCAGACTTACCACTATCAATGGACTATTGTACACTTGGTTCATTTAATAAAGAAGTCCCACTGACTCCTCCTGGACCAGAGGGATGATCACCACCAGAGTCAGATGATGAATCATCACAGTTTGATTCATCTCTAGGATCTCTGAACTTGATACCCTCTTCCTTCTTTTGTTGATCAAGGAGATCTATCAATCTAGCTTCCAACAGAGGGGTATCAACCAAATCCAGTAAATTTTCCACTCCCAACTTCTCAAAAGCCCAATCCTCAAAATATGTCATTGGTTCTGCAGCTGGCTTTTGTCTTTTATAAAAACCAAATTTCCATTGAAAGTAGTTTGCAACCAATAGGAATTTAGGATCAACATATCCTTCCTTTTTCTTCTTTTCCTTCATTTCAAATGGCATGGTTGGTTTTCTGGGAGTAGTTTGAGTGGCTTGCTGACCTCCAAAGGTCTCAACAAGCAAGTTAAGAGTTTCTTCAATAGATGCTTCTAGGTCAGTAGGTTGCTCAGGTTGTATATTTGTACCTACTACCTCCATATGTTCCACACTGGGTTCCCCCTGACTAACATGCTCATCAGCAGGGTTAGCAACAGATTGCTCTTCCCCCTGACTTCTTGCAAAACTTGCAGGGTCTTGTACCAACTTTTCAACTTCCACAGCAAGTGCGGACTCGCAGTCCGTCGTTGTGGTTCTTCAATAAGTTGCTCAACAACAACTTGTGCGCTTTCGGTAAGCTTAGCACCTTTTTGCAGAGAGAGGAATCAGCAACTTCTACAACATGCTCAGGTGCAGCAGCCTGCTTTGATTCTCCAGTAGGTTGCTCAACAACAACCTCTACTATCTCAGTAGGCTTAATAATAGTTAAAGGCTCAGCCTCAATAGCCTCTGCTTCTTCTTCCCTTTGAGCCTCCAGAGTCCTCAATTCTTTCCCTTTGCCATGTTTCTTTTTCTTGGCAATCTCTTTCATTCTTTAGGAAAGTTGCTCTCGATTGAGCTTCAATAGCTTTCCTCTTTCTAATGGCTTCCTTCTAGTTGCTCCTTTAAGATTTCAGCAACATTCTTCTTCTTCTTTGCAACTACAGCAAGGTCAGTAACCTCAATTTCAGCTGGACCCTCAGCAGACTCATCAGTCTCTGCTGTTTGCTTTCTAGTCTTCATTGGCTTTAACATTTCTGTTATTTTTCTTGTATCAGCAGCCTTTCTCTTCTCAACATACTTCTTGGGTGCAGCAGACTTAGCAACTTCCTTAATCTGCTCACCATCAGCATCATCATATCCACCATCATCATCACTTTGTGTAGCCTCAGCATCCACATCTTCATCATCATCCAAGCCAGGAATAGGAGTAGCAACTTCCGGTTTGTATCTTGATTGGTTAATCTTTTCAGATGAAATATCAGGTATCTGAAAATGATTCAACAGGGTCTAAATCGGTAGACCTAAGGGTTTGACCTTGGACTTCCTTATACCATCTCTATCTTCAATAAACACCTTCTTTATGTAGTGTATAAAGAATCCAGCCCAATCAAACTTCGTACTTCTGCGGATGATGATCAGCATATCTATTTTAGGTCCAGACAGTGTGTCTAGACTCCCAACGAATCCCAAAATGGTCTTGGTAACCAATTTGCTCAGCAAGTTATACTCATAACCAATATGCTTCACATTAATGCCAAGATTTGATGCAATTTTCTTATTTGTCTTTATTGCATCCACAAACTGCATCCTTGGTAGATTCATTGCCTCTGGATTGGTGGGGGGCATTATTTCCAGTGCAAAATGAAATAGCTCTCTCGCAGGTCCGAGGAAATTTCAATTTCTCTTCCATTAACGCTTGTAGTGAAGGCCTCTCTACCTTCATGTATAACAATGTTCTTCCGTAACTCCAAAACATTGATATAAGAAATCCTTTCCAGTCTTCTATTGATAATGTTCTCCAAACCAGCATACCGTCTAATTCTTCTTCCTATGTTAATGGCTAGTTTAGTAGAGTGACAGTCAGTCACATAGCCTCTTACACTTTGACTGGTGCCAATATGAACATTATCTTTGTTTGCCATTTTGAGTGAATGAGATAAAGAATAGAGCTTTCAAATCTGTGTTCACACAAGAAATTTGCAGAGAAAAGGCGATTCGAGAGTTATATGTATCCTCTAGTGTATAGGTCTGTATATATAACAGAGAGTAGTGGTTAGAAACTGTCAGACCACGTACTGTAGCATTAACCACGATTAAAGTTGGAATAAATGGGATCTTGACACGTGGCCCATTACTTATCCATAAATGTTTGTAACCGTTCGATCGTGTAACCGCAGTTATAAAGATAAGATAAATATCCCGCCATTTGCTTTTTGACTTTTGTAAGTTTGACTGAGTAAAGTTTCCTTCAAGAAATTTCTCGCTAACCGTCGACAAATATGCCTCAGCAGCCTGCTGATAGGGTTACTCTGCTGATCTTCTATTCCTCCTTGTTTTGTTCAATTGATAATATAAGATGAAGTTTAATACCAATGACTGATCTGTCAAGTGAGCTCACCCAACAGGACAAAGACTAATCCCCTTGGCAACTTCATTTGCTCAATTGTCCAAACATAAATAAGTGTATGGAATTGTTGATACCAATGACTAGTCTGGTAAGTGAGCTCACCCAACATAGCAAAGACTAATCCCCTTGGTGAATTCCAGTACACTATTGATTAAAGATATATCAGTCAACTTTTATAATTCCAAGTTCAGTCCTTAACTTAGCAAATCTTTCACTATCTAGTGGTTTAGTGAAGATATCAGCAAGTTGATCTTCAGTAGGGATGTAAAGAACCACCACATCTTTCTTTTCAACATGATCTCTTATGAAGTGATGTCTCACATCAATATGCTTGGTTCTTGAGTGCAAAACAAGGTTTTCTGTGATTGCAATTGCACTTGTGTTGTCACACATTATAGGAATTTCTCTTTCTTCAATTCCATAATCCCTTAGTTGTTGTCTTAACCACAGTATTTGTGCACAGCAACTTCCAACAGAAATGTACTCAGCTTTAGCAGTGGGAAGTTGATATAGAATTCTGTTTCTTGCTAAACCAGGAAACCGGTCTATTTCCCATTAACTGACAGGTTCCTGTGGTGCTTTTTCTATCAATCTTGCATCCACCATAATCAAAATCTAAGTAGGATATAACTTTGAAGCTTCCATCTTTTGAATACCATATCCCTACTCCCAAAGTCTCTTTTAGATACTTGAGAACTCTTTTTACTGCAGATAAATGACTTTCTTTAGGTTTTGATAGAAATCTTGCACAAACACCTACAGCAAAGGATATATCGTCCGTCGGCGCAAGTGAGGTACAAAGAGATCGCCTATCATCCTTCTGTATAAGGTCTGATCAACATCTTTGCCATCTTTGTCTTCATCCAATCTAATGTTTGTACTCATAGGAGTTGATACTTTGATGTTGTTTTCCATACCAAATTTCTTCGTAGCTCCTTGG
Organism: Gentiana straminea; assembly: GCA_036785695.1. Lineage (NCBI taxonomy): Eukaryota > Viridiplantae > Streptophyta > Magnoliopsida > Gentianales > Gentianaceae > Gentiana > Gentiana straminea. The sequence goes on along the minus strand of JAVUPR010000326.1, from coordinate 1,269,303 downwards.
TATACTTGGTTTGATGAATGAAGATTCCATCTTTCATCTGCTTGACTTGCAATCCCAAAAAGTAGTTCATTTCTCCCATCATACTCATTTGGAATTTACTTTTCATCATATTTGCAAACTTCTCACATAGCAATTCATTTTCAGAAACAAATATTATGTCATCTACATAAATTTGTACCAGCAGGGTGTTGTTTCCTTCATTAATTCTAAAAAGAGTCTTGTCAATGGTACCTTTGGTAAAACCATTGTCTACCAAGAATTGAGATAGAGTCTCATACCATGCTCTTGGTGCTTGTTTCAAACCATAAAGTGCTTTGTTGAGTCTATACACTTTATCTTCTTGATCTTTAACTTCAAATCCAGGAGGTTGCTGAACATATACCTCCTCTTCCAGAATGCCATTCAAAAATTCACTCTTGACATCCATCTGATATACTTTGAAGTTCTTATATGCAGCATATGCCAAGAATAATCTTATAGCTTCCAATCTTGCAACAGGGGCATATGTCTCATCAAAATCTATTCCTTCTGCTTGAGAATAGCCTTTTGCTACTAGTCTGGCCTTATTCCTCACAATGGTACCAGATTCATCCAATTTATTTCTATATACCCATTTTGTACCAATTATATTTGCATGATTAGCCTTTTCACTAGTGTCCAAACTTGATTTCTTTCAAATTCATTCAATTCTTCTTGCATAACAATTATCCAATCTGGATCTGAAATTGCTTCTTCAACAACTTTAGGTTCAATTTGAAATAGAAAACATGTAAACATTGCTTCTAATTGTCTTCTAGTCTTCACACCTTGTTGTATGTTGCCAATAACTTGTTCATCAGGGTGATCTCTTAACCATTGTGGATTCTGGTTAGATTGATTCTCAGGAACATCATCTTCAGTAGGGTCTGCTATTTCTTCAACAGGGGGTTCAACAGATCCTTGCATTGCCTCAGTTGTTGCATCAGTAGTGTTACCAGCAGGATGTTCAGCAGGGGCAGTGTCAGAAACTTTTAAGTCATTAAACCTTTCCAAAACTTCAACACATTCTGGATCAGTGACTTGTTGATTCTCAGCAGGTTCTAAAGCTTCATCTTCCATTCCAATGAACTTAGGTTCATCAAATACAACATGTATTGTTTCTTCATGCTTCATTGTCCTTTTATTCAATACCCTGAATGCCTTGCTGACTGAAGAATATCCCAAGAAAATTCCTTCATCTGATTTTGGTTAGAATGTCTTCAATTGCTCCTTATGATTCAAGATAAAACACTTGCTTCCAAATGGATGGAAATAAGATATATTAGGTTTTCTTCCATTCCAAATCTCATAAGGTGTCTTCAGGCAGCTTTCTTGTTCACTGAGGTTCTGTTTTGTGTATAGCATGCTGTATTAACTTGCTTCACCCAATATCTTTCGTAGTAATGCTTCACAAATCATAGTTCTTCCTGCTTCTTTTAGAGTTCTATTTCTTCTTTCAGCAACCCTATTTTGTTGAGGTGTACCAAAGCTGAAATTTCCGCTATTGATGTAGTGCACCATTCTGTTCACAATACTCTCTTATAACTTTATTGAGAAATTCAGTACCCTTGTCTGATCTGATTTTCACTACTGTCACACTTTTCTCATTCTGTAATCTCTTTAAAAGTTCAGCATCTTTTGAAGTGTTTCACTTTTCTTGTTCATGAATGTCACCCAAGTGTATCTTGAATAATCATCCACAACCACTAAGGTATACTTCTTTCCTGTTACACTTGTTGGTGTTACTGGTCCAAAAAGATCCATGTGCATCAGCTCCAAAACTCTTTTTGTTGATTGTTTAGTCTTTGACTTGAAGCAAGACTTTGTCTTGTTTACCTTGCCGACATGCATCACATATAGCATCCTTCTTGAATGTGATCTCGTGTAAACCAATCACCAGCTTTCTTCTTCACCAACCGATTGATATCATCAAAATTTAGATGATTCAACTTCTTATGCCATAACCAATTAAGTTCGACTTGGTATGCACAATCGTGCATGTTTCTAGAACAAGAAGAGACCCATCCACAACATACATGTTTTGTTGTCTTCTTCCAAACCTAACACAACTTGATCACCTCTTTCACTAATGAAAATACATCTGTTTTTGTCAAAAGTGACCTTGTATCCCATGTCACAAAACCGTCCAAAGGCTCGCAGGGTTGTAGTCCAAATTCCTTCCACATATGCAACATTCCTGATTGTTAATCCATTTCTCACAAGTGTGCCATATCCTCTTGTGTATCCTAGGTGTGTTCTTGTTTCCAAAGTTCACTCTTGGACCATCCTTTGCCACAAAGCTTGACAAACAGTGCTTATTCTTTGTCATATGTCTGGAACATCCACTGTCAAAGTACCAGACACCCTACAAAACAAAGTTAATGCATTTTGGGTACCCAAACCTGTTTGGGTCCATAGTGGTCAGTGGCAAGCATAACCCTTGGCAAATTTCCATAAGGTCTTCTTTGAAAGGTATCATACTTTGGTTCATACATGTATTCTACACATCCATAAGGTCTAACAATTGGTTATGTAGGATTCACATATGCTTTCTGGCCTTTTGGAATATAATGTTGTTTAAAGTGATTTCTTTTGTTAGAAGCACTAAGATAACCATAGATGTGATGTCTGTTAGGAACAGCCCTGTAATATGGAGTCTGCTGAGGTCCCCGCCGAGGTCTTGTATAAGTCCTCTGCTGAGACCTCTGCTGATTCCATTTCTTAGGTTTTACCCTAGCAGCATGGTTATATATGTTGTTTCTAGCAAGGTGCAGGAATATTCCAATCATCATCAGTAGGAAACAATCTAACTTTCCCCCTGAGATAAGTATCCCTTGAATGATTAGCATTTTTGGATTTTGGATTCTTATCCTTGGAATATTTCGGTTTTTACCTTTTTATGGTCCAGCAGACTTGGTAGCAAGTCTGCTATCAGCAGATCTAGAAGGCACAGCAGTCCTATTTTTTGATTTATTCTTTTTATTAAGAGCTGTTGACTTCCTTGACTTCTAATTTTGCTTCCTTGAAGCTTTCTCGGTAGGCTTTACTGCCTCAGCAACCCTTTTGGGAGTTGGATCTTGTGCAGGCACAAATTTAGGACCAATTCCGGTACTAGGTTCAGTGACCTTACTGGATCCACTCTTATTGGATTGTTGAGTTCCAAATCCAAGCCCTGTTCTATCACCATAAGGCTTTCCAGATTTGAATGCAGTGGAGGAACAAGATGGTTCAGCAGACTCAGTAGCTACTGAATGTACAGCAGGCTTATGCTGATTCTGTCTAACTTCTTTTTCCTTTCCTTTGAGAACTCTTAATTCAAAGATTTAATCTTTCAACTTCGATTGAAGAGCTTCTTTTTCAGCCTTCACAATCTCATAACCAGATTGTATTATCCTCAGTTGATTAAGGATGGCATCCAAAGTTTCTTCATTGTCAGAATTTTTAGGATTTGAACCACAAGTTGATTCACAATCACTTCCAAATAGAGTGTTAATAGATACGTAATTGTATACCTCCTCTCGTTTCATCCATATTTACCATTAAAGCATAATCTTCCATCTCAAGAATAAGTGCGTATCATCGATTCATTTCCTTTTCTCGATTCTACTTCATATCCCGATTCATCTTCAAGAACCATAGCTTTCTTGCCGATCTTCTTTGTTGGCTCTTGGTCTTCGCAGTCCGACAATCAGTCCGAAATGTCCAGGCTTCTTGCAATTAAAGCAAAGATAATCAAGTTCCTTTTTCTGTTTTAGTTCAGGACAATCAGGTTTGAAGTGTCCTGGTTTCTTGCAATGATAGCACAAGTAATCATTATCTTTCTTGAATTCTTCCTTTTTCTTTTCACTGAATTTCTTTGTGAAATTCCTTGGAGAACCCTTTCCTATTTTCATCATTCCGATTTTCTTGCTCGCAGGGCACCGCTTCTCTTGCATCTCATCCAAGAGATCATCTTGAGCTCCCGATGTCTCTTCTTGATGTGAAGCAACAAATGCAAGGTCTTTGGCTCTTCTTTTTCGGTCCTCGTGCACAAGCTTTTTGCCGAATTCATAGGCCTTAAGATCCGAAAACAATTTGAAGGTGTCTTCTTCATGCAAACTCCTCATTTCTTCTTTGCGCTCACCTTCATCTCCCGTACTTCTTTTGCAGGGTAATGCTTCCAAGATTTTTGAATTTATTTCTTCTTGTGAGTACTTCACACTCGGTAGGTGAGTTCATCCATGATTGCATTGAATCTTGATTCCATTTGTTCAATGGTCTCATTTGGTTTCATTTTGAACTCCCGGAACTTCTTCTTTGCCACACTGATCTTGTTCTTTTTGATTGCATCGTTGCCTTCACGATTAATTGCAACTTATCCCAAAGTTCTTTTGCGCTTTGCAATCTTTCACCTTCATATACATATTGCTATCCAAAGTTCTCGTATATGATATCAATAGCAATATTGTTGAGATTTGCTCTTTTCTATCTTCAAAGATCCATTCCTTTTTTGGTTTTGGAATGTACTCGTGTCTCATCTCCCACTCGTTACCGACTTGGTAATCTCCAAAGGGTCCATCCGTCGAAGACATCCATCATCTCATCATGTGTTGCAACTAGATAAGCCCGCATACGACGTTTATACTCATCAAAACGATCTAAAGAACACATCAACATTGTTCTAGCATACCGGTTGTTATCCATGATGCAAAGCTTTGAAAATCAGAAACTTGAAAAAGTTTTCAAAGTATTTTCACAAGCACAACAAGTAGGATTACTTCATAACAAAAGCACTGCTCCGATACCAATTGTTGGTCCCTTGAAAAGGCTTTGGTTAAGTTTAGAGGGGGTGAATAAACTTAACACTTAAAACTTTTGGAGTTAACAAACTCAAGAACTTCAAAGCAGCTCGCCGACCGGTCGCAGTCCGTCGATACTCGCAGTCCGTTGACCGTTGAGTTTACCGAATTTGTGCAGCGGAAATATCAAAAATTAAGCCTTATTACTTGTTGTTAAATATGATACCAAGTATTAGATACTCAGTAGTGTATGTGTGTGATTCAGTTGCGAGATTCAGTAGATTGATGTGCTAGATTAACTAAATGCATAATATAAATGCAGAAAGTAAGTAGACAGATTTTATAGTGGTTCCAGGTGGTGTAATCCTGTCAATCCACTCTTCTCCTGTGATGTAGGAGGTAATTCACTAGAGATTCTTGAGGTAGCTGTTACAAAAATCCCTAAGTTGCTTATCCTTCACCAATAACTATGGCTTCACAAACTGAACACTTGGAACAGGTAGGATTGCTGCTCCAAAGTCTTCCACTGGTCCTTGAAGGGTAGGATTGCCTTTTCACCAGCTCCACCACAATCAACAGTCCTCGACACAACTGTGCTTCACTGTCCTCAGTGGATTCCTTGTAAAAGAAAGTTTGAATCAAGTAAGTGATTCAGCTTTCAACAAATTTTGATCGTGATGATATGATCAGCAGCTTGAGGTCTTCAAGTGTGTAAACTTGATGTAGCTTGAATGCAGATTACACTTGAAGAAATTTACTGGATCAGTAGCCTTATGCTCAGTAGGGTCAGCAGGTGTTTGATCAATTTAATTCTGATAGCTCAAGATGGATCCTTATTTTTCTTCAAAAAAATCATCCTAGTATCTAGTTAGGAGTCCTCTATTTATAGGTAGAAATCCGTGTGACTTATGTTTGAAATTCAAACATAGCCGTTTTGGATTTGTCTCCATCTTGACTTGCTTTTTCTGACTGTTCCTAGGACTGACACTATCAGACTCCTTTTTGACAGTTTACAGTCTGTCCACCCTTTGACTTGTATCCATTGGATAAAGGTCTGAATCTTTGCAACGTCCCTTTAATCTTAACCATTGATTTGTTTGATAAATCAGAGGTTGTTAGATGTCATTTTCTTTGTAATCTTCCAATGTAGCCTTTGATTAAATCGAAATATGTGTCCAGCAGGTTCCTAAGAACATGAATCTGCTGATATACACCTTTTCACACATAACTAAGTTCCAATCACCACTTTACTTGTGGAACTTAGACCTTGTACACAAGGTATATGTAATCGCTTAGGTCATCACAGACTTCCCTAAATTCTGATTCCATATCCTTGACTTTAAATACTAAGTTTGATCCCTTAGCCTTCAATGACTGAGTTTGAGCCCTCAGCCTTCAGTCTTCAGCAGCTTCCTGATTAGTCTACTGACTCAGCTACCCTACTGATCTAGACTAGTCTGCTGATGTAAGTCAGCTGACCTTTTACAATGCTTGTTTGATCAAACCTATACAAGATCAAACTCTAATAAACATATACATTTGATCTAGACATCTTTTTTCCTTTGCTCTATAACAGCTAGTCTGGCACTCATCACTAAAACTTAAAAATAAGTCCAAAAGGTACATTATCTTGATTGTCAAAGTTGTGGTTCAGAATGGTAGCTGGTACTATTGTATTCATGTTGACTTGTCCTTGTGCAACTTCTTCTTCAATATTGTGTAGGCTTTCACCATTTGTGTTTGGTTCATCAAAAACTACATGAATTGATTCTTCAATCACCAATGTTCTTTTGTTGAGTGCTCTGAATGCTTTGCTTGTGTCTGAGTATCCCATGAAGATTGCTTCATCAGACTTCTCATCAAAAGTATGCGGTTGATTCTTGTTCAAAACAAAACATTTAGATCCAAACATATGTAAATGTGAAATGTTAGGTTTTCTTCCATTCCAAATTTCATATGGTGTTTTTCCATGGTGTTTATTGATGATAGATCTGTTTTAAGTATAGCATGTTGTATTTGCTACTTCAGCCCAAAATCTTTTTCGTAGACTTGCTTCTGCAATCATGGTTCTAACTGCTTCTTTGAGTGTTCTGTTTCTTCTTTCTGCTACACTATTTTGTTGTTGAGTCCCTGTTGCTGATAGTTGATGTAGTACACCATTTTCTTCACAATAAGATCTGATCACTTCATTCAGGAATTCTTTTCTTTTTCGAATCTTATCTTGATGATTTTCAACTCCTTTTCATTTTGTATTCTTCTTAGAGAATCTAGTAGCTTCTTTAGTGTCTCTATTTTCTTGTTCATGAATAGTGTCCCAGTGAATTTGGAAAAGTCATTCACCACCACTAGAGTGTACTTCTTTTCATTTACACTTACTAGTGTGTATGGTCCAAAAATATCCATATGTAAGAGATGTAAGATCCTTATTGTTGACTGATGGGGCTTTGACTTGAAAGTGCTTTAATCTGCTTCCTTTTCTGACAAGCATCACATAGACTTTCTTTCTTGAATGTGATATCTGGAAGGCCTTCAACTAGCTTGTTCTTTGACAATTTGTTGATGGTCTTGAAGTTGAGATGGTTTAATCTTCTATGCCAAATCCAGTTGGTTGATTCTTATTCTTGACAAGCAAACATGTTTCTGCTTTTGCTGTCTTCCAATCCACTACATACATGTTGTATTCTTTTTTTCCTATAAGTACAACTGTGCTGGTTTGATTGTGAATCACTTTGAATCCTTCTTTGTTGAAGTGCACATTGTAGCCTTTGTCACAAAATTGAATAATGCTTAGAAGATTGAAACTCAATCCTTTAACATAAGCCACATTTTCGATCTTCAAGTTGTTCTTGAGCATTGTGTCTTCCCCCTTAATTTTTCCGGGGTTTTCTTTGCCTCCAAATGTAACTTTGGGTCCATCAAAAGCATTAAAGTCAGTCAATCATCCTTTATTCCATGTCATATGTCTGGAACATCCACCGTCTATGTACCAGACATCATACAAAACAATTTAAGTATGTTTAGGTACCCAACACTGTTTGGATCCATACATGTTAGCAGTCATGCCTCCTACTCCAAGTGTATATCCAAAGGATTTTCTCCTTGGATAGTTGAAGTCACCAACTTCATATGTATAAAGCATGGCAGAATAACTTCTAATATTTTTACTAAAGGTATTTGATACTTTTCTCTACTTTTTGGTGCATTTGCATTCTTTTTTCACTCTCCAATATGCATGAGGAAACTTGTTTTCATATTGCTTCTTGTGTCCAAGAATATGCCTAGGTTGGCTTTTCCTAACCACATGTTGCATGTCATGAAATGGTTTCTTCTTGTATTTTGGGGGTGCAATATTCCAATCATCCTCTGAAGGGTAAAGTCTTCCCGTACCTTTCAGTAAGCTTTTGCCTTTGATGGGCTGGTTTGATGATTTACTATGCTATTTCACTGCACTAGGTTTTCACTTCACTGGTGCAGGATGAGTAGTTGAAACTATGGTTTGTCCTTTTCTAAATTTGGGTCAAGTTTTGGTCCTTGATACAGAAATGTGTTTTCCATTGTTTCCTTTCTCATCTTGACTGTTGTAGCCAAGACCAGGTCTGGATGCAAACCTTTTTGGGGTTTTGTAAGCTGGTGTGTTAGAGCACTTGCATCAGTGTCTCTGAATAGAGTCTCTACTTTACAGACTTTAACATCATTTACAGAATCTCTACACATAGTCACATGTACCAGAATCTCTACCGTACTACAATAATAAAGTAACTGTAAACCAAAATAATTATGACATATTTACAAAAATAAATACACATATAAATAATTTATTGTCTATTATTACAGTGATAAATATTACATTGTATGGATATTCAAAATATGTATAGAAGATCTTATTAATGAAATATTTGTAGAAAGCATTTTTTGTGACTCGAAATATATATATATATATATATATATATATATATATATATATATATATATATATATATATATATATATATATATATATATATATGTTAGAAATAGCAAAAACTTGAATCGTAAAAAAAATCGATTGCGGTAGATATAGAGTATGATGTCCAATTTTATCCGAATCTGTTGAATAGAGATCATGTATACGGATTCGATGCGACATTTTAGTTGGATGCAAGTGCTCTTAAGGGGTGCATTGGTGCTCTTAAATGGTAGGGAGGTTTTCTCAGCTGGTATGCTGCTTGTTGATCAATTGAGTGTACTTCCTTACTAGTTGATTCAGCTTTCAGTTCATCCAGTTCTTTCTTTAATCTTTTATTTTCCTCTCTCACATTCTCACTTTCTTGTTCCATAATTTCATGATTTGTTTGAATTTCTTCAAATTTACTCATGAGATTTCGAATCAGATTTCCAGAATCTAATGGGAGAATAGAAGATTGTGCAGTCTCAGATGTGGATTTATTTGATGAGTATGAACTAGATATTACCTCCGTTTCTTCGATTTCTTTTGCCATCAAGCACAGACATGTTTTTTCATTGTCTGAGCTGTAGTCTCCTTCATCAGTTGGGTCATTGTCAGAGGAATCCTCATCATCTTCACTGCTGGTTTCTGCTTTCAGTGCCTTCCTGCTTTTTCTCTTATCTGTAGACTTGTGTTGGTCCCTTGGAAAGGCTAACACAAGTTTAGAGGGGGTGAATAAACTTGTCCCTAAAACTGGATTTAAAAGAAATTAAGGTTCAGTTAAAACTTGTGTGGAGTTAAGCTAACTCAACTGAGTATACGTCAATACTGACTTATTCTTAGTCTAGTTAACTGGCAGCGGATAGATTTAGCCTATATAAATTATCAGTTAATTTGTTGAGTTAGTTTCTTAAAATTGTTGTATATAATAGCTAGATAATTATGACTGTAATGAAGTAAGTAAATGCGTAAAGTAAATAAACAAGAATTATAGAGGTTCCAGGTGGTGTAATCATGTCAGTCCTCTCTTCCCCTGTGATGCGGAGGAAAATTCCACTAGAACTTCTTTCAGATGGCCCGGTTACAAAAAGTTCTAAACTGATAGTCCTTGACTAATCCCTAGCTTCACTATCTAAACACTTGTAGAACAGGTAGAATTGCTGCTCTTCAATTATTTGAAACACTGGTCCTTGGAGGATTGAATTGCCTCCTCTTCACCAGCTCATCACAACCACAATCTCCCTAACTACACTCAACTGTCCTTCACACCTTCTTGGTGTTTCACAGTCTAAACCTTTGATAGAATCAAAGTTGAGACTTGAATCAATAACTATGATTCAATTGTGATTTGACCTTTTCTTCTAGATAAATAAGTTATGCATAGCTCTATTTTTCTTCAAATGAATGATCTGGATCTTTCTTGAATGCTAATGAACACTTGAAGAAATTTCTTGATCTTGCAATTAAGTATTTAGCAGGAATTCTTTTAAATTGGCTTTTCCCCCTTAATTCGATCTTTCTTGACTAGATTAATTCTTAGAATTCCTCTTCCTCTCCCTTCTTACTTTCTGATAAAAGTGGTCTACTTATAGGGGTTCATCCAACGGTCAAATTTCTTTGAGTTCAAATCCTTGTAGCCGTTAGTGGTCCTGCTCTTTGCTTGTACGTTTATGTCAGAACGGATAGATTATCCTCCAATCATAATTCTTGAATTGCAACGGTTGTATTCTTTTTCAGTTTAGTTAAACCTTACTTCTAAAACTGATTTACTGAGAACTTTATCAGTTCTCAGTTCTTAAGAGCATTAACTGAGTTTTTACTCTTCTTCAAAAATCTCAGTACTCCGGTTTTTCATATGATTATAATTGACTTAATCAGAGTACACCAAGGAATTAATCAACAAAGACATCATTGTCCTTATGTGTCTTAGCTCCCCATACAAGATCCATAAAGTCAGTTCAGGTCATCACAATCTTGCCTGAAGTCTAGCTTTACAGTCTCGACGTAGTCTTCATGTTGGAGAGATTTTGCATCATTAAAACAAAAGAAAATTTATAAACCTATACTACCATGCAAAACTACCTCCTAACCGGCCGAATACCGGGTAGTTGCTAGTAAAGTTGGATAAGTACGGGTATCGATCCTCAGGGAAAAGGGATGTTGAATCTAATCTAATTAATTCTCTCAATTGTTACTAACGAAAACAAATAAACGAAGAACTAACAAATAAACTCATAGAACAAGTAAACTAAATCTAAACTAGAACAAATAATAAAAACCTAAACTAAGGATACATGGGATCAAACATCATGCAAACCAAGTGATTTCAATCCTAGTTCATCTCATGATTTTAATTCAAATTGTGGTTACACCTTTACACGAGAAACAAATTCCTAATCTCTTAGTGAATCCGTATTCTCAAGCTATGAATCCCTAATTCCTTAGTGAATTCAATTATCGATCTCTCCTCTCTCGAATGTTGAGACCAATTTCCATACAAAACGAAGGTGTAGATTCAAGTTAACTCTCGTATTTTAGAATCTAACAACCTAGATAATTAATCGATTAACTTGTCATCATTAATGATTAAAAATCCTATCTTTCTATGGTGATCTAGTTTACGCAACTTCCGTATGTTGTAAACATCAATTAGTAAACTGATCTCTCGATCTAATTCACATAATAGCATCATAATCATAGAACGATACAACATGAATTAAAAGATCACAAAAAAACGAATAAGGACTGAATAAATTAAATAAATAAACTCACGTAGTTTGGTACATGATTGAATCCATGAATCGAAAACGGAAGAAAAACGACATCCTAATCTAACCCGGATCACCCGAGCACAAGGCTCGGGTGACCGGCCTTGGAGAGCCCCAGAAAAGCTGCTGCTTTGTGGTGTTTGCGGCTGGAATAATGTGATGTATGAATAATTGGTCTCCTCAATTAGGGTTGCAAGCACATATATATATATATATATATATGAAGTAAGGCGGCTGCTTTGTAAATTATGCGGCTGGGAGAATTCCTTTTTAATTAAGGAAATTGCATTATGTCGGCTGTTTCAATGCTTAAGTCGGTTAATCCTGAAAGCGGCTCCGGACGCTCGTCCATCATCTTGGACGCTCGTCCATGGTGTCCGGACGGATGCTGAACGTTCGTTTGAGGCACGGTGAAGGCTCCGTATCAATTTTGGCTCCCCGGACACCGGTTTACCGAGGCAGACGCTCGTTCAAGGTTGCAACTTAACTTCTTTGAATTTCTGCTCTGCAACTTCTAAAATTCATATCTTGAGTTGTAGACCTCCAAAAATTATGATCCGAATGTCATAAAAAAAGCTCTCGGAAAACTCTACAACTTTCATTAAGGACTCTTCTTCAGAAAATGCCTTTTTGATTAGCCCGTCGTATTACGAGTCGTTTTCGGGATTTTCCCAAGCTTTATTTCATCTTCATCCTCTTGTATCTCTTTCTTTCCACTTTAATCTTCAATCAAACATCATTTAGACCTCTTCCATTCCACATTTGTGCACCTAAAAGATGACAAAGCCGAGCAAAACGTAAAACCATACAAAATAGATAATAAAACCATGATATTTACTCGATTTTGCATTATAACTATTCAAAACGTCATTTGCTCAATTAATCGATTATAAGCTCGAATTCTACGAAAAACATCCATATATGGGGAATATTGATATAAAATATATCCTTAAAAACACTACAAATTGACCCTTAACACTTCATAACTGAGTTTGAACCCTCGCTTCTTCGCCTTCAATAACCGAGTCGTGTCCCCGCCTTCAATAGGCCAACCAAGTTTGTGTCCCTCGCTTCTTCGCCTCTTAGATAGGCCAACCGAGTTTGTGTCCCTCAACGAACTTATCTTCTTCAGTTCCAAATTGGTGTGCTCTGTTTTCCATTTTAACTAATTTCCAGTTTCCCGTTATCTCAGTTTCTTGTTATCTCAGTTCACAACCTAAAAATATTACAGTGCTTGTCTGATTTAACTTATACAAATATCAAACTCTATTAAATCCTATACATTGATATCTAGACATATTTTTGCTTTGCACTAAAATAGCAAGTTTGACACTTCATCAATGGGGTCTAGAACAACGACTGAATAAGTGATGAATCAAGGTTCCTGTGTTTATAAAAACACTTTAGCTGACTTCTCTTATATCTAACTTTTTATTGTGAAGTTAGATTACATCATTTTGAATATAACTAAGTTCCAATAACCACTTAACTTTTGGAACTTAGACCTTGTACACAACGTATATGTAATTAATTTAAGTCATCACAGACTTCCCTAAATTCTGATTCCATATCCTTGACTTTAAATACTAAGTTTGATCCCTGAGCCTTCGGTAACTGAGTTTGAGCCCTCAGCCTTCAGCAGGTTCCTAAATTAGTCTACTGACTCGGTACCCCATCGATACGATCGGTCCGCGATGAAAGTCAGCTGACCTTTTACAGTGCTTGTTTGATCAAACTTATACAAAATCAAACTCTAATAAGCCTATACATTTGATCTAGACATATTTTTGCCTTTGCTCTATAACAGCTAGTCTGGCACTCATCACTAAAACTTAAAAATAAGTCAAACAAACATTGAATATGAGCACTTTAGACATGAAATTTGAGGAATCCATAATCACAGATAAAAGATGTATTTCGAAAGCACAGATTTGAAAACTACTTTGAAAATATGTGATCACCTTGTTACCAAAAATCATATCTGAACAGGTTCTGATACTAGGAACTTTGCTCCGATACAAATTGTTGGTCCCAAAGAAATGTAAAATTATAGTCGAGGGGGGGTGAATGACTATACTTGAGTTTCAAAGACTTTTCTTATGATTAAAAGCTTTTGGGCAGCGGATAAGTCCCTTCTTTTAATACGGTTTCAAAGTACGTTATGCAATTACAGATATAGTATGCGGTAAAGTAATGTGCTGCAAAGTAAAGTGCAGAAAGTAAATAAACACAACGGTTTATAGTGGTTCAGGGTGGTGTAATCCCTTAATCCACTCTTCTCACGTGATTATTGAAGGAATTCACTATTGTTTTCACTGATACAATAATAAGATTGTCCTTGGCTACACAAGCTTTACAATCTTCAAGACTATCACTCATTGGCTTCAAAAGCTTCAGTGACTCAGTCTTTAACACTGCTTCTTGAGAACAAATCCTTCAGCAGCTATCACAAACACAACTCCTTCTCAGATGACTCTGATTTAGTTGCTTGACTGGTGTGAATTTGATTCACATATTTTGTTGATCAATCTCAGTGCTTGATGTGGAATTGGGTTCTATTGCTGAGTTGATCTCTAGATATGTCCTTTAAGTTCAAGTAGAAGGCTTTTCAAATTCACAGAGTTTCTATTTGTTTTTCAATACTGCAATCGTTTTTTTTTGTATGTCAATTCTTTTTATTTATAGCCTTGATAATCCTTGATTTGAATTTTTGTCCGTTGGCTATTTAACGTGGAGAATAATCATTGACTTTAATTATTGATTCCCCTTTGATTATATCCTCATTGATTTCAGTGATCCGGATTTTATTCAAACGTCTATCATAAAATTCATTCTTTATTGATTCTGCATTTAATGCTTGATCTTGCTAAAACTTCCTTATTTCTTCACATTCAGAATAAGATTGAATTGCTTTGTTGTTCATTTACTTGACTGTTGCTTGACCGGTGAAGTGTTTTGACTTAGCTGATTAGATCTTCCTTCACTTATTTTCCTTTACTCAACCGGTAGACAGTTTACTTTTCCGGTTCACTGCCTTCTTGATTTCTTTGATCTTTCAAGCATTTCTTGTACTTCACTGATCTTGATTTGTGTGAGATCAGTGTACACCATATTTAGCAATGAGTTTCATCACTTGTAATATAACTTAGACTTATCCAAGGTCATCACAGACTTCCTTGGTTATAAGTCAGTCCATGTGTCTTCATGCTTCTCTGCTGGTACTTGGCTGGTTCTACTCTGCCGAAATTCTGTTTTACATAGCCATCCTACCAACTAGTACAATACTTTTCTGACTCAACTTATACAACATGTCAGAGTCTAAGTAAAGACTTATATAGAGATTTCTAACTTATTTCAGGCTTACTATAACAGCTAGTATGGCCATCATCAAAACATAATAAAATGTTCCTAACACTCTTATGCGGGTATCTTCTGGAGATTTTATATCCTTTATCACAATCAATAAGATATATAAAATGATTATAATAAGCCGGGTTAAGCCAATATTCAATAATCACCAACCACTTTTGTGAGATTTTTTCATGACGAATTTCTCATAACAAAACAGTAACAACCACGGTGATAGATATCACTAGAAGAATGTAAATTTGCCTTGTTCGTTCATAGAACCGACTTGATGCATTATAATTTGGTCGCATTCACTCCACGGAGTGGACTCGTATAGTATAATTGTTTAATAAATGCATATAGTATTGGTCACATTCTCCTCTAGGAATGGACATGTCTCATCATTTTCAAACATGTTGCTCTTTATTTGTCTCGGTGTAGATATTATACCCATATCACTCAAAAAAAAAATCGAGACTTGGGAGAGCACAATGCTTTATTTCAAACAATTTTGTTTCAATGGCCCTTTCAAAACATCATATAGCACTTGCATATTATGAATTTGGAATTTGTTTCTCCCATATTTTATTTTGAGAAATCCACTTTATTATCCAATAAAATGTGCGTTGTCGCACTATTGATGAGACAAACATTGTCATCCCCATTTATCGGTCTCAACTTTATGAGTTCTGGCTTTCATTTCTTCTTTAAAAAGAAATAAAATTATGTCATATCAAAGAAAAACTGCAATTTTCAAACAAATAATATTGTTCGCGAATATATATATATAACGCAATTTTCAAACAAATAATAATGTTCGCGTATATATATATATATATATATATATATATATATATATATATATATATATATCACAACGGTTAATTAATTCATTGACAAATAGATTAATACAATAATTATTTTATTATCCTTTGAAGCAATCAATTATAAGTTGTAATTATATGTGCTAAAAATCCAAGAGACAATTATTCACTATTACAATTTGTGAATCACCATTTTGCTAGTTATGACATGTATAAATTTCACCCACTTATTAAGCATTATAATTGGTTGTCATGTTTTATTTTACAATTATTCATGCAAAATAAAATCTTTCCCTTGAATGAATAAATACGATTTTATTTATTAAAATGAATTCAAATACGGTTGCCAAAAATACAACGAATGCATTATTTACTACAATGATCATGCAAATATTGTGAAGTTCTGGTTAATATCAATCCAATTAACTAAATGATATAACAATATTCTTATTTTTCATACCATATCAACTTTATAATGAGAAATATATTGCTAAAATATAAAACAACGTATAAATAATAATAAAATCTCACGCCGTATCATAATCATAAGAAACAAACTTATATATCCACAAACGATGCTCAAAATCGTATAAAATATTTTCTATAAATTCCACTGATTCTGATATGTGGCGTGATCTTCTAAAGATCACTTTGTTTCTTGTCACAATTATTATCTTAATCATAAAAAAAATATTTGTTGGGACTGTATCAACTATGTCCAAATCTACGACCATAATCAAATATTAAAAATTGAGTCACATTTACTATGAGGAATGAACTGTCGTCATTTAGTGGGGACTAATGAGTTATATCAACAATAACTCATTATTTTGTTTTCATGATTCCACATTTGGTGTATTTTTTTCTTTCATTTATGATATAACTATCATATGATTTTTCTCAAACCTAGATCATGAAAATCTCATGATATATTCAATAATTTGTTATATATGAATATTAGAACACTCGTAGGAACATGTCTTTTTTCAAAATGAACTTCATGTCCTCGTTTATTCTCGCAAATAACATGTCTTATTTTTCCTCTCATATTTACTTTCATCGGTATTTGACATGTCCGGTATTTATGGGGAATTCATATTCACTTATGTTGGCCAACGACAAATCCATTTTTGTGAATTTTATATTAACTTTTACGAGCTTTTGACATTTTCAAATGGACATAAAGTCCATGTATGTTCGTTTAATATATTGATCATCTTCACATGATCATATTTACTTTCAATGACAAAGCACATTTGTCTGAAATACTCGGTCATCAAGACTCCAAATTACTGATGAGTGAGTATTATTCATATATTTTTCTTCCGTGGTATTGACCTGATCCATCATGATTTTGATTATGTCAATACCACTACCATCAATATTATATACATCCATAGAAATAAAATATAATAATATAATTGATCACGATAATAAATTTAAATAAATAAAGTTTTACCTTAACGTTTAAAAGCATCAAGACATGGAGATATTGAATATACCAATTAGCCAACTTGAGTCCTTACGGCAATCTATGAATTGTGATTCTTGTGGGATTTTAATGTGTGATAAAATTAAAAGAATAATATTGGAAGAACAAGAAGAAATACAAAGCATAGAAGAAATTACTTGTGTCTTATTCAAAAGTTTAAGGGTATTTATAGTACAGTATAGAGTGTAAATGCGATAAATGATTAGAATCATAATATTATATAAGATTAATCAGAATCAATAAATAGACAATAAAAAATATATTATTATAATAGTAGGACATATTTTAATAAATATTGAAATTCAAAGGTGTAAGAGGTATTATAGTACAGTATAAATGTAATAAACGATTAGAATCGTAATATTATATAAGATCAATCAAAATTAATAAATGGACAATCTAAAATATATTATTATATAATAATTAAACATATTTTAATCAATATTGAAAAAACAAATTGTGTCTGAGGCGTGGTGACTTATGACATTAAGAATAGTCATTACCTTTATTAACATTAGTCATTTTAGTCATTACCTTTATATAAATATATGAAATGACGCAACATTTGTATGTCTGTATTTATTTAGGTACTTGTGAGTGTTTTAAGATGTAGGGTATAATTTTCCATTATCCAAAGGTTCCCCATTCCCATGTCTTAGCTTTTCATTGTCTCTCCCCTCCCTCTCCTCCCTCTCCTCCCTCTCCATTTGTGTTGTCTTTGTGATTGGTGTCAAGCGTGTTCTAAAGTTGCTTCCTTTACTACTATTATTCTTTTCTCTTTTAGTATCACAAGGTATGGGTGAAAGAGTGGTTGAATCCCATAGATTCCTCACTTTGATGAGTTTTTCAAGCCCGGATTTTGTTGATATTCTTGTTTAAGTTTTTATCTCCGTGAATCAAGGAAGAAGTTCTTGTTGAAGAAAAAAAATTCTTGTGGGTCTTTGAGTGTTGTGTTATGCTTGTATTTCCTTGAGGATATTTAACGGATGAAAGATCTGTGGTGAGAGAAGGTTATAGATATGGCTACTACAGAAGGATCGCTCATGGGATTCACTGAGGCAGGTGAAGGGTCTAGATGGCTACCGGAGTCTTCTAGCTCTGTTTCTGATTCCGGGAAAGGTAAAATAATGGTGGTTTTTGCCGAATTTCCGGAAGTAATTATGAAGGTATATATTTATGAGTTTTTTTTTCTTTTCTTTAAAAATATGGTTTCAGTTGATCCAGAAGCAGCTTTGTACATGGAGCTATGGAAAGCTTGTGCTGGGCCGCTTGTAACTGTGCCTCGAGAAAAAGAGCTTGTGTTTTATTTTCCTCAAGGCCATATTGAACAGGTTTTGCTTTTACTTGAACCTCTGTTATTTACTTTTTCATCTTCAGTTTTTTATTTTTTTTTTTACTTTTTTTTTATCTACATATATTTCTATTCTCAATCTAGCCTTTCAATTTTCGAGATTTCTTTCTCCATATTTTAATGGGTTTCTCTGTTTTACCAGGTTGAAGCATCAACTAATCAAGTAGCAGATCAGGCTATGCCTTTATACAATCTTCCTTGGAAAATCCTTTGCCGGGTTATCAATGTCCAGTTGAAGGTACCTCTCCTCTCAAACAAATTTTTTTAATTATTATCTTCATATTCATTTGTATAAATAGTCTTTTTTTTTTCTTTTTAATTAACAGAATAATCTCGGAAAGTTAGATAAATCTTTGATCATGTGTAGGCTGAACCAGATACGGATGAAGTGTATGCGCAAGTGACGCTAATGCCCGAGCCAAATGTCGGTGTTTTTACTATAATAATGCTTTGTTTGATTATGTATATATTGGATCTTGGAATTTTAACAAATTTTACATGTTGAATGACAGCAAGATGATAATTCTGTGACAAAGGAGCCTATGTTGCCTCCCCTGCCTCGGTTTCATGTTCATTCGTTTTGTAAGGCGCTGACTGCCTCTGATACTAGCACTCATGGAGGGTTCTCTGTTCTCAGACGACACGCAGATGAATGTCTACCCCCACTGGTTAGGAGATTTTGATATATTGAGCTTTAGGCAGAGCAAGAGTTCAGATCCTATTATGGTCAAATTATATATATGTTTTAATCTTGGTTGTTGTTGTCTGAGATCAGGACATGTCAAGACAACCTCCGACACAGGAGTTGGTAGCCAAAGATTTGCATGGAAATGAATGGCGTTTCAGACACATCTTTCGTGGTATGAATGCTTGATTCTTTCAAACTTATCTGATGGATTTGGTTTGAACGAATAAATGGATTTCCGAATATGGGTTTTTAAGAAAGATTACAATAATCATTCAGGTCAACCACGTCGTCATCTCCTTCAGAGTGGTTGGAGTGTGTTTGTTAGTTCAAAAAGACTGGTTGCTGGAGATGCATTTATATTTCTCAGGTGTGATGTGTTCTTTTTTGGTTGTTTTCAGCAGGGTAATGTGATACATGTTTTTGTACGAATGAATAATAATTGATGTCCACAGAGGGGAGAACGGGGAGCTTCGAGTTGGAGTTAGACGTGCAATGAGACAACAGGGAAATATGCCATCATCTGTGATATCTAGTCACAGCATGCATCTTGGTGTGCTTGCTACAGCTTGGCATGCCATTCAAACAAAAACAATGTTTACAGTATATTATAAACCTCGGTACATACGACATCTTTCTTGTGATTCTGTTTAACGTCTTATATAATCAGCTCCCGATGAGTGTTGAAGTTTTATGTTTTGATTTACAGAACAAGCCCTGCTGAGTTTGTTGTTCCGTTTGATCAATACATGGAGTCTTTGAAAAACAATTACTCGATTGGTATGAGGTTTAAAATGAGATTTGAAGGTGAAGAAGCCCCTGAGCAGAGGTATAACGAACATTATTGATTCTATAACTGGTTATGTGAGATTTTTGATGTTATAGACTTGTTTTTGTTATTCGGGACGTTTCAGGTTTACAGGAACTATAGTTGGGATTGAAAATGCTGATTCTGAAAGATGGTCAGATTCAAAATGGAGATGTCTCAAGGTAGTACCATCATCTTGATTCTAGTTTCCCGATAATACGTGTGTTTTGTATTTACTACGTAAAAACCGAGACTGTGATCTTGTTTAGGTGAGGTGGGATGAAAATTCTACCATTTCTAGACCAGACAGGGTTTCACCATGGAAGATTGAGCCTGCTCTTTCTCTTCCGGCACTTAATCCTCTGTCCGCATCCCGATCAAAAAGGCCTAGACCCGCCATTCTGCCCTCGTCTCCTGACTCATCCGTTCTCACACGAGAAGGTTTTCTTTATTGCTTTCTTTATTAGTTAACACTTCCTGCCAACTGTTAATTCATACTGATTCGTTTTTGTAGGTTCATCTAAGATCACAGCAGACCCTTCACCGTCCAGCGGATTGTCGAGGGTCATCCAAAACCGAGAAGTATTAACGTTGAGAGAGAATAACGAGTCAGACTCTTCTGACAAGCCTAATACTACTACTGCATGGCCACCATCAAAGGATGATGACAAGATTGATGTCTGTGGTTCTTCACAAAGACGCGTAACAGATAAATGGTCGTCGCCTTTTGGGAGGCACGAATCATCATTCACTGGTCTCCTTTCGGGTTTCGGGACTCCACTAAGTTCCTCCTCCCATGACTTCTACATGCCTTGTGGTGATCAACAACCAGTTGCTTCATCTAGTGGGACGAACAGAGAATTCGTCGATCACGAAGGGAGATTTACAGTACATGGAAAGCAGTGGCCTTTGACACCTCCTGATTTATCACTTAACTTGATGGATTCTAGCTCCAAAACTCTCTCTCAAAACACTGAAACTTCTTATCAGGGTATTAGAGATGCTAGATTTCATGGATTTAACGAGTATTCATTCTTATCCGGTGGAAGAATGGATTACCAGCAATCTAATTGGTTAATGCCTCCACCGATGACCTCTTATCTTCATATGCCTGTTAATCCGAGAGATAGAACACAGATGATACCAGCAATGGCGGCAGAGCAGTACAAAACAGCCAAACCTAAAGAGAGTAATTGTAAAATCTTCGGTATTCCCCTTGGACGCAACTCTAAAGCGGAGTCTACCTTTAACTTTACAGATAGAAGAATGGAAATGGATTCAGCAAGTCAAATCCCTCTTTCAATGAACTGCCATTACCCTTCTTCTTTTGAAGCTTCTGATCGAAAACCGGAACAAGCAAAGGTCTTAAAGACCATTGATATTGACCATGAGAAAGTCAATCAAGCATTCAACCAGGTTTCTAGAGATAAGGAGGCCAAATTTCATGGAGGTTCATTGAGGAGTTGTACCAAGGTTGTTCACCCCCCCCCCCCCCCCCCCCCTCTGTATTTTCTTGGCAATGACGTGATGTTGAAGGCACTGACTCGACTCGTATACTCAATAATGATATTTCAGGTTCATAAACAGGGGATTGCTCTCGGGAGGTCCGTAGATCTTGCAAAATTCAATGGTTATGATGAATTGATTGCTGAACTGGATCAACTGTTTGAATTTAACGGTGAACTCAAGGCACGAAACAGGAACTGGCTGATTGTCTATACCGATGATGAAGGCGACATGATGCTTGTCGGAGATGACCCATGGCAGTAAGTTTTCTAGACCATTGATGCATGGTAGGACCCACATTTGAACCATGATTTACACGTATGTCGTGGCGTAATGTTTTGCTGTTGGCCATTTTTGTGTACTTATTGTTTTTGCTTTTGTTTATATGTTGATACTTGCTAATGGAAGACGCCCTTGTTTTCGTGTAAAAAAACAGAGAATTCTGTAACATGGTTCGCAAAATCTACATATATACAAGAGACGAGGTGCAGCGAATGAATCCCGGGGCACTCAACAACAAGCCGAAAGGGAATGACAATACTTCACTTCCAGAAGGGGTCATAGATGCCAAAGAAACGAGGAATGCACCGTTCGTTTCGTCTTCAAGTCGGGAAGACTGCTAAGCGCCTCACCCGTCGATATATATAGGTAATCCCACTTGTTCCCTTACCAAGGCTGTTGCACACGATCAGTATGTGGGGTCCACACATGGGTCAAGCAACACGTGGCGGTTATTATGTATATCCTCTTCTTATCCATATATATATATATATATATATATATATATATATATATATATATATATATATATGTCCCACAGGCTGATGATGTTGAAGATATAAATGCAAGATGGGCAATCAAGTTGCATAACAGAAAGGCTCCAACTTCCACAAGGCAGGTGTATTTTATATATAGAAGCAGATGTTAATATTTATTTTAATGCAATTTTGTGACTTTTGTGGAACGTAGGGTTTGCTATTATTAGATAATATATATATATATATATATATATATATATATATATATATATATATATATATATACATACTGAGAATGTTATGTCTACTTTTTGGCTGTAATCCAGGTCGCACTTTGTACATATTTCCCTGCTTTTTGCTTAATTATAGTAGTATAAGATTGTTCTGTTTGCAGAATCATTAGTAGCGTAGTGTGTATTGTTAAACGAATTTGACCTGCATCAATAAAATGATTTAGATTGTAATATATTTGTTTCAATTGATTTGCAATGGGGTTTCAATATAATGGATTAGTGTTTTGAATTTATTTTTTCCTAAATAAAGTACATATTTATTTATTTTTATACTTTTTTTCGCGTCTCAAAAGACATTATTACATGTCGTTAGATTAATTTCCTAGAAATTCATATTTTCTCATATAGATAAATATATATCTACAACTTCAAATAACAAAGGGATCAGCCGATGAGGCCTTCAAATTTAAATTGGGCTAAAAAGTTCGGGTTCCCGAGATCTTCAAATCCTCCCTGCGCAATAATTTGAGTCTTCCAGCGTAGTTTTCTTCTTTAGAAAATTGTACCCACATTATGTGTGGTGTTAATCCACTATTGTTGTGGTAAATACTTGTAATCGTGTAGTGTTGCTAAATGGGAGAACTTCGTACGACATACTGGACGCCCTAGTGCCTGGTTTGGTTTATGCCCTTTCGGAGCAACGTATTGAAAACTTATAGGGGTATATACTGGACGCCCTAGTGCCGGTTTGGTTTATGCCCTTTCGCAGCAAAGTATTGAAAATTGATAGCGGTATTATGATTAGGGTGTTTCCAACACGGATTATGTGGGCCAGCCCACACCAGCAACTTAAGATTACCAATCCACTGCTCGATACACTCACTCACTTGGAAGATTCTTCTTTCCTCCGGAGGTGCGTACGCCACTCGTTAGAATGTGAGAGGTACGAAGTCGCTCGTGAGAGGATTTGTGTTCCCAAAATAACAAAATGAATCATCTAAAACTTCTATAAATTCCCAATAAAACTACATTCCTTTCAAATCCATTAAAATTAAATAGGCTAAATCAATTATCTATTATTCCTGGGAAAAAACTGAAAAGACTAAACGTGAGAGCATATATTGTGGCTGATTCGCCCGTACGATAATAAAATAAAAAGATAACAAAAGATAACAAAATAAAAGGAAACATCCTAAACGTGATATCTAAGAAGCTTAAAGAATGTCTTCTACAATAAGGGTGAGCACGACGGCACAATAAAGAATGTACTCCTTTCGTTTCATTTTATGTGTCCCATTTGACTTTTCACAAATATTAAGAAAATGTAGTTACCTCATTAAATGATCAAACAATTTACATTTATCTTCTTCGAGTAATTGCTGCAACATTTAATGCTACACACTTTTTATTGTAAATAATATAAAGTTGGAATGGCATTTAAAGAAAATTGTCGATTAATATACAAAGTGGAAATATATTCTAGGACATCCCAAAAAGGATACATGGACACATAAAATGGGCCGGAGGGAGTAATTAAAACGGAATCATGGTAATTGAGAAATACACTTTGTGCAAGGATACTTTCAAAATAGATTGATTAGTACTTCCTCCACTCTTATTTAACTATCACAGTTGCCAAAAACACATTAAGGAGAGTAGTTAATACTTTGACTTAACATCAAAATGACAATAAAACCTCTTGAATATAATTAATTCAATGTTGTTTTCAATCTTCCTCCCTTAATAAATAAGGGTACATGTAGAAAAATAAAATAAATAATGTTTTGGAAATGTAACTACGAAAGATAAACCTTTAAGGGCATCCTAGTACATTCATATTTTTAAACCTTGTTGTGGTGTTCTAGGTAGAATTAGTGAGGTGCCCGGAAAAGCTCTGATAATTAAATGCGATATAAGAATATTGGGAATTAGGAATTGGGAGATGACATAATTCAATGCACTATAACATACTAATGCATAACTGAGAATTATTTTACTCACCATATCATATTCACCGTATCATAATTGTCATATCATATTTACCATAACATTATATACTTCCATTACTTATCCTATCATACCTTCATTAGCAGAAATGATTACCACATTGTCCATTACGTATGTATATTATCATAAGTGAAGTGACATACGTGAAATAGTGATGCCGGATTATTCAAGGGTATTACTTCTTCGTATAGTCCAAAAATGGAGGTCATCCCTTCATGTGGCACATAGACGGCCTAACGTCCACATGAAATTGCATAACCCCTATGCGTGGGCATTACGGATGTTGAGGATTTTAGTACTCAAAACGAAAATTAGGGATATACCAATCCCTAAGAATGACTTATCTGACATGCGTAATACATATGATCCTAAAATGCATCTAACAACATACTACATGATATAAAATTAAATAATAATTCGAATACAATAAAAATATTTCCAATTGGAATGTACATATTAGTGCATTATTTATTGTGTGCAGACTGAAATTCTGCAGCAGATTTTAGTTTCGGTTCTGGTGCGTCGGCATTAGAGCTGTTAAACGAACAGAGCCGCTCGTGAACAAGCTCGTGTTCGGCTCGTTAGTGTTCGTGATCGTTTGTTCGTTTAGCTTAACGAGCCGAGCTCGAACATGATTGTAGGCTCGTTTGCTTAACGAGCCGAGCTCGAGCTTGGTTCGCGAACGTTCGATTATGTTCGCGAACGTTCGATTATGTTCGCGAACATGCTTATTGTTCGCGAACATACTTATATAATGTTCGCGAACATCCTTATATGCTTATAATATATGTCTAACGAACCGAACTCGGCATGAGCACCAATTCTCATAATACTGTAAATTTCACGTCTTTTCCCGGTAAAGATACAATAAATTAAATTTTTGAATTCAAGTGCTAGCATAAGTTTTACTTTTCTTGTACGACAATTAAATTAAAATTTAGTGAAGTAATCTAGCCTTTTAATTATATAATCATAACAATCATAACTCTCATGGATGCCAAGTGCGATATAGATTAAGAGAACCCAAATTAAACAGATCTCTATGATTAGGTAAAGTTAAAGGTCACATCTTTCGATGCAAACGAAACCCTAATTTTTAGAGAACTAAAAGACAAATCGATTACAAAAAATCGCAGATACACGCGGTGATTACTTTAGATCTCAATTTTATGCATCGAGAATTTAGTACTACCTCCGTCCCAAAATGTAAGTCCTTTTAAGGTATTTCACACAGATTAAGAAAGTTGGTTAAATTGGTTATGTGTCGTTAATTTTGATGGAAAAGTCTAAAATAACCTTTGACTATTATTAATGTAGAGTAGTAAAAAGTGGGTGAATAGATAATAAATGAAGGGTAAAAATAGAAAAATGTAATAAATGCTTCATTGGTTATTTAAATGGACTTACATTATGGGACAAAACAAAAAAGCTAAAAGGACTTACATTTTGGGACGGAGGTAGTACTACTCTTTCTCTTACTTTTGGATTTTTGCAATTTATTGCGGTGACAATTTCAGAGTATTTTGCTGAATATGGTGATTCGGTGCTACTGCGCTCGCAACAGTTACATTTGGTTTGCAATTTTCTATTTTCAAGCTATTTCTCTTTTCGAGCTATTTCCACATATTTTGATGTAGCACATCCAAGCTAGTTAATAGTATTTTATTAGTATGTTACAATTAGTCAATAGCAATTTGGGCTTTATTAAGAGTAAGTTCTTACCTAATGGGCTTTTAAGCCTATAAATAGTCTAGTATCCTCCATTCTCATCTTGAATCATCTTTCTCTTTGAGAATGAATTTTCTTTAAGTTTTGATTAGCTCGTTTTATCCGTTTATTGTAGATTTTATACATCATTTGGTATCGGAGCTAGGGTTTTTCCCCTCACAGTATGACCAAAATGAGTCGGGAAGATAGCCGGATTCACGACGGTGTTCGGGATTCGAAGATCCTTCGGGATATACCGTCAAAGCTCGGTTCTTTCACATCTGAGCTGAATCGCAGCAAAGATGAGAATGGAGGCCATGAAAATGTATGTTATCTCAGCGACTACATCAGGTCTAGAATCAGAATGAATATTCGTTTCTTCAATCGGACACCGGGCCGTTTCGTTGAATGGGTAGATGCGGTTTAAGATTTTTTTGTGCAAATGGACATACCGGAGCAATTGAAGTGTAAAGTAGCATCTTACACCTTGGAAGGAGAAGCTTAGCATTGGTGGCAGCAGTTGCAGCACCATCGAACTCTGGGAGGTATGTCAAAGATTTATTCGTGGCTAAAAATGAAGTCCTTGTTACTCAATGAATTCTTGCCCACGATGTGTTTGCTGGAATTCCCCGTTGAACTGAACAACGAGCTCAAAGGGATAAGCACTTGTGAAGCTACCGATAAAGCCCACGATATGTGCTTCTTGCGCACAACATGTTCGACAAAAGTCTCCTACCAATTGAACATAAACAAAACATGTGAGAGGAGTAGTTATGGACCTCTGGATGAAGCCCACCATTTGGATTCAAGCACCGTATGCCCTAATTGCAAATACTCTGTGCCAATTAATGCCCAAGAAACCTAGGACGTTAGTATGGATGGAGAACGTCATGCAAGTGAACAAAGGTCACCACCAGCATGTTCAAGTACTAATGATACTTGCAAGATTCACAATTCTGGAGATGTACTATCTGTTGGCACTGTTGCTACCAAGCATGGCGCAGTTAGTAACATTAAAGAAACAGAACCTGAGTTTGTTGATAGCAGCCAACAGTCTAAGAAAATCGAATACGAGCGAGAGACGTCTTTCACGGAAGAATCCATGATTCAATGCATCTCTGTTGAAATTACCTCTGCCTTCCATCAACTCTCTTCAGAAAATGCAAGACATGATGTTAAGGTGAAAGGGCCTACATGGGATATAAAGAAAGATGATACTACTATTGGATCCGTAGTTCAACTGCACCCATGTTCATCAATGCCAAAAGCAGGATTGTTTGAGATTGATGGATACATGAACTTGACATACTTTATTAGTGGGAGTACTATTTTGAGGGTTAAATCTTATCTGAAACTAAAATCATGACCGGTGATATCCCCCTCACGAGCTTTGATCCGGGTGGCAAGGGGCGAAACAGAACAAAAACGGATGATGGATGTGAAATAAGGCAAGGAATTGTGCTGACTCGTGCTCCTTCATGTCTTAGCAATTTTGGATTCCACAAAGGATGGAAATACATGGAGTTTAACTTTGAGGTAATGAATCAAAAATCTCATGGACCACTTAGTGAATTCAGTGAAGTAGCCGAGGGAGTGACAAAACAGATTGGTGGATCAGTACACGAGCTTGCAACGAAGGTTATTGGAGGGGCTCATGGTTTGATTGGTTCTGGATCAACACTTTTTGAAGAACTTGGATCTTACTATATTGGTCCTGGTGATACACAACATTTGTGATCTTATTGCCACTCTTCAAGAAGATAAGAGTACAAAAATAATGGATCGAATGCTGGTCCAATTTGATCCTGAAGGTGTGACATCTTGGCTAATTGTTCTTTTCCTACATCAGCATGATATCTCCGAAATTTCTCTCTCGAAGGTGTGTTTATCACGGTGGTGGCTGCTGATGAAGCACAACTCATTATTATACATATTTATCAACACTAGCCTAAGGTTAATTAATTTTTCACACAATGCGTTGTCTGGTCTAATTCCTAGCAGCAACATATTTCGCACCGCGCCTCTTACTCCATATTTATGCATAGCTTATCTGAGTGTCGTTTTGAAAGATCATTACATGAATCCATGGAAGAATATTTGGCCCATCGTTCTGGAGTTTTACTTTATATCTGGCATGTTAAGCATGCTCATGGCAAACAAAATGTCTATCACATTAGGGTCATTCCATTCGCTTTTGTGCAATGGTTATTGTGTATTAGCTTTTGGGATCTGAATATTGCTTTTGAATACGATTTGCTTCATGCATCACCCTTCGAATTTCACGATTCATGTGATAGCCTACCAAAGCTTAAGATGTGTACTAGTAGGGGATGCCAATCAATTAGCTTCAATATTTCAAAGCTTTTATCATTCTGGTGCTTATACAAGGTGCATGTTATGTATATGGTGTTTACGCTCGATCCCGGTGGTAGTCCTTATTCGTCCCGAAGCTGCGGCTTGGACACGTTATTTTCTCATGACTCTAGTATCTTATCGAGGAATGAAACCACAAATGAATTTGTGTTGGTCATGAATGCGCACATGGAAGTTAATGGTCGAACAAAACCGGAACGGGGAGTTGAGAGCACTGTGTCAAGTGTTACTTTCACTTACATAAAGAGTGATGAAATCATCATGGATGAACCTGGTATCTGTTGTAAAAGAATATGATGGTCTTGGTCCGGAGCTTGTTGGATATTGTGCACTTTTTGGTTTGTTTGGTACTAATATGCGTGAAGGTCAGAAAATGGCAAGGCAACCATTTGCACGAGGATTTTTTTAATGTGTTTTTACGACTACCTGAGATCCTATCATCTGGTTTTCTATTTTTATTGGATGGATTATTTATTGAACAAGCAGGTAAATCTTTGGGCTTCAATTTAGCTCGTACGAGCTATTTCTTGGGAGGGTTGGAATGATAAGAACAACTCCGATACGGAAGGGAAGTTCACTTCGATTAAGCTAAATGTTGTTACAATCTCTTTAAGCTTGAGCATTGCGGACATGATTGAACAATTTAAGAGAATTTTGAAATTGTTCCACAAGACGGTGAACGGGCTTGATCCACCGAAGGATTTAATACTGAATTGGGAGAGTTTTAACTTGCTTGACTTGTCATCGTCAATGGACTCGCTCGTGGACGAGCTTTCCGAGTAGGGGATGGAGATGATGTAGCACATCCAAACTAGTTAATAGTATTTTATTATGTTATAATTAGTCAATAGCCATTTGGGCTTTATTAAGAGTAAGTTCTTACCTAATGGGCTTATAAGCCTATAAATAGTCTAGTATCCTAAATATTAAGGGTAGCATGTAATCTTGAATCATCTTTCTCTTTGAGAATGAATTTTCTTTGAGTTTAGATTAGCTCGTTTTATCCGTTTATTGTAGATTTTCTACATTATATTTTCTGTTGGTTACATAAAGATTTTCTCATTTAGGATAACATCGTTTTTATACACGACTCGAGTTTCGGAACGAGTGGTTATACTAATCACAATCAAATGTGTTTGATAAGTGATTTATGCAACCACTTAATTTATTAATTGCATCTCTATTTTCTTAAATTTTAAGTGATAAAGTAACTGGATTTTAAGTCTGTTTATCATAACGTTCTACATTGAAATACATAATTAATTCGAATATGATCATTATTACTCTAATTATCTTTACATTTTTTATATTTTTTTCGAATCGTTAAAAATATCTTTTTTACTTTTTTTTGAACTATCATTATCGTGTCATTTTATTTTCATTCGTACTTTTGTTTTATGTTTTTTCGAATTTCAGCGTGACTGTGTGTTGTACTAGGTATTTTTAAGGTGTTTTAGTGTGTGAGGAGTTTCTAGGGTTATTCTGTAATTAGGGCGATTAGGTTAGGTTCAGAGGAAATCAAAACCTATTTATATCCGTATAATGTTCCATCAGAAAATCATTGTAAAATAATTAATTCGGGTTCTTCGTCCTACTTCACAACAAAAGGTACCATCAAGTTTTATTTCTTTGAATTTCATTGTAAATTGTTCTATCTTAATATTAATTGTTATTGACAACGCATCGAATCGAATCTGTTAAATAACACCACTGTGAAGTACCACTTATTTAAAGTTAAATTTAAGGTCAAAATTCGGAGTTATTATTAAAATTTCTTATTTCAATTTGTTTAAGATGATTTGATTTTAATATCATTGTGTTCAGTTCCTGTTTATCCTTTCTCTTTTGTTGGATCAAACCAGAAACCATTAACTTTATTTTCTATAATTATGAGTTGGCTCGTTTGGATTGATAAAATCAATATGATTGAATGCAATGGAATGGATATGAGGTTCGTTTGGATTGATGGAATGAATTTGATGGAATGGGATAGAATCAGTTTACAGACTTCTTGTCATTTAGATAATCTTTGATGAACCTGATGATTGGTAGTGCTGTTTTTTGGTTGCAGGTCTTGTTTTTTTCTTTTTTTCTGCCATGGCTACAACTTGTATCCGCATACCTAATTTGTGTCCTTCGGTTGCAATATATGGAGAACCTAATGTGTTTAGTCAAGGAAAAAATAGAAGAGTAAGCATGCTCTGTTGTGTTCAGCAGCCATTGAGGATTCAAAATTTCTCTGGTTTGAGTGGCCATAATTCTTTTGATTTTCTCAATCGTTCTCAAAGCCGTTATTTCGAAATCCCAACCTCCTCCAAGTCTAGGCGTAGTCGAGAAAGGTTCCAAAAGCCATGTTTGAACATTTTACTGGGAAAGCTATTAAAGTTGCAATGCTTGCACAAGAGGAGGCAAGACGGTTAGGCCATAATTTTCACTACTAGAAATATGTGTTCTAATGAGGAGAATTTAATGAGGAGCTAAAATTTGGTCATTAAATGATATTAATAATGAGGAGTGGTGAATTTGATGACCAACTTGTATTTTCTCCTCATTATTGAAGACAAATCTCCTCATTATGTATATAATTAAAAAAATCTCCTCATTATCTCATAAAATATTTTTTTTCCCTTTCGTAAGTACTATTATTATTATTGTTGTTGTTGTTTTTCCTCTGTAAAAAAAAGTAGTATATTTTCCATTTTCTTTACAAAATAAGCATCCCAATTTCCCCAACATCATTCTCGTCTACCCTAAATCAGCGTCTTGCCTAAATCCCAAATCAGTATCTCCCATCAATCCCTCCGCCCTCCTCTCACTCCCGCCTCCACCCTCCATCAACCATCTATTGTCGTTTCAATCCACCGGGGGTCCTTGGCGGCAAGACCACACAGATTCTTACCTAACTCTCGTGCTTCGATTGTGCAAGAAAAGCTTCGAAATCGGAAAGAGATCCTACAAGAAAAGCTTCAATCGATCATTTCGATTATGGGTGAGTATTTGTTAGAAAATCATTTTTTGTATTTTTCAATTCTTTCAATTAAAACGAAACAAAAACTGAAGTTTCGTTAATTTTTAACTTTTCTTGTATAAAATGTGTATTAACTCGTTTTCTTGAAATGGTTTATTCTAACTCATATTGTTTGAAAGGTATAACCTTTAATTCATTCTTTTGAAGAAGTATGATCTTTAATATGATTTTATACTGATTTGACTTGTTAGAGATTGTTCAATTCAAGTGTTTATGCTATGTTAAAAAAGATGTGTGCTACTAATTACATCCCTTCTTGCCGGTATTTTGTAAATGGTATATTTTGATTCTTGTGTTGGAAGAAGTTTTATGTTCTTGTGGGTTAAAGAAGTAGAAGATGGGTTTTTTTGTTATAACTATATGGGTTTGGCCGCAAAAAACGATATCTTTGTTGAAATATAAAACAATGTTGTTTACATATAGATGCATTGGGCTGATCTTGTATCTATATATATATTTTAGAGTAAATAACAAACTAATTACCCGATTTTCACCTATTACCCGACCCACGCCCCGCTTTCACCTAAAATAAAAAATAAAGCGAAAATCATAAAACAAAGATGCAAACACACACCCGCTTCAAACACACTCAAATAGCCAACAAACCACAACGAAATTCCGAAAATCACTCATCAGTTGCGTCGGTTGGTTTATCTCACACATAATAATCTCACCAAACCTTATCATGATACAAGCGAAAATCACCAAGTGATGATCCAATCAACGTTTCAAAATTCAATCCTATTATCCGAATGCAATAAAAAATCTCCTACTACATTTAAATCATTTTTTCCCCTTCATGCGGTACAGAGGAAGCCCCAAAATGATCATCTTCAACCTCTGCTTTTCTGTTATGAATTAAATTCATTTGTTTTGCCAAATGATCTGGGTTTGTTTGTTTTTTTATATGATCTGTGTTTGTTTTAGTTTTTTTTTTTTAATCATTGATGTACAGACGCCAAGGAGATCGATATCGAATATTCTCCGGCATCCACTCCGGTCGCGGTTGACACTCGCTTCCCATTACGTTACATCTACAGCCAGTTCTATTAAGGATAAGACTTCAAAATGATTCAGATTGTTATTGAAGGTGATATGACACCAAATTTGCTAATTGAGCTTCCTCCAGGTGAGATCAACGTTTGAGACAAATCCCTAAAAACATGAAAAATTTCGGACATAGATTGTTTTTTTGTTTGAGCCTCACCCGTTTAGTTCTGCAATTCGAATTCCCGAACTCTTTGACAGCATTTTGTTGCGGTGAATTGTCTTATTTTGGCATCATGGACATCTGATTCTAAAGGAAAAAAAATTAGAATGCCTGGGTGATCCATTCAATTTATTTCGATTCAAAGATACACAATCATCGTATTTCATAACCGTAAAGTAGTCTTCGTCTTCTTTATTTTTAAGGTCTTTGTTGTTTGTTCTTTCCTTTTCATCTTTGTTCGTTAATCTAATATTATTCTTTCCTTTACATTGAAGGGATTACATGGTTAATGGATTGTGATTCAAAATTAATTTCCGTACAAGTTTTGTATGTTTTGGTTTAGTTATAAAATACCATTCATGCGATGCCACCCAATTGACATGACATATGCAGATCAAAATCGGAAGTGATTGTAATACCGTCTAATTCTATGATCTTTCCAAGTTAAGAGAAGCAAGCCAGATGAGGCCCTGATTCAATGGTTCCCCATCCAGATCGGGACTAGACATGTCAAATTGCATTCAGGTACGTAGAATCCTCGAAAATGTAACCATAAATGTTAAAGTATCCCACATTGAAAACTTGGTGTAATTGTATTTTAAAATGACATGTAATTGAAAAATGGTGTAATTGTATTTTAAAATGACATGTATTATGCGACTGTCTTTTTAAGTGGTCATTATTGAGAAAGTTATAGTATTTTCTCATGATGTGTATTAATTGTATTTTGTGTTTCAATTGATCTTTTCTATGAATTAATAATAAAATGATTTTGTACATAGTTATGGAATTTTTCTGATCAAAATATATTTTTAGAATTATTGACAATTCTGTTGGTGAAGGTGGATGAGAGCTTTATCCCATTGGTCATTTATTAACATTTTGTTTACTTCATCGTACTGAAGCATTTTTATTTGTGTTCACTTTGGTTGGTGTAAGGTGTCTTTCGATTCGATTCTCATATTTGCAGTCCAAATATTTACTTTTATATTACATTCAAATCATTTTTTGCATTAATTT
The DNA here is from genome assembly GCA_036785695.1 of Gentiana straminea. Classification (NCBI taxonomy): domain Eukaryota; kingdom Viridiplantae; phylum Streptophyta; class Magnoliopsida; order Gentianales; family Gentianaceae; genus Gentiana; species Gentiana straminea. The sequence goes on along the minus strand of JAVUPR010000326.1, from coordinate 1,235,464 downwards.
ACCATAGATTTAATTTTCAAACAAAATATATGTTGGACATATGTTGATAGGTCTTATGTAAATTGTTTTTTGATGTCAGATTTTTTGGGGGATGATTGGAAGTTTTTTGTTATTAAAATTGTGAACATGCGCGAACCCATGGTTGATGTAGGATTGTGACTTTTATGGATATGTCCTTGGCATGGATGCACGAGGGCTATTATATAGAGAAAGAACTAATAATAAGAGGTGATTTTATGGAACTTTTTAAGTACTTCCTGATGATTTCAAAGATCTTATACAGATTTAAAACTGAAAATGAAATGACGGTAAGGATTTAGCATTTATTTGTGTGATATAAGGTTGTGGAAATTGGCTAGCAGCTTGAAGTTGTCATTCGTCTTCCCCTGCATCTACTATCTCATAGATTAAATCAGTAGTACTATTATGCTTCCATCTCGAAGTTGAGCATTATATGAAAATACGGCATATGTCGTTGTATTCAATCTGTTTTACAAGTGAATGCCAACGGTTCTACTAATGGTTGTGTTGTAGTGTGGGTCATTAGGTCTTGAAAAATGGGATTGGATATCTAAGCAAGATCATGTTATCGAAATACGGAAGGCATTTTGATGTCAATCCGAAAGGTTGGAGATTGTTTGCAGATCTCTTAGAAAATGCTGCATATGCTTGGAAATCTTGACTCCTGCATTTCCATATCTCTTTGTTCCGATTGGTCCTGTTGCTAGAGCAGGACGTTCTACAGCTGCTCTAATCCAGGTAACCTTAACACGTCCCCTGCCATTGATGATATCGGCTAGGTTGCATAAGTTCATATACATGAGTACAGATCTGTGGATATGGGGTCTTCGAAAAATCAGGGATATGGGTGCGGAGGGTATATAGTAAATATATACATAAGATAATACAAATTTTAGTGGTTTCCTTTAGTTTTGGTAATTTTCATCATTTTGGACAGCTTTTCATTCATTATTTGGCGGTTTTACTCAAATTTCAACATGGTTCCTCATTTCACATATTCAAGTTATAGATATGGATATCTGAATCATCTATCCAATTTTTAAAACTCACGCCCCATTTTTGTATCCTAAGTATCTGTGCTTAACTGTGCCGGATAAATGACACGTTACCCGTCAAAAGTATCCGTGCATCGTAGGACTTCGGTATCATGACCTTATGACCAATTCTAGCCACGTACTAAGGCAAGGGTTTAAACTGATAACATTTGCTTGATGACAGGCATCTACTAGGAGCTATTTTTATGCTGGCTTTGCTGCACAAAGAAACTTTGCAGAGGTACTTTGCTTTAGAATCAACTTTTAAAAAGTGGATTGTTTTCAATGTGGTGCTACAGTAAAAACTCAATGGTGCTACTTTGCTTCTGTTTTTATGTTTGTATGCATTTACATTCTTAAATTAATATTGTAACATCCAAAGTAACCTATTTTTATAATTTGATTGTGCTCTACATGGGCCACTGGCGGAATTAAGTGGAGTGGGGTGGGGTCACGTGACCCCAATGAAATCTAAGATTTTTTTTGTAGTATTAAAACAATATAATTTTATTGCTTAAAAATATCGTTTTGTGGTTAATAAATGTAGTTTTATGCTCCAATGACCCTACTAGAACAAAGTTTTGGATTCAAAATGTATTTATAGGCTCCGGTGACACCACTGAAACAAATCTCTAGATCCGCCTCTCATTGGTGGTTCAAATGCTATACATGCATATTTATCAAGATATAAATATATCAATGATATTTGATCCTTCAAAGTACACATCATTTATTAAATGGATATACTCAACTTTAAAGAATGTTTCGTGAATATTTTATGTTTCATTGTTGAAGTTATGTGGGAAAGGGGAAAGGGTAGTGGGAGATGGAGTGATTTATGATTGTTTTATGAGGAAAAAAAATCAAGGGGGTTTAGAATGAGGCTAATGGAGAGTCTTTATAAACAACACATGAGTTACATACAATTGTATACTACATTGTGTCATTCCAATTGTTATCCAAGGAGGAAAAAAAATCATGTTCGTTTAGTTTTCTTAGCGTGTGGGTTTTTTTGAGTCTAAGGGATAAGATGGTGGCAGTGACGAGAATAAGTGGACCATGAGGCGTTGGTGTGTAAGGGTAGGGTTGAGGGTGATTTATGATTTCTTATGACAAAAGTCAAAAAGGTAGGGACGTGTTCCCTGCGAAAGAGCATTGTATCTCTAAATTAATATTATCATTTTTAATACACTTATCTTATCTCCGTGCATCGCACGGGTTCCCTACTAGTTTATACATACAAAGCAATGTTCTTTGATCCGGCTGGCTTTCCACGTGGTCTGCGAACGTTGTCTCCTTGATCAACTGTTGATGCAATTGCTTGCAAAGCTTTCGGCATTTTGGGACTCATCGGTGTTCCCCTTGCATCAGCTCCACAATTGTTTTTATTGCCCGAATCTGATTCTGCGCCTTGGTTTAGTGTACCATTGGGTACCATTAGCAAGTGCTGAGTAGGCCCCACTATAGTCAGGCTCAAAAAAATCAAGGTATGAATGACATTTGAACTTTCGCCAAAAAGAGCCACCTGTTACACTTTTCCATACCTCTTTGGCAAAGTGGCACTCAAACAATGCCAAATTGACTCATTTTCCACCAAACAAGTACCGTCACCAATACCCCGAGTGAGAAGGCCTAAAGTTGTGGATAGTGCGTTAAAGAGGAATTTCTTCTTACTTTTCATTGTCCCTGTTTTTTTATACTGATGAAATACACATTGTCTCTTGTTTGCTTTTGTTACCCTTCTTGCTGCCTTTCTTCTCTCTGATTGCTATGAATGCCCTGACCCTCGATTCGGCCCCACAAGAAATGCTTCTTACATTGATGCTGTTCAAGTGATTTTAGGTACCTATTTTGCCTCCTTTCTACTTTTATTTGTAAAAGAAATGAAGTCTGTTTTCTTTCTTTTGTAGTCCTCTGCATATTTGTAATAGAAATGATTTTAGGTACCAATTCTTGATGTTAACTGTTTGATGCCTGCTTCTTATTTACTCTGGAAATACATGTTTGGCCACCATTTCAGGGAAAAAACATGCAGCAATTTGTGGGGTCATTGTGAGATTTAATTTTGTTAAGCTTGGAATTGTTTATACAATCACATCAGCTACTAGCATGAGGTATGTATGTAATATACCTTTTAGTTTTCAACAAATGTTCAACTCCAAGAAACATTACTTAATATTTATCCGGATATAGTTTCTGGAGGCTTCTTTTTTTCATTTTCATTTTATTTGAAGTACAGTGTTTTCAATGGTGCATGGCAATTCTGAAATCAAACTGTCATCATAAACAAGGGGTTGAAGCTACCTGTGACTTTGACATTGTGTTTTTAATTCTTGTATTTGGTGTTCTCCAAATTTTCGTATCCCAAATCTCTGATTTTCAAAATACAAAGTGGCTCTCTGTTGCTGCAGCCATCATGTCATTCACATATTCCACCATTGGATCAGGACTTGGCCAGCTAAAATACTAGGTAGACCCTGGATGCTTGCAGTACAATAGGGTTGGACGTTATTTTGTATTTTTTTTTGTTTTCAGAAAATGGAGAAGTAAAAGGCAGTGTTTATGGAGTACTGGCTTCATCCGGTGCTGAAAAAACATGGTCCATTGCTCAAGCCATTGGAAATGTTGCTTTTGCCTTTCCATTATCTTCTGTTTTCCTGGACATACAGGTACTAATGTTTTTTGTTTTTTCCATTGAACAACTTTCTCCAAATGAACACCAAGTAACAATGGTAACTTTGATTATTGTTGAGAGGCAATTTAGCGGTTTGGTTGATGTCTACAAGAAGACCCTGAAAACTGATGGTGTTACGGGTCTTTACTGTGGATTCAACATCTCATGTGTGGGTATCATAGTGTATCATGGCATGTACTTCTGGTTGTACGACTCGTTGAACTGGGATCGAAATTCCGTTTAATGAGAACCAAACAAACAATACAATCCCTGAATTATTATCTTGATAATCAAACCATTAAAACTAAAGAGAATTACTAGCAGTATCCGGATTCATTGGCATCCGATTTGTAAGTTGTTCTACTTCTTCAAGGAGTCCTGCATGGCCTAATGTATTGATCATGCAACCGTGGTGCTGACCTGGTGGCTCAGTATTGTAAACTGTTTTCATTATTGTAATGTAATTCTTTGCTTCATTCACTAATCCTGAATGGTTACACGTGGTTAAGACACCGATGAAGCTAACAGAATCCTGTTGAAGTCCTGATGACTTAAGCCTAGAAAAAGACTGAATTGATTCATTTTGTAATCCATTAGTAGCTAATCCATTTATCATTGTGTTCCAACATGATAATCCTTTACCTGCTTTTGGTTGGATGGTTGAAATAAATTTTACATATCCTCATTTTCTTATTTATTCTTCATTTCTGCCATATATCTAAGTCATGGTCTCATGTTATTGTCAGGTTTTTGGTTTAACAAGTTCATGCTCTTGTTTCATTCTTTTGGGAAAACTGATGCGAGAAACCTTAATACAGGTCTTAGGGTTCTGAGGGTTCTATACCCCTAAAGCCTATAAATAGCCACTTATACTGAACATGGATTGCACCAGTCTGAAACACAAGAAATCCCACACTTTCTCTCAAAAAGTCTTGTCTTTGTTTGTTTGAAAAGTGTGGTCTTAGAGGTATATTGTTACTGAGTCAAGAACCGGAGGAGATACAAGTTCATGCTTTCTGTGGCATATAGAAGATCAGAACGTCGTGTTGTAGTCTCTCCCATTGGTCGGTAAGTGATTATCGGTTTTACAGTTTTTTCATAGTTGTGTACAAGGAAAGAACTATTTTTGTAATTGCTGTGTGTTTGTTTGACTGAGTCAACCTGCTGTGTGAAAAATCTAGCTAGTGTTCGTTGGATCTAATCCTTGTAAAGAATCAGTTTCAAAAGTGCACTTGCTTTGATAAACCAAGGTGACTTGTCTGGAAGAGACTTAAGGAACTGATTCTTGACAATAAGTGGTTAACTTAAAGTGACATTAGGCCAGATTGATTCATTGTCTGTTTATCCCCTTACTCGTTACCATCACCAAATTTCAATACTAACTCAACTTATTGAGTTCAATGAATGAAATTCAGTTGTCATGTTTGTGACTTTTGTGTGTTTGGCTTGAGTATTTGATCAACTTGATATCTGCTGCACTTTTCTTGCACTACATATTCACATTTTGCACATAACGCTTGGCTGAATCTATTGTGCTTGATCACCTGCACTTGTGCTTGCTGAATTTGTTCTTACATCCTGTGGGTGTGATCGCTAAATCTGTTTTGGTTGAATTCTTAAGTGCTGCATCTTTTTGCTCACTGTGCTTCTCATTAACCTACTGCACATCTGTGATCTGGGCACTGCACTTTGTAGTGCTTTACTGGTTTGCTGCACCTGCTGTTTGTACCATTTTCAGTCAGCATTAAACCTACTGCATTTGCTGAAAATCTGTCTGCTGCATATTCTGTGCTGAATTTGCTCTTTGGTATCTTTGAACCTGCTTTTTGTCACCTGTCATCTTGGTGATCAATTCATGCCTATCCTGCTGATCTGTTATTGAGAAAAACTTGTATTAGCTATAGGCATTAAACTGGTAGGGACCACTGAAATGTGTATTCATTCTGTCTAAGAACAAGACTGATATTCTTGGTGTTTTGTCTTGATTATCACTCTTGTATCTTGACTGATAGTTCAGTTTTGATTCCTTGAGCATCCTGCTGAATTGTTCGTAATTTGATCCTGCTAAGTCTGTAATACTTGTAGATAGCTGCATCTTGTTTTCTGATAGTGTAATTTCTGATCTTGCAATATCTCCTGAGTTTTTATAATCTGCTCTGCATAATTTATGTTTAGTTCATCGCTGCAAATTTTAATTGAATTTGTTTGCATAATTGAAATTGAGTTGAACTTAATTCTGCTATAAGAATCTATGCTGTTGTGAAACGTCACTGACCCTTTAGTTGTTTTACACCAGCCTGCAAACCATTGTTTGTCAAATTTTTGTACAAGTTGAAACACCTTTGATTTGATCAAACATACTTGTCAACTTGCAAGTGGTTAGCAGGTTATATCTTAAGTTATCTAAATCTTCCTGCAAAATTTATTTGCTCCATCCTTTATTTTATAAGCTCATCTTTGACCTTTAGTTTGAAGCATCTATATAAGCCTGTTTTGTATCATCTGCGTTATTTAAACTTCTTTGTCTTGCAACTGTTTTTATATCAGAATCTGCGGTTTTTTTTGCAGGTTTGCTTATAGTGTATTAAGGAGATTCTTACCTGAGGATAAAGTTGAATCAATTTAAGGTCTTTCTTTGACAGCTGATGGTGAAGGGGCGGTGTTTGACGTGGTTCCTGAAGACCTAGATACTTTCCTTTCTGGTGAGTTTCTTCAAGCTACATATGGTCGTCCCTTTGGACGGATGCCACATGGCATCCATCTAACGGTGTGCATATGTGTTTTGCTCATAGTTCGATTTGTGTGTGAGTATTGTTTTAGGTTTCAGGATTTTGTTTAGTTATCTAATAGTATGGTTGAGACTTTAACATTTGAAAAATGATTGGATCCACAGGGGACATCGTAACATTGAATGGTGAAAAACGTGTTGAACAGGTAGAATCATGAATGTTTTATTTTTCATTGATCATTGATATGCTTTTAGATTCTTGAATTTATTCTTGAATATGCTAGAATACACATGGTCTTGGGTATGAAAATATTTCTAACAAGCACCCTTCCTTTGATATCAGGGAACTTATTATGTTATGGTGTGTTATCTCCCATTGAAAGGCGATCTGCCATCATTTGAAAATGAGTGTTCTGAGACAATAATCCTGCAATCAAAGATGTATAAGCAAGCAATTTCCATCCGCCAATTACTGTAGTACGTAAGCATATTTTAGAAGGTATTATGTAGTAACGACCAAAGCAACTTGTTTCTTTTGGGGATGTTATATGTATATATATATATATATATATATATATATATATATATATATATATATATATATATATATATATATATATATATATATATATATGACATTTATATGCAATTTATCTTTTGGGGAATGATCTATCATTGTATGTATTGATGTATTTCATTAGTATAAGGCTTATATTATGTAGTTTTGGGCTGCAAAATTATTATTAATATTTCATGATTTAATGGGGAGGAAAATGGTCTTTTAATGAGGATATGTATTATTAATGTTTCATGATTTAATGAGGAGCAAATGGTCTTTTCATGAGGAGATGTATTATTAATGTTTCATGATTTAATGAGGAGAAAATGGTCTTTTAATGAGGAGTTATGTTGCAATTGAATCTTTATTTAATGAGGAGTAAATGACCTAATAATAAGGAGATTAGTCGTCACTAAAAATAATTTTAATGAGTAGAATATATCCTCATTACATGTATGATATAATTCATGAGGAGTTTCAATTCTCCTCATTATATGTCTTTAGCGGCGGAAGCAACAATGAGGATTAAGATCTCCTTATTAAAGGCATTTAATGAGGAGAAATGGACAATTAATAAGGAGAATTCTCCTCATTAAAGACCGAATTTCTAGTAGTGTTTGTTGGCACCGAACAAATTTTGTTAGGTCTTATTAAGGAGGATACAGGTATAGCTGCTATGGTCCTTAAATCCATGGGCATTAACTTGAAGGATGCTCGTGTAGAAGTCGAGAAGATAATTGGAAGAGGTAGTGGGTTTGTGGCCGTGGAGATTCCGCTCACTCCTCGTGCAAACAGAGTTTTGAGTCTCTCGAAGGAGGAGGCTAGAAAACTAGGTACTAATTTGTATTTTTTATTTTTCAGCCTCTGTCCTTGTTTGTTTTGTTTGGGGAAATCATATTCTCTTAATTTCCACAAAATTTGATGGAATATGTTGATGATATTAGGACATAACTATATTGGCACGGAGCATTTGATTCTTGGACTTCTTCGCGAGGGTGATGGGATTGCTTCTCGTGTTTTTGAAAATTTAGGTGTTGATCCAAGTAACATTCGCACACAGGCGAGTACTTTATCATGCTTTTGAATTCAAGATTGTTTATTGTTTTTGTTGAATTCAAGATTGTTGTGATAAGGAGGTGAAAGACTTGTCTTTCTATGATCCTGTAGGTGATTAAAAAGGTCTCAAGTTCTGATAACGAGGTGAAAATAGACTCCTCGTCTTTCTCTGATCCATTAAATCGGGTTTCTACAGATAAGCAACGCAAATTTCATGGAGGTTCATTGAGGAGTTGTACCAAGGTTGCCCCCCCCCCTCCCACTTTTTCATGCTAGCTTGTATTAACTTGGCAATGTCGCGATGTTGAAGGCACTTAGGGCACTAACTCGTATACTAAATGAATATTGATATTTCAGGTTCAAAAACATGGGAATGCTCTCGGGAGGTCTGTAGATCTTGCTAAATTCAACGGGTACGATGAATTGATTTCTGAACTGGATCAGCTGTTTGAATTTAACGGTGAACTCAAGGCACGAAACAGGAACTGGCTGGTTGTCTATACCGATGATGAAGGTGACATGATGCTTGTCGGAGATGATCCTTGGCAGTAAGTTACCCAGCCCCATCACCTACAACATTGTGTCACTAGACCATTGACCATGGTGGGACTGGGACCCGCTGATTCATATGGGTCCCACTCACCGATCAATGGTCGACACGTACATAGTGACACAATGTTTTTCTGTTCAATTAGGTCATTTGTTTTGCTTTGTTTATGTTGATACAACTTGTTAATGGAAGTTGCCCTTGTTTTTGTTGTAAAAAAACAGAGAGTTTTGTAGGATGGTTCGCAAAATCTACATTTATACAAGAGATGAGTTACAACGAATGAATCCAAGGAAGGGTGCATAACGGAAAAGCCTTCAATTTCCATAAGGCAGGGTGTGTATTTTGCAACTTTTGGCTACTTTTAGTTGATACACATACTGATAGTATTACTATAAGGTTATGTCTATTTTTTTAAATTTTTTTTTTAAACCATTGACACGTTGTACATATCCAGTTCTCATATTTCCCTGCTTTTGCTTAATAGTATAAGATGAACTAACGGAGGTTAGTTTATTAGTCAGTGTTGTATTTTATAAATTTAAATCCAATTTTGCAACTTTTGCTGATGATTTTCTTTCTCAAGTGATAGTAGACCACGTCTCCATGCATAAATGACTGATACTTGGCGCCTGCTATCCTTTCCCGTTGGTCAATATTTGCTCAAAGATACTTGATCGTGGAATAGATGTATGAATGTACGCTATAAATAGCCATGTGGCATTGTAAAATTGCACCAAGTGAGATGCTTAAAAACAAAACTTTTTATAATACAAAACTTTCTATAATACAAAGTGTGTCTTCAGCATTAAAAATCGACACTAAGAAAAATTAAATACCTTGTAGAGATTTTTTTGTTGTGGAGTTGTGTCAATTTGGGGGGAAGAAATTAGGGATTTGAGAGAGGGATGAGGGGAATGTCGATGTTTAATCGTTTAGATGAGATATGAAAGCATGCGTGGCTGCCAGGTTGCATCATAAAACGTTTAGTGGACGTTAACTTAGACGGCTAATTATCTAATTATCCTAAAATTGAAACAAAATACAAACATAAAGGACCAAAAAGTCATTCAGAAACATCATGTGTCCTAAAATTGAAACATAATACAAACATAAGGGACCAAAAATGTCATTCAGAAACATAAGAGTTATTTTTTAAACAAAACTAAAACATGAGGGGCCAAAAGAGTCAAAATCCCTTCTGAGAAATAAATCTGATGTCTGCGATATTTTTAAAAGTTTTAAAAAGTACATTGAAAAACAAAGTGGATATGAAATTAAAACTTTGAGAATAGACAGAGGAACTGAGTATATTGTCTGTGATGATTTTCTTGAAAATAATGGAATCAAACATCAGAGGACTGCGAGATATACTCCTCACCAGAATGGAGTGGCATAGAGGAAAAACAGAACGGTCATGAACATGGTACGGTCTATGATGCCTTCTAAGAAAATGCCTAAATCTTTTTGGGCAGAGGCCGTTGCTTGCACCTTTTATGTCTTAAACAGGTGTCCTCCTAGAAGTGTACCAGGTGGAAAACACCATCTGATGTATGGACATGGAGAAAACTAAATATAGGACATTTGAAAGTGTTTAGTTGTATTGCTTATAACCATGTCCCTGATGTTTTGAGAAAGAAATTGGATGATAAGTCTGAAAAGTGTATATTTATTGGATATTCCCATCAAACAAAAGAGTTTAAGTTGTTTAATCCTGAAAAATAAAAAATTGTTATCAGCAATGATGTTATATTGGGCCTACGTGGAAGCCCAATGTGAATCCGCAGGGCTTCTTTCTAGGCTTGTCTTATCATTAATCTAACTCAGAAAAACTCAAGAACGATTAAGATTCCATATTTAGGGCAAAACTGCACACTTACAAAATTGAGAATAGTTGGTGTAAACGTTGCTCTTCTCGCGGTGATCAACCTTGTCTACTACGGTCTGCACAAACGAGCAACAGATTAGCCGCGCGATTGAAGATTCTTTTCTCCCCCTTCCTGCTCTATTGCCGTCGCCTCATTTCTTAATTTTCTCAGAATTTGCCATGAAATAAAGTGGGGGGGATTAAGGGATTATTTTACATAAATACTAATTATTAAAATCATTTGTAATAATTAATCCTTTTAATTACCAATTCCCAACATACTGTAAATTGAGTTTTGGTTCTGGTTCTTTGGCATCATCACCAATTCCCCACATACTGTAAATTTCGCATCTTTTTACAGTAAAGATACAATAAAATAAATTTGTGAATTCAAGTGCTAGCATAAGTTTTTCTTTCTTGTATGACAATTAAAGTAAAATTTATTGAATTAACCTAGCCCTTTAATTATATAATCATAACAATCATAACTCTAATGGATGCCAAGTGTGATATAGATTAATGGTAACTATGAGAAACAAGAGTTCACCTAAATTATACAGATCTCTGTGATTAGGTAAAGTTAAAGGTCACATATTTCGATGCAAAACGAAACCCTAAATTCTAGAGAAACTAAAAGAGAAATCGATTACAAAAAAATGGCAGATACACGCGGTGATTACTTTAGATCTCAATTTTATGCATTGAGAATTTAGTGCTCTTTCTCTTACTTTTGGATTTTAGAAATTCATTGCGGTGTCAATTTCAGAGTATTTTGCTGAAAATGGTGATTCGGTGCTGCTGCGGTAGCAACAGTTACATTTGGTTTGCAATTTTCTTTTTTCGAGCTATTTCTCTTTCTATTCTCTTATTCCACATATTTTCGGTTGATTTTATAAAGATTTTCTTATTTAGGATAACATTGTTTTTACGGTAGTGGACTCGAATTTCGGAACGAGTTGTTATACTAATCACAATCAAATGTGTTTGATAATTGATTTATGCAACCACTTAATTTATTAATTGCATCTCTATTTTCTTAAATTTTATTTGATAAAGTAACAAGATTTTTAGTCTGCTTATCATCACGTTCTACATTGAAATACATAATTAATTCGAATATGATCATTATTACTCTAATAATCGTTAATTCGAGGCAATGGTTTAAAAGGACACAAAATAAACTTAATTAGACAGATAGAACACTAAACATTTAATTGATAGTAAGGACACAAAAATAATAGACCGACAAGATTAACCTCCTTTGGAAAAGAAAAAAAAGAATAGAAGAAGACATGCTGTCAGGACATGCGCATGGGACTGGAAAGAAAGAACAGCTTAGCGCATCGTTAAAAACGGAAAACTCGAAGGGAAAAATAAAATAAAATATTATTTTCTCTTTTTTTTTTGGAAAAAAAATATTATTTTCTCTTTTTTTTTTTTTTTTTGTGATCTTCTCTCTCTTACTCAACATTTTTTTTTTGAGGGACTTACTCAACATTTCAAACGGTCATATTTTTTTAAATAAACTCCGATCATCGTTATTCATATTTTTTTTTAACCTTTTTATTATGATATCTCATTTGATAATTTTTCGATTTAATTTCTGAAAATCGAATTTTTTTCATAAAAATCGATGAGATGCAGTGACAGCGCGACATCGCGATGAAGTGGCATCGTGATGCAGAGATACCGCGATGAAAAAGAAAAACAGAAAAATAACCTGGATGTGCCAAACTTAAAAAAATTTATCTATTTTACCCAATTTTCAAACGACTATATTTTTTGATATAAAACTTCGATCATCGTAATTCTTTCACCATATTTTATATTTTTTCGTCCTCAATGATGTGAATCGAGCTAATAGGGGTGTAACCAAGCTGAGCCAAGCCGAGTCGTTACTCCCTATGGCTCAAGCTCGTCTCGACTAGAAAAAACCAACTCGAAGCCGATCGAGTTATAAATAGAAAAGTTAAAATTCGACTTGTTCAATATTCAGTAAAACATGGGTTGACTCGTTTAATATTCAATAAAACTCGGCTCGACTAGTTTAATAGTCGACAAAACCCGGCTCGACTAGTTTAATAGTCGACAAAACTCGGCTCGACTCGTGAGCCCGGACAAAATTTGAAGAGTTCATTTTTCTTTGAAAGGATTGTAGGCTTTATTTGATATATTTCCGACTTAATTTCTGAAAATCGAAATTTTCTTCATTAAAATCGATGTGATACAGAGACACCCACCTTATGCAGCGATTTATGCAGTGACACTTTATGCAACGATTTATGCAGTTACACCTACCTTATGCAGTGATTTACGCGGTGACACTTTATGCAACGATTTATGCAGTGACACCGTATGGAGTGACACCCAGTGAGACCAACATTTTATGCAATGACACCTATGGAGTGACACCCAATGACATCAACATTTTATGAATTGACACCCTATGTAGTGATACCCAATGACAACAACATTTTACGCAGTGACACCCAATGACACCAACATTTTATGAAGTGTCATCTTTTGCAGTGACGCTCAATGACACCAATATTTTATGAAGTGACATCCAATGACAACAACATTTTATGAAGTGACACCATATGCAGTGACAACCAACATTTTATGAAGTGACACTATATGCAATGTCATGCAGTGATACAAATATTTTATGCAGTGACACCTAATATGAGGCATATAGGTAGGATGTTTGGATGTTTTGTTGGAAATGCTTTGATATTCTCTTCATAAAAATTGATGCGATGCGGTGACACCGCGATGAAGTGACACGTGAAGATGCAGTGACACTGTAATGCAAATTTCGTGTTAATCCCTGAAAATTACAAAGAAAACACAAAATTGTAACAAATCGAATTTTATTAATTTATAAAATAAAAAGCGGTTACAATCTCTTGAATCCTTTGATTCTCCTCTTTAATTGTTGACAATTATTGGACTCCCAATTTAGCGGAAGATCTTGAATTTGGTTGATTTCCTCCGGATATGGCGGAAGAAACGGACTGTGGTTGATTCCTCCCGAGTATGGCGGAAGACTTGAATCTATGGTTGTTCTCTCCCGGATATGGCGGAAGATCTTGACTTTGTGGTTGATTTCTCCCGAATATGGTGAAAGAATGTTTGATTTGGGTAGAGATTTGAGGCAGTGCTTTGACTCACCTTCGCCCTCCTGATTAGGTTGGAAGATCCTCGAAGCTGGTTGAAGAACTCCGGATTTCTTGGTGGATGATCTTCAAGTGACGTTGAAGAACGCCGGATTTGATGGAGAATCCTCAAAGATTGAAGAACACTTGAAGGCTCCTTGTGCTCCCTAGATCCCCTCCTTCTTGGTGCTTGAATGCTTGAATGGAGTGCTTGATGCTTCCTCTCAAATCTTGAATCCTTGTGAGCTTCCGTCTTCTGTGTTAATGCTCTGTGTTTCTGTGTGTTTGCAAATGACCAATGCCTCTCTTATTTATAGTGCTGGATGAGTGCCTTGGAAGTAATTCGCATTTAATGCTTTCACACTCATTTAATGTCTTCACACTTTGATTGATACCTATAATATCCACATTTAATGCGTTTAGACTCTCCTGATTGGCTCTAGCAATTTGTACACAATCTCCGCATTTATAATAAATCAATAAAATCTCCTAATTAATTGATTTTAAGAGATTTTTATGATTTATTGATTTTTATATTATCTACCAATATTAAATGTTGGAAATAATATAAAAATACCTAGATTTTATGGCATGTGTAGTATGTGACAAATATAATATGTCACATATATATTTTATATATCTACATAGCCATTTAATTATAAATAATTAAATCTCTAAATTTCTAAGAGATTTTAATTAATCATTTATTTTACATTATTCCCTAATATATATATATATATATATATTTTTTTTTAAGGAAATAATATATAATTAATTTAACTTAGGACAAATGTATTATGTGACCTAATTGATGTGCCACGTAAAATTTTTGTATCTACAAATGCCCCCTCGAGATTTGTTGTTGAAGGTAAAAATTTTACCGTAACGACGAGTCTCGACACAAACGTTTTCTTCTTCTTCTTCTTTTTTTTTTTTTTTGAATGTTAGTCGGCAGACTTCTTTCCTTTTCTCTCTTTATTAATTTTTTTTTAACTATTCACATATTCTCGTGCAAAGAAGAAGAAGAACTCCGGATTTTTTTTTCCTTTAAGTCGGCTAATTTTTTTTTTTTTTTTTTTTTTTAACTAACCACTCACAATTGAGCAAATTTTGTCCCACATTGCTTAGAAGAGACTTGATTCTTTCCATCCTCTCCTATATAATGAAACATTCACCTCTCTTTCAAGCACACCAATTCTTCTTCAACCCAAAGGAGTCAGTCTCAGGCATTCCTCCTCTTTAGTTGGCTAACTGGCCATGTCGACTGCTGATTGGAAGTCGATTGTCATTGACTTTCGTCTTTCTCGTCGGCAGTTGACTAAAAGTCAAAATTGTTTTCTTGTTTTGTTTTTTTTTTTTTTTTTTTTTTTTGTTTTTTTGTTTTTTTGTTTTTTGTTTTTTTGCTTAATTATTGTTCCTTGCTTTGCAGGGTAACCGGAGGCCGTTTCGTGGGCGTGAGTGGGATACTTTGTGATACCACCCAGCGTCCGACAAGCAGCTCGTCGAGAGCGCGAGTGGGGTACTTTGTGACACCGCCCTGCGTTGAAGATCCAGACATTCATCCGGTCGAGGACGCGAGTGGGGTAGTTGGTTGCTCCACCCTGCGTAGCAGAGAGATTCAGCCGGTCGAGGACGCGAGTGGGGTAGTTGGTTGCTCCGCCCTGCGTAGCAGATCCAGAAACACTTAGCCGGTTCAAGACGCGAGTGGGGTAGTTGGTTGCTCCACCCTGCTAGCACATCCAGGCAGTCAGAGACGCGAGTGGGGTACTTAGTGACACCACCCTGCGTAGCACATCCGGAGACGCGAGTGGGGTACTTAGTGACACCACCCTGCGTAACAGATCCAGTCATCCAGCTAGTCAAGGACGCGAGTGAGGTACTTTGTGACACCACCCTGCGTTGAAGATCCAGACATTCAGATGGAAATATTCAAGGAGATTAAACGAGACGGTGAGAGATATCTCGTTGTGCTTCATCATGCTCATACTGCTATAGAGACTGGGATCATGCTCCGGATATGTCCTTCTATCGAGTTTGATGTTCCGCCTTCCCACGATATCACAGCATCACCGCTTTCTACCGAGCATAAACTTTCACGGGGTGAATCAGTCCATAAGTTGATTTCTTCTATACACACTCAGAGCCCTCGCCAACACACCTTTGTGACTCTTGGGCGACGCATCATTAATGGGGAGGTACAGTGGGTTCCCCAACATACGACACAAGGAGCGTTTGGATATGTTGAACGCTACTGGGAGTGGCTTGAGGATGTTCTTTCCCGTAGTGGTGAGGCGCTTAAGAAGAGTCTCATGTTTGACGCTTTATATGCATCCTTGTTCACCTATACTCGGAATAAGAATGTTGTCCGTGCCTTCTGCGAAGCTTGGTGCCCGGAGACCAACACTTTGCATATTGATGCTGGGGAAGTGCCCATCTCATTGATGGACTTGTGGAAGATTGGTGGTCTCCCTATCGCTGGAGGTTGTTATGAGGAGATCATCCCAAGCTTACAGGAGCTAACAGGACCCAATGCTCGTCCTTTGAGGACTCTCCCTAAGAGTTGTCAATACTTGTTTGCAGCTTTTCTCCGTTGCTTGGGTGGCGAGTATGACATCTACAATCCCCAACTTCCCGTTGTTGCATGGATTAATTTCTGGTGTCGCCTGCCTTTGAAGCATCCCAAGCCTACTACGACGCCAGCAAAAGGAGCAAACCGGCCAAGTAAGACATATAATCCAGATGGAGTTATTCCAGACAAGCCACGACCAAGGTCACTCCAAGACGAAACTCCCTTTCTCGAGCTTGACGAGGAGATAAAAGATGAGACCTACTTGGCGGTTCTTGTTGCATGTTGGCTGTGTTTGTTTGTCCTTCCGACCAGTGGCTCCTTTATCAGACCTTCCACATTCAAAATGGCGAGCCTGATTGCTTCCGGAATGAGGTTATCCCTTGCTGCCCCCGTGCTGGTTAATGTATACAGAGGTTTAGGCGAGATTGTTCATTCGCCGACCCCGGAACGAGCAGATGCTTTTCTCTCATGGCATTATGTGTTCGGATGGATGGCCCGATATTTTGACACTCACCATAGAGTATCGTCTCGTTTGGATGGTCCTTTCATGACCCGCTATTCAGGAGAAGGAGGATCGAATCCTTTTGATGACTATGCCGCTAGGGAGCTCATCCATAGAGGTCGTGACATTGATTGGAGCACGACTGCCGCTAGTAGAAGCCGCACGGAGATCAAAGAGAATGATGGGAAACTATATCTCTGAGAGAAGACATTTTTTCTTGCTGCCCGCTCGAGCTTTATGGTGTTGCATCGGAATGGTGCGTGTTGGGTCGAGCCATACAGTCCTTGTAGGTTTGCACATCAATTTGGGTTTTACCAGACCATTCCGAAGGAACTTGCGGCCGACCTAGGAACTTGCGGCCGACCTTCGATCAACCCACATACAGTCAGCTAGCATTTTGTGGAGAAAATTCATCAATCTTCAGAGTTGTTCCAAGCTAGCACTTTCATCCTGCTCAAGCGAGATGAACAACCATTCTTCTTCTGATTTTCGAGCGTGGTGGCTGAAAGTGCATGGTACATATTTGATTGATGGGAGAGCTTTGTTATTGGAGACGACGGCCAGAAAGAAGAGAACCGTTCCTCAAGCTAAAGAAAATCCAACCAAGCCTTCTCGTCCTTTGAAAGCATCTCCCCATGCGGCTCCCCGCCTTGCCTCCAAGGTAGTTACAACAGTCAAGCCGACTTGTACTACATCAAGAGAGAAAAGGTGTCCTGAGGTTGTCTTGGGTGCTAGTGGGAGTTCTTCACATAGTGATAGGAACTGGAAGCGTCACAAGCCCGGAGCTGGGAAACAGGTACTCTCTTACTCGTTGGAATGTGTTAACTTTGATTTGTCTAATTTACCTCATTCACTATTCATTCACTTCGCCTTGTCTCTTTGTTTTGTAGCTGGTCTGCAGAGATCTAGATGAGGTCAGCGGTTCTGCTCTAAGCGAGGATTCCGCCAACGGTCCTGACGCTTTTGCAACAGAAACTAGCAAAGTAGGAAAGGGACGCGTTTCACCCGTGATAGCTGAGAGGTGTGACGTTATTCCATCAACGAACGATGTTGATGTGGACTGTGATCCCGATTTGGAAGGCACTGCCGAGACAGAGACCGTAATTGTTAATGGTGATCACGTGCCCGAACATCGAGTTGTGGCTGACGGTCCCTCTAAAAGGGCTTCTTTGGGGCAGGGCCTCACATCTGCTCCTTTGGCTTTACTCGCGCCGCAACCATAAGTCTCAGAGTTCCAATCCAGTGTTGTGATTTCAAAAGGTCTCCAAAGCTTGCACAGGGTGCTATGGACATCCGCCTGCCAGAGGATATCGTGTAAACCTATTGATCAATTGGCCTCGATTGAAAAAGGTGTTTATGAAATATTTTCTGAGATGGAGCGTGTTGGGGGTTTGGATTTGTCCAGCGCGAAAGCTCTTTTGGACACTGTCTTTGAGAATGCCACCCACTACAAAGCTGCTCTAGATGATGTTTCAAGCAGGGTTTCTCAAGAGGCGCATGGTGAAAAACTTTCCATTCTTTGTCAGGGACTTAAGGAAAGTGAGGCGTTCGAGAGGGAGTGTCTCCAACACACTCAGTCTTCGCAGGACAAACTTACTGACGTGCAAGAAAGGAGAAAAGCGCTCGAGAAAGAACTTTTGCTTTTGAAGAAAGAGGAGGACCAGCTTGTTTCGACCCTTAGTGAGCACGAGACGGAGTTACAAAGGTACACTGCTCAATCAATCCAGTTGAGAGACGAGATTACTGTCTCGGATTTTATCAACGAAAAACAAACAAGTAATAAATTATAAATCCGGTATACCCCAAGTGCAGGGATCGTAGTATAGCAACTAATACCGGGTCGATCTCACAGGGAATCGCCGTTATCTAGTTCATTAATTTTCCTAAGATTGATACCATTATTATTAAAACCTAAAATAACAAAATGAAAAGTAAACTGGACAGAGGATTGTCAGTCCAAATCCAGGAAAGATCGTTGCGAAAAATAAATCTAAACTACAAACTAAGAACATAAATAAAAACTAATAAAACCATGACAATGACTGTTGATTCAACAAAGAACAAGCAATGATCCACCGTCCCGCAACCCTTAATTTCCTCTCTAGATTATCTTATGATGATTTAATTAAACTTGTGATTCACCTAACAACGGTATGAATTCCCAATCTCTTAGGTAATTCGTCTATCAATCTTTTATCTTTCGATCTTAAAGATTAACACTTTCAATTCAGAGGTGTAAGATTTATTCAATCTAGCAACCTAGATATTCAGCCTAATCAACTCTCGTTACTTATAGGTTAAAGATCCAATCTTTCCTATGGTGATCTAGGTTTACACCGACTCTCGTCACATAGTAAACATCAATAGCAAATCATCTCTCGATATAAATTTGCATAACACATAATCATAGAAAAGAAACAACTTTAATTAAAACTCACAAAATCATCCAAAGGGAGAAATAAAAACGCTGCAGAAAAGTTTCACATGCTTGCCCCAAGTTTGATCGCTTCCCGCCCATCCTCATGATCCGGAAGGAAAACGAAACAAAATAAATAAAACAACTAATCTAACCCTCGGTCGACCAAGCACCAAGGCTTGGCCGACCGAGCACAACTCGGCTTCAGAATTTAGGGTTTTCTGCGGCTGCTGTAATGTGTATATATTGATTAGGGTTGAGAATGCGGCTGCTTTTATAGAAAACTAGGTCGGTTATGCTGATGTCGGCCGTGGACGCCCGTCTGATACCTCTGGACGCCCGTCCAGTTGGTGTAAATTCTTCGAGTCGGGCCGAGTCTTCTCAAACGCCCGTTCTATGTAAAATGAGACGCTCATCCACTGAAATCTTCAATACTCTGAATCAAATTTCCTCTCCTGGACGCTCGTCCATATCTTCAGACGTCCGTCCACCCTGGACGCCAGTTCAATACTTCAGACGCCAATCCAGGCTGCATGGGTAGTGAACGCTCGTTTGATTCTTCAAATCTTCATTCCAATCCTCAGCTTGCATCTTCCTCCTTCCATTAAATCTCCAATTATGACATGTTTATGCACCTACAAAACCACAAAGACATGCAAAGTGTAAAACCATAGATAATTACCAATAAAATCACGAAATTAGCTCAAGTTTACACTTAAATACTTTTAAAACTCATCTGCTCAATAATTCGATTAAACCCTTAATTTCTATGCAAATAATACGAATATGGAGGAAATTATTACAAAATATAACGATATAAATCATATAAAATCACCCTTAACAATTACTGACTTGGAAAATACGCCTTCATTGCAGCCGGCTGAAAGTGATGCTTTGGAGAGGATGAGAGAACTGCTAGAAGGCAACCGCCACGATCTGAAAAACTACAAGCTTTTTTCTTAGTTTTGCTTTTAGGATTCTAGGGATCAATTCCCTTTTTAGTTGAGCTTGATAAAGTCTTTTATTATTGTCTTCCTTTTTAGTTTGGTTTCAACTTTTGTTGTCTTCCTTTTGTATGTAATAAATTCTATTGACATACATCAATAAAACTTTATTATCATTTTCCTTTTCTCCACCGTCCCTGAATGTTTTTTTGTTTTTGTTGGTATGAATGAACTTGGAGTAACTTCCCAAGCTGCCTACGTATCCCAGAGAATGCTCTAGGAATCAAGTCTAACGTAGTTCATATTTTTTTTTTTTTTTGACAGGATTATCGCAGTTTAGGCTCGTGCTGAGGAGCATTTCTTGCGCTATGCATAGAATTTCTTGAGAAATTTGCCGTTGATCGGGCCGAGCTTGACACCGTCTTTATCCACCAACTTGTATGCACCATTAGTATAGACCTCCCGGACAACATAGGGGCCATCCCACTTTGATGTAAATTTGTTTTTGGACTTGTGCGTCATGATGATAGGTCTTCTTACTGCAAGGACCGTTTCACCAACTTGGAAGGACTTGGGGCGGACCTTCTTGTTCAATGCTTTTGACAACCTTGCTTGGTAGCATTCAAGATTTTGTTGAGCCTGAAGCCATTTCTCATCCAATGCCTCTAACTCATCAAGGCGAAGACGGGCATTTTCTTCGTCAGTTAAGCCTTCTTGGATAGCAATCCTTAGTGAGGGTATTTGCCGCTCGAGAGGTAGCACAGCTTCTACACCGTATACAAGCGAATATGGAGTGGCTTGAGTTGGCGTCCGAAAAGTTGTGCGATAGGCCCACAATGCTTCACCCATCCGCTCATGCCAGTCTTTCTTGTGCATTGCAACCACCTTCTTCAACAAGTTGCATAACGTCTTATTGAAAGCTTCAGCAAGTCATTGGCCGGTGCATTGTACATGGAAGACTTGTGCTGCTTGAAGTTGAACTGCTCACACAATTTATCCACCAAGCTATTCACGAATGACTTCCCATTATCCGTGATAATGTAGCGTGGAACTCTATAGCGATAGATGATGTTTACTCGAATGAAGCGGACTACATCCTCTTTCTTCACCTGGCGTAGTGCAACAGCCTCAGCCCATTTAGAGAAGTAGTCGGTGGCAGCCAAGATATAAAGATGTTGGCCTGATGATTTCGGCAGCGGACCAACCACATCCAATCCCCAAGCATCAAAGGGCCATGCCGCTACAGTTGGATGCAATGGCTCTAGAGGCTGATGAATAAAGTTAGCATGGAATTGGCATGCTTCACATTTCTGAGCGTAATCCATGCAATCTTTCACCATGGTTGGCAAATAATATCCCATCCTTTTGATGAGGAAGTGGAGCTTCGGACCAAATTGATGGGCGCCACAAATCCCAGAGTGAGCCTCCTCTATAGCGTGATGAGCTTCATCTTCTCCGAGGCAACGGAGAAATACTCCTTCAAATGAGCGGCGATACAAAGTGTCATTATGAAGAAAGAAGCATGGAGCCCGACGTCTTATGTCAACTTTCTTCTTTTGATCATCAGGGAGTCTCCCATGTTTCAAGTACTCCACTAATGAATGGCGCCAATCCACTTGGTCTATTTCATAGACACACACGGCATGACTTTCATTGACATCCCCCTCATCTTCTCCTAAGTATGGAGGAACCACTCACTGCTCGCAGACGGGGACTTGCATCTTTCCATCACTGATTGCCAGTGTCGCAGCCAAATTTGCCAGAGCGTCCGCTTGCTTATTTTCTTTTCTCAGAACATGCTCAATTGTAACGTCGCCAAGGTAAGCAATGATTTTCCTTGCATAATTGCAGTATGGGACTAATTCTGGCTTTTTTACATCGTAGGCACCTTCAAGCTGGTTGATGATCAACTGAGAGTCACCGTAGACGTTCAGTCTGCATTGCTTCATATCCATCGCCATCTCAAGCCCTAAGATCAAAGCTTGATACTCAGCAACATTGTTGGAGCAACATTCCGTCAATTTGAAGGAGTATGGCAACACTTCACCTTCCGGGGAAACAAAGATGACTCCGGCGCCCGCCCCATCTCGTCGCGCTGCCCCATCAAAGTACATTCTCCACGGTGGAAGGACCTCAATCACCATGACATCCTCATCAGGCAGATCGTCTGAGAGTTCCCACTCTGCCGGGATAGGGTGATCAGCCAACAAGTCTGCGAGCACTTGTCCTTTGACAGCCTTTTGGGGCACGTAAACAATTTCAAATTGCTGAAGTTGGAGATACCACCTTGCCAATCTATCGGACAACACGGGCTTGGACATGACGAACTTCAGAGGATTTGCCTTTGACACTAGATGTATAGTGTGATCTTGAAAATAATGCTTTAGCTTCTGGATGACGAATATGAGTGACAAGCAGAGCTTCTCAATTGGAGAGTATTTCAGCTCGTGTGGAGTCATCGTTCTGCTCAAATAGTACAATGCGTTTTCTTTGCCCTTGTCGTTCTCTTGAGCCAGCAGTGCACCTACTGATCGTTCTTGCGCTGTGATGTAAAGGATTAGAGGTTTACCTTTAACAGGGGCTGCCAAGACCGGAGCGTTCGTCAAGTACGCTTTAATGTTTTCAAACGCCTTTCTGCATGAGTTATCCCATTCAAACGGAACTCCCTTCCTCATAAGATGGCTGAAAGGTTGGCATCTTCCAGCGAGGTTTGCTATAAACCTTCGTATATAGGCTAGTTTACCTTATAGGCTTCTGAGTTCACGCAGGCTACGAGGATCAGGCATCTTCATGATGGCTTCTACTTTGGACTGGTCAATTTCTATTCCTCGATGTCGGACGATGAAGCCGAGGAATTTTCCCGAGCTAACTCCAAATGCGCACTTTAGAGGATTCATCTTCAATTGGAATCTTCTAAGTCTATTAAAGACTAATCTCAAATCATTCAAGTGATCAGCCTTCTTCTTTGACTTTACAACCAAGTCGTCAACATAGCACTCAACATGTTGGTGTAGCATGTCATCAAAGATCTTCGCATCGCACGTTGGTAAGTTGCCCCCGCATTCTTCGGACCAAAAGGCATCACTTTGTAACGGATATTCCTTTAGGAGTTCGAAATGCGATGAATTCTTCATCTTCGGGAGCCATTCGAATTTGGTTATACCCAGACGATCCGTCCATGAAGGAAAGAACTTCATGACCTGTGGTTGCGTCTACCATCAGCTCAGTGATTGGCAAGGGAAAATCATCCTTTGGGCACGCATTGTTTATGTCCCGGAAATCTACACATACACAAATCTGACCATTCTTCTTTCTCATAGGGACGATGCTCGAGATCCATGTTGGATACTTAACCTCATGGATGAAGCCTGCTTCAATGAGCTTGTTGACTTCTGCCTCTATGAGTGGGATAAGATCCGGCCTAAATCTTCTTTGAGCCTGCTTGACAGGGCGTGATCCTTTCTTTACGGCCAACTGATGGACAGCTACCTTTGGATCAAGCCCGGGCATCTCTTTGTACATCCAAGCGAAGACATCCTTGTATTCTTGGAGGATTTCGTGGTATCTCCCTTCCTCATTTGGAGACAAAAGAGCACTTAGGAAAGTTGGACGTGGCTCATCCTCGGTGCCAAGGTTGATTTCTTTTAGCTCATCCACTGTGGACTCGACCCCTTCTTCTAGCTCCCGGGGTGCTTCTTCAACATCTTCTTCAATCTCATCATTTCCCAAGGTGATATGATAGATGGAAGCCTGTTCCTTCACTTCATCAAGTTCCATGACTTCTTCTAACATCGTTCTAGTTTTGGCAGGATACGATTCTTCACCGACGGTGATAACATATGAGGATCCAATGCTTTCTTCAGGCTCATTTTCTTCTCGTTCCGGATGCACATCCTCCATATTGTGCTTGGCATCAGTTTTAGTGTAGACCACCGTGCGCATTTTAGCCTTCATTACATTTCCACAATGAACGAGAAGACATGTATGACGCCACATTCTAGACGGGATCAGGCTCTTGATTTCTTTGGAGTCAATGTTTGTCATCTCTTTTCCGGAAGCATGCCTGTGTGTTGATCGTTTTTGGCTCTTGACACCCAGAGATTTTGGCGGGTTCTTGGTTGTGACCGAAAGCCTTTCAAAGACCGAGACACGTTCTTTCTTGGGTTGCAACCTCTCAAACACCGATGGCCTTTCATGTAGAGGTTCTGGGATGTTTGATGACGATGATTCATCTTCAACTCCAATATAGTTATTGGTTGCCTTCCTTATTGAGATACGGACAGGCGGTGAGGGATTATACCCCAGACCCTTTCGGGGCCCAATAACCGGAACATGAGCCTTTGTGGATTTTTGCATTTCTCCAGATTCTTCGTTTTTTGCCCCCATTTTTAGAGCAGGGCTTCGGGATCCATTTGCTGCCTTTCCGAGGAGTTTGTAAGCAATAGGATCAAAACTTTCCTTCCTTGTGGCTGGCAATGTTCCATGTTCTATAACCGGACCTTCTTTAGGGCGGGTAAACCCCTGTAGAGGAGCATCCGTCTGTACGGCATTGATCTTGGGAAGCGGCACGTCAGTCCACTCATCGCTTTGGATTTTTCGTGTTGAGGCAGTGATGATTTTGTCTCTCCATGCTTGCCAACCTCCCTCTTATCTTCTGACGGTGTGGCCTTCTCCTCATCATCTTTTTCTCGTGACTTGGAATTGCCTACTATCTTCAAAAGAGCCGGCTTCAGGTAGAATTTTGCATCTGCAAAGTGAGTTTCGGCTTCAGTGAAAGGTTTTTCATCAGCAACGACCTTTCTTAAAACACCATTGCGCCAATACTTAAAGCATTGGTGAAGGGTTGAAGGGACGACTCCATTCTCGTGTAACCACGGCCTCCCTAGCAACATGTTGTAGGACGTTCTGGCGTCAATCACATTGAACAGTGCGCTTGAAGATAGTTCATCTATCAAGATGTCAAGTCGGATCACACCAATGGCTCTTTGCCCCCCTTAGTTGAATCCATGGATCATAAGGCGACTGTCGGAGAGTTCATCCATAGAGACACCCAACTCTTTCATTACTCGGAGCGATAATATGTTGACAGCTGATCCTCCATCTAGTAACACACGATTAACTTTTTGCTCACGTGTGTACGCTGTGACAAATAGCGGGCGGTTATGGGGTGCCGATCCGAGAAGCATGTCATCATCTGTGAAAGTGATCTCAACCGTGCAAGCAAGCTTTGCATTGTTTGAAGCCTATTCCTCAGTCGGCAAATCTTCATTTTCCTTTGCACCTCTTTCTTCTGCGTGGATAGCATAACATGGGACAACTTCATCCTCTGAGTTTTCTTCGGTCGTCTCAGCTTCAACGACTCTCTTGGGCATGTACTCCAATAAGGTGATTGGAGTGCGAGGGCTTCTGTACTCAATCTCGTCAGGGAAAATGCTCTTCACTTTCTTGTTTATTTTCTCTTTGTTCCCTTTTCAACTTTCTTGCCTTTTGGCCTCTTCTTGGCTTGGAAGACTTGGAACAAATCGTCTTTGGTTCTTCCAATTTGAAACAAGGTGACTTCCTTTGCTTTTTCTTGCGAGTCACCAGAATCCATCCATCATCGTCTTGTTCGACAGGCTTCGGGTTTTTCTTTTCTTTCGCAACGACTTTTGCTTGTTTGGGAGACGTTCCAGATTCTATCTTAGCTATGGGTAGAGTGTCACGGATTTTATCAACACAAAATAAACAAGTAATAATCCGGTTAACCTCAAGTATAAGGATCGTAGTATGGAGGCTAATGCCGGGTCGATCTTACGGGGAACTAAACGATTGTGATTTCTAGTTTTTATCTAACTAACCTATGTCACGATTATTAAGCTAAATAACGGATAAAACTAAACGAATACGTAAATTAAACTTTAACTAAAACGTAAAACGGACGAAGAGATGATCTAAAGCCGGAAAGATACGGGCTGCGAACCAATTTAAACTAACTAATCTAAGATGCGGATAAGAGTAAACTAACTAGACAAATTCAAGCTTTTAAGGATTTAAATCAAATTTATAACGAGCAAACGAGGATTGATCCACCTATCCAACAAGCATTGATTCCCTATCTCGATTATAGTGCGGTTTTTATTCGGATTGTGATTCACCTTACCTAGACATGAACCCTAATTCCTTAGAAAGTTCATCTATCAATCTATTATCTTCCGATGTAAGATTAACGCGTTCAATAATCAAAGGTGCAAACTTTGTGTTTATAACCTAGTAATCAGACCTATTAACTTCCGTTATTATAGATTCGAATTACTATTCTTATTCATGGTGATCTAGGGTTTATTAAGACTTCCATCAACAATAAACAATCAACACATGCATATCTTCCGATATAAAAGCAAATTAAACATGAGTAAACATGAATAAGAAACAACCTTTATTAAAAACTCACAGTATAATCGAAGAAAACGAAATCAACAATTGTTGGACGGCTTCACAATACTCGTTTGATGAAGCTTTTAGCCTCTGAACATCCTCGGCAACTCAAATTTGCGTAAAAAGTACATAAAAAGTAACTAGTGTTTAATCTAAACTAAGAGCATAAAAATAGGAATAAAAAGATGAAAAACGCAGCCTAAAGCCGCCCCTAGGTTTAGGGTTTTGAATAATGTGTGTATGATGATCTTTTGTGGAGAAAACGACCGACTATATATAGATTTTAAAGTCGGTTCGCTAAGTCGGCCACCGGACGCCCGTCGAAACCTCGAACGCCCGTCCACTCTTCAATAAAACTTCGAATCGGGCCGAGTCATGACCGGACGCTCGTCCATCCGGCGTCCACTCCGGCGTCCAAACTTCCCGAATCAAAGATGACACCACTGGACGCTCGTCCAACCGCATCGAGACGCCCGTCCACTTGGACGGAGATACTTTGACGCCTTGATTTGATATGATCGATTTTGATTTATTGATCTTTATCTCTTCTATCTCTATCCCACTTCTTCATTATCTCTTTTATCATCAATTAGCTTGAACTTAATCAACCTTTGATCATCTTTTGAGCCTCCAACATGTATCTATAACACATAAAAACATCGCAAAATGTAATAATGCTCAAATAATCATAAAATCACAATTAAAACACGTAAATCAACCTATTTTGCGATTAACTCTTCTAAAATCTCATTTGCTCAATATATCCATTAAACCCTCGTTTCTTATGCAATTTAGTACAAATACGGGGAAAAATATCATAGAATATAGCGTTATAAATCGTATAAATTCACCACTTAACAACTCCCCCACACTTAAGCTTTTGCTCGTCCCGAGCAAAACAACACAAAAGTTAGGCTCGAGAAAAGAACGGGCATCTAAACGTGCATAACACATATCCAATAAATCGAAGTTCACCCTTGTGCGTGTGCATAGCCATAATAAACTTCCACTATATCCAAACTCGAGAAACTCAAAGCAAAACTAGCTAATACCCCCTTGTAGACTAGTAATCAAGGACACTCATAAGATGCACCCTACAAACGTGATATATCCCGAAAAGAATGATCGAATATATCTAGGGCCTTTACGAAATACTCGAGAGGATAATCCCTACAACATATCTATCGGTTTATACTTGGGGATAAGATAGACGATAACTTAGTCTTATATACATTTCATAACACTTTATCGGTTGATTTAACTTTTCACTTAAAACACACATCGAATGAGCTCTTGCCCCGTCATAGCGAATAGGACATTTCGAGATAATACCCTACCTTACTCCAATCATAAGGCAGCTTCTTCTGACTGTCGTGAGCTTTTAGTCATCATAGTGGTATAGGACATACGTGGTATACCCTATCTCACTCAAATCATCGACTAGCTTTCGACACACACGAATAATTTCATATTAATTCAACTTTTTCACTTGACAATAGCTACGCGTTGCTTATCACATTCAAACCTTAGATATTCACAGTATATCATACTTCGGATCTAAATACAAACTATCATAAATCTCACGATATATACGTAGCACTAAGCACATGACTTACGAGATAATCAAAAACTACTAATCCAAGAGGGTATAGCTTTATAAAAATAGCTCATCATCTACTATGGCTCGTGAAAAATAGTGTCAGGTGAAACATCTAACTTACCAAATATACGATACATAGCATAGATGACTATCGAAAACAAAGAACATTAACATGTATTGCCTACTCGGGACAAAACAAAAACAACAGTGTCGGAAAATTTTTAAAAATTTCCAAAAATTTTAGCTCATTTGCATAGAAACATTATGAAATAAACAAATGTGTAGATACATATCGAAACATTCCCCTCCCCCACACTTAAAAATCAACATGTCCTCATGTTGTGCAAAACGAAAGAAAAAGAAAAGACTTAGCTGATTGAAACCGAAACGCGAATCGTCAGTCAGGCCGGAGCCTTCATAATGATACCACGAATGTATAACCAGACAATGTAGATACCTGCACATCTTAGACAACATGGAACCATCTCGGGGAAAACGGGGAGTCATACTAACATGGAAAGAGATATCAAAAATAAAGATAAATCAAAGTGAGAGCACTCAATACATCCAGAAAGTTGAAACACAGTTGACATGAAAGTACGCTCGCCTTATGGCTTACAAGGTCCATCGAAAATAAATAGTAGCAATATCAAAATTACAACGAATCGTAAAAGTAAAAATGTCAATACACAACAACCAATGTAATAATAGACAAAATAAGATCAAGGTTGGCTCGGCGCCGCAGAATCATCAGCTGGAGGATCAGAGGAGGGTCCAGAAGGTGGTGCCGTATCCCTAGCCGCCGAGTCGGTACGCTCCTCATCTGAAGATGACTCGGAGTCGTGTAGAGCATCCGCAATGACCTGCTCAATCTCATCAGTAAAAAGATAATCAACGGAGCTCGGATTGAACGTCCTTTCGTCCCTCGGCTGCCGGCCCTCACAGATACACTGAAGAATCGATAAAATATTGTTCTGTGAGTCCCGGATATCACTCAGCCATTCCCGGAAACTGTTGGCCATGCTTAACCGCATCCTGACAGCGGGAGATAAAGGAGGAAGGGAGGACGCACGAGGTGCTGCCGACGAACCAGGCTCCGTAGGTGCCTCCGGCTCAGAATGTCCCGAGGGCTTACTCTTTTCCCTCTGTATAGGCCTAGGGTTCTTCGGTTTATGATCCGCCCCAAACTCAGGCACACCGGCATCGAGACACAAGCTGTGGATCAAATGAGGTACGATCAAGCTCCGTGTATAAACCTTCGATTGATCGAGATCTCGTCGTACAATGCTTGTCCCACATCCATATTCAAGCCAAATGTCAATGCATACAACACTCCCGGGTCCCCTATATGAAAATGTGTCAAGTTGTTCTTAGGCAACAACCGATTCGAATGAAACGACACTTTGGACCTTCCGATCCTCCGTCCGGTCGTGGTAACCAACTCCTTCCGGTCTCCTCCCGGTTTCAACGTCCGAGGCCACATCCGGGCAAACTCTCAATCTCAACTCCTCCAAAGGATCCCGTCCCAAACTCGCCTATGCACAATCTCCTCCTTATAGTCCCGACCCTCGAAAGCCGCTAAGTTGTATTTCCGATTAATCACCTCCGGTGTAAAGGGAACTTCCACCCCTCGAACCACGACTACCTTTGTCCCCAAGTCGGTTTCCGAACGCTTGCATAAAATTCCCGAACTAGGGAGCTATTCACCGGGGTAGTCGGGATTGTCATCAAGGCTCCCCATTTCCTATCCTTAAGCAACTTAACGAACCCCGGATCGACCTTCGCCTCTAAAATAGCCCTCTCAACCAACATGTTTCTCGAAAAATAGTGTTTGGTATAGACCTCATGAGCTCTAGGGTTCACGAAACGACGAGGCAATGGCATCGGGGCAACGGTTTTAGACTTCTTCCTAGGAGGGGCTGCCCTAGGTACAACTGGCTCCTCTTCCCGGGTAGCATCGACAGTCTCCTCAGCCCTAGACGAACCTCCACCTCTCTGAACTCTCGGCATCCGTACTAAAGGCACATCATCATCCGTCTCAGATTCCGAGGTTGGCTCATCTCGTAAGGTCGCCCTAGTTTGGGTGGCTCTAGGGGGTTGCTCACGAATACTCACACCCCGGTTAGGATCAACTAAGGTGGGGTCAATCTCTTTACGCTTCTTCCCCGCCTCCCGGGCCACTTCCTTACCATGCCTCTTCACAACTGCCTTCTTATGAACCATTTCCACGCCTAATCTAAACCAAACAATCCAAATGTGCACAAAGGATACCCGTTTATCATCCAAAGCGGGATTTCAAATCAACCAAACCACAAACCACATCCATAATCATCACCAAACAACCCATTCATCACCCATCACAACACCACACCACCAAAACAGAGCAGAAAGAAACACCAAAACCAGAAAAAAAAAAAAACAAATTAAGGTGACATTCAAGAAAACGAGCCGACCCAAAGATCGAACTCACAAAAACGTGAATGAAATCCAGAAAAGTTGTTACCAACTTACCAAGTAGGGTGAGTAGATGCTGATCGAGATGAAGATTAGTCCAAACAACACCAAATTGGCTCCCAAAATCGGATTTTTCGCTCAAAAAGTCGGACTGAAGTGGGTCCTGATTCTCCAAAAATATCGTGTGTTGGGGGATTTGGTTATGAAAATCAAAGAGAGGGTATCAAGGGCGGCCTATAGCACTTTGAATCGCTCGAAATGGTTTAGAATCGACGATTTTAGGGCAAAAGGAGGGAGAGAAACCGTTTTTGCGTTTTGAAATTCTGAAAAAGTGAGGGTTCACTCGATGATGGGGTATATATAGACAGAGGTTGGACGCTCGTCCAACTCGGTGGA
Organism: Gentiana straminea; assembly: GCA_036785695.1. Classification (NCBI taxonomy): domain Eukaryota; kingdom Viridiplantae; phylum Streptophyta; class Magnoliopsida; order Gentianales; family Gentianaceae; genus Gentiana; species Gentiana straminea. Next base: position 1,204,525 of record JAVUPR010000326.1, on the reverse strand, counting down.
CGGGCGTCCACCGGAAAATCGATGAACCGGACGGGCGTCCGGTTATTAGACGCTCGTCCAAGATTTGAAATCACATACGGGATTGGAGGGAATAAAGCGGACGGGCGTCCGTGCTTAGTGGACGCTCGTCCCGAAATTGGTCAAGGCGGACGGGCGTCCGAGTTCGGACGGGCGTCCACACAGTTTAAGTGCAAAAATCATAAAATTCCCATACACATCAAATTCAAAATTCCCCTTTCTTATTAAACTTAAATAAAACTTCAAAAATACAAATAAAAAGCAAATGAAGTACAAAATTACTAATAAAAACAATTGGAAAACAGTGGGTTGCCTCCCACTCGCCGCTTTTGTTTCACGTCGTTTGCTCGACGAAACATCCTAAGAACGCTAGTCATCATAAATGTCCGACCAATCGATCACTCGAATGAGACGGCGGAGCATGTCAATCGCCGGAGGGAAATCATACTCATCTTGTAAACCCCGGTCCTCACCGCCTACATCAACACCCCGAAAGTGCTCGGCTTGCGCACTAGCGCTAAATCTGTCGGCATCGGATCATTAAGGATGGTGTAAGGACGTCCTAGAGCTGCCCGTAACTCCTCGCAGTAAAGTCTCCACCTCCCGAACAACGGGGAACAATAAGAACATAGGTGACCGTCTTGACGCGGGTACTAATGTCAAAATCTACGTGCAAAACGATGGTTCCTCCCGGCCCGTCATCTACGATAATGAGTGGAATCCTCCTAAGGAAAGGTAACTCCTCCGTCGAACACCGAAATCCATATCTAGGAAGCACAACTAACTGACAGATAAAAACAAAAACTTAATAAGGCGAAAACTGTATAAACTAAACTTAAATACTAACACTATCAAAGCATAAAACAAAACAACTAAAAGAACGATATCTAGGTTGCCCCCTGTGGCGCTTTTGGTTAATGTCGTTAGCTCGACACATTGTAAGCTCACTGGATCGGGCCATTTAACCTTTACGCCACCACTACCTCGTTTAAGCTCGATCGGTAGTGTGGGCGCGAAACAAGATCTCTCACACATGGGGTGAAATCTTTGAAAGCTCTCCAAACCTTCTTAAGTCTCCCCATGGTTGTGTTCTTTCTCCTCGACTCCTCCGATGACGTTTAAGTTGTCGCTCCCTCTCTAACTCTTCCATATCGGCACTACCGCTAGAACTTCTTCGTACGGATCACTACCGTCATCCTCGGAAAACAAGTCGGGTGATAACTCGTCAAATTCTTCGACCTGAGTAGCACCACATCCGAGAATATCGAGAAATTTAACAATCGAAGATGTCTCTTTGGGTTCACCAATATAGTGTTTGCATCTTTGACCGTTGACTCGAAACGGTTCACCACTATAACCACGAAGTTCTAGAACGCCTCCCGGAATGATTTGGAGAATCTCGAAAGGGCCGGACCAACGTGTCCTTAACTTTCCAGGAAACAGATGTAACCTGGAATTATATAGAAGAACTTGTTCGCCGACATGAAATTCTCTCCTCTTAATCTTAGCATCGTGGAGTAGCTTCATCTTATCCTTACTAATCCTGGCACTTTCATAGGCCTGGAGTCTGAATTCGTCCAGCTCATGTAACTGCTGTAGTCGATGCTTCCCACAAGATTGGGAATCAAAGTTCAGAAACTTTGTAGCCCAATAAGCTCTATGCTCTAACTCGACAGCCAGATGACATGGTTTCCCGTAGACCATTTGATATGGTGACGTACCCATGGGGTCTTATAGGCGCTTCGATATGCCCACAAGACATCATCCAACTTTAGACTCCGGTCTTTCCTATGACCGTTAACGCCTTCTCCAGGATTTTCTTAATGCTCGGTTGCTCCTTTCAACCCGACCACTAGTCATCGGATGATACGGTGTGCCAATTTTATGACGAACACCATACTTCTCAAGTACTTTCTCTAGGGGTCGATTGCGTAAATGCGTCCCTTCATCACTGATCAAGGCACGTGGACATCCAAACCTCACGAAAATATTCTTCTTTAGAAATTTCATTACCGTTTTATGATCATTGTGAGGAGTGGCTTGGGCCTCCACCCATTTAGACACGTAATCCACGCAGACTAAGATGTATTTATTACCGCAAGATGATGGGAATGGTCCCATAAAATCGATACCCCATACATCAAAGACTTCGCATTCGAGGATGGGTTTTAAAGGCATGTCAAAACGCCTTGTCAGAGTACCGGTTCTTTGGCACCTATCACAAGCTTTACAGAAAGCTTCCGTATCTTTAAAGATCGTAGGCCAATAGAAACCGGATTGAAAGATCTTAGCAACGGTTTTCCACGGACCAAAGTGACCTCCTGTGGGTCCACTGTGGCACTGCTCAATGATGTCGCGTTGTTCAGATTCTGGAATACATCTCCTAAGCAAACCATCTTTACAGATCTTGAAAAGATAAGGTTCATCCCAAACGAAATATTTTAAATCCGAGAAGAACTTTTTCTTCTCCTGATAAGACATCTCTGGATCGAGATAACGGCCATGAAGGTAGTTTACAATGGAAGAATACCATGGAACATCAGGGGAGCGGCCATCTATCAACATGATGTTCTCTAGAGGAAAGTAAAGATCTATATCATCTGGTTCATTCTTTTCCTCAGTTAACATCCTAGACACATGATCCGCTACTACATTCTCACTGCCCTTTTTGTCCTTAATTTGAACGTCAAACTCTTGTAGGGTCAATATCCAACGTAGTAAGCGCGGTTTGGCCTCTTTCTTAGTCATCAGATAACGCAAAGCAGCGTGATCAGTCCACACGATCACTTGAGCTCCTAACAAGTAACTACGAAACTTGTCCATAGCAAAGACTACGGCCGGTAGTTCCTTTTCGATAGTAGTATAGTTAACTTGAGAGGGGTTCAATGTGTGACTGGCGTAATAGATAGGCTGGAACTTTCCCTTGATCTTTTGCCATAGAACAGCACCAACAGCATAGTTTGATGCGTCGCACATAAGCTCAAATGGTAGGTTCCAGTCAGGCGATATAAGAATCGGAGCAGATATTAAACGATCCTTAAGCTCCTCAAACGCTTGCTTGCGCTTTCATCAAAATTAAACTCAACGTCTTCCTTTAGTAAAGTGGACGGGGGCTTGGCTATCTTGGAGAAATCTTGAATGAACCTCCTATAGAAGCCGACATGTCCGAGAAAACCTCGGACTTCCCGAACATTCTTAGGGTAACTCATCTTCTCAATAGCTTCTACCTTGGCCCTATCTACTTCTATACCTTTGGCGGAGATCTTGTGGCCAAGAACTATTCCTTCATCTACCATGAAATGGCATTTTTCCCAATTAAGTACTAGGTTCTTTTCCACACATCCGGATAACACCGATCAAGATTGTCAAGGCAATCATCAAAAGACCGACCAAAAACCGAAAAATCGTCCATAAAAATCTCCATACACTTTTCTACAAGCCCGTCAAAGATGGCCAGCATACATCGGCGAAATGTAGCCGGGGCATTGCAGAGACCGAACGGCATTCGTCTATATGCGAATGTACCATAAGGGCAGGTGAAGGTGGTCTTTTCTTGGTCAGCTGGATCAATGGGTATCTGGAAATATCCTGAATATCCATCTAGGAAACAGTAAAATGCGTGCCCTGCCAGACGCTCAAGCATCTGGTCAATGAATGGAAGGGGAAAGTGATCTTTCATGGTTACCTCGTTGAGCTTTCGATAATCGATGCAGACTCTGTAACCAGTAACAAGCCTCAATGCAATTTCCTCTCCCTTCTCATTCTTTTCAATTGTAATTCCACCCTTTTTGGGAACTACTTGAGTCGGGGAAACCCATTCACTATCCGCGATGGCATAAATGATTCCCATGTCCGAAGTTTAATGACTTCCTTTTTAATGACTTCTTGCATATGAGGGTTTAGCCTTCGCCGGGGGCCGTCGACACACTTGGCGCCCTCATTCGTCTTGATCTTGTGCATGCGGATGTCGGGAGATATTCCCCGATATCTCCTACTTGCCAACCAAAAGCTTTTTCATTCTTCTTCAAGACGTTAATCGGTTTCATTTCTTCGTACGGGAAAGCTTGGCGTATATGATTAAAGGAAGCTTGTCGCCCTCTCTTAAGAACACATACTTAAGATGTTTAGGTAACGGCTTCAACACCAAATCCGCGGGGGGCTTCTAAACTAGACTTGAGATCTCCACTTTTCAACTCAATATCATTGAGTTTACTCTGTGGTCCCACCGCCAAAGCTTCTCCTTCCAACATGCTCTTCCTCAAAATCACCGCTAGTTGATCCGATTCACCCTACCATGAGTATTCAAATTATCAACTAATCGCTCATATTCCGCTTCTACACCATGACTTGCTTATCCATATAGTCGGTGAAATCATCCGTCATATAATCAATGGAAAAGCCGGTTGGAGGCACAGAGGGTACTTGAATGGACTTTAAGACATTGTAACTCACCTCTTGGTCACCAACTCGGATAGTCACTTGCCCACCATCGCGATCGATGAGAGCTCGAGCCGTAGATAAGAAAGGTCTTCCTAGAATCAAGGGAACGTTTTCGTCTTTCTCTATATCTAAGACATACCAATCAACCGGAAAGGTAAAGCGATCAATCGAACCAAAACGTCTTTTAGGATTCCCGAAGCTTTCTTAGAGGATCTATCCGCGAATTGTAAACTCATAGTAGTGGGTTCTAGAAGACTTTGTAAACCGAGCCGTTTGCATACGTACATTGGCATAAGGCTTATAGAGGCACCTAGATCACACAAAGAATTTGGGAAGACTAGACCTCCCATCAAAACTCGTAAGCACAAATTTGCCGGGGTCACCTCGTTTAATTGGTAAGTTTTCATAATTAATCATGGAACAATCCTCACCAATCTGCCTTTCCATGCTCGCTAATTTCTTCTTCGAAGACACAACATCCTTGATAAATTTCGTATACTTAGGCATCTCGACTAAGACATCCGACAATGGAAGATTCACTCGAGTATTTTTCAAAAGGTTTAGCACCTTTTCGTACTTCTTATCCTCAATCAAAGGAATGTTGCTCTTTCTCGGTGGAAATGGAAGTTGCTTAAGGTCATCCTCGAGAAAACCTTTTCGAGGATGCACCGACGCCTCTGTCTTCCGGATCCTTCCAACGAACAGCTTTTTCGCATTTCTCGCAGTCGGGGGATCGGCCTCCCGACTTTCGCTTGCTTTTTCGGTCCTCAAAGGATCGGCCACTTGAGGATCACCAAATTCTTCACCTCTCGGGGGATCGGCCACCGAGTTTTCTCTTGCGGTTGAGGGGAGTGTAGGTGCTCGGCTTCCCTCCCCGCCTTATCAATGGCGGGAGGGGCTAGTGGTTTCCCGGATGGGAAGGACCACTAACTTGAGTACCGCTCCGAAGATTCATTGCACCGGCCTCCTCCTTACCGTACCGAATTGACGGCACGAGGTCGGTACATTGGCCTTTGTTCAAATCGGCTCGAGCAACTTGACCACCCTTCGGATTCTTCTCGGTGAAACGGGCGGTACCGCCTGGGGGTCTAGAAGCTAATCGCCACCCGTTGCCCAATTTGTCTCTCAAGATTCTTCATTGATCGACTTTGCTCTTCCAACTTAGCCTCAAGACTTGTAGGTTGGGGGGGGCCTTGAGAGTTTTGGTGATTTGGAGCATAGTGGCCGGGCCGGGCCGACTTTGAAATTGAGAATTTGAATTGGAAGGCCAATTCTGATTGAATTTTTGCGTAGGATTGGAAAAATTCGAGTTTTGATTCTGATTAAACCCAGGGTTTCTATTGAAATTCTGATTCGAATTAAAATTAGAGTTGGGATTGAAATTTGAAGATGGATTAAACCCTTGGTTTTGAAAATTACCTTGACCTGGAAACTGATTGAACCTTTGATTGTTCTGGCCATAGAATGCATTCACTTCCGCATTCTCGTCCGTTCATAGGGCGAGAATTTAGAAGTGTGCCCCAACTCGTCACAATTTTGACATGTGACTTGATTGTACTTGTCCATAGTCATGAACAACATTAACTTGATAAGGTGCGGGGGGATTAAATTGACATTGGCCATTCATATGGCCGGTCCGACAATTTTTCGCAATACGTAACCCGAGGGTTCTCGCGGAAAAGAGGAAGTTTGATTTATAGGATTGGAAACTTGAGGGAGACCATCTCGCTTTTGCGCATGGCAATCAAACTTTGTAAATTGACTTCCTCAACCTTTGGAGGAGGAGGTGCTTGAATTGCTTGATAAGAGGGGGCATAGTTATATTTGGCAATGTCCTCAAACAATGCCCATCCCTCATCGGCGTTTTCTTCGAAAGGCCCCGCCGAAGAACTATTGACCATGCCTTTTGTAAGCTCGGTCAATCCACCGAAGAATGTATTGACTTGCCTTTCCGGTGGCAAGCCATGGTGGGGGCATTTTCTAAGAAGGGACTTGAATCTCTTCCAACACTCGAAGAAAGATTCATTCTCTTTCGATAGAATGTGAAAATGTCATTTAAGCACCGGGCCGTCTTTGAAGGTGGAAAATATTGACTCAAGAACTCCTTTTCGAGTTACGCCGGTGGTGATAGATTCGAAGGGAGAGAGGTGTACCACTCTTTAGCCTCTCCTTTCGAGAAAACGGAAAAAGTTTAAGTTTAATAGCATCCTCACTTACTCCCTGGATGCGTGTAGTACCGCATATCTCTAAGAATGTGTGTAAGTGGGTATGCGGATTCTCTGATTGGTAGCCGTGAAAAATTGATGCGTGCCGCATCATCCGGATGAGTCCCGGCTTCGGCTCAAAGGTTTGTGCGGTAATGGCCGGAATGACAATAGCCGGGTTTACCTTGACTTCGCCCGGCATGGCGTAGTCCGCCAATGTACGTCTATTATCGGCGGCCATTATCACAAAATCGGTGATTTCTCTTGCTAGTTGTTCTTCAAGATCTCGCTCGGCTCGTCCGCCGAACCGCGAACGGAAATTCCGCCGTTTGGCCGGACTATGGTTCGCTCGGGGTCGGGGGTGTATATTAACAAACCCTTTTGACTCCGAGTTTGCATAAACCGGACCAAAAACAAGTGGAACAAAACCTAAAAACTAAGAAGAGATCAAAGCCTAAACTAAAAATTAAAAGCCTAAAGAGAGGAAAGGAAAAGAAGAAAGGAAACAAAAGTGTTAAAGAAAACAATACCGGACGGACGTCCAACGGATTGGACGGGCGTCCGGATGATGAAATTGAGGTCGGACGGGCGTTTAGTAATGTAAACGCTCGTCCGACGCGATGCAATACCGAACGGGCGTCCAAAAGTTATGGACGCTCGTCTAAGTGAATAAAACGAACGAAATTGATAATTTCCCGGCGGACGGGCGTCCAATATCCCGGACGCCCGTTTGCTCACGGGAAAACTTAGAACGAACAGAATTTGCGAGATAAAGCAAGAAAGGAAGGAAGAACGTCGAAAAAAAAACGAAAAAACGAAATATCTAACTTCAAAGAAAAACACTAAGGGACAAGCTTTTAAACCCTAATTATCTACTTAACAACTACCTAAAACAATTATCAACTAAAAACAGAATTTAAAACGGATTAAAACTTGAAAACGAAACAAAAACAAACGAAAAACAAAAAAGGAAAACGAAAATAAAAACTAGACAACCGTCCGGTTCCCCGGCAACGGCGCCAAAAACTTGTCACGGATTTTATCAACACAAAATAAACAAGTAATAATCCGGTTAACCTCAAGTATAAGGATCGTAGTATGGAGGCTAATGCCGGGTCGATCTTACGGGGAACTAAACGATTGTGATTTCTAGTTTTTATCTAACTAACCTATGTCACGATTATTAAGCTAAATAACGGATAAAACTAAACGAATACTGTAAATTAAACTTTAACTAAAACGTAAAACTGGACAGAAGAGATGATCTAAAGCCAGGAAAGATACGGGCTGCGAACCAATTTAAACTAACTAATCTAAGATGCGGATAAGAGTAAACTAACTAGACAAATTCAAGCTTTTAAGGATTTAAATCAAATTTATAACGAGCAAACGAGGATTGATCCACCTATCCAACAAGCATTGATTCCCTATCTCGATTATAGTGCGAGCTTTTATTCGGATTGTGATTCACCTTACCTAGACATGAACCCTAATTCCTTAGAAAGTTCATCTATCAATCTATTATCTTCCGATGTAAGATTAACGCGTTCAATAATCAAAGGTGCAAACTTTGTGTTTATAACCTAGTAATCAGACCTATTAACTTCCGTTATTATAGATTCGAATTACTATTCTTATTCATGGTGATCTAGGGTTTATTAAGACTTCCATCAACAATAAACAATCAACACATGCATATCTTCCGATATAAAAGCAAATTAAACATGAGTAAACATGAATAAGAAACAACCTTTATTAAAAACTCACAGTATAATCGAAGAAAACGAAATCAACAATTGTTGGACGGCTTCACAATACTCGTTTGATGAAGCTTTTAGCCTCTGAACATCCTCAGCAACTCAAATTTGCAGAAAAAGTACATAAAAAGTAACTAGTGTTTAATCTAAACTAAGAGCATAAAAATAGGAATAAAAAGATGAAAAACGCAGCCTAAAGCCGCCCCTAGGTTTAGGGTTTTGAATAATGTGTGTATGATGATCTTTTGTGGAGAAAACGACCGACTATATATAGATTTTAAAGTCGGTTCGCTAAGTCGGCCACCGGACGCCCGTCCGAAACCTCGAACGCCCGTCCACTCTTCAATAAAACTTCGAATCGGGCCGAGTCATGACCGGACGCTCGTCCATCCGGCGTCCACTCCGGCGTCCAAACTTCCCGAATCAAAGATGACACCCCGGACGCTCGTCCAACCGCATCGACGCCCGTCCACCGGACGGAGATACTTTGGACGCCTTGCGGTTTGATATGATCGATTTTGATTTATTGATCTTTATCTCTTCTATCTCTATCCCACTTCTTCATTATCTCTTTTATCATCAATTAGCTTGAACTTAATCAACCTTTGATCATCTTTTGAGCCTCCAACATGTATCTATAACACATAAAAACATCGCAAAATGTAATAATGCTCAAATAATCATAAAATCACAATTAAAACACGTAAATCAACCTATTTTGCGATTAACTCTTCTAAAATCTCATTTGCTCAATATATCCATTAAACCCTCGTTTCTTATGCAATTTAGTACAAATACGGGGAAAAATATCATAGAATATAGCGTTATAAATCGTATAAATTCACCCTTAACATAGAGAGTCGTTGAATTTAATCTCAACAGGGTCGAGTGATCCGAATTGGATGGTCATGCAATGACCATTTGTCGGCTCTGCTACAGTGATTTGATTTGTGCTTGCCTTCTCTTCTTCAAGCACGATCTTTCCTTCCTCGGCCAAACGCATAACCTTGTCCTTGAAGACAAAGCATTTTTCGATGGGATGACCAAATAAGCGATGATATTTGCAATAGTTACCTTCGTGGGCTCTTGCTGCATCCTCCGGACGCTTTGTTTCTGGAAGTTCAATGAGTTTCAATTTCAACAACTCATCAAAAATTGTGGGTACGTCAGAATCGAAGAATGGATACTTCCTCTGTTGCCTTTCGTTCAGAGTTGGCCTCCGTCTTTCAACTTGTCGTGGTTCAACCCTTCTCCATTCAGATTGGCTTGGCTCCTGGTTGTTAACTTTCATAGGAGCTATAGTAGTAGCATTAGATTCCTTCTTCTCCGTTTTGGGTGAAGCTTTCACGAATTTCTTAATTTCTTGTTTTTCTTTCCCCTTTCTCGGATCCTGAACAGGGGCCTGACCTCCATTGGCGTCAATGCTTAACTACATATCATGCGCACGAGTGGCTAACTCCTCAAATGATTTCGGGAGAATCCTTTTGAGGATGTATTGCAAACCCCAGTGCATGCCCTGGATGCACATCTCGATGGTGGAGGCTTCAGACAATTGGTCTTTGCAGTTAAGACTTAGACTTCTCCACCTGTTAATGTAATCCACTACCTTCTCTTCTTTCCACTGGCGGGAGTTGGTCAACTCCACCATACTCACAGTTCTACGAGTGCTGTAGAAACGATTGAGAAATATCTGCTCCAGTTGCTCAAAACTATCCAGAGAGGCAGGGGCGAGATCAGTGTACCAATCAAAGGCATTGCCTTTGAGAGAACGCACAAATTGCTTCACCAAGTGATCTCCATAGGTTCCCGCATTGTTGCAAGTTTCCACGAATTGGGCAATGTGTTGCTTCGGGTTGCCCTTTCCATCAAATTGCTGGAAATTCGGTGGTTGATAACCGGCTTGCAGTTTCAGATCATCAATTCTTTTGGTGTATGGCTTGATGTAAGTCTGAGATGACTTCACGGACCCTCCAACCTTGTCATTGATCGTCCCCATGATGAACTCCTGCAGTTGGCTGATAGGAATGGTTCCGTCGGGGGAGATCTTCAGATTGCTTGCCAAGGTAAAGGACTTGGAGCCTTCCTGGTCCTTGAAAGAGTTTTCTGGCGCAACCCTCAAGTTATTCGCTGCACGGAAATATTTGGAGGCTTCTTGATCATTGGAAGTGACATCATGCTCGTCCTCTTCATCGTGCTCCACCTCTTTCCCCTTACTTGCTTCTCCAATGGAATCAAGTTTGTTGGTGAGCTTCGCAATTTGCATGTCTTGAGTTTGAACATGAGACGTGAGGGCTTCAATAGCCTTTGTGAGGCTAGCAATATGCTCCTCAGAGTGGTGGAATTCATCATCATTACGTCAGCGGCCATTGGTGACGTGGGTCTATCAGAAGCTTCATGCGGGAAAATGAGGTTGATGCCAAACCCCTTTGACATGCTTCGAGTGATAGGTCCAGAAAGTTGTCCTTGAGATGAAGAAACAGCCTTAGCAGCAGCAGCCTTCGAAGCCACAGTCTTTGTAGCCCCAACCATCGGAGCGATAGAAGCAACCTTTGGTGCCATTTGTTCTTGAGCTCTTTGGAAAGAAGAGATGAAAGGAGAGATCGGTCCCACCAGGCGTGCCAGAAATTTGTAACGCAAATTTCGTGTTAATCCCTGAAAATTACAAAGAAAACACAAAATTGTAACAAATCGAATTTTATTAATTTATAAAATAAAAAGCGGTTACAATCTCTTGAATCCTTTGATTCTCCTCTTTAATTGTTGACAATTATTGGATTCCCGAATTTAGCGGAAGATCTTGAATTTGGTTGATTTCCTCCGGATATGGCGGAAGAAACGGACTGTGGTTGATTCCTCCCGAGTATGGCAGAAGATTTGAATCTGTGGTTGTTCTCTCCCGGATATGGCGGAAGATCTTGACTTTGTGGTTGGTTTCTCCCAAATATGGAGGAAGAATGTTTGATTTGGGTAGATATTTGAGGCAGTGCTTTGACTCACCTTCGCCCTCCTGATTAGGTTGGAAGATCCTCGAAGCTGGTTGAAGAACTCCGGATTTCTTGGTGGATGATCTTCAAGTGACGTTGAAGAACGCCGGATTTGATGGAGAATCCTCAAAGATTGAAGAACATTTGAAGGCTCCTTGTGCTCCCTAGATCCCCTCCTTCTTGGTGCTTGAATGCTTGAATGGAGTGCTTGATGCTTCCTCCCCAATCTTGAATCCTTGTGAGCTTCCGTCTTTTGTGTTAATGCTCTGTGTTTCTATGTGTTTTCAAATGACCAATGTCTCTCTTATTTATAGTGCTGGATGAGTGCCTTGGAAGTAATTCGCATTTAATGTTTTCACACTCATTTAATGTGTTCACACTCTGATTGATTCCCATAATATCCGCATTTAATGCGTCCAGACTCTCCTGATTGACTCTAGCAATTTGTACACAATCTCCGCATTTATAATTAATCAATAAAATCTCCTAATTAATTGATTTTAAGAGATTTTTATGATTTATTGATTTTTATATTATCTACCAATATTTAATGTTGGAAATAATATAAAAATACCTAGATTTTATGGCATGTGTAGTATGTGACAAATATAATATGTCACATATATATTTTATATATCTACATAGCCATTTAATTATAAATAATTAAATCTCTAAATTTCTAAGAGATTTTAATTAATCATTTATTTTACATTATTCCCTAATATATATATATTTTTTTTAAGGAAATAATATATAATTAATTTAACTTAGGACGAATGTATTATCTGACAAAATTGATGTGCCACGTAAAATTTTTGTATCTACATATGTTAAGGGCTATTTTATATGAATTTTTACGATATTTTTCCTATAAAATTTCCCCACATTAGTAATATTTGCATTGGAATTGGGCCTAAAATAGAATTATTGAGTAAAGTGGTTCTTAAATAAATAAATTGCAATAAAATGGGCTTAAGAGTGGGCTTTATTATAAGTTTTATATCATTTTGGGCCATATTATGTTTTTGCATTTTCTTAATCATGTTATAGATAATGATGAAATCAAAGGGATGAGGTGGAATGTAGATAAGATCAAGTGGTTGAGGAGTTTGTTAGAGAAAAGAAGCAATTGTGCATCAACAAGTGGAGAGAGCCGTTGCATCTCAACTGAATTCAGTTGCAGAAAGTTAAACGGGCGGTTGAAAAAGCAAACTGGCGTTCAGAGCTAACAGGGAGTTTGGAAGCCGAGCGGTAACGAGTTGAAACGGGTTGGAACGGGGGCGTTCGGTCTACAGATTTGCTGTTTTTCTATAAATAGTCCTCAGTTGTAATCACATGAGATACATTATTAGATTCGACTTTTTTTTTCAGATCGAAATTCTCTCAGCAAAAATAGTCCCAAAAGCCTTCTTGGTGGCTAGGTTTCTTAGATTCAATTCACTTTTTAGCTTAGATTGTATGGATTTTTCTTCAAGCTGTGTAATCATTCGATCCATGGATAGCTAAACCGCTTTGGGCAGCATTGGGGATGCAACTTTCTTATTAATTCTGGTTTTCTCATTCTGATTTACTGTGTTCTTCAATAGAGGTCAGATCTTTTAGCTTGTTTTATTGTTAGATTTCATTTATATCGAGAGATGGTGAATGCATGATTGTTTCCTGAATGAAAATTCTGTGAATTGAGAACACCTTGCTATTTGATTGAACAATTGACTGTTAGCTAAAACGAGAGTTGCTCAGTTGTTGTTCAGGTCATTGAATTGAGAGATTTACACCTTGCTTGTTAATTGAATTGAACGCTTTGAGAGATTAGATCGTTTTGCTTTTGGATAGGTGGACCCGCCTCTATTAAGAAACGCAAGTGAATCAATTATAAGACAACCTTTAATTTTTGAGTAAATTGTTGATCCAATGTTTGCCGCCTTTTTCCCAAATTGCTTGTTGATCAATTTCACGATTTAAGCCTTAGTTTACTTTCCCGCTTTGTTAATTTAATTTCTCTCGCATTTTAACTTTCAAATCCGAACGATCCTTTCATAGCTTTGAATCAACTTTAATTCTCTCGTCTATGCAATTGCTAGCTTTTAAATCTAAAACATAAGACGTGTTCATCAAACCATCTCCCCGTGGATCGACACCCTTACTTACCCTACTGTACTAGCAACTACCCGATATTCGGTCGGTTAGGAGTTAGTTTGCATTGTAAGTATCGGTTTTATAAATTTAGTTTGCTTTGATTATTGCAAAAATACTCCAAACAAAATGGCGTCGTTGCCGGGGAGGTGCTGTTTTTGATGTGTTTTTACTGTTTTAGGTGATAAAGAAAGCACTTAGGTGTTTTTGAAGTTGGTTTTTCTGAGGTTTTTCTCTCCGTTTCTGCTGTTTTTGCTCTCTGTTCAGTTGGAACGCACGGTTGGGACTTTAAACGCCCGTTCTACACTCTGAACGGACGTTTGATATTTTGAACGAGCGTCTGGTTTGAACTGGCGTTCAGAATTCTAAACGCCCGTTCTGTTGTCCTGCTGCCTCTATGTTTCATTTCTTCTGTCGTTCCTGGATCACTTCTTTCGTTTGACTCCAGTTTATGTTAACTCGGAGTCAACAAGGCACTCTTATCTTTGATCCTGAGCTCGAACGATCTATAGTTCGGCCTAACCGCCGAAGAATCCGTTCTCGTACCCGAATTTTTGAAGAAAATTTGGAGGAGAAATTCCGGAAAGAAATTAAAGAGTTTGTCTTCAAGATGGCGGACGATACAAGGACCCTAGCTGATTATGCCAGACCAGGCATGGTCAGAGTCAATCCTGGAGTTATCATACCAGCCATTGCAGCTCCAACGTTTGAGCTTAAACCTGCTCTGATTCAAATGATGCAACATGCATCTATTTTTCATGGGTACCAATCTGAAAATCCTCACACCCATATCCATACATTTCTTGAAATCTGTGGTACTACGAAGTTACAAGGTGTTGGCGAGGATGTCATTAAACTCAAGCTGTTTCCATTCTCCTTGAAAGGTGAAGCCAAGGAATGGTACAACTCTTTACCCGTTGAGTCTATCACAACATGGGAGGAATTGGAGAGAGAATTTTTAAGTCAATACTTTCCTCCATCTAAGACTCGCTCGTTGTCTTAGTGATATTTATACTTTCACTCAAGCCCCAATGAATCTTTCTTCGAAGCTTTTAAGAGATTTAAGTCTTTACTCGTAAAGTGCCCTCATCACGGATTAGACTTGCAAAGGCAAGCTAATACGTTTTACGTTGGTTTGACCGAGATGACCAAAGGCATGGTCAACAGCTCCAGTGGTGGGACATTTCTGAAGAAGACCCCACAAGAAGGATGGGCGTTGTTTGAGGATATAGCAAAGTATAACTATGCTCCTTCGTACCAAGCTATCCAAGCACCTGCACCGAAAATTGAAGAAGTGAATATGCAGAATCAATTGATTTCCTTACTTCAACAACATGTTGCTAATCTTTCCACGAATTCGAATTCTCGCCTATGAATCGGCTTCAACGAACGCCCAAGTTCTCGTTCGCGATAATTGTAATCAAGTTGGCCATCCGTTTGGTCAATGTCAATTTCCACCTAACTATCAAGTCAATGCTATCCAACATGCGAGGCAAGATACGCCGATAGTTTGCCGTACTTGTGTGCCGTAGAGGGACATACGTCTCCTGCTTGTCCTATGAACGAAAAAAATCCTGAAGTCAATGCTTTTTATGGCCAATCCAATCAAAGATTTCCGAATCAGTATTCGAGCCAAAGCAATTTCCAGAACCCGGGGTATAACCCAGGTTCTCAAAACTTCAATAGGAATCCGAATAACTTTCAGAATCAATCCTCGAATTGTCCCACTTCTATTTCAAGATCTAATCAGAACTGGCCTAACAATCCTGCTTTCAACAATAGGCCCAGTCAATCTTTTAGTCAGAGTTCTCAAAATCCTCCTGGATTTCCTATCCCAAATGAAATTGTTACGAGGTTGGAAGAGCAAACAAAGACGATCAAGAACCTCGAGAGACAATTGGGACAGTTGGCTGAACAGCTTGCTTCCAGACCACCTGGACATTTGCCAAGTATTACTGAGAAAAACCCCAGTGGAAGTGGTCAAGTCAATCAGGCTAATCTGAGTCAGTGCACTGCTCTTGTTCCATCTCCTTCCTACAGTCAAGAAGACACGAATGCCATCAGCTTGAGATCCGGCACTCAACTCTCTGGTCCACAGAACCAGGGAAACCACTAGCCCCTCCTGCCAGTGGATGTGCAGGAGGGGGAGTTGAGAAGGCCTATTTCCCCAATCCGATGAAGAGCACTCGGGAGACTAATCTTCCGAGGGATGGGGTGGAAGGATCTAAAGTAGATGCGCCTGTGAGCAGTGAGAAATCTATTGAGAAAGCGGATGAGCCTATGAGGAAAGGAGTTGAAAAAGCTGTAAGATGGAAAGATCTTGAGGACCAAGCCGTGAGCTCCTCTCTTAAGAAAGTCTTTTCAGAAGACGAGTTGAAGAAGCTTCCGTTCCCTCCGAGAAAGACTAATATTCCTTTATGTGAAGACAAGAAATATGAGAAGGTACTCAACCTCCTGAAAAACACCCAAGTTAACTTGCCGTTATCTGACGTGTTGGTTGAGATGCCCAAGTATACTAAATTTATAAAGGATGTGGTCTCGTCTAAGAAGAAGTTAGAGGGCATAGAAAGGGTGGTTGGTGAAGAATGTTCCATGATGAGTTATGACGATGTACCCGTTAAGAAAGGTGATCCCGGACGATTTGTCCTTACTTTGCGTATTGGAGGTCTTATTTTCCCTAATTCTTTATGTGATTTAGGAGCTTCAATTAGTCTTATGCCTTTATATGTGTGTCAACAACTCCAATTAGACCATCTTTTGGAACCTACCACTATGAGTATTCAGTTTGCAGACAGATCATCCAAGAAAGCAATAGGGATTTTAAAGGATTTGTTGGTTCAGGTCGATCGATTTACCTTTCCTGTGGATTGGTATGTCTTAGACATCCAACAACCCAATACACCCCTGATTCTCGGACGACCTTTTCTGTCTACTGCTAGAGCCCTCATCGATTGTGATGATGGTGCTAAAGTGACTTTGCGTGTTGGAAATGAAGAAGTGAGCTATAGTGTATCTAAAGCTATCAAAAGACCTTCTGAATGTCCAACCGGCTACTCTATCGAGGAATCATTTGATGATTTCAGTAATTTTCTAGATGAGCAAGTCCTTGCAGTAGATTCTGAATACGAACGCTTGATCGATAATCTGAATCAATATGGTAGGATAGATTTGAATGAGCTTGGATTCGAGACTGAAGATGAAGTTGCGGGGCATAAGAATCTTTCGCCTTCAGAGGAAGTGGATTTATTAGAAGCTATGTTGCTTTCCTCTGATAATTTGCAAAGTAAAATTTTAAAGTCTAGTTTGGAAGAACCTCCGATTGACCTTGAGTTGAAACCGTTACCGAAGCATTTAAAGTATATCTTCCTACAAGATGGTAACAAGCTCCCTCTCATCATTTCATCCAAACTATCCCGGATCGAGGAATTAAAATTAATCAACGTCTTGAAAGAAAATGCACATGCTTTTGGATGGCAAGGCGGGGATATCAAGGGGATATCTCCGGACATCTATGTATAAAATCAAGACGAGAAGATGGAGCTAAAAAAGTGAGACAACCGCAAAGGAGGCTGAATCCTCATATGCAGGAGGTTGTCAAGAAAAAAATCATCAAGTTGTTAGATATGGGAATCATATATGCCATCGCAGACAGTGATTGGGTGTCGCCAACTCAAGTAGTTCCCAAAAAAGGGGGAATTACAATTGAGAAAAATGAAAAGGGAGAAGAGGTTGCTATAAGACTTGTGACTGGTTATCGAGTTTGCATTGATTATAGAAAGCTTAACGAGGTCACAATGAAAGATCATTTTCCTCTTCCTTTCATTGACCAAATGCTTGAGCGTTTGGCCGGCCATGCTTTCTACTGTTTTCTAGATGGCTATTCTGGTTATTTTCAAATTCCTATTGACCCGAAAGACCAAGAGAAGACCACCTTCACGTGTCCCTATGGTACTTTCGCTTACAGGCGAATGCCATTTGGTCTCTGTAATGCCCCAGCTACATTTCAACGATGTATGTTGGCGATATTTGACGGACTCGTGGAGAAATGTATGGAAATTTTTATGGACGATTTCTCGGTCTTTGGTCAAACTTTCGATGATTGTCTTCTGAATCTTGATACGGTGCTGAAACGATGTGTGGAAAAGAACCTTGTCCTCAATTGGGAGAAATGTCATTTCATGGTTGAGGAGGGTATCGTTCTTGGCCATAAAATTTCATCCAAAGGTATCGAGGTGGATAAGGAGAAAGTGGAAACTATTGAGAAAATGAGCTTTCCAACTAATGTGCGCGAGATTCGCGGTTTTCTTGGACATGTGGGTTTCTACAGACGATTTATTAAAGATTTTTCCAAGATTGCTAAACCTTTATCCAACCTACTTCGTAGTGACGTTGAGTTTCATTTTGATGACGAGTGCAAGCAAGCATTTGAAATGCTTAAGTATCAGTTAATATCTGCTCCTATCTTGATCTCGCCAGATTGGAATCTTCCTTTTGAACTCATGTGCGATGCATCTAACTACCGGTTGGTACAGTTATAGGCCAACGAGTGCAAGGAAAATTCCAACCGATCTATTATGCGAGTCATACTCTAAACCCCGCACAAGTTAACTACACTACAACGGAAAAAGAACTGCTGGCGGTTGTGTTTTCTATGGATAAATTCCGCAGTTACTTATTGGGAGCTAGAGTTATAGTGTGGACAGATCATGCTGCTCTGCGCTATTTGTTGAAGAAGCAAGACGCTAAACCGCGCTTACTACGTTGGATTCTTACCCTACAGGAGTTTGATGTGGAAATAAAAGATATAAGGGGTAGTGAAAACGCAGTAGCGGATCATGTTTCGCGATTATTGAGTGAGAAAGAGGATGCCCCTGACGATATTGATCTGTACTTTCCTCTTGAAAGTGTTATGCTTGTTGATAGTCAAGATTCTGAAATTCCGTGGTATTCTTCAATCGTAAATTACCTCCATTCCCAGTATCTAAATCCCGAGTTTTCATATCAGGAGAAGAAGAAATTCTTCTCTGATCTCAAGTATTATGTCTGGGAAGAACCATATCTTTTTAAGATCTGTAAAGATGGGTTGCTTCGCCGGTGTGTCCCTGAATCTGAGCAACGGGACATAGTTGAACAATGTCATAATGGTCCCACTAGAGGCCACTTCGGTCCCTGGAAGACCGTTGCGAAGATATTCCAATCTGGTTTTTACTGGCCCTCAATTTTTAAGGATACTGAAGCCTTTTGTAAAAGCTGTGAACGGTGCCAGAGAACCGGTGCTTTGACAAGAAGATATGATATGCCGTTAAAACCCATTCTGGAGTGTGAGGTGTTTGATGTCTGGGGGATTGACTTTATGGGTCCCTTCCCATCCTCATGCGGGAATAGATACATCATCGTCTGTGTAGACTATGTGTCTAAATGGGTGGAGGCTATCGCCACTCCTCACAATGACCATAAAACAGTCATGAAATTCTTAAAGAAAAATATTTTCGCAAGGTTTGGCTGCCCGAGAGCCTTAATCAGTGACGAGGGGACACACTTTTGTAATCGACCACTGGACAAAGTATTAGAGAAATATGGTGTTAGGTGTTTAGGGTATATTTTACTATATTTTCGGGCTTAATCCCTAAACAATTTACCTTATTTTTAAGGGAAATAAATGAGAAAAGCGTGTTTTAACCAATAAATTCATATAATGTTTATTGAGGGGTTATAATTTAATTATGAGGAAATATTGAGTTTAAATGTTATTTTTGTTACACATTTTATTATTATTATTATTCGATGACTTGGTGTAACAACAATCTTGCAGAAAATTAAAAGATATGCATGGGGATATCATTAATGGAGAAGATTAATCTCATTCAATCAAGTGATTTCAAAATAAAGAAGAAAATCGGAGCATTGAAGAGAGGATAAATCAGATCAAATCGAAAGAGTGAAGTGGGGGACACGGTATACGAAGCAGCAGTGTGAAAACGCGTAAATAGGTAGGCTCGGTCGACCGAGCCATGCTATTCGGTCGACCGAGTGTCTTAAGTCGGTTGACCGAGCCCCGAAGCTGAAAAATCGATGCGTTTTTCTAGATCCTTCCTTATGTCGGCCGAAACTCCTATATAAGCAGCACCATTCGAGCAGAAAAGAACACACAGAATTTTACACACATAAAAAGCACCACATCACACAAAAATATGAGTTTCTTTCTTTCAATCTTGCTTGGGAGTTCGAACATGATTGTTGGCTAAGCAATTCGCGGTGGGACAACGGAGGAAACCAATCAACAACCACACCAACTAGAGGATTTTTAGCTATATCTTAGTGAGTTAAATTTATGATTTTTCATCAATTGGATATTGTTATATTGTTTATGTATTATTGAATCGAGAGATCGATGGTGCTATCTTTTTGATTGAATTTATATGAGAATATTGTTCAAGCTTTGATCTAGAGTATTGGAGACAATCTCATGATCGTGTTATGCATGCTAGTTTAGTTTTGCTTGGGAAAGAAAACGAAACCCTAGAAATTGATTAAAGAGATTTAATCAAATTCGTGATCTGATCATTACTAAAAATCGTATCTTAGCGCGCAATCTAGTTGGGGTTGGGTTGGTTGATTGGTGGATTCCCGTTGCCTTGCAGTTTCCTTTTAATTACTTGATAAATCGAATAGTTCGTATCAATTTGATTGCTACGCTTAGTTGCTTTAGGAACCCTAGTTGTTAATTGTTATTTTTCTGCAAATTTACTGTTCATCATCGTTTTTACTGTTCATTATTTCATAATTAGTATAAACCCTAGTTTAACTAGTTTAAATCTAGTTTTAGTTAATATTCGTGACATAATCGATTTAATTATTGCACTTTGATCCGATAAACATTCCACTCCCTTAGGACGACCCGTTAACACCCTATACTACGAACCTTATACTTGGGGTGTTTCGGTTTATAAATTTTAGAACTAGTTTTTACCGAACATTAGGCATAAATCCGGTACACATACCATCCTATGACCAGTGGTCAGGTGGAGCGTAGTAACCAAAGTCTCAAGAAGATCTTAGAAAAGACGGTTAACAGTCATCGGACGGACTGGATTCTGAAACTGGATGATGTACTATGGGCTTACAGGACAGCTTACAAGACACCTATGGGTACATCTCCATATCAAATGGTTTATGGAAAGCCATGTCATCTTCCGGTTGAACTTGAGCATAAAGCTTACTGGGCGACGAAGTTCCTGAATTTTGATTCCAAAGCTTGTGGTGAGCACAGACTTCAGCAGATGCATGAGCTCGATGAGTTCAGACTCCGAGCTTATGAGAGCTCCAGGATCAGCAAGGATAGAATGAAGCTCCTTCACGATGCAAAGATAAAAAAGAGAGAATTTCATGTGGGAGAGTTGGTTTTACTATATAACTCTCGTCTACATCTCTTCCCTGGAAAGTTACGGACACGATGGTCCGGACCTTTCGAAATTCTCAACATTTTTCCCGGAGGTGTTCTAGAGCTTAAAGGATATGGCGATCAACCCTTCAAAGTTAATGGTCAAAGATGTAAGCACTACATCGGTCAACCGAAAGAAACACCTTTGATTGTTAAGTTCCTCGATATTTTCGGATGTTGTAGTCCGGAAGCCGATGATTTTGATGAATTTTCGCCTGAGTTATTCACCGAGGAAGATAACACTGATTCTATGAAGGAGGTCCTTGCCGGCAGTTGGGATATCGAGGAGTTGCGTCGAGAAATGATATCAAAGAAGAGACAAAAGAAGAAGGAGTCTACCACGAGGACACTTCAGCATCTTTGGCAGATTTTTCGTAAACTCACTCCTGGTATGCATTATGTCTACCGTCACCCTGACAATCACGCTTTGCATAATGTGGCGAGTAGAAAAGTGAAATGGCCCGATCCGGGTTGAGTTTCAACGGTTTGTCGAGCTACCGACAATAATCGAAGCGCTACTGTGGAGGCACCCTAGATATCCTTTTCTTTCTATTTGCGTTGTTTGCTTTCTGTTTCGTTTTTGTCTGTTTGTCTAGCTTTTGACGAGTGTTGCCTATTTCAGTTTACCGGTTGAGATGGCTGCAGAGGATGAGCGGTACCCTTACGGCATACCTACGCATGAGTTCTTTAGGATGACCGAACCTGAGTTCGAGTTTGTCGGTAGGATTCATGCCATTTCACTAGAGGAGGGTCCTGGCGGCTTGAGCGTTCTGGATGCAGATATCGACATTCTCACCCGCGTCCAGACTTTCACCTTT
Organism: Gentiana straminea; assembly: GCA_036785695.1. Lineage (NCBI taxonomy): Eukaryota > Viridiplantae > Streptophyta > Magnoliopsida > Gentianales > Gentianaceae > Gentiana > Gentiana straminea. Next base: position 1,182,730 of record JAVUPR010000326.1, on the reverse strand, counting down.
GTTATCGTCATTCCTCCATTTCTGTCTGGCGGAGATGGGGAGTGGACCATCGAGGAGCTCGAGGATGACCTTGATAGGCCATTCACGATCCTCAACGATCCTTTCCTCGCTGATCTCGTCTTAGTGTTTGCTGAGGAGCATGCCCGTGGGATTGAGCGAGCTGGAGAAGATTGGCACCTTCAGTATGACTATGATCTCTGGCCTGCCATTGACCTGCTTCGCCGTCTCATACGTCTGATCGATTGGTCCTCGCTCTATGACTAGTTTTAGTTAGTGTTTGTTTCTAGTTTTAATCGTCGAGCCATCGACGTTAAACAAAAGCGCTTGGTGGGAGGCAACCCACCGTTTCTATGTATTTCTTTCTCTTGTATGTATTGTGACGTTTTATGTTGAGGTTTTATGTTGCTTTGCACTCTTTTTTCTGTTTAGCTAGATGGGATTTCACCATGTTATATCTATTATATGCATGTTTCCCCATCTCCCCTCGATTTTTCTTGTTGTGTTTCTCAAATGTTACAGGTGCACTATCCGTTTTTTTTATTGTGCTTCATATGTGGACATCGTTGATATTTTTCATGCTACTGCCTGACCACCGATATCCGACTTCGATAAAAAGAGCTAAGTACCCCTAATTGTTTTTTTTCGGACACAACTTGAGGACACGTTGTGATTTAAGTGTGGGGGAGGGGAATAGTCATACGTTTCTATATCACTTTTACTCTTATTTTTATGATTCCATGCAAAATGAGCTAAAACTTGAAATTTTGTTTTGTCCCGAATAAGCAGGCATGCCTATGTTCGATGCTATAAAGAATTGAAGCTTTATAATGCATATGTCTAGTAGGTTAGATGTCTCACCCGACATTACGTTTCACATACCATATTAGATGATTTTTTAAGCTATACCCAGTTAGACTGAGTGATTGATTATTTTATGGATACCTAGTGCTTAATGTTAATGTCATGAAACCGATGATAGTTTAAGTATTTGGAGCTGTAGTATGATATATTGTGAATATCTCAAGTTTGAATGTGATAAGTAAAAACGTGACTTTAGTCTTGAATTAATAATGAATAATTCTTCGCTTGAGGTATTATGCTCAGTAGGTTTGTATAGCTTATGGCTAAGAACCACTTGCCACGGCCCGAAAATCTCGTATAAGCGATGTAATATAAATAAGTAAGTCGGAAGCTGGTCTATGATTTGAGTAGGTAGGGCATTATCTCGAAATGTCCTATACCACTATGATGACCAAAAGCTCACGACAATCAGAAGAAGCTACCTTATGATTTGAGTAGTTAGGGCATTATCACGAAATGTCCTATTCTGCTATGACGGGAAAAAGCTCATTCTGAAGTGCGTTAAAAAGTGAAATGGGAAATGTTGGAAATAATAATAACAATCAAGACTCAGTTATCGTTTACCTTATACCCAGTATAAACAAGAGATATGTTGTAGGGACTATCCTCTAAGTATGTCGGAAATGTCCTAAATACCTCCGTTGTCTTTTTCATGACAGAAGATGTTTTATAGGGGTATTTGTGATCTATACTTAGTCTGATTGTGGTATTAGCCGGTTTGCTTGAACTTGATTCAAGATTGGTTTTAGTGGAAGTTTAATATGGTTTTGCGCACACACATAAGGGTGAGCTTCTAATTTCCTTGCTATGCATTGTATTGTTGTATTGACTTTTCGTTTCCGAACCATGGCGATGTTTTGTTTTGCTCGGGACGAGCAAAAGGCTAAGTGTGAGGGAGTTGTTAAGGGCTATTTTATATGAATTTTTACGATATTTTTTGTTCGGTAAAAACGTGTTTTAAATTTATAAACCGAAACACCCCAAGTACAAGGTTCGTAGTATAGGGTGTTTACGGGTCGTCCTAAGGGAGTGGAATGTTTATCGGATCAAAGTGCAATAATTAAATCGATTATGTCACGAATATTAACTAAAACTAGATTTAAACTAATTAAACTAGGGTTTATACTAATTATGAAATAATGAACAGTAAAAATGATGATGAACAGTAAATTTGCAGAAAAATAACAATTAACAACTAGGGTTCCTAAAATAACTAAACTCAACAAACAAAGTTGATGACGAACGAATTGGTTTATCAAATAATTAAAACAACGGCAAGGCAACGGGAATCCACCGATCAACCAACCCAACCCCAACTAGACGGCAAGTTAAAGATATAATTTTTAGTAATGATCTATCACGAATTCGATTAAATTTCTCTAAACGAATTCTAGGGTTTCGTTTTCGTTTTCTTTTTCAAGTAAAACAAAACGACATGCAAAACACGAACACGAGATTATCTCTAATACTCTTACTCAACTAACTATGATCAATCTCTTGAAACATAATCAATCGCATCAATTGAAAAGGTAACAACTTGAACAGTATTTTCATATAAATTCAAAGCATAAAAGATGGTTTCATCGATCTCTCGATTCGAATAAAACATAAACGATAAAAAACAATATCCAATTGATAAAAACTATAACTTTACTCACTAAACATGTAGCAAAAATCTCTCTAGTTGGTGTTGATGTTGATCGGTTTCATCCGTTGTCCCACCGCAATGTGCTTAGCCAACAACCATGATGTTGATCATGATCATTGGATGGGAAGAAATCATCTTCTTTTTAGGTTTGGAAATTGCGGCTGCTGCTCAGGAAAAGATGCGGATGCTGCTCTAAATTGCGTGTGGAATTATTGGTGTTGAATTAAGGTTGATCAGAGCACTGTATTTATTAGGAAATAAGGCGGCTACACTCAAAGTCGGCGCCGGACGCTAGTTTAGGAAGCAGGACGCCCGTTTGGCTGCTTCTGGACGGGGCAGAACGCCAGTCTGGTTGCAGTCCGAACTCTTTGTATCGAATTTTTGCTCCTGGACGCACGTTCATCAGCTGATTTACCAAGACTGTATCAGAAACTTTGCATGGACGCTGGTTTAGAAATCTGAACGCTAGTCTGATGTATGGACGCTCGTTCTACTTGGCTGGAACTGAACATGAAAAACCCTAATTCAGCCTCTTCAATCTTCATGCTGATTTTCTTCCATGCAAACCCTCAATGTAACAACATTTGAGCTCATTCCATGCCATGCATACATTCCTACAAGATGATCAAAACCACGCAAAACGTAGAGACAAATATATTGATAGAAAACCATCGATAAAAACACGTAATTCGCTCGGTTTTACATTTTAATTATTCAAAACATCATTCTCTCAATTTATCCTTTTAGCCATGTGATTTTCTATAAAAATCACTAAAACACGGAAGATAATGTTACGAAATAACTCGATAAAAACCATAAAATTAGTCGTAAACAACTCCCCCACACTTAAACTTTTGTTCGTCCCGAACAAAACAATCAAAACTAGCTCACTTTATATGCAATCCACATAGATCCCTAACTCACGTAACAAAAGATACAACAACTATAGAAAGTAATACCAACATAGAGATAGATTCGGTGTGTGTGTGACAAGCCCTTTTCAATCTCCACAATCCTCTCAAACAAATATCTTCTCGAATAATTTTAATGACTATCCTAGGTATAGACAGCAGTCGTTCCACACAAAGTCTTCCCGCGCACTCAGTAGGATAATCCCTACGGCATATCATTCGGTTTATACTGGGGATGAGATTAACGATAACCAAGTCTTTATTATTTTTTCACTTTGATACGCATATTAGAATGAGCTCTCACCCGTCATAGTAGAATAGGATGTTTCGTGATAACACCCTACCTTACTCAAATCATAAGGTAGCTTCTTCTAACTGTCGTGAGCTTTTGGTCATCATAGTGGTACAGGACATTTCAAGATAATGCCCTACCGCACTCCAATCATCGACTAGCTTTCGACATACACACTTTCAACTTTATTCTTTTGTATTATTCTTGTATTTTTCATAGAACAATAGTTACGTTTCACTCATCACATTCAAACTTTCAGATATTCACAGTGCACGTTCTGAACTTAGGTGTTACTTCACTATTACTATTAAGAACAAATCTCTCTAAGATAAATCACTAAAATAATGAAAGGATAAAGTTCAAAATTATTGCTTCAATATCAAAGGCTTTCGTGAGTATGAAATGAATACTATCTCAAATCAAGAAATGAATTATCTACCAAAGTTACATACAATCATTGTCGAAACTACAACTAGCAAGCCTTTGTTTCAATTACATGCTCAAGTGTAAAAATTTTAAAATTCCACCATTTATCAAAGATCGCAAATATTTACTCATATTGTCAAAAATAAAGCATGAATTGCACCCCCCCCCCCCCACACTTAAATCACATTATGTCCTCAGAATGTGCAAATAAAAGAAAAGAATACTTAGTTGGTTCCAAAGATGGTTGTCGGGCAGTAGATTGGCAGAGGTCAGGCCGGAGCATGAATAAACCGCTGCACTCGTATCACGAACATACAACACTAAAAGTAATAACTTGCAAACCTGCTTAAACGTATCTACAACACTTGACATAACAGATAATCTCGGGGTATACGGGGTATATGAGTAAACATGTAAAAACAACCACAAATAGGACAAGGATAACCAACACACAACTCACCAAAGTTTTATTCCTACTAACCTAAAAACTTAACTAAAAAGAAATACTTAAAAGACTAGGCTGCCTCCTAGGAGCGCTTCTTTTATGTCATTAGCTTGACACAGTAAACCGAGTCAACCTGGATCAGGCCACTTGGGTTTAAGGCTAACCACTTCTCTGTCAGACTCAGAATGACTAGAACTGAAATGGTTTTCGCCACAACAACAAGTCAAGTGCGCGAGTAAATCATGAAATTTCTCTCTCCAGACAACACTGACTCTTTTCTTCTTGTTCTTGATTCACAGATTCGGCGGAGGTATGCTAACAGGCTCAGGAGCATTGACAGAAGGATCTGCAAGGTTAGGGGTAATAATGTCATCATCCACTCCAAAGAAGTCGGATGGAATCTCTTCACAAATAAACGACTCAAATTTCTTCTTTGAAAGTATAGGACTTCAGGCTTTTCCTTGGGTTGCCCAAAGTACTTCTTAATCTTGTGACCATTGACTTTGAACGGTTGATCGCCGTACCCTTTCAACGTAATGGCTCCACCAGGATGAACATCAAGAATCTCAAAGGGGCCAGACCACCTAGATTTAAGCTTACCAGCAAAAAGATGGAGCCTGGTGTTATACAACAAAGCCATGTCTCCCACCTTGAATTCTCGATCTTTAATCTTAGCATCGTGGAGCGCCTTCGTTCTTTCCTTGCTGATTTTGGCGTTCTCGTAGGCCCTGAGTCTGAATTCATCGAGCTCATGTAGTTGCAGCAATCTTTTCTCCCCACAGAGTTGGCTATCGAAGTTTAAGAATTTAATAGCCTAGTAAGCTCTATGCTCCAGCTCGACTGGTAGATGGCAAGCCTTGCCATAGACCATTTGGAAGGGTGACGTACCCATAGGGGTCTTAAACGCAGTGCGATAAGCCCAAAGTGCGTCGTCCAACTTCAGACTCCAGTTGGATCTATTTGAATTCACCGTTTTCTCCAAAATCCGTTTAAGGCTCCGGTTGCTTACCTCGACTTGGCCACTGGTTTGGGGGTGATATGGTGTACCAATTCTATGCTTGACACCATATTTCTCAAGAATTTTATCCAGTGGTGCATTACAGAAATGCGAACCTTCATCACTGAAAAGGGCTCTAGGACAGCCAAATCTAGTAAAGATATTCTTTTGCAAGAATTTATTTACAACTTTGTGATCATTGGTTTGGGTGGCTATGGCCTCTACCCACTTGGACACGTAGTCTACACAGACTAGAATATATTTGTTAGAGCATGATGATGGGAACGGTCCCATAAAATCAATACCCCAGACGTCGAAAACCTCACATTCCAAGATAGGCCTCAAAGGCATCTTCATCCTATTACTGAGTCTCCCTACTCTTTGGCATCTATCACAGCCTTTGCAAAAGGCTTCAGCATCTTTAAACAAAGTAGGCCAGTAAAAACCAGCTTGAAGGATTTTTGTGACAGTCTTAGGTGCTCCGTAGTGTCCACCAGCGGGACCACTATGACATTGCTCCAGGATATCCAATTGCTCATGCTCCGGAACGCACCTTCTAAGCAACCCGTCCTTGCAGACTTTAAACAGATAAGGATCCTCCCAGACGAGATACTTTAAGTCGCTGAAAAATTTCTTCTTCTCCTGATACGTCATATCTTCTAAATGCCCACTTGCTAAGTAATTAACGTAATCAGCATACCACGGCCTCAAAGTCTCTAGCTTCATTAATTGCTCAGTCGGAAAGTCAATGCCTATCTCCTTAGGGACTTCGCCACCCTCGTTCATTAGGCGAGATAAGTGGTCAGCCACAACATTATCACTACCTTTCTTGTCCTTAATTTCAAGGTCAAATTCCTGTAGTATCAGAATCCATCTGAGTAACCTTGGTTTAGCGTCTGCTTTGCCCATAAGGTAGCGTAGTGCTGCGTGATCCGTCCACACCACCACTTTGGACCCTAAAAGATAACTTCTGAATTTGTCAATAGCAAAAACGACTGCCAAGAATTCCTTCTCGGTAGTGGCGTAATTGCATTGAGCTGGGTTCAAAGTTCGGCTCCATAGTAAATCGGCCTGAACTTTTTGTCAATTCTTTGCCCTAGAACTGCGCCCACTGCGTAGTTAAAGGCATCGCACATTAATTCAAAAGGTTTAGTCCAGTCGGGCGCGATTAAAATAGGGGCACTGGTAAGCTTATCCTTTAAGCTATTAAAAGCTGTCTTACATTACTCATCAAACAAGAACTCCACTTCCTCTTTCAGTAGGTTGGATAACGGCTTTGCTATCGTCGAAAAGTCTTTAATGAAACGCCGATAGAAACCTACATGTCCTAGAAATCCTCGTACCTCCTTCACCGTCTTCGGGTACGACATTCTCTCAATGGCTTCTACCTTAGCCTTATCCACCTGAATACCATCACTGGACACCTTGTGTCCCAAAACAATCCCTTCCTCAACTAGAAAATGGCACTTCTCCCAGTTAAGCACCAGATTTTTCTCAACACAACGCTGGAGTACCATATCTAGATTCTTTAAGATTTCATCAAAACTGTCGCCATAGACTGAGAAATCGTCCATGAAGACCTCCATGCACTGCTCCACAAGTCCATCAAAAATGGCCAACATGCACCGTTGAAAGGTCGCGGGTGCATTGCATAAACCGAAAGGCATTCTGCGAAAAGCAAAAGTGCCGGATGGACACGTAAAAGTTGTCTTCTCCTGGTCATTAGGGTCGATGGCTATCGGGAAATAACCAGAATATCCATCGAGGAAACAATAATACTTATGACCACTCAGTCTTTCTAGAAGTTGGTCAATGAAGGGCGAGGGAAATGATCCTTAGCAAGTGACTTCATTTAACCTGCGATAATCAATGCATACTCTATAGCCGATCACAAGGCGTAAGGCAACTTCTTCCCCTTTTCGTTCTTCTCCACAAGTAATGCCTCCCTTCTTTGGCACAACTTGAGTAGGACCGACCCACTCACTATCGGCGATGGCGTAGATAATCCCCATGTCAAGCCATTTGATGATCTCCTTTTTGACAACCTCCCGTACATGTGCGGATTCAGCCTCCTTTGAGGTTGTCCGACCTTTTCGCTCCTTCCTCCGTTCGAATCTTATGCATGCACACGTCTGGGCTGATTCCTCTGATATCGCCCACTTTCCATCCGAACGCGAGGATATGTTTCTCAAGCACTTTAATTAATTCTGCTTCTTGCTCCGGTTCGAGTTTAGATGAGATGATCAAGGGCAACTTATCACCGTCTTTAAGGAAGATGTATTTTAGGTGCTGCGGAAGTGGTTTCAACTCTAAGTCAGCAGGTGGTTGCTCTATACTAGATTTTAAGGGACCACCTTTGTCCTTGTGAGCTTGGACCGGTTGACTGAAAAACACCTCATCTTCCTGAGGTGTAACCCCAGAAAGGTATTGAATGATATCATCTAGAGGAATCCTCCTGTCAGCTTCCGTTTTTTCTTTCTTATGCTTAACCATCTTTTAAGTTCTTCTTCTTCAAGCTCTTCTGCAAGCTGCTCCCAATCATCCAACTCCCAATGAGTGGTTTCTTTCCAGAAATCTATTTCGTCCCAACTACCCATTAAAACTTCCTCCTCTCGCAAGGTTAAAGTCCGCTGGTTGAGCTCCTTCAAATCATTGTCGCTCATCCCCGGAATATCCCGCATTTTCCATTCACTCAAGGCTCGGTAGGCGCAGGTTGTTGAGTTATAACATCCGGGGCTCCTATCTCCGTGAGTTCTTCATCAGGGTCAGGTCCATCTCCTTAGATTGCTTCAATGAATGAAACCTCCTGGGTTGGGGCTTCCGTAGAACTTTTTCCTTGCCCGAGAGTAACAGAAGTGTCCTCTATCCTCAGAGTGATTTGGCCAGTTTGGAAGTCAATGGTGGAGGCGAAGTGTTTAAGAAAGGCCGGCCCGAATCGGGGGCATCTCCTTGTCGACCGGTAATCCAAGTATGACCCGCCGATTGGAAAAACTAGATGTTTAACATGGATAAGGACGTTGTTAACACAACCAGCTGCTAAACGGCTAGTTCGGTCCACTAACTGAAGAGAGACGGGACGCTCCTTTAGCCTTTTGTCCAGCCCGAGACTCTTGCAGACGTTCAATGGCATCACATTAACAGAGGCCCCTGAATCGCATAAGACATTGTGGAACGTGTGGCCTTCAATCGTACAGGAGATTGAAGGTCGTCCGGGGTCACCTCGCTTGATTGCAACGCTCTGTGAAACCGTTGAACACTCTTCTCTTAACACTTCCTCTGCCATTTCCTTTAGCTTCTTTTTACTTCCACAGGCATCCTTAAGATACTTACAGCACTTAGGCATCTCAGTTAATACCTCAGCAAGTGGCATAGTCACCATAGTATCTCTAAGCATCTTCCTCACTCCGTCATACTGTTTGTCAGAGTTTAGGATATTCTCTCTTTTCTTTGCCGGATAAGGAAGGGTTTTCGAATGATTAATCATAGGTTGACTTTTAATGGCTTCATCCTCCTTATCCTTCCATCTGACAAACTTCTCAGTTTTCTTTTTAGTCAGGGGTTCAGATACCTGACTTTTCTTCTCAACATCCTCATCATTATCCCCCGAAGTATCATCACCACTCAGCTCTTCCTCACTGTTGCTTTCTTTGGCATTTTTATCCTGTTTACCCCCTCCTGAACTTATGGCGTCAGGAGGGGCTACTCGTTTCCCGACATCTTTTCGGGTCTAGCTGTCTTACCGCTTCTGAGGGTGACTGCATTCAACTCCTCCTCTCCATACTCCCACTGAGGTGTGATGGCAGTGCAAGCATTGATATCTGTCTTAGGGTTTTTATCTGTATAACTAGGCAGTCTTCCTTGAGGTCTACTTGCTTGTTGATCAGCCATTTGACCAATCTGTCTCTCCATGGTTTTTTGACCGGTGGCTAGTGTTTTCACCATGTTAACTAGCTCATCGAATTTCTTCTGAGAGACGTAGGTGGGCTGTTGATTTTGCGTTTGGGCCCAGTTACCTTGGGGTCTTGGGTTATTGGATGCACCAGGCGGTGTATAATAACTATTCCACGGATTTCCCGAAAAGTTGCGGTTTTGAGTTTGACTCGATTGACCAGAATTTTGACTGAAGCCTCTGAAAGGTTGATTCTGGTTTTCCATGGCTTGTACTTCCTCATTCATCACATTCCCGTCCTGTATGCCCGAGTAATTCACATCTTCTGGCCCTTCTTGCTGCTTTATTTGCATGTTGGCGAGTTGCTTGTTCATCATTTCCATTTGAGCAACAAGCGCTTTTGTCTCTCGAGTCATTTGAAGCGACCTCCTTTTTGCTTCCGCTAACACGGGTCTTCTTTTGAGTAGCCCACATGTTACTCTTAGCGATTGTTTCGCTACCCCGTAGGCGCATCATCTCCTCCTCTAAAACGATCCATGAGCCGTGGAATCTAGGTAATCTCTATTGGGTTGAGTAACACCCTGATAGAATAATTCTAGAAGTTCATGTCGAGTGTACCCATGGTTAGGGCATTTCCTCATTAACAAATTCAACCTCTCCCAGGCCTTTCCCACACTCTCTCCTTCTAATTGCTCGAAAGTAGCTATATCTCGTTTACGGTCCATTATCATTCCAGGTGAAACGAATTTCAGAGCAAAGGCTCTTTTAACATCAACCCAGTTATTAAGAGAGTGATGGGGTAAGGACTTAAACCATCGATTTGCTTCACCCCTCAAAGCAAACGGAAAAAGTTTCAATTTAACAACTTCGTAGGAACGCCGGGGTAGTGACTCGCTTCACGATTTGCACAAAAGTAGACAAGAAGTCATGTGGGTCTTCTCGGCGGTGCCATGGAATGAGCTATTTTGGACCATCCCCACAACTCCATTCTTTAGATCAAAATGCATTTCTCCCATCTCCGGAGGCCGAATTGGTCTATGCCCTTCCAATAAGTCTTGATCAAGATAAGGCGCATAAGGGTCTTCTTGCACACAACATACGGCCGCTGGGGTTTTGCTTTGTTGAACGGCTATCCGCGGTTGTTGCTTGCATCCGCCGGTTTATCCAGGCTTCTTCTGCTTATTCTTGTCGGTTCCGCAACATTTGCATCGAATTTGATTTAATTGAGCGGGGTCTTGGTTATTATTCCCTTGGTTCTCCGGTTCGTCATCACTAGAACCGTGTTGGCTCATGTTGTCAAGGGTTGGGAAAAGTCTTCTTCGACAATGTCTCGCTCGGGTTCGGGGTTAAAGACAAGATTTCCCTTCTTACTCCCGGTTTGCATAAACCGGAAAAGCGAAACAGGAAGAAATCAACCTTAGGGTTGATGAGAAAGGTATGTAGAGATGAGTAGAGGGTTTAGAGGTTAAGAAAGAGAGAAGAGAGAAAAGATTGAACCGGCGTCCGGTATGAGTGAACGCTGGTTCAGGGGGGGCTCTGGAGGTGAACGCTCGTCCAGGTGACTGAACTGGCGTTCAGAAGACAATTTGGGGGCAGACGGGCGTTCAGAATCTGGACGCCCGTTCAGAAGGTTTCTATTTATTTATTTATTTATTTTTTTCGAATTTAGAAAAAAAGAACTAGAAACACAAACAAGAAAAGAAACCTACCTATGAAAAATTTAAAACATAAAAGGCACTAAGACGGAAAAAAAAACGTGTTGAAATCTTCTAGGGCCAAAATGGAGGGGAAAACAGTGGATTTTGACCTCGAAAACGGCACTGAATAGCCGTTCACCACGTCGTCGGCGTCGGAACGAGCTTTCCGAATTGGGGTCCTGCGCGCCAAACGGACACTCGAGCCGAAAGTTACGGCCAAAATACTACTGCGTGCTAAAAGCGATCCCTTTTGACACAGAAAACTGCACTACGAAGAATCCGACAACCGTTACCGACTCCCCGGCAACGGCGCCAAAAACTTGTTCGGTAAAAACGTGTTTTAAATTTATAAACCGAAACACCCCAAGTATAAGGTTCGTAGTATAGGGTGTTTACGGGTCGTCCTAAGGGAGTGGAATGTTTATCGGATCAAAGTGCAATAATTAAATCGATTATGTCACGAATATTAACTAAAACTAGATTTAAACTAATTAAACTAGGGTTTATACTAATTATGAAATAATGAACAAGAAAAAACCATGATGAACGAGAATTTGCGAGAAAAATAACAATTAACAACTAGGGTTCCTAAAATTAACTAAACTCAACAAACAAAGTTGATGACGAACGAATTGGTTTATCAAATAATTAAAACAACGGCAAGGCAACGGGAATCCACCGATCAACCAACCCAACCCCAACTAGACGGCAAGTTAAAGATATAATTTTTAGTAATGATCTATCACGAATTCGATTAAATTTCTCTAAACGAATTCTTGGGTTTCTTTTTCTTTTTCAAGTAAAACAAAACGACATGCAAAACACGAACACGAGATTATCTCTAATACTCTTACTCAACTAACTATGATCAATCTCTTGAAACATAATCAATCGCATCAATTGAAAAGGTCACAACTTGAACAATATTTTCATATAAATTCAAAGCATAAAAGATGGTTTCATCGATCTCTCGATTCGAATAAAACGTAAACGATAAAAAACAATATCCAATTGATAAAAACTATAACTTTACTCACTAAACATGTAGCAAAAATCTCTCTAGTTGGTGTTGATGTTGATCGGTTTCATCCGTTGTCCCACCGCGATGTGCTTAGCCAACAACCATGATGTTGATCATGATCATTGGATGGGAAGAAATCATCTTCTTTTTAGGTTTGGAAATTGCGGGTCTTTGCTCGGGAAAAGATGCGGCCGCGGCTCTAAATTGCGTGTGGAATTATTGGTGTTGAATTAGGGTTGATCGCGACCGTATTTATAAGGAAATAAGGCGGCTACACTCAAAGTCGGCGCCGGACGCTAGTTTAGGAAGCAGGACGCCCGTTTGGCTGCTTCTGGACGGGCCAGAACGCCAGTCTGGTTGCAGTCCGAACTCTCTGTATCGAATTTTTGCTCCTGGACGCACGTTCATCAGCTGATTTACCAAGACTGTATCAGAAACTTTGCATGGACGCTGGTTTAGAAATCTGAACGCTAGTCTGCTGTATGGACGCTCGTTCTACTTGGCTGGAATTGAACATGAAAAACCCTAATTCAGCCTCTTCAATCTTCATGCTGATTTTCTTCCATGCAAACCCTTAATGTAACAACATTTGAGCTCATTCCATGCCATGCATACATGCCTACAAGATGATCAAAACCACGCAAAATGTAGAGACAAATATATTGATAGAAAACCATCGATAAAAACACGTAATTCGCTCGGTTTTACATTTTAATTATTCAAAACATCATTCTCTCAATTTATCCTTTTAGCCATGTGATTTTCTATAAAAATCACTAAAACAGGGAAGATAATGTTACGAAATAACTCGATAAAAACCATAAAATTAGTCGTAAACATTTTTCCTATAAAATTTCCCCACATTAGTAATATTTGCATTGGAATTGGGCCTAAAATAGAATTATTGAGTAAAGTGGTTCTTAAATAAATAAATTGCAATAAAATGGGCTTAAGAGTGGGCTTTATTATAAGTTTTATATCATTTTGGGCCATATTATGTTTTTGCATTTTCTTAATCATGTTATAGATAATGATGAAATCAAAGGGATGAGGTGGAATGTAGATAAGATCAAGTGGTTGAGGAGTTTGTTAGAGAAAAGAAGCAATTGTGCATCAACAAGTGGAGAGAGCCGTTGCATCTCAACTGAATTCAGTTGCAGAAAGTTAAACGGGCGGTTGAAAAAGCAAACTGGCGTTCAGAGCTAACAGGGAGTTTGGAAGCTGAGCAGAACAGAGTTGGAACGGGCGTTCGGTCTGCAGATTTGCTGTTTTTCTATAAATAGTCCTCAGTTGTAATCACATGAGATACATTATTAGATTCGACTTTTTTTTCAGATCGAAATTCTCTCAGCAAAAACAGTCCCAAAAGCCTTCTGGGTGGCTGGGTTTCTTAGATTCAATTCACTTTTTAGCTTAGATTGTATGGATTTTTCTTCAAGCTGTGTAATCATTCGATCCATGGATAGCTAAACCGCTTTGGGCAGCATTGGGGATGCAACTTTCTTATTAATTCTGGTTTTCTCATTCTGATTTACTGTGTTCTTCAATAGAGGTCAGATCTTTTAGCTTGTTTTATTGTTAGATTTCATTTATATCGAGAGATGGTGAATGCATGATTGTTTCCTGAATGAAAATTCTGTGAATTGAGAACACCTTGCTATTTGATTGAACAATTGACTGTTAGCTAAAACGAGAGTTGCTCAGTTGTTGTTCAGGTCATTGAATTGAGAGATTTACACATTGCTTGTTAATTGAATTGAACGCTTTGAGAGATTAGATCGTTTTGCTTTTGGATAGGTGGACCCGCCTCTATTAAGAAACGCAGTGAATCAATTATAAGACAACCTTTAATTTTTGAGTAAATTGTTGATCCAATGTTTGCCGCCTTTTTCCCAAATTGCTTGTTGATCAATTTCACAGATTTAAGCCTTAGTTTACTTTCTGCTTTGTTAATTTAATTTCTCTCGCATTTTAACTTTCGAGTCCGAACGATCCTTTCATAGCTTTGAATCAACTTTAATTCTCTCGTCTATGCAATTGCTAGCTTTTAAATCTAAAACATAAGACGTGTTCATCAAACCATCTCCCTGTGGATCGACACCCTTACTTACCCTACTGTACTAGCAACTACCCGATATTCGGTCGGTTAGGAGTTAGTTTGCATTGTAAGTATCGGTTTTATAAATTTAGTTTGTTTTGATTATTGGAAAAATACTCCAAACAACATACACCACACTTACTTTCGAGGCACTATAACGACATTCAACTATTTAGAAAGTCGATTCTAAGGTAATGATTCGACCTCTACAAAATCAAACCAAAGAACCATGGTGTAGTGCCACGATATATGTCGTATGGTGTGATTAAAAATGCTGTATGAAACAAACTCTTACTGTATATGAATCACTGAATCCTGATTTTGTTTTTTTCTTATCATGAAGCTTTGCAAAGATTATATGTCAACTTCCATTTCAATAACATTTTCTTATGTGGCAATGAAATCTCATCTTTAAGACAATGCACTTTTTTAGACAATCGAAACACCAATCACCTAGATATCCAAACTTCATCACACAAAACCGGTCTGGCATTTCCAAATTATGCACTGACAGCAGTGCCGACAAAAAAAAACACACTAAACTCTGAACTGTCGGAATGAAGATAGATCTCTGCTATCAGCATTTCTCTTATATGAGGTGTTTGATAAATAAAATAGCAAACCTAAAGTGTTGTTGTTTCACAAAGTAAGAATAATGTTTGGAATCAGCTGTATAATACTCATTTGGTACATTATGAAATTATGAAATATACTAGAGCCGGCAACGTGCGATGCACGTTTATGCCCTCGTTTTTGCTGTTTTTTGCATGCATAAAATGTGTACATAAGTTTTAAAGCTTTTGTTAGATGCATGTAAGCGTAGTTATGTAGATAGCTTAGGTATCACAACCGAACAACATGGCATTGATACTTTGCGTCTAGTCCCAAACATCAAAGTATTACAACCAGAACAACATGGCCATTAACGAAATTTCAGATAATTATAACAAAAGCCATTATTGGAAGCCCGGCTTGATAGGTTGTACTGTTGCACCGCCAATGATGTAAGTCGAGAAAGGAAGAAAGCTTCTTTGTAGGACATTGATGTTGGTGTTCCAAAGGACACTCTCGACTTTGCTACCCTATTTGGATCATGTGCACATACGAAGTAAATTAAAAGAGAGGGTACAATGGAGTATAGAACAGAAGAAAGTGTAAGTCAGCCTTGTTGGGACAAACCTGCTCATCTACAAGCAGCATTTTTTGAAGACTTTTTCCGTCCTCGTTTGTGTACACGCTCTTTTCAACAACCAGAACCTTAACTCTCCACCTGTCTGAAGGGATTAGCGTATTACCTTTGCATTTTCGTTTAAATGAGTAATGCAGAAAAGGATCAGAGCCATACGCCTCATGTCACTTTTATTAACACCATCGATTAGGCTCATATAGTAAGGTGCTGCATAAAATAACCAATTATGAAACTCCTTCTATTAAAGTGATATTATCTTCTCGAATTACATTATGACATGCATCCAGGTTTAAAAAGAAAGGGGACACCTGTCATAATGTAAGCAGGTGATAGAGTTTTTGTAGTAGAATTTCCCGAAATGTTGGATAAGAAGTGGAAAACGTATAATAAACTTACACAGGGTATGTGCTTTAGATGCTTCAATATCCTCTACTTCCACATCAGACTTGCTTCCATTACCATCAACATACGTGCACGAACTGAGAGTACAAAACGAAAAGAAAAAAAAAAAAGGTAAACTGATGCTTCTAAGTTTCCTCTAGACGATAAACTTCAGCATACTTATATAAGACAGGTTCTGACCTTATATTGAACCTACACACATTGTAGTTTTCATTTTCATCCAGTAACTCCTTAAGGTTTTCACTTTGTCAAGTAGAACTAAGATCACGTGAACTAAGTAACCCAGAAACTGCATGACTGAACTGCTTGACGTTTTGTTGCTCAGACGATATCATCCCCTTGAGGCTTTGTGCAGCCAAATGTACCTAAGATATTGATGGCAAGCACGTCATAAACACTTAATGAGCCTAGTAAATTAGAGAAATTGAAACAAAACAGTTCCGAATTACTCTTTTAAACAAAAATTTTAGAAGTATAAGATCAATAAAGTTGAAGAGGGTATTAAAGAAATTACAAGCAGAAATAAACAATATTATGCCAATAATGTTGAACAAGGTATTAATATACAATAACAAGCATAATATAATTAGAAGTATATTATGCCAATAACAAGCTAACCTTCTGTTATTTGCAGCATCTTCAACCCAAACACGGACCAACATCATCACCTTTGCTAAAATCGGAAAGAGATATCAGAGTTGAGATAAAATGCAACCTCAATTGAACATGCCACTATCATCTTTTGGAGGAGGATGACTGCTTACATCTACCAACAAAAATATTCCAAAATCAACAAATTTGGAGAAATGCAAACTCAACCAACAGAAATATTTGAAAATCAACAATTCTGAAGAAATGCAAACTCAAGGAAAGATGTAAAGCCGAAATATTCATAGATCTGCCAAAAAAAAAAAAAGATCAACAAACATGGATAATCTCAAGTTCAAGTAACATCGCTGATCTCCTCAACAACTTTTAATAGGTTGCGATCTTTCTGAAGCTGCAAGAGAAAATAAGACAACCATATTCAATCATTTCACCAAAAATCCAAAATATGACTTTTTTTTGTGCAAGTATCTAAGACAACAGAAGTATACAGTGAAAGAAGACATCATTCTCGCTATAATACCCCTATGAATACCAGGTAGACAACATTTCTTACAACCACATCACATTATTGAATCTCAACGAAGGGCACCATTAGTTCGCAGACACAGGATTACCCGCTGCAATTCCACCAGAGTTGGCATGAATAGCAGGATCAACATTACCGTCGCTAAAAAGCTCTGCAATCTTCCTAGTAGGCACCAACTAAAGATAAGACGCAACTGTAAAACCTTTCTCTGCACCTTTTTGGACAGTCAAGTTGTACCTCTCAGAAACATAAGAAGCTGCTGGAACAACGGCTTGAGCCGCTTGAGGAAAGATTAGGAGCCAGCCGCTATTTTGACCGGATAAAATACCATACGGTTAGAAACAAAACATAGAAGATCTATTTAGTATTTATTCAAACTTACCAATGATCCGATTAGATGATGAAGAACCCTTAATTTCAAGAACCACCACCAGCAGACTCACCACCACCGCAAACATCTATGTCTCTATGGTTAATACCTGTGTCTGCCACTTTCTCGTCGCCGGATATGGGGATACAACAACAAAGAAGAATGAAACCCAGTTGCCTCAGTTTAATTTTTTACTTTGTAAAAATTGACAGATGTCCTGTTTTGTGAAACATAATCTTGAAACTTAGATGATTCGACCAAAGATGCAAATATAATATAGTATACTAACATATATGATACAACAACAAAGAAGAATGAAACCCTTGCCTCTAATTTTACTTTGTAAAAATCACCCGATTGAGACGATGAGATCACCCGATTGAGACAGCAAGCCGAACAATTAGCCCCTCATGGTGGGCCCTCCACCATAGCTCAGTTTGAATAACACCATAAGGATGGCAATCTTTCAAAACAGAAAACATCTAAATAGTCCCAATCACAGGCAGCCAAGGCCACCCCTAGCAACACAGCGTCAGAAACAACCAAGAGAAAGGGCTCGGCCCTAAATACTAGAAAAAAATCCTAATGGACCGAGGGACTCCCCGGCATCTAAGACACGTATTGTGTCTAGAGAACCTCTTGGAGAAATGCCCTAAAATCGTTCCAAATCTATCCTTATCAATGAGAGCCGGGGATCAATGAACTTACCCAAAAATGATCCTCAGAAAAGTGGTGCCAAAGGTCCAAGTAATACCAAACAATACCCTCCTGACACTGGTCAGGTAGCTGATGGAAGCAGAATGGACGTTGACGCCCAAATTCGCAATCTTTTGTTTGAAGAGAAAGGGGTAGCCGTGGGCTCCCAAACTCATAACCGTTCTTAACTTGATGTGGATCCTCTCTTGGAATTATAGGGGGCTAGTTCGGATGATTTCTTGAGGGAATTGTATAGCCTTCTCTTGTTGGGTAACTCATTTGTACTTCTTTGGTCGTTTTGGACCCTTCGATAAATAAATGATCATTTATAAATAAATAAAATAAAATAAAAACTTAGATGATTTCTTTCTATATTCACTTACCATATTGATCCATCTTGTTCTATTTGTCTTTACCTCTTTTGGAAATTATAAGTTTTGATGCAGTAGGAGTATATGAATGCAAAGAATGCTGAGAATCCTACCAAAACAGCAGCAACGAAAAACGGCACCGGAGCCTGAAGGATTTTTTATGAGAAACAAAAAACTGCACCGGCGTTGTGATTTGAGCATTTTTCATTAAAAGACCAACTGATTCAGTGATCATCAGTGGCGGACGCAGGATCTCAGGTAAGGATGGGCAGTAAAAAATTTAAAGAGACAAATAAAAGATTTAAGGGGGAGGGGGCAAACAATATACATACTACATATATTAGTAGGATTTTTTCGGATTACGAGGGGGAAGTTGACCCTAGAGGTGGCCAAATGGTGTAACCGCCGGTTTGACGAATGAGACGGCACCGGAGTATATGAATGCAAAGAACGCTGAGAATCCTACCAAAACAGCAGCAACGAAAAACGGCACCGGAGCCTGAAGGATTTTTTATGAGAAACGAAAAACTGCACCGGCGTTGTGATTTGAGCATTTTTCATTAAAAGACCAACTGATTCAGTGATCATCAGTGGCGGACGCAGGATCTCAGGTAAGGAGGGGCAGTAAAAAATTTAAAGACACAAATAAAAGATTTAAGGGGGGAGGGGGGCAAACAAGATACATACTACATATATTAGTAGGATTTTTTCGGATTACGAGGGGGCAGTTGACCCTAGAGGTGGCCAAATGGTGTAACCGCCGGTTTGAAAAACCGGCGGTTTACTGTTCAAAACCGCCGGTTGCCGGTTTGGGCCGATTCCGGTTTTCTCCCGGTTTGCTCCCGGTTCAGATCACGGTTCCGGCCACGGTTTTAAAATTTCATTTTTTTTTCTTTTCATTTTTATATAACACTTATTATTTTCACTACAATAACAAATTATTATTATTTTAATTATAATTATTAAAGCGAATGTAATATATATATTATTTTAAATAGATTTATATTCGGTTTTAAAAATAATATTAATATTATGTTGTTTGGTATATAATATATTTATTACCGTATATTGTGTTGTTTTTCTTATATGTAAATTGTGTTATCTTTTCAACGCTTGTACCGATAATTCGGTTGCCTACGTATTTTTTATATGTAATCGTGTCGGAGGCACAACACATATAAATTGTACCGATAATTCTTTATTTTAGTCTTTTATGGTTATGTTTGTTATTGTTTTTTTTAAGTCTTTTATGGTTTTTTAATAAGTTTTTTGAGTCGGTTTAAGTATCCGTTGATTATAAATGTTGTTTTATGGTATTTTGAATAAGTTTTTTGAGTCGGTTTAAGTATACGTTGATTATAAATGTTGTTTTATGGTTTTTTGAATAAGTTTTTTGAGTCGGTTTAAGTATACGTTGATTATTAAGTCTTTAATGGTTTTTTAATAAGTTTTTTGAGTCGGTTTAAGTATACGTTGATTATAAATGTTGTTTTATGTTTTTTTGAATAAGTTTTTTGAGTCGGTTTAAGTATACGTTGATTATTAAGTTTTTTATAATTTTTTAATAAGTTTTTTTAGTCGGTTTAAGTATACGTTGATTATTAAAGTCTTTTTATTAGATAATATGTTTGGTATATTGTGTTGTTTTTCTTATATGTAAATTGTGTTATCTTTTCAACGCTTGTACCGATAATTCGGTTGCCTACGTATTTTTTATATGTAATCGTGTCGGAGGCACAACACATATAGAAAAATCAAAGCGAACGTAGTTCTAATTCTTTATTTTTTTAGTCTTTTATGGTCATGTTTGTTATTGCTTTTTTTAAGTCTTTTATGGTTTTTTAATAAGTTTTTTGAGTCGGTTTAAGTATCCGTTGATTATAAATGTTGTTTTATGGTATTTTGAATAAGTTTTTTGAGTCGGTTTAAGTATACGTTGATTATAAATGTTGTTTTATGGTTTTTTGAATAAGTTTTTTGAGTCGGTTTAAGTATACGTTGATTATTAAGTCTTTAATGGTTTTTTAATAAGTTTTTTAAGTCGGTTTAAGTATACGTTGATTATAAATGTTGTTTTATGGTATTTTGAATAAGTATTTTTTAGTTATTTTTTTATATGTTTTTATAGTTTCTATCGGGTTTTTTTTATGGATTTTTTTAATTGTTTTTTTTAGTTATTAGTAGTAGGTTTCTTATAATTATTTTTAAGATATAAATTGCGTACCTTTAATCGACGTCGGTATTTCGAGAGCTTGTTCTGCCGAAGTTTCGGTGTCACCGCCTTCGAACTGTGACTCCTCATCTTCTCGATCGAATGTCTTGCACCCTCTCGCTCGGCTCGTACCCAATCTTGACTAAGCATCTCGCTTCTCAAAGTGGTGGGATGAAGCGAACATCTTTTGTTGTTTAGCACATACCCCGCCATGCTTGAAAGTTCGTTCCACAGTGACGGTCGAAACAGGGCAACTTAAAAACTCCATCGCCATAATTGCTAGAACTGGAAATTCCTTAACGTGTCTCTTCCACCACTTCAATAAGTCGAATCCGAAATCATAGTTATCGCCATCACAGCCTTCAAATGTAGTGTTTAGATATTTTGATATCTCTGTACGTTGATCGGATGATGATGTCGCTCCCTTCTGCCGTTTCGAACTCATTTTCTCCATAACTTTTTTAAGTCCCTTCAGGACACCTGCACGGTTAGTAGAAGCACTTGCGGATGGATTGGGAACCGCGTCGATTCTCAATCCATACATACGCTCATATGTACAACATACAAATCGTTTAATAAATTTTCTAGTCTATCTAAAATCTACCGGGGGCACATTATCAGTATCAGACAAAGCATCATAGTAAGCACCTAACATGTTAGACACACCTACTAGTCTTATACGAGGGTCGAGTATAGAAGAAATGAGATAAGTGTCAGGAATATGCAACATGTATTTATTCCATTTATCCTTCATCAGCACTAAACATCGAAATAATGTAGTGTCGTGTTCCATGCTTTCAAACTCGGCAGTTATTTCTACACATGCAGGCAAGACTAAATGTGATGTGGGTGCATAACATTTTGAAAACAATTCGGTAAATTTTTTGAATATTGAAAAAACATCCATCAGTGTCTTGCATCCAGTCCAAATAGAGGGATACAAACGATATTCGCTCGGACAATGTTCATTTACAAATTCACAAAAGGTATTTTTAATTTTGTTTGTTTTTTTCCAATGATCATAAGTCGTGTTCCACCTATGCGGTACATATTGCGGCAGTTTGACTTGGCGATGACCTTTCTCTTTAAGAAATTTATACCACTTATGAACAAGAACATTTCTACCTAAAATATGGGAAATCGCATTTTTTATCGAAGTAATATTATGGTCATAAACTTTTAGACCATCCTTTACACACAAATTTAAAATATGGCATAAACATCTAACATGAAAAAATTGACCGTTACATAGAGGTTCACAATATCGGGATAAGTCGGGAATAGAAGCAGTGTTGTTTGCAGCATTGTCAAACGCAATAGAAAAAACTTTACCTTTTAAATCGTATTCCTCAAAAATATCAACTAATACAGATGCAATGTTAGAAGCACTATGGATCTCGTTAAATAAACGAAAAGCAAGTAACCTTTTTTGGACAATCCAAGTGTTGTCAATCCAGTGACCCGACACGCCCAAATAAAAATTGTTCATCCTCCTATCCTCCCAAATATCGGCACATACACATATTCGGTATTTATTGTTCTTCAAAGTTTATATAATAATATTTTGTCGTTTAATAAATTTATTTTTGAAATCCCTAGTCACCGTTGCACGAGGGATACGAGTAAAAGCCGGCTGCAAAGCCCTTGTACGTAACTTTCAAAAATAGGATTTTCGGGAAAGCTAAAAGGAAGACCCATACCCGCAATAAGATCCGTAGTTAGATCTCTACAGTTATCACGAGTGTAAATAAAGAGTGGATTAGTGTTACCTCCGCTGGAGCTCGGCATGTTTAGCTGGGATTGAGAAGAGCCATCTTCCAATTTTTCCGGGTGTTTAGTTATAATGTGAGTCCGCAACGTTCCATAACCACCGGAATGTTTAAATTGATATTTTTCCCACAGAAATTGCACACCCCGTAGAAGAATTTTCCGGGGTTAGCTAAACCTATTTCATCAGTCCGAGGAACCTTTGTGAAAAATTCCGTAAAAATTCTCGATGATAACTTTTTTTCTTGTGTTGTGGCTCCGGCACTTTCACTAGCATGTAAATCGAATGACTCGGGAGTAGGAGTAGGAGTAGGATCAGCACTAGAACAACTATGACGACGCTGACTCCCACCACGTCCTTGTCTAGGTCCTCTATGACGGAAAGCATTAGGAAATACATCAACATCATCATCAACGTCGACTTCATCATTATCTTCAACTTCGTTAAGGTTGATGTTAAAATTTCCACCTTGAGACATTATATCGATGTAATGACTATCAAACTCATCTTCATTGTAACCTGGAGGTGTTTCGAACTGAGGAATCGAAATGTGACTACCGGTGATAGGGTTCAATGTAATATTGGGGTCTATAGCCACCAACAAGATCATCCGATTCCGGCACAAACGTATCATCACGGAAAGTAACATTTCGATTTCCTCTTGATGATTCACCTCTTCTTGACATTTTAAAAAATCTAAATTAAATAAAACTGTTATAAAAAAATTTAATTTAACTAACCAATTTTACTTATAACTAAAACCGAATTGAAGTAACGATTAAGACGAAAAACTCATTGTTCTATCATATGCAAAACACTTGAAGATAGACAGTCAAAATCCGAAAATACAAGTAAGCATTTACCCTTTTTTCTGAAACACTAATCAAATCACAATCTAATTTAAGAATCTTCAAATGCTCAACATCATCAAAACACCCCCAAAAGACCTCTTCCCCGCCGCAAGTGGATTGATTGCATCAAGGACAGAAAGAAATGAGGGCACACCCTTAATTGAGAATCATAAAAGTTGGTCCCTTTCAAAAAAGTATCGACCTACATGTCAAAAGTATGAACTGGGTTGATTAAAAATGGAAAGTAAGCAGATTAATCACTGATTGAAGCTACTAGCAGGCTTGTTGATGAAAAAAAAAATAGAAAAATGATGGTCCAGTAGGTAGCGCCGGGAATCGGAACAAATGAAAACAAAACCTTAAAAAAAAACAGTAAAATAAACAGAGTACAAGGAACTGGATAACGGAACTGGAAAGCAAGGAAAATAAGACCGATTAATAAAACCGTCACCGCTGTAGCAATGATTCTTTAGAAAAACTCAGTCTCTCGGAGAAAATAATCAAAAGCCTTTCAAGACGAGAGCAGAGCATGAGAAGCCAACGCATTTCTTTTATTTATTTATATAAAAGGGTAGTATTGGAAACTTAATTAAATTTTATATTTATAAACAGTTATCTTTTTTACCTGTCCTAAGTGTCTAATTAAGTCACAAAATCAGTCTTTTTAAATTAATATCAATATATTCATTACTCTAAGTCGAATAGTTACAAATATCATTTTTACTTTTTTTTTAAACTATCATTGACGTGTGATTTTATTTTTAGGGCCAAAGACTCAAAAGTACACAAAACGGACTTATTGGACTTATAAGGACAAAAAGGAATCTGTTGGATTTATAAGAACACAAATTAGATAGATAGACTCAAATACCCTTAATGAAAAATTAATGAAAAGAAAAAAAAATAATAATAAAAGAAGGAGAGAAGAGGCGCTGATTTTTTTTTCCTTTCCCAATCATTGCACTATAATATGGAGCCACAAGGCTGTTTGTTGGTTTTTTTTTTTTTTTTTTTTTTTTTTTTTTTTTTTTTTAAATATTTTCCAGGCGCTGTTGCTGTTTTTTTTTATTTTTTATTATTATTATTTTCCAGGCACTGCTGCTGTTTTTTTTTTTTTTTTTTTTAACAGATGTATTGACCATCGCGATACATTGACCACCGCGATTCAATGACCACCGCGACGCATTGACCACCCCGATGCATTGACGACTTCGATGCAACGACCATCCGGATGCATTGACCACCACGACGCCCGATGCGATGACCATCGCGATGCAGGGACACCGCGATGAAGTGACACCGCGATGTAGAGACACGGCGATAAAGCGACACCGCAATGAAGTGACACCGCGATGTAGAGACACCACGATGCAGTGACCACCCCCGATGCAGAGACATTGTGATGCAGAGACGCCGCATTACAGAGACACCTCGATGAAGTGATACATCGACGTAGTGACCACCCGCGATGCAGAGACACCTCAATGAAGTGACACCACGATGCATTGATCACACCAGATCCAGAGACACCACATGTGATGTTATTACATTTGACGATGCAGAGACACCACAATGCAGAGACACCGCATTGCAGAGACACCACGATGAAATGACACCACAATGCAGAGACACCGCATTGCAGAGACACCACGATGAAATGACACCGCAATGCAGAGACACTGCGATGAAGTGACAACGCCATGCAAAGACACTGCGATGATGTGACACCGAATTGCAAAGACACCGCGATGCAGAGACACCCCCGATGCAGAGACACCACGATGAAGTGACACCGCATTGCAGAGACACCGCGATGAAGTGACATCGCGATGCGAGAGACACCACACGATGCGAGACACCTTATTGTATCGGTGTATGCGGTGACGTCTTATTGTATCGATTTATTCGGTGACGTCTTATTGTATCGATGTATGTAGTGACATCAATGTCACTTCATTAGTTGTCTAATGTATGCAGTGACATCTGCAGTGACATCAATGCACTTCATTAATTGTATCAATTTGGTTTGTTTGGCAACGGAGAAACTCTAATGGCGTGTTTGGATTGCGGTAATGGAAAATGGAATACTTTTTTCATTACATTATATCAATTTGGCTTGTTTGGCAACGGAGGGATGGAATATGATTTCATTCCAACGGTATTACTTTATGCAGTGACGTCTTATGTCGAATTATGCAGTGACGTGACGCCGGAGCGTATTAGGAAAAGCAACAGGGAAGCGAGAAAAGAGATGAACTCACAAACAGGGTTTCAGAATACGAAACTTTCCAAAAATATAAAATTACAGAATTTATTACGGAAATAAATCAGCACGGAAATCAAGGTGCTAAAATCACGGATCTGGAATCGGATCTTTATTGAATTCGTAAATAAAATAAGAAAAATGTGAAAAACGTGCAAAAATCTTCGGCGGCCGAAATGGAAGGGAAAACAGCTGATTTTGGCCTCGAAAAAGCTGTGAACGGGGTCGGAGAGAGCTTTCCGAAATGGGGTCCTGCGCTCAAAACGGACATCGGGGCCGAAAGTTATGGCCAAAATACTAACACCTGTCCGAACGCTCCCTTTTGGCCAAAATAGACACCACGATGAAGTGACACCGCAATGCGCGATTGCGTCGCGATGTTATAACATTTGACGATGCAGAGACACCGCAATGCAGAGACACCACGATGAATGACACCGCAATGCAGAGACACCGCGATGAAGTGGCAACTCGATGCAAAGACACCGCGATGAAGTGACCCCGCATTGCAGAAACACCACGATGCAAAGACACCACGATGAAGTGACACCGCAATGCAGAGACACCGCGATGAAGTGACACCGCGATGCAGTGACCACCCCTGATGCGAGACACCCCCGATGCAGAGACACCGCGATGAAGTGACACCGTATTGCAGAGACACCGTGATGCAGAGACACCACGATGCAGAGACACGGCTTATTGTATCGATTTATTCAGTGACGTCTTATTGTATCGATTTATGTAGTGACATCAATGTCACTTCATTAATTGTCTAATGTATGCAGTGACATCTACAGTGACATCAATGTCACTTCATTAATTGTCTAATGTATGCAGTGACATCTGCAGTGACATCAATGTCACTTCATTAATTGTCTAATGTATGTAGTGACATCTGCAGTGACATCAATGTGCAGCAAATTTATTTAGGATTATGTGCAGCTCAAAGAGACTTATGTGTCCAAGGAAGTTAAAACAACATCTTGACAACACAAGTAATAGAGTGTTGGGTGAATTTTTAAGCTCTTTTTCAATGACAACACAAGTAATAGTAATTAAGTGCAGAAACTAACTTAATTAACTATTCGCTTGTTTTATAAAACCTAAGTGATCAAAAGGGATTAATTTATTGTGATAAAAGCAACGGAGACAGCAAGTTGCAAAAATGTTTCTGTATGACCAAAACAAATACAACACTTTGCAGGATGTATTTAAATGAACAACCTAAGTTAAGCAAACTAATTAATACTAAGTCAATATAATTTCTTCAAAACAGATTGCAAATGCCTTGACTCCAACTTATAGTGACGTTCTCAGATAAGTGCACAAAAACAACTGACACAAACTTTCACTTTATATGCATGAACTATGCAAAAAGCACAAATTTAGGACTTAGATCATAAAGCAAGCAGCTCAGATTAAACAAAACAGATCATGTTCTTTAAGACACCTTGATACAACAAAGATCAGATTAATAACAGAAGGAGATTTAGTTAATCCGAAAGACAAAGAGTAAAGGATATGTTATTTGAAAGTTACTGCAAAAGTGATTACAAGGCTATTCAAGATTAATTCAAATAGGTGCAACAGTTAAACAAAAGATTACAAAACAAAAACAGATGACAAATGTACTACAGATTACAAATGTTTGATACAATTCAGTTTGCAAGTTCAGTCCAAGAAACAAAGATAACAAGGCTGCAGATTACTATGAGCAGAGCAGTACAGCAAATGCAGTTCAAACACAGTCTATAGGTTCAGTCCAAAACAAAATAAATGCAATACAAATATTCTCACCTTGACAACCTCCAAGTTGGTGCAGTGCCTCCACAAAGCGCAGGTGTAATTCTGGTGACCAGCACCTTCTTTGCTTACGAGAGGTCGGGTTCTCGACCTGAGATACAGTTCCTACACCAGATTGAAACTTGGGCATAGAAGACGAAACGGTGTTACTAATGATTTTAGAATCCATGCCACTGCAAGATAAATCCTCTCTTGTTCTTTTGATCCCAGTACTATTAAGTGAAAGAAGTTTTGTGCTTGGTAATTCCACATCAACATTGTTAAAGGGTACAAAAGCCCTCTCTGCATTGCTACAAGACTTTAAGAAATTATCGGTTATGGCCCCATTTTTGTCTTCCAATGTTCTCTGCAATTGAAACAAAAGAAAACAATGAAACACATATGAAACCAATTAAAGTTAATCTAGTACTGGACTATGATCAATTGTTAATCCTTCAAGACATTTTACCTTTTTAGCATTAGATTTAGGGATTTCTTTCGGGTTCGAATCTAGTTCTGGGGAGTAATGATCATGGTTCCACAGCTGAACAGAACTCATCCAATTCATCTTATTATCTTTACTGTCCATGTCTTTTCTCATCTTAATCTCTTCCGATTCGCCGTCTTCTTCTTCGCAATCCTTATCAATGGGGATAAATTCTTCCAAAACTGGTTCACTATTTTCCTTTTTATACTTTACTAATTCCAACTTCACTATCGTAATTGCTGCAAAATCCATCAACAAAAGCAAAGGGAATAAACAATTTAATAAAAATAAAATTAAAAAATCATCAGCTCATAGCAAACAAGAACAACTATCACGGAAATCCTCTTTTATCCTACTACCAGCGAACCTAAAAAAAATCCCAGCAATTCCACATTAATCTCAATCAAAAACAGGAGCAGAATGCAAATAATGTATTCTGGACTGAATTCCTTATTAAAAGATGACGAAATTAGTGAAAAAAATTGATGAAAAACGCACCATCGCTGAGCAGAAGCATGCAAAGAGGGAGCTCGCGTTTAAAGACATCGATCTTTCTCATTTCATCTTCAAGTCTCTTCGCATAATTATCGAGTTTCAACATCCTCTCAGATACGTTACCAATCATCGATACTTGAGAAATAAACGCACCGATCGTCCTCGGAACGTACTCTTCCGATGGTATCGTCCATGTGGACCGACAATCCAAGCTCAGTTCTAATGGAATCGGACCCATTACTGTAAAAAGTGGAACAATGCTGGGGCTGAAAGGGGTAATTTAGGAATGTTACATAAAATGTGTCCCTATAAATCCAACAGTTTCTTTTATGTCCTCATGGAGCTAATAATTAAGTATAAAAAACTATACTTTTAAATAATAAACCCTTATTTTTATTGGTACTTTTGTTTTATGTTTTTTCGAATTTCAGCGTAAGTGTGTGTTGTACTAGGTATTTTTAAGGTGTTTTAGTGTGTGAGGAGTTTCTAGGGTTATTCTGTAATTAGGGCGATTAGGTTAGGTTCAGAGGAAATCAAAACCTATTTATATCCGTATAATGTTCCATCAGAAATCATTGTAAAATAATTAATTCGGGTTCTTCGTCCTACTTCACAACAAAAGGTACCATCAAGTTTTATTTCTTTGAATTTCAGAGTAAATTGTCGGGACTTGTTTTATTTCTTTGAATTTCCGAGTAAATTGTTCTATCAAGAGCAATTGCTTTGTGTAAACTATCTTAATAATTGTTATTGACAACGCATCGAATCGAATCGAATCGAATCTGTTAAATAACACCACAGTGAAGTTCCACTTATTTAAGGTTAAATTTAAGGTCAAAATTCGGAGTTATTATTAATAAGATGCATTTGCTTAGTAAGATTTTTCAATGATTTGGTAGTGAAGTGGGGGGCAGCTTTGCCAGGTGATCAGTTTTATTTGATTACGGCTTTTCCCTGTTGCCGATATTGTCTATTTTGCTCAATTTCAACTTTCTGTGTTGTTTTTTTAACCTGTACAGACATACATTGGTTGAAGGGGAGCCTACATATATTTATAAAATTTCTTATTTCAATTTGTTTAGATGATTTGATTTCATATCATTGTGTTCAGTTCCTGTTTATCCCACTCTTTTGTTTGGAGCAAACCAGAAATTTTATTTTCTAAAATTACGTAGGTTCGTTTGGATTGATAGAATCAATTTGATTGAATGCAATGGAATGGATATGAGGTTCGTTTGGATTGATGGAATGCATATTGTTTTTGGTACGGAATGGAATAGAATCAGTTTACAGACTTTTTGCCCCTTTGATAGTGTGCTTTTATTTATTGCTTTGTTTTGTCCTCTTTTATGTACTAGTTATGATAATTTTGTGCCCATTATTCTGTTTCTCTACCCAGAAACTTGTATTTTATAGTACATATTAGATGCATCAATTGCTTGCATTTGCATTTATTATCAAAAGGATTATAAAGATAATCAATTACTTGTTGAATACGTGATTCAGAGCATGTTTACAGATTTCAACAAAACGTTCGTTATTTTGGATAATCTTTGATGAACCTGATGATTGGTACTGATGTTTTTTGGTTGCAGGTCTTATTTATATTGTCTGCCATGGCTACAACTTGTATTCGCACATCTAATTTGCGTCCTTCGGTTGCAATATATGGAGAACCTAATGTGTTTAGTCAAGGAAAAAATAGAAGAGTAAGCATGCTCTGTTGTGTTCAGCATCAACCAGCTGCTGTTTCATCGAGGATTAAAAATTCCTCCTGCTTGAGTGGGCATAATTCCTTTGATTTTCACAATCGTTGTCAATGCTGTTATTTCGAAATCCCAAAATCCAATTCTAGGCGTCGTAGTAGAGAAAGGGTTAGTCGAATGGTGGTTCAAAAAGCAATGTTTGAGCGTTTCAATGTTGAAGCCATAAAAGTTATAATGCTTTCACAAGAGGAGGGAAGACGGTTGGGCCATAATTTTGTTGGCACGGAACAATTACTGTTAGGTCTTATTAACGAGGATACAGGTATAGCTGCTAAGGTCCTCAAATCAATGGGCATTAACTTGAAGGATGCTCGTGTAGAAGTTGAGAAGATAATTGGAAGGGGTAGGGGGTTTGTGGCCGTGGAGATTCCTTTCACTCCTCGTGCTAAGAGAGTTTTGGAACTTTCTCTGGAGGAGGCCGAAAAACTAGGTAATTTTTTTATTTTCCATAGTTAACTAGATCTGCATATGTTGCATTTGCCTTGTACAATAAATAAATTTGATGGAAAGTGTTGATGATATTATTAGGACATAACGATATTGGCACGGAGCATCTGCTTCTTGGACTTCTTCGTGAGGGTGAGGGAATTGCTGCTCGAGTCTTTGAGAATTTAGGTGTTGATCCAAGTAACATTCACACACAGGTGATCGATCGACTACTTTATCACGCTTTTGAATTCAAGAAAGATTGTTTATTGTTTTTGTTGAGGGGATGTAACTTCATATTTCATATCAGTATTAAATTGTTCTCAAGTTGTGATATGGAGGTGAAAGAATTGTCTTTCTTTGATCCAGGTGATTAAAAAGGTCTCAAGTTCTGATAACGAGGTGATTAAAAAGGTCTCAAGTTCTGATAACGAGGTGATAATAGAATCCTCGTCTTTCTCTGATCCGAAAGCCATGTTTCGGCATTTTACAGAGGAAGCTATTATCGTTATAATGCTTGCACAAGAGGAGGCAAGATGTTTAGGCCATAATTTTGTTGGCACCGAACAAATCTTGTTGGGTCTTATTGGTGAGGGTACATGTATAGCTGGTAAGGTCCTCAAATCAATGGGCATTAACTTGAAGGATGCTCGTGTAGAAGTCGAGAAGATAATTGGAAGGGGTAGTGGGTTTGTGCCCGTGGAGATTCCTTTCACTCCTCGTGCACAGAGAGTTTTGGATCTTTCTCTCGAGGAGGCCAAAAAACTAGGTAATGATATTCTCTTTCCATAGAATATGAGAATGCAATTTTTCTATCATTAACCATGGTTATGATTCGTTAATCGATGGAATTCTTGATGATATATGTAGTAGGACTAAACTACTATGTTGGCCCTGAACATCTGCTTCTTGGACTTATTCGTGAGGGTGATGGGGTTGCTGCTCGCGTCTTAGCAAATTTAGGCGTTGACCCGAGTAACATTCGCGCACAGGTGAGTACTCTATCACGCTTTTGAATTCAAGAAAGATTGTTTATTGTTTTTGTTGTCTTCAAAGTTTCCTTAGGATTAAGCATACTTTAAATGAGAAAAGGGATTTGACTATTTGAGAGAAATTTAATGTCTATTATAATTCATATTGATTTTCTAACCTTTCTTAGTATTCTGGATATTTAGTTTGTGCATTGTATTTAAAATTGTGTAAGTGGTTGAGGGATGTGACTATACGGGGTTCGAACCTCCATACTCCAGTGTCAGGTCCAGCTGTCCTTTTAAGATACTCAAGCCTTTTACCACTAGGCCATGTGTCATGTCCTGGGGAATATCAGTATTGTTCTCAAGTTGTGATAAGGAGGTGATGGACTTGACTTTCTTTGATACAGGTGATTAAAAAGGTCTCATGTTCTGATAACGAGGTCATAGACTCCTCGTCTTTCTCTGATCCATTAAATCAAGTTTCCACAGATAAGCAACGAAAATTTCATCGAGGTTCATTGAGGAGTTGTACCAAGGTTCTATCCCCCCTTCTCTTCATGCTAGTTTGTATTAACTTGGCAATGACGCGATGTTGAAGGCACTTAGGGCACTGACTCGTATACTCAATGAATATTGATATTTCAGGTTCAAAAACATGGGAATGCTCTAGGGAGATCTGTAGATCTTGCTAAATTCAACGGGTACGATGAATTGATTGCTGAACTGGATCAGCTATTTGAATTTAACGGTGAACTCAAGGCACGAAACAATAACTGGCTGATTGTCTATACCGACGATGAAGGCGACCTGATGCTTGTCGGAGATGATCCTTGGCAGTAAGTTTTCCAGAGATCACCTACAACTTCTTGTCAACACTAGATATTTATAGACCATTGACCATTGTAGGGACCCGCTGATTCATACGGATGATTCATATGGGTCCCACTCACTGATCAATGGTCGACACGTAGGTCGTTTGTTTTGCTTTGTTTATGTTGATACTTGTTAATTGAAGATGTCCATGTTTTCGTGTAAAAAACAGAGAATTCGGTAACATGGTTCGCAAAATCTACATATATACACGAGATGAGGTGCAGCGAATGAATCCAAAGAAGGGTGCATAACGGAGAAGCCTTCAAACTTCCATAAAGGCAGGGTGTGTATTAATTTTACATAGGGGATGCAGCTGTTAATATTTTTTTTAATTAATGCAATTTTGCAACTTTTGGTGAAGTATTGTGTAGTGTTTCCTACTATTAGTTGATACACATACTGATAGTATTACTATAAGGTTATGTCTATTTTTTTATTTTTTATTTTTTTAAGCCATTGAC
The DNA here is from genome assembly GCA_036785695.1 of Gentiana straminea. Classification (NCBI taxonomy): domain Eukaryota; kingdom Viridiplantae; phylum Streptophyta; class Magnoliopsida; order Gentianales; family Gentianaceae; genus Gentiana; species Gentiana straminea. Next base: position 1,149,921 of record JAVUPR010000326.1, on the reverse strand, counting down.
ACATTGTACATATCCAGTTCTCATATTCCCCTGCTTTTGCTTAATAATAGTACAAGACAAGATGAACTAACGGAGGTGAGTTTATTAGTCATTGTCGTCATTTAATCCAGGTGGATGATTTTCTTTCTCAAGTGATAGTATGCATAAATGGCTGAACTGATTTTCTCGATTTGAGTTTTGAGTTACATAACTGTAGATGTGAACAAAATCTTAGATAGCTAGATTATAATACAAAGTGTGTCTTCAGCATTAAAAATCGATAGTAAGAAAAATTAAATACCTTGTAGAGATTTGTTTTGTTGTGGAGTTGTGTCAATTTGAGAGAAAGAAATTAGCGATTTGAAAGAGGAATGAGGGGAATGTCGATGTTTTATATTTTAGATGAGATATGAAAGCATGCGTGGCTGTCAGGTTGCATCATCAAACGTTTAGTAGACGTTAACTTAGACGGTTAATTAGCTAATTGTCCTAAAATTGAAACAAAATACAAACATAAGGGACCAAAAAGTCATTCAGAAACATAAGGTGTCCTAAAATTGAAACATAATACAAAAATAAGAGACCAAAAATGTCATTCAGAGACATAAGAGTTATTTTTGAAACAAAACTAAAACATGAGGGACCAAAAGAGTCAAAATACCTTCTGAGAAATAAATCTGATGCCTGCGATATTTTTAAAAGTTTTAAAAAATACATTGAAAAACAGAGTGGATATGAAATTAAAACTTTGAGAACAGATAGAGGAACTGAGTATATTGTCTGTGATGATTTTCTTGAAAATAATGTAATCAAACATCAGATGACGGCGAGATATACTCCTCAGCAGAATGGAGTGGCAGAGAGGAAAAACAGAACGGTCATGGACATGGTAAGGTCTATGATGCCTTCTAAGAAATGCCTAAATCTTTTTGGCCAGTGGCCGTTGCTTGCGCCTTTTATGTCTTAAACAGGTGTCCCCCTAGAAGTGTACCAGGTGGAAAACACCATGTGATGTATGGACATGGAGAAAACTAAATATAGGACATTTGAAAGTGTTTGGTGTTAATTGTATTGCTTATACCCATGTCCCTGATGTTTTGAGAAAAATTTTGGATGGTAAGTCTGATAAGTGTATATTTATTGGATATTCTCATCAAACAAAAGAGTTTAAGTTGTTTAATCCTGAGAAATGAAAAGTTGTTATCAGCAAGGATGTTATATTGGGCTTACGTGGAAGCCCAATGTTTTGAGAAAGAACATAGTTTAAGTTGTTTAATCCTGAAAAATGAAAAGTTGTTATCAGCAAGGATGTTATATTGGGCCTACGTGGAAGCCCAATGTGAATCCGCAAGGCTCCTTTCTGGGCTTGGCTTATCATTAATATAACTCAGAAAACTCAAGAACGATTAATATTCCATATTTAGGGCAAAATTGCAAACTTACGAAATTGAGTATAGTTGGTGTTGAAACGTCCTCTTCTCGCGGTGATCAACCTTGTCCACTACGGTCTGCACAAACGAGCAACAGATTAGCCGCACGATTGAAGATTCTTTTCTCCACCTTCCTGCTCTATTGCCGTCGCCGCATTTCTTAATTTTCTCAGAATTTTCCGTGAAATAAAGTGTGTGTGTGTGTGTGGGGGGGGGGGGGGGGGGGCATATGGGATTATTTTACTTAAATACTAATTATTAAAATCATTTTTAATAATTAATCCTTTTAATTATCTAATTAGGTTAAATATAAATAGGATTTTAATGTATACAAACCCATTCACAATTTTACCCTTCTTTAAACATTGGGGGTGTTACATCCTGAGGAAATGTTCAGATGAGTAGGAAGTCCCACAATATTGATCCAAAACTCTACATGACCCTTCAAAGGTTTCCCATTGATCATCCCATCGGCGCAGGAGCCAGGAGGAGGAGGAAGCCATCAAAACACCAAGGCCCACCTTTCAAAACTTTGTTTAAATCGGATTCATGATAAAAAGGAGACAAATCGATAGTAATTACCTTTGAGATTGATAGGTATAAAAGCAGATTGTTCCACGAATTGCTTAAAGCCGTTTAAAGCCCTCCAGTCCCAATTTTATGTGTTGTGCATGGTTTCTCCCTCTTTGATTTGATCTTTTTTTAGCAGTAAATGATTTGATTCAATTGGGGTTAACGAGAGAGATTGTAGATGCCGGTGATGGATCTCGGGGGCAGTAAAAAATTTACAAAGGAAAAAAAAAATTTAAAGGGGGATGGGGGCAAACATGGTGCATACTACATATATTAGAATATTTTTTCCTAAATGAAGAGGGCAGTTGTCCTCCCTTAGCTATATGTAGATCCGTCATTGTTAGGGTTGGGATAGGAGAGCCGTTCTCAGAGAATAGTATTCTCCGGACGAGGCATGTAATAAAAAAATTCTATGATTGTAATGGTATGTTGAAATATTTTTTCATAACCCAAACATAAATAGCTGTGGTTTATTATTTATTTAATTTATTTTTTTAAAGTTATGTTTCCTGTTATTATTCTATTAAGTGTAAGGGTGTGTTTAATTGAGTATTTTTCGGTGTGGTAGTGTGTGAGGAGTTGCATTATAATAACTCCATAGTTTTCATCTAGATTACGGATGTAAGCGATTCAAGCTACTCGTGAGTAGATCGAGATCGATTCGATCCAAAACTCAACTCGACTTGACTTAAATTAGTTTAGATTCGAAATCGACTCGACTTGAAGATTAAACAGACGATACTTGAGCAATGCAATACGACTCGACTACTCATGAGTAAACTCGAATTAATATATATTTATATATACAAAAAAGCATATATGTATATCTATACATGTATACATAAAGGTTTTCATTGAATTTATATCGTTTGTATATTGTGGTTTATCAAATATTTTGTATTAAGTACATTTTTTGGTACACAATAAAAAAATATTTTCATCATTAATATAAAAAATCATATATATAGTAACACGATAAGCTCAATGAAATTTTTTGAGTTCGAAATACTCGTGTTCGAACTTGAGTTTGAAAATATTTTAAATTGTTTAACTTGTTTAGAGTAATATTAGGTTCGACTCGACTCGTTTACACTCCTGATCTAGATGGTGATTGATTCGTGTTTTCCATTTTTTTATATTAAAATCTCTATAAATTGATTTGGATATTCCATCATAAATCGTTGAAAATCTCAATACTTATTTATCTACCGATTTGTGATTCCACGAGTAAATACTCTTTATTTATTCATCTTTGTCTCGATATGATACTCATTTCTTTTGTTTTGGATTCAAGACTTGGGAAAGAATATGCGATGCTTTATTTCAAACAAAATTGTTTCGATGGCTCTTACAAAGCCGTAGATTAATATTGCACTCGCAAATATCTGCTTTTCCCATATTACCCAAGACAATGAACTAGTATCACAAAATCATTTAACAAATCGATTACTAGTTCATACATTCGATTGCCATGTTTATCTTTCATTACCAATTAATTTTCCATAATAAGCAAATAAGATTATCACTTCAAGGATCTTTGAAGAAAAATAATGATCGGTTAAAGAATAGCAAGTGTTCAAGTTAATTGATCATTAGCAAGCAATGTATTACGATATATTAAACGGATAAAGATACTTCACTTGAAGTTGAAGACAATAAACCGATAATTGCCATGGTCTAAAAGTCCCAAAATATATCATTCCTTCATTGGAAAGCACAGCAACCTCAATAACCATATAATCAACATAAACACACACTAGAATTTGTTCCAATGAATATATTTCAAATGAATGCTTCCACTTTAAAGAATTTAATCACCCATTTGTTAAATGTTGACGAAGGGCAGCCATGGGGCAAGGAAAGACGATAGAGACAACAACTCAAGAAGGGATAAGTTTCGTCCGCATTGGGGCTTTCGGATTCTTTTATATTCGAATTTGATATTTTTAGTATATATTGCCAAGCGAAACTAATTGTGAATCCAGAGGTTCGTAAGATTGTGGTGGAAGGAGTCCAAATATTGCTTGTAAACTATCCATTTGAATGTCCAATTACATATGCTTGGGATACAAGACAAGTGTCCGTGTCCGTGAGAGATTACACACATTAGTGGGCACAAAATGAACAGACATAATGAAAGAAATATGCTACCGGATATATACTTTGAGGGCATAAAAGCATCCACATCAACAATGACGAGGCTAAGTGAAACTCTTAGAGACATCCACATATTCATAATATAATATCATTTCAATGAATTAGGAATAAAAAATAGCAACGAGAGTTTCTTTAAAACTTGTTATGGGACATGGGAATTGCTTTCTTCCCGTGGGTAGGAGATTGCAAATGGGTAAGTCAACATTATTCTAATTTGAGAAACGGTAAGAATTAAAATATTTGATTCATATGGGGAGAACAGGACTCGTAATAACCCAAAGATCAATATCATACGATATAGCCTAGACATTCAGGCAACATATAGATAAAAAGTAGCATGTCATCTATAATAGATTCAAAAGGGAGTACTTATCTGTCGAAATTCAGCCATGTTTGTTCTATTTGTCTGCAAATGCGTTTTGTAAACACATGATTGGTGCAAATCTTGCTTCTCGAACAAGTAATCACCCCTCATTCGATCCGATCGATCTCATTTTTTTTTTCATTATGAAAAGAATATGAGGTTGTTCGGTTGAAGAGGAGGTTGATCCGTCCGTGCGCCGGGAAAGTGATTGACAAACGAAAGGATTCCATCTACTCCGTCCATATTCCCGGCCGTTTCAAAAGAATACAAAGATAAGAAACCAATTTATTTGTTTATTTACCGAAAACGATGCTAAAATTTCAAAAGCATCATATAAAATAATTTCCTCAAAATTACAACCAATTATGGTACGTGGCTTGATCATCTAAAGATCATTTCGTTTCTTATAATTATTATTGTATTAATCGATTGAAATATTTTATTAGGACTGTATCACTAATGTCCTCCTCCGCGACCATAACCAAATATTTACAAATATTTATAAATTGAGTCACGTTCTTTATAAGGAATGGACTTTCATAATTTGGTCGGGACTCATTAGTCATATCAATGATGACTTGTTGTTTGTTTTCATAATTCCACATTCGGTGGATTATTATTTTTCATTAATGATACAAAATCATGGTCAATTTCATATATATCATAAATCACTTTAATTGATATTCTTTGCTTCAAAAGCATATCATCATGATAAAAAGTGATTTAATTATTATCTCAACGGTGATCATGAAAATCTCATGATATATTCAGTAACGTATTATATCTGAATATTGGATCTCTCGTAGGGACATGTCTTTTTCAATGGACTTCATGTCCTCAGTCCTCATCCAACACGTGACATGTGAATTTAATATTCACTTTCATCGTTGTTGTTTGACGTCCATTTATGTGAATTTCATATTCACTTTTACGAACTTTTGATATCTTAACCGATAGACATAAAATCCATCTATATGCTCGTTCAAGAATTGATCATTTTCATGTGATCATATATTTTTCTCATTGACAAAACACGTTTGTCTGAAGTACTCAATCATCAAGGCTCAATATTACTGATGAGTATTACCCGTATAGTATTTCAATTTATACGGATCTTTCACCGTTAAATGTTCATATTTCAATCTCTCGTCAAGATGATGACGGAGAAATATAATGGCCTTTGTACCGTCTCGGTTTGTCTCAGTTTGTCTCAATATTATTCGACAAACCGTTTTTACCAAGACCCATAGATTTCGGTGAATTTCAACGTTCATGGACATGATAAATAATATCCAAATTTCTCCTTAAAAAATAAAAATAAAGGTAGTTAATAAATTTTTTTCATTATTTCAAACTCAATATAAAAGATCAAAGTATTAATGATTAAATAAGAAAGCAATTACTTCCCTGTTACACAAAAGTCACTTGTTGCGCATCCAATTTGTGTAGTTACCACCTACCAACAATCTTGGTGCCTGAATTATTAATTCGATTGAGCGGTCGCCTTCGATAGAGTAGCAACGATCGATTATAATTTTCGGTAAATGTATTCCCTCCTAAATCGTTGATATCCCAATTGTATTCCACCACAAATCGTTGAAAAAATAAATTCGATATTCTGTTCCTAGTTTTACAAAAGAAGTTATCTCTCAGGTAACATCTTGATTTATTTCTCTGAATTTCATTGTTAGGTTTAAATTTTTTATCAGGATTTTTTTTTCTTGCTTTCAGTTTTCTAATATACGGTGCAATTGCTTTGGGTACGATTCCTCCACTGTGTATTCGACCTGAAAGTTGCCCCTTTTTTTTTTTTTTTTTTTTTTTTTTTTTTTTTTTTTTCTTTAAGGTTAATCGTCGTTTTACTTTGTTTTTTATTTTGTGTTTTCCCTTTATGTACCAGAAATAAAATATTTTTTTTAGAGGACCATGTAGAAATAATTTTGTATATAATACCTAAATAATTTTGGGTTGGGGTTCAACCTTCTTTCTCATGATAATTTTGTGGCCATTATTTTTCTATATATGTAGTGATACTTCCAAGTTTACAACATATTTTGATTCATATTAGTCTCCTAAAGATTAATTATCTAAAAGTGTGTTGTGATACTTTAGACTTAAATTTTTTTTATTTCATACAAATTAATGAGAGAGGATTGAAATTATAGTTTCATTCTTGATCAACAATATGTTAAACACCTCAACAGGAGCATTTGCTTCTGATACATTTTTGTTTTTATCCATTCAACCCTTACAGTTTTTAATTTTACCCAATATTTATTTCCGGCATCATAATCTCTATTACAATATCTATAATTATTAAATTATATTTATATAGAGAGATTAATTATATATTTCGAACCTTAGATGCAAAGTAAGATGCACTTCTGTATTTTTTCAATTAATTTGTTAAATACAGATTTATAAGGATTTACTATATATCTAATGGAAATGCTTAACTCTATCATAGTAAAAATTGAATTTTTTGGTTTGCAGGTCTTGTTTTTTTTTTTCTGCCATGGCTACAGCTTCAATACAAATATCTAATTTGCGTCCTTCACTTGCAATATATGGAGAACCTAATGTGTTCAATCGAGGGAGTAAAACAGTAGGCATGCACCGTGTTCAACATCCATCCGTTTCATCGAGTATCATTAAATGTTTCTCCGGCTTACGTGGGCATAATTCCTTTGATTCTCACAATCGTTCTCAAAGCCGTTATTTGGAAATCCCAAACTCCATGTCTAGGCGTCGAGAAGGGGTTAATGAAATGGTGTTTCCAAAAGCCATGTTTGAGCGTTTCAATGTTGAAGCTTATAAAGTCATAATGCGTGCACAAGAGGAGGCAAGACGGTTAGGCCATAATTTCGTTGGCACCGAACATATTCTGTTGGGTCTTATTAACGAGGGTTTTATTGTTGATGAGGTCCTTACGTGCGTTACTTTGAGTGATGCGCGTTTTGAAGTTGAGAAGTTGGTGACCGGAGAGGGTAGTGGTTTTGTGGATGCGGATATTTATTTTACTCAACGTGCCGAGAGACTTGTTTCCGGACTTTCTTTGCAGGAGGCCCAAGAACTAGGTAATTTTGATTTTCTTTTCCAGCATATGCTGCATTTTGCTTATACATTACTATTATTATTATTATTATTTGATGATATATTGACATTTAGGACATAACTATGTTGGCCCGGAGCATCTGCTTCTTGGAATACTTCGAGAGGGTGAACAAAGTGTCGGTGCTCGCGTCCTTGAAAATTTAGGTGTTGATCTAAGTAACATTCGCAAACAGGTGAGTACGTACTACATATGTAATATCACACGTTGCTAAGGTGGAAGAAACATTACCTCCTTATAAAGTTGTGATACATAAAACGCTCTTGTCAACTCGAATCAGAATAGTCTGTTGAGTGAAAAGATAGAAAAGATACAGCCTTGTGACCCTTCATAATACTTATGAAATTTACTAATAAGTGCATTGTATTTCAGGTGATTAAGAAGTTATCAGGTGATTAATCATTCTTTGATCTGGGTGAACAAGTGAAGAATGGCGTGAATCTGTTTGGGCCATATTAATTAGTTAACTACTTTTTCCTTCAATAATTAACCATGATGATCTTGATATTTTATATGTTATTAGGGTTGGGTTTTATTTATCCCCACATATATATATTTATGTTCAAACATGCATTGAGAGACGTCAATGAGGGTGTCATTTTTAGCTTAGAAAGTCTTAAAATTTGGTTCGGGTTTTGCCTGGGTCTTGTTTGGGTCCATTTGAATTTGTAATTTATTTTAGGCTTTTGGCTATTTTTTTTTTGTCTAATTATTAGAGTCGAGTAAAGGCCAATATGCCCCTTTATTTTAAAATTGTTGGAAAAAATATCAATCTAGTATTATGTTTAACATCAAATTCAAGCAAAAACGAAAATAGATCGAAAATAAGACAAAAAATTTATTGATTGAAACGAGTGCATCACTCAGTTCTTAAAGATGTTTTTGTCCCGATTGTGTGCACACGGTAATGACAATCGTCTCATAAAATATAAATGTTGAACTTCAATTAGAAGAAGACGACAAACCGATCATTTTCTGTAAATTTCTTCTTTACTCAAATTTATGCAAGTATTTTTTGTGAGACATGAATCAATGCAGAATTGTTAATCTCTTCTTGACTCAAATTTATGTAAATATTTTCAGTGAGACATGAATCAATGCAGAATTTTGCCGGGCAAAAATTTCTCATGAATTTTTCTCTCTCATTTTTCACTCAAGTCTTGGGATTATATAGGAGAGTAAGGCCCCATCATTTACCGGTTGCAACATAACCGAAAGGATACAATCTTACGTGGTTGTAATCTTTCACCAAACCGATGCATCCCTCCGTCATTTTAGCATTAAATTTGAATTTAGATTTCTCCAACAATATGGATAGAATATATATGAGCATGGGTGTATGCCCCCAGCAGGGACGGATCATGTGGGCTAGGGGTGGGTCACGTGACCCCACTAAGATCCGAGAGATTTTTTTTAGTATTAAAACGATTTAGTTTTGTTGTAAAAATATAGTTTTATGTTCCGTGACCTCTTTGAAACAATTTTTGGATAAAAAATATAGTTTTACAGTCCGGTGATCCGAATGGAAAAAATTTTTTTTGATCCACCCTAATGGAATGTGAGTTAAGATAGTGTCAAACTTTGGAATAACTTTCCGTGTTTCATTCACGATGTGTCATTTATATAGTAATTACAAGGGTTTACCACCTACGTATAATGACTAAACTACCCGTGATAAAATAATGGAGTACAAGCAAATATATATACACTAACACCCCCCCTCAAGTTGGAGCATGTAGGTCACAAATGCCCAACTTGCGAAATAAATGTAGAATGGACGCTTTCCCAACGCTTTAGTAAATATATCCGCTAATTGCTCATCCGTCTTGACATGACACGGGGCAATGAGACCATCTTGGATAGCATCCCGAACATAATGACAATCGACCTTGATGTGCTTCGTAACAAGCTCTCTAACCGGCGGTGTACCGGGTCGATTGCGAGTAAAGCTACGGGAGTCCGAGGTCGATCCCACGAGAGAAGATGTGCTTGTAAGTACCAAAGTGAACTTATTGCTTAGTCTAGGCAAACAAGTTGTTGGAATGTTTGTACACTTCAATTAAACTAAAGTAAATTAAACTAACAAGTCTAAAGGGAGAAAGGGACATAGCCGAACCATGATCAAAATGACTAATTTCAACCCCGAGGATAGACAAAACCGGGAGTGTGCAATATAACAAACGAGCTCTTGCATTCAATTTCACGGGTGCGAACTCCTAAACCGGTGCTAGCGTCGAACAACTCTCTTCTAACACCTTATGCCATGTTAAGGTCTCGAACAACTCTCTCCTAACAAGTCATGTTTTGCACTCGAGCCGCTTAAACGTATAAACGAGTAACCTCACGATGTGCTCGGTTTAACAACTAAACCGAGACTACACTTTGCGATCCTAGAACCCTTTTCCCACACCCCTCTCTCTCGAACAACTCTCAAGAGTGGTGTGTGTGATGTTTGACCTAGGTGATCAATCTAGTCCAAATCCGTTATAACAAGTTCTAAGACGTGAAACATGCAAGAAACAACAATAAAACACACTACCCACTCCCAATTTCATCACCCAAAGGGTGATTTCATCACATATCACATGACCCGGCTATGGGGAGGAATTAGCTACACATTATACTAGTTAAAACATAAAGGAAATAGTAAAGGAGAAGCATAACAAGCATAAGAGAGAAGAAATTTACCATAAAGTTGCGAAAATTCGAGTTTGGAGAAGAAGAGCACAAAAGAGAGAATTACATAAAAGATAGAGACTTGTTGTTTGTAATGAAAATCTAATCTAAGAAATGAAAAGAGTGAGTTAAGAAGTCTTTGATCTACATAAAAGGAAAGTGTAACAAACTATTTACAAAAATCGAGCAAAACCTAGCTAAGGGAAGGGAGAAAGTCGAAGTCCCTTATGAGTTGGGCCGAGGGGGTATTTATAGGCGAGGCCAAAAATCTGCAGAAAATTGGTCCAAACGCTGGTTTGGAGGTTGGAACCGGCGTTTGGCTTCAAATTCGGGCGCCTCCGGCTTTCATCATGTAGAACGCACGTTGAAATGGGTCAAACGTGCGTTTGGATTGCCCGGAACGCCGGTTTGAGGTAGTTTCGAACCGCGTTTGAGAGCTTTCAACTCGTACTCAATTTCATCACTTGGAACGCTGGTTTGACACATGGAACGCTGGTTTGAGAGCTGGAACGCTGGTTTGAGAGCTCCAAACGTGCGTTTCGCATGATGCGCTTTTTCTCTGTAGTAAAACCTTCATAACTTCTTCATCCGAGCTCCGATTTGGTTGATTCAAGATGCGTTGGAAAGATCTTTCAATTCTATACAACTTTCATGAAGAAGTCATGACCAGAAAATGCCTCCATCATGGGTCAAAATGCTGCTGAATCAGAACAGACCACAAGGGTACCAACCATTCCTCTCCCTTTTCTTCTTCTTTCTCCTTCCTTGACTCATTGTTGCACCTTGACCATGCTTCTCATCATAATTATTTGCCTTCCGGGTTCTCGAGACACCATTTCCCTACATCATCACAACAACCAAAAACATCCAAAACATTCCAGAGGGTAAAAGTGCTCGGGAATAGGGTCAATATCACTAAAAAGGGGTAGTAAACTATCAAAGTGACGGATTTACTCCCCGTGCTATAAACTCACGATATTACCCCAAAGATGGTCTAAATACACCAAGAAACATGCTAAAAGTGGGATAAACAGGGGTAGAAAATGCACCAGAATCACGTAAAGTTGACTCCCATCACCACCCCACACTTAGCCTTTGCTCGCCCTCGAGCAAATTAGGCGTTTTAAAACCAACCAAGGGATTCAACTTTGTGATGTAGGTGCTACTACTCACATTCTCGAGGTAACCACAAAGTATGAAACACGAACATATACACACCGGTTATAACATTATCAAGAAAGTGGAGTGTGTGTGGTGCCAAGCTAAAATCCAAGTGCTCAAAATGATTGTCGGGGCTTGAATCCCGACCAAAAGTCTACCAACCGTTTCATACCCACTAGCCTCTCCACTAATCAAGGTCACTAAGTTTGGATACGATCGAGCAGGACTTGAAGGGTTATAATGTTAGGCCAGGGTAATTTTGGTTAATCGAAAAGGATATTTAGGAAACTGGAGAAAAAGAAGTACGAGTGAACCTAATCAACCAAGTACCAACTCATCTTTATCATGCAAACCACCCAAAACTCCTTTTTGATCAACTTTGACATTTTGGGAACCATAGGTTACCAGTGCACCCGAACTCGTTGCCAAACTCGACTATGTTTCAAGTGTCGTGAGGTGAGTTCAAGCACACTAGCACCTATCTCACTATCCCAACTCTAACATCATAAAAATTTATCATTGAGATCCTTACTTTGACTCCACGCCTTTATTTCTATGTACATCCTCTTTTTTTTTTTTTAGAGAGAAAAGAAGAAGAGATTTTCTTTTTTTTTTTTTTTTTTTTTTTGGCCCAAGAGCCGAACACCAAGCCTACATACGTTCCTCAACACCTTATAGCTCAAAACGAGAAACAACAACCCAATCAAAAACATCATCTCCCCCACCCCACACTTGCCTTAGCAAGTGTGGTCTAACAAAGGATTAAGTTCACTCGTAGGGTATAAAATGAAGGAAATGTGACCATAAATAAGGTTCAAGGGTAGGTTTCTGACTAAGTAACAAAACGGCTATAAGCGAATGGTGGTCAGACCATTCTACCAAGGCTGAGATGGGCAACGAAGGGAAAATGTTCGGCTTAGGCTTATTTGGCCAAGGTAGGGTCAAAAAGAACGCCAGAACCGTCATCCCGTGTCCTACTTAGGTGAACCTTAAACATTTCGCCTCGAGACTAGTGATATGAGAGGTGGTAGCAATCAAATTGTGCACAAAGTGTAGCTTTCGTGAAATTAATAAGACTCCATTCTCAAGATAATATCAAACCACAATGTACATGTTCGGGATCCCGACTAAGGTGATCACCACTCAAATGTGAAAATAACACATACAACACGGTGTTAAGACCTTTGAAAATTTTTAAAAATTACCCAAAAATCGACTCGAGCCCGATCATAGGCTAAGCATACCACATTTATCGCACATTTAACAACGAAAACAAGAAAACAGCTAAGTCTCCCACCCCACACTTAAACGAAACACGGTCCTCAGTGTGTGAGAGATAAAAAGAGTAAAAAGACTTAGCTGTTTGACCAAAACCCGGCAGAAAGGCACACTTTAGCCCACGTGACATCTTCTAGTAAGCTCCATCTCGAGTACCTGAACACCATGTAGACAGAAAACAAGGCAAACACATGCACGGGGAAAAAAATCCACGTGCTAAAAGATGGTGATAGATACGAGATATATAAAAATAGAAGCCATGCCACAATCAAGGTATCAAAGCATATCAACCATACTAGACGGGAAGTGCACTTGGATGTAAAGATAATCAAAAGAAACACAGAGCATCCACGCATAAAATAAGGCCACGAGAGGCTCACATAAAAACATCCCCGTCTATGTACAAAGGCCGTAACCAAAAGGAAATTCTCATCCCACACTCTCTTTTAAGCAAAACTCTCCCCTCTTACAACCAAAAACTACTTCAAAAACATAATTATTACCAAAAAGGTGGGTTGCCTCCCACCAAGCGCCTTTGTTTTACGTCGTTGGCTCGACCAAGTGGCACCAAAACGGACTCAAACCACAAAGGACTCAAACCAACTCAAGACAACATTTTTTATTTCAATCAAAAATCACCACAGACTATCAACCGAAATCCGAACTCAAGAATATCAACAATTCAAGGAGAATGAGCATAGCAAGCATAGGGGAAAACGAGTTCACTAGGAACTTACCGTGCATGGCTCTTGGGAATCCCCTTTCGTTGAAATCCACCATCATCCTCTTCTTGAAATTACCATCCCATGGTAGTTGTTCCCTTTCATAATGTTAGTAATATCATCCGCAGCGGAAACGATTTATGGATCTAGATCTATAAACTACACGTAATAAAACAACTAGATCTACATCTACAAGGGGGTTGTAGATCATACCTCTTGGATCTCTAAATCCAAGTTGAAGAACCGCAATAGGATGAACGAAGGAAAGCATGAAGAGCACCACGATCTTCCGTACGTGTGATCCAAGCAACTCCCGATGGAAGGAATTCTCGACTCGAACCTTTCCGATATGCTACCCGGAAAAATCTCCAAGATTTCTCCCTAATACCCCTTGGCCGAAAAAATATTTTCTTCTCCTCTCTAAGAGGTGAAGTCGAAATATGTGTGTTTTGGCTTGGGAGAACTCTCTTTATATAGGAGAGTAAAACTCAAGCCCCAAGGATTTTATAATTAATACAAAATCAATTATGATAATCCTATTAAATAAAAGATAATCCCAAAATATTCTAGAACAAATCTAGAATAATCTTATCTTTATTTCTTACCATAAATATTTATCCAATAAATATTTTATGCACATGTCTTATTAATCACAAGAAAACTAATTTCTTGTTCATTAAACATGCTTGGGGTCGAAAATCATCATCATTGACCTAGTCAATATGATTTATTTCCACACACACAATAATTGGGCCAAGATTATGGAAAATGTCTTTTCCACATATTTAATTATTTAGCCCAACTAATTTAATAGTCCACTAAACAATTAATTCACATATCGTTTTAATAAAGTCCAATAAGAACTAAATTAATATTATTAGGATTCGACGTCCGAGAATAGCTATGCTATATAGGAGGCACGTCGGGGACCATGGACTAATAATCAGCGGCTCCGATAAATCAAATAAATAATTATAGAATAATTATATTCGATAAATCAATCACGGGAATATGCCACCATAATCCCGTGATCGCACTCCTCCGATTATGAGATTATATTTATCTCCTCACGAGAATAATAATAAGCGTCCATTGATATAATCATTACATATGGATTAATCCTCCATAGATCGTTCATTCTAAATCGGGAAGTTACCGTTAACCCTTTTTAGAACCTCTTATCCTTATTTACCATTAACCCCCTAGTGATCAATTAATTCATACAACTCACTTGGTGATCAATCGGTGTGATATGAACTCGCGCGATCGATCGGTTTCTAGGATTAACAAATAAGGGAACTGTCTATCTACTTCCATAAATGGAAGGAATGGATTCCGTATCCGTGATAACACGGACTACTCACTCAATCCGGTACAATGCCAAGATGGGGTAATTCGGACCACGGACTCGGTGTAATCCTTAACCGTCAAGTCAAACTTCATACGATTCAAGCGGTTGATCGTGATCACCTCGGGATTAAGATATATCCATAAATATGATCATCCATTGATTCGATAAGACTTCTCGATTACGGAATTATATCGAGAACTCTAATCAAATCGGTCCAAATTTATATGATATATCTATCATATATAAATGCCCCATTAGGTTCTCTTAACCGAAAGTCCGGATAAGACAATCACACCTATTGTGTTACGGGCGCATTAATAGCACGTTAAAGGAGAGACCCGATACTCTCGATTAACTTCACTACGGGCTAATTGTATTTTAAGTACATCTTCACTAACTCAATCCTCCCGTGTATATCCCATACACCGAGTTAAGTGATTACATAAACGATATACTTAGGGTTTTCGTAGTGTAAATACTATTGTCACATCGGTGATTATGAGAATAATAAATATGAATAATAACGTCAATTCATTTATTAAATAAAACAATTACAAAAATTGTCTTTCGGGCATCACACCTAACAATCTCCCACTTGCACGAAAGCATGTGATTAATTGTTTTAGAGCACACCCTATTATTTAAAATACAACAAACTACATCTCCCACTTGCTCTAAAGCAATGGAGACTCATCCCGTATTCTAGTACCCACTAAGCATGTCATAACCATTTCAGATTCCAAAATACACTCCGAGTATGCCGTCGTAGGATAGGTCAGTGACTCGGGGAGTACCTACATCTAAATGTCATGGGTCTTAATGATTAGTCAGGTTGTCGGCTCGAGACGTTCCGTAGAATCGAAACGTTACCGGTCCATCAAATCATGTGGTACTGAGTAAACACTGAGCCCGAGATCGACTTAACGATCATCCTCAATCTGACTTAAAGTCAAAATCAGTGTATCACACATATCCAGGTTCACACATGAATATGTCCGCATATTGTTCCTCGTTCTCTTCAAGATACTAAAGGACATACTAAACTTGCTTTGTTAACCACCGAATCTATGATTCGATCAAAATTGACGTTCAATAACCTGACCATCTCTTACTAGAAAGAGAATCTATCCCATTTCTCTTGATCCGAAGATTTAGAGAGTCATTCCTGAGGCATAGGGTAGAACTTCCTCGTTGAATGTTGCATACACAGATGCATCATCTTAACCAATAAGATGGATGGGAAACCAGTGACTGATTCTAATGAATTCGACCGAGTCAAACTCTTAAGAATGTTGTCCAAATCTCTATTGTAGAGAATTGTGGCATTGTCAGATTCTGACTTCAGATAACACACCCATGTTGATTCCAACTGGTGCAGTGTTATCCTTCACAAACACTAATATATGTATATATTCACTACTATACTAAAATTGATATCCAGTCTACAAAAAAAAAAAGACTTATCAATATACTGGTCAAATCCACATATTGTAGAAATATATGACTTCCAATGACCGAGAGGTTTGCTTTTTATCCACAAAGGACATAAGCCTTGACAGTCATCCTGTCATAAGTTCATAAGTCAATACCCTTCTGTTTCGAATGAATCCAGACTCCGTTTATTTGGCAAGAAAGTCTCAGGGAATCACCCCTATTTTCTGCTTTTGAACGAAATCATGCAATACCAAACTCATTCTACTCTTTTCCGTGTAGATCCAATTACTCCCACTGGGCCTGAGACGCTCGGTGGTTCTACAAGAGTATGAACGGGGTTGGAGTACCGAACTCCATTCACGGGGTTATGGCTATTAAACCAACCTCTATTATCGAATCCTATACTTGCTCACAAAAGAGCCATAGGTCATCAATCGATCCTCGGACTACAAAGTCCGCGAACCCGTAACGGGTAATGGATAAACCATACTCCCACTACATTACGGGTGGATCGAAATTCGATCTAGTTTAGTAGTATTTAGTGTTATCACCAACAACCGATGTTGGATGTGGTCGATTTTAATCGCTTAGTAACTACCTTGAGTAAACGTACTTCAAGGTTCAAGGTTTTTTCGAACATGGATTCTATCGAAAGGATGCAACAAGATAACCGTCCCTTCCCGATTTCAAGAATCCTATATCTAACCTTTATACTCAATAGGTTAAAAGATATATCACGAATGGTCATTGACCGAACGTGTTTGCGAAATTTCCAGACCTACCTTCAAGCACCGTGTGCTAAATGCTTATATTTACGGAAGTGGGGTGAACCGAATCCACACCTTATCCGTAAATTCCAAAGCATATTCTAGGTAGACTTGGTTGGTCTTACATTTCAATGTAAACCGATATTTCGCTTCTAATATCTTTATTGAGTTAAGCGATGTATTGTAGCACATCTAAAAACATATATAAGGCAATTTTACGGTTTCTCACTTAGTGAGAACATGTCACAATGAGGCGGTGCCGAGCATCGGTCCCTAGGACTATGTGATGGCCCATTTCGAGTATAGAATACTCTATCTCTCGTTGAAAACGAGATAAACCTCAAAATATTTTGGATAAACTTACCGGAGTGTTTGAATAGTTATCAGACAAGAAGTCACTACTCGGAAGCTCCTACTAACTCGTATCTTTCATCAGACCCCGAAGGTCGTCATGAACAAGCTATGTTACTTCTTTATATCCATTATCCTTTCCCGATTGAAAGGAAACTTAGTCATTGAACCTTTGAGACAATATAACCAGACGGGAGAAAGGAATCACCCTGAGCCAGTCTTCAGGTCTTGTCTTTTAGGGACTATGCACTAACTATGGAATATGAAGAAGCGTTTATCTAAATATAGAAACCAATTGCTTTTAACAGTTCTTAAGATGTGTTTTATATACATATTTCAGTAGTTCTAAGTGGTTTTGACTTTATCAAACAAAAGTCCGAGTCTTGGATTCGTACTACAAATGGTATATTCACTTTCTATACGACAAACAAATTATCGAATAGAAGGTAAATCCATTCGTTCCAACGAGTCTTAAACGGAAAATAAATTTTCCGCGATATCCAAGGATTGAACCCGAGATTCATTTCCTTATATCACTCCCACTATTCTAGCTAAAATTAACTGCCCGTTGTTTACTCTTTTAATCGTTAAATGCACTGCTGCCTTGTTCTTCCAAAGAACTTAGCTCGAGAAAATCACCAAGGATTCATAGGTTGGTGATCCAAAATCACTGTCCTTATCCTATGATTTTCAGTTAATTAATTTTCGGTTCACCTTAAAATTTTCTCGGTTTAGGTGACTAACACTTTTAGACATATTCTCCCATTCTTGACTTTCAATGAATGGAAACGATCTTGAACCAATGCGGTTCGTTTGAGTAGACACTACTCTTGAACCGTGGGATGTCTATTTCGAGTGTTACTCGTCGAGACTTCTCGGATTTTCTAATATACCGAAAAAAACAACAAATCATAGCATTAAAGCTCCCACTAGTTTATCGGTTCCAAATACCGTCTAACCAACTTGCAATGCTTTATTTTATGATTTTCCAATTTTTCAATTTGAAAATCTCTCGTGTAAACACTTACACAGTTCTAATGTTTCCAAATCATAAAACTCCCACTAGTTCATCGATTCCAAATATCGTCTAACTAGCAACATTTCATGACTTTCCGGTTTTTCAATTAGAACGGTTACGTGTGTAGTCGATTACACTTTTCTAATGTTCTAGAAAAACAACAAATCATAAAGCTCCCACTAGTTCATCGATTCCAAAAATCGTCCAACTAGTAACACTTCATGATTTTCCGATTTTTCAATTAGAAAATTGCACGTGTATTTCCTACACACTCAAAATTCACTAAAAGAATTTCTTAGTCCGAATGACACTAATGACATACCTATATGTCACTCTGGTTTTTAAAATGCTTAAGAGAAAATATCTCTTTCGAAAAATAATTGCATTATCGATTAACTAGTTCAACGTCCTAGTTACTTTCCACTTTTTAACGAAGTCAATACTAGTCAATTATAAATTTTAAGCGAGTTTAGTAAGGGATATAATGCTTTGTAAATAAAATGACATATATTAATTCAAGTTTAACACTACTATATTATTTTATTTTAGGAATTGTAGACTAAAAATTAAGTCTACTCTACCATTCCAAGGTTTTAACCTCGCATCTCAGTGCCGCCTTAGGGTAGGTCAAAGAGATGACGGTTAAATCGAGACAATCTCATCAATGAATAACTTGTGAGAATCGTACATCCCACGAGAATCGAACATCCCTTTATTCATTGACTACCTTCCTTTTTTAGCCTAGATATTATCAAAAAATACCCATGATGAGTGTGACCTACTATATCGGATCTCTTAGGTACGCCCCGAGTGTGCCGTCGTAGGATAGGTCAGTGACCCGACGAGTACCCAGAAATCCTATCCTTTCGGAGACCAAGCCATGAATGTTGATAGGGGTGAACACCATCCGTAGGGGGACGAAATCAAAGCGCCGCGAGGCGTCACCCTTCTCTCACTTACTTGCATCTATAGTAGAGGCCGTGGGGTTGGCCGCGCCTCCCCCGCTCCCACTCAATATTTTGGAAGTGGTGGTGGGTTAACTAACCACGTCTTTTTGATGTTAACATAAAAGCACATCAAATCAAGGATTCCGAATGGTGTCGGTAACGTAGGCAAGCCTACCCGTCCTATTCGTTGGAACATATGTGACAGTCGGACGAAATCGGGTCAAGAGAGCCCTATTGAGATTAGAAGGAATCACCCCTCCGCTCTCGGTTTGGCTTAGTCTTGCCGGACCCCCGTGCATACATCACACTAGGAGGGTTAAGTCGTTTGAGCGAAGCTCAGTTGACCACCCAACCTAAAGGCGAACCGTTTTTATCCAAGATTTATTGTTCTTTTACCATCATTCAATCTCGTAGACACTACGAATTGAAAACGTGATCTCGTTTCAGCTTTAAGGCGGTTCACCGAGAACACACACCGAAAGGCTAACGATTTCATAACCCGTCCTCGGATCTTTAATTAGTTACTAAATTTATTAATTACCACGTATTAATTAAATTTCAACTAATTACACGAGTTTGTATACATGCCTATTTTAATTACCAAAATTAAAATTCTACATGTATGCATGGAGTGGATTTATGATATGATGCATGTCATGGCAATTCCGTTTTTTATATCTATTTTATGATCGAACACATAAAAAATAAATTGCGGAAAATTTAAACACCGAGATGGATCGTTGGCACCCCCGTATCTAATCTATTAGAAAATAAAAACCAAAACCCTAACTAGGGTTTACTACTTTCTAACTAAATCTGCAGCTGTTCGAACTCTTTGACGATCGGCATACTAAACGAACTCGGATCGGGACGAAACTTTCCAGATCTTATCTTCACTCCTTGAACTTCAATATGGACGGTTGGATCGGTGCTTTGACTTACCAATTTTCTCCAGTAAACCGCCAAACTAGCTGCTGAATCTGACTTTGACTGCACTGCATCAAGGACTTCCTGAGGCAGATCGGGAATCGAGATGAATCCCGATCGACCTGAAATTTTTATGGTACGTCCAAAACTCATATTTGATAAATCTGAACGGTCGGATTTGCTTTTCAACGGTCCAAACTCTCCCAGAAAATCGAGGAAGTCACAGATAGTGTTTCTGTGAATCCTGTGTTTTTCTGTTACAGCAGCCTTTTGGCAGCATCAAACGGATATCGAACCGGACTCTGATCGACGCCAAAATTTGTGGAGTTGATCATCATCTTCTAATCTTGATTCTGACCGGAGGGATCTTCGTTTCAACGGTTCGATCAACGGGAAAAACAAAAATACTAAACAGCTACTAACTAGATCTATTTGCTGGAAATTAAACTTGCAATAAAGATAAATTACATAATTTCCTATACTCATATGAACGAATTTTCATCATTCATATGAGTGTACAATAGATCTAACGGTACAATGCCAACCCCAATCCATCTCTTCAACCACAACAATCGCAACAACATAAAAATATATATAAACATGCATTGACCAAATTAAAAAAAAATTGGACAATAAAAGCTACATGTTTTCCACTCCTAGATCTAATATTTTATACGTATAAATATAGATCACCATGGCGACTGATACCACTGTTAGTAATATCATCCGCAGCGGAAACGATTTATGGATCTAGATCTATAAACTACACGTAATAAAACAACTAGATCTACATCTACAAGGGGGTTGTAGATCATACCTCTTGGATCTCTAAATCCAAGTTGAAGAACCGCAATAGGATGAACGAAGGAAAGCATGAAGAGCACCACGATCTTCCGTACGTGTGATCCAAGCAACTCCCGGTGGAAGGAATTCTCGACTCGAACCTTTCCGATATGCTACCCGGAAAAATCTCCAAGATTTCTCCCTAATACCCCTTGGCCGAAAAAATATTTTCTTCTCCTCTCTAAGAGGTGAAGTCGAAATATGTGTGTTTTGGCTTGAGAGAACTCTCTTTATATAGGAGAGTAAAACTCAAGCCCCAAGGATTTTATAATTAATACAAAATCAATTATGATAATCCTATTAAATAAAAGATAATCCCAAAATATTCTAGAACAAATCTAGAATAATCTTTATCTTTATTTCTTACCATAAATATTTATCCAATAAATATTTTATGCACATGTCTTATTAATCACAAGAAAACTAATTTCTTGTTCATTAAACATGCTTGGGGTCGAAAATCATCATCATTGACCTAGTCAATATGATTTATTTCCACACACACAATAATTGGTAAGATTATGGAAAATGTCTTTTCCACATATTTAATTATTTAGCCCAACTAATTTAATAGTCCACTAAACAATTAATTCACATATCGTTTTAATAAAGTCCAATAAGAACTAAATTAATATTATTAGGATTCGACGTCCGAGAATAGCTATGCTATATAGGAGGCACGTCGGGGACCATGGACTAATAATCAGCGGCTCCGATAAATCAAATAAATAATTATAGAATAATTATATTCGATAAATCAATCACAGGAATATGTCACCATAATCCCGTGACTGCACTCCTCCGATTATGAGATTATATTTATCTCCTCACGAGAATAATAATAAGCGTCCATTGATATAATCATTACATATGGATTAATCCTCCATAGACTGTTCATTCTAAATCGGGAAGTTACCGTTAACCCTTTTTAGAACCTCTTATCCTTATTTACCATTAACCCCCTAGTGATCAATTAATTCATACAACTCACCGTGGTGATCAATCGGTGTGATATGAACTCGCGCGATCGATCGGTTTCTAGGATTAACAAATAAGGGAACTGTCATCTACTTCCATAAATGGAAGGAATGGATTCCGTATCGTGATAACACGGACTACTCACTCAATCCAAGATACAATGCCAAGATGGGGTAATTCGGACCACGGACTCGGTGTAATCCTTAACCGTCAAGTCAAACTTCATACTTGATTCAAGCGGTTGATTGTGATCACCTCGGGATTAAGATATATCCATAAATATGATCATCCATTGATTCGATAAGACTTCTCGATTACGGAATTATATCGAGAACTCTAATCAAATCGGTCCACCTATATGATATATCTATCATATATAAATGCCCCATTAGGTTCTCTTAACCGAAAGTCCGGATAAGACAATCACACCTATTGTGTTACGGGCGCATTAATAGCACGTTAAAGGAGAGACCCGATACTCTCGATTAAATTCACTACGGGCTAATTGTATTTTAAGTACATCTTCACTAACTCAATCCTCCCGTGTATATCCCATACACCGAGTTAAGTGATTACATAAACGATATACTTAGGGTTTTCTGTAGTGTAAATACTATTGTCACATCGGTGATTATGAGAATAATAAATATGAATAATAACGTCAATTCATTTATTAAATAAAACAATTACAAAAATTGTCTTTCGGGCATCACACCTAACACATAAATCTTGTGAGCTTTGTCTACCGGAGAGTAAAGAATGTAGTAGTCCGGGACCGGTATGCTAATAACCTCCAACTCTTCCGGTAGCTCAACCACGGATGTCATACCAAGCTCATGAGATTTCATCACACACTCCAAAATTGCATCATCATACACTTCAATCGGGAGTGATGGTGAAATGGGCGATACCGTCTTCTCTTCAAACCCAGAATCCGGTTCTTCAAAAAGTGCGCTCAAATCTATCATACACTCCTCCAAGTCATCGTCTTGCATTTCTTCGGAGGGCGGTGTAATAGACAAACATTGCACCTCTTCCATCTCTTCTTCATCCCAAAATGAGCTACTTTCATCACCAAAGATTTCATGTTGAGTCTCAACAATGGTTGGTTCCACCATACATTCCACCAAGGCATCATCAATGTTCTCATCGGGAAGTGAGGGTGTAATTGGAAGAACGTGAAACCTACCACAGTCAAACTCCACAAGAGGAGACTCTAGTGACATGGGCGATCCCAACTCAATCTCTAGCTCGGAAAATGCTTCATCTAGATAAAAATCATCATCCTCTCTCTCCGTTTTCCTTGAATGAGCCTCTTCTCGCTATTTTCCCACGGCTTCTAGCTCCTTTCTTGTTTCTTCTTCTTTCTCAAACCTCCTCTTTTCATTTAGTTGCACTACTCGATCTTCAAGATTTTGCAAAGATTCCTCATGTTGGTCCAACAATTTCTCCTGGTGTGCATCTTCAATCTTTTCCCCTACGACTTCATCTCACTCGGTTTCTTGCGTCTTGGCCCTCTTCTTGTCTCGGAAACATAAAGTCTTGAAGTTTCCGTAATCCGTTCAATTTGGTCAAACGCTTGATCAGGTTGTAACATCATTATATCACCACCGCTTGAAGCATGAAGTCGGTTTTGCATATCTTGATCAAGTCCCCGCAAGAAACAATGGACTTGGTCCCCAAGAGTGACTCCATGTCCGGGACATTGGCGCAACAAGGTCTTATACCGTTCCCATGCCTCGAGTAGTGACTCGTCTTCGTAAGCATCAAAGGTCATGATTGCCTCTTTCAAATCAAAAACTTTCCCCGGTGGATAGTATTTAAGCAAAAATGTGTGCACCACCTCGGTCCAAGTGTGTAGGGAGTCATGCCTTAAGGAGTCATACCACGCTCTTGCTTGGTCTTTTAGAGTGAACGGGAACAAAAGTAGCTTGATTGCCTCTTCACTAACACCGTCCATCCTTATAGTCCGACACACCTCGAGATAATGATCCAAGAAGAAGTAAGGATTTTCGATTGCCTTCCCTCTAAAGGTTGAGTTGTCCCTAATCATATTGATAATATTTTGCCCAATACTCATAGTGTTGGCGGTGATCGGGGGCAACCTTATCGGACTATGCCCCACCAAATCGGGCCGTGGCATGACCAAATCTCTACAAGTCCGCACATCTCCTTGATTCGGTGCCGGATTGGGAGTTTGCATATGAGCTTGCATTAATGCTTGAAATTGCTCTTGTACTTGATTCATGAGCCAATTCATAGCATTCGGGTCCATCGGTGGCATTGCTCCACCTTGTCCTTTCCATTGACGGTTTGCTCCTTTTTGAACATTGTTACATAAGGATTGGTCTTGAGCTCGATTAGTAACTCCTTGACCTCCCCCGATAGAAGGGTGTTCCACAAAAACTTGGCCTCCACGACCAACTTGATTAGTGTCTTGGTCCATTTCCGTTTGTTCCGGACTCAAACCTTCAAATCTCGCAATCAAATTCCCAACTAGAAGGCCCCTTCATCTTTGTTTAGCAAAGGTCTCCATTCTAGCAATGTAAGGTTCAAGCGGTTCTCAAAAACTCCGGGCAATGCACTACAAAACACCAAACAACAAGAAAACAATAAAATAAAACCTAGGCCCAAGCCTTCGGTTCACTTGCAAGATATCACAAATAGCACACATTTCCCCGGCAACGGCGCCATTTTGATGAGCGTTTATTACACCAAACAAATTTATTAAATACTCAAGACAACGGTGACTAAACAAGCTCTCTAACCGGCAGTGTACCGGGTCGATTGCGAGTAAAGCTACAGGAGTCCGAGGTCGATCCCACGAGAAGATGTGCTTGTAAGTACCAAAGTGAACTTATTGCTTAGTCTAGGCAAACAAGTTGTTGGAATGTTTGTACACTTCAATTAAACTAAAGTAAATTAAACTAACAAGTCTAAAGGGAGAAAGGGACATAGCCGAACCATGATCAAAATGACTAATTTCAACCCCGAGGATAGACAAAACCGGGAGTGTGCAATATAACAAACGAGCTCTTGCATTCAATTTCACGGGTGCGAACTCCTAAACCGGTGCTATAGCGTCTGAACAACTCTCTTCTAACACCTTATGCCATGTTAAGGTCTGAACAACTCTCTCCTAACAAGTCATGTTTTGCACTCGAGCCGCTTAAACGTATAAACGAGTAACCTCACGATGTGCTCGGTTTAACAACTAAACCGAGACTACACTGCGATCCTAGAACCCTTTTCCCACACCCCTCTCTCTGAACAACTCTCAAGAGTGGTGTGTGTGATGTTTGACCTAGGTGATCAATCTAGCCCAAATCCGTTATAACAAGTTCTAAGACGTGAAACATGCAAGAAACAACAATAAAACACACTACCCACTCCCAATTTCATCACCCAAAGGGTGATTTCATCACATATCACATGACCCGGCTATGGGGAGGAATTAGCTACACATTATACTAGTTAAAACATAAAGGAAATAGTAAAGGAGAAGCATAACAAGCATAAGAGAGAAGAAATTTACCATAAAGTTGCAGAAATTCGAGTTTGGAGAAGAAGAGCACAAAAGAGAGAATTACATAAAAGATAGAGACTTGTTGTTTGTAATGAAAATCTAATCTAAGAAATGAAAAGAGTGAGTTAAGAAGTCTTTGATCTACATAAAAGGAAAGTGTAACAAACTATTTACAAAAATCGAGCAAAACCTAGCTAAGGGAAGGGAGAAAGTCGAAGTCCCTTATGAGTTGGGCTGAGGGGGTATTTATAGGCGAGGCCAAAAATCTGCAGAAAATTGGTCCAAACGCTGGTTTGGAGGTTGGAACTGGCGTTTGGCTTCAAATTCTGGGCAGCTCCTGGCTTTCATCATGTAGAACGCACGTTGAAATGGGTCAAACGTGCGTTTGGATTGCCTGGAACGCCGGTTTGAGGTAGCACGATATTACCCCAAAGATGGTCTAAATACACCAAGAAACATGCTAAAAGTGGAACACGGGATTGACTCCCATCACTTCGAGGGATTCAATATGCAAGGCGGATTGACTATTAGAGTAGAAATCAATGGCTCGGGGATGAGCCACACCTAGACCCACGAGGAGTGCTTTGAGCCATTTCAATTCAGAGGTGAGAGCCGCCATCGATCGGTATTCGGCCTCAGCAGAAGAGCGGGACACGGTATGCTATTTCTTGGTGCGCCAAGAGACTGGAGAGTTCCCAAGGAAAACGTTCAATCCCGTAAGCGAATGACACGTCAAGGGGCAACTCGCCCAATCAGAATCACACCTTCTAGATAAAGTCAAATTACAATCGTTGCGCAGCAAAATGCCTTGACCCGGACATGCTTTCAAGTAACGGACCGCCTAAATGGCGGCGTCCCAATGTTGATGATGCGGGGATTACATAAATTGAGCCAAAATGTGTACAGTATAAGCCACGTCGGGACGAGTAAAAGTTAAATAAATGAGACGACCAAACAGCCGTCTATACCTCTCCGGATCTTCACACAAAGGCCACTAGCAAGGGCGAGAGTATGATTCTGCTCAATAGGGAACCTAGTAGGTTTGGCGTCCAATAATCCGACCTCAGCCAGAATATCAAGAGTGGATTTGCGTTGACACAAAAAAATCCCTTCCGGATTTCATGCCACCTCGATGCCAAGAAAGTATTTCAGAATGCCCAGATCCTTCATGTGGAAACAGTCACCCAAATATGTCCTAAAACGAGCAAGAGCAGAAGAGTCGTTACCCGAAATAATCAAGTTGTCAACATAAACAAGCACATTACGCTACACCTTCCCTAGGTTAAATGTGAAAATGGAGTAATCGGAGTATGATTGGCGGAAACCATAAGACTTCAAGCTATCGGCAAACTTGGCGAACGAACATCGCGGTGCTTGTTTCAGACCATAGAGGGATTTCTTCAATCAACATACTATACCGGGCCGATTGACAGTAAACCCATGCGGCAGTTTCATGTACACTTCCTCGTGCAAATTCAATGCGCGAAGAAAGGCATTGTGAACGTCCATTTGATGGAGTTCCCAATTTTTCGCTACCGCCACTGCGAGAAAAACACGAACCGTGACCATTTTCGCCACCGGTGCGAAGGTTTCGTTGTAGTCGATGCCTTCGACCTGATGGTTGCCAAGAACAACGAGGTGAGCTTTTAAGTGTTCAACTGATCCATTAGCATTGTATTTATTTTTGTAAACCCATTTACAACCATGTGCTTTTTTCCCTAGAGGCAGGGCCTCCATAACCCACGTGCCATTATTTTTGAGTGCGAGTATTTTCTGATTCATAGCATTTCGCTAGCCCGGATCCTGCATTGCCTCGGTGAAGTTACGAGGCTCATTCCCTGCCGTGATAGCTGCAAGAAATATGCGGTGTCGCGCATAAAACTTGTCACAATTCACAAAATGTGCTATAGCATAAGGATTACCTAAGTTACCCGACGAAGACGGTGAATGAGAGGATGGACTCGTGTTCCGTACAGTGTGTGTGACATAGTATTTGTGCCATGCTAGAGGTTTTTAGTGTGCATGCCGCGTCCTAGAGCAATAGAGCCAGAGGGTTTGTCGGAGATCGGTTAGGTTATAGGTGAGGCGGAGCCAGAGGGGTTGTCCGGATTCACAGTAGATGAGGCCTCAGTCTCAGGGCCATCGAGGACGGTTTCCATGTCATTCAAAAAATCATCATCAATCCCGATGTGAGAAGGTGTAGGAAGGTGCTCGGGCACAATGGATTTATCGGCGTAAGGAAATTTGTTCTCATGAAATTTGACGTCCCGAGAAACAAAGAAGTCACCAGTAGCGAGGTCGTATAATTTCCATCTTTTTTCCTATTAAAGGAACCAACAAAAATGCATTTTCTACTTCGAGGAGCGAATTTATTTCCTTTGGCGCGTTGATCATGAGCGAAGCACAATCCACGAAAAACACGAAAATGATCAAAAGCCGGGGCCGTGCCGAATAATATTTCATATGGTGTTTTGTTGTGTAATAATGTCGAGGGAGTACGATTTATCAAGTGGACTGCACCAAGAATACACTCTCCCAAAACGTAACAGGTAAGTTTCCTTGAAACATCAAGGCTTGTCCGACATTAAGAATATGTTGATGTTTGCGTTCGACTCGTCCGTTTTGTTGAGGTGTGCCAACACACGACGTTTGAAAAATTATTCCATTCGTATCGAAATAGTCCAACATGCTACGGAACTCCGTGCCATTATCACTACGCACTAATTTCACATGTTTTTCAAATTGACGTTTAACCATTGAAAAAAATGAACAAAAAGATTTATGAACTTCGGTTTTCGAATGTAGATAAATCGCAAACGACACCGATCGAGACACTCGATCATGCACGAGAAAAATCTTCAACTACCTCAACGGAAGGAATAATAAAAATAGAAGCCACAATCTTCCGTTGTATCTCCAAGCACCACTACGTCGATCCTCGCCGTAGAACCTCCTCGAATAGAAAAACCCTAGGATTTTCTTCTCTTAATGACTAAAACAAGAAACTAATTTTTCTCTTCCTTTTATTATAATGTGGCGATAAGGTCCCCACAAAAAATCACTATGAGAGTTATTATTTTCACACCACATGAGTTCAAAAATCTCTTATTTTTCCATTAATTATCCAACAAATAGATAATTAATTAATTACACATGTGATGCAAATTTCTTCTCTTTATCTACAATGTGTGGCGCCATATTCATCAGGAAAACAATGTCTTTTCTATTTTATATATTATTTACCAAATAAATAATATTGCATATTCATTAAATAGACTAACTATTTAATTTATTCTCGAGGTTATAAAACGAGAAAACACTCGCGTTTTGCAAGTGGACAAATGTCACGATGCTTTTCTCAAAACGTCGCAATATCTTAGAACCACATATAAACTAACCCTTCATAGACTATCCGTAATGAAGCCGTATTTAAGTGATCAATTAGTTCATAACCAATATGAACTCCCGGGAACTAACTTGGTAATTTTTAGATGCCCTCATTCGTCGAGAACACATCCACTATCCCGAAACCAAGCAATCACTTTAGGATTAAGAATCCATATACGATCATCTTGTGATTTAATAAGATTTCGCACCCGAAGTAGTCACCCGGACGGTCACACCATAAAGTGTTCGGGTGCATTAATGGTGGTTTAGTCAATAGACCACATACTTTGATTAACTTCACCACGGACTAACATTTCATGTGTATCACCATAAACTTAATCCTCATGTGTGACACACACTAAAGTTATATGGCTACATATGATACGTAAGATGAACATTGCGAAAATAGTTCAAAAATGCAACTAACTTTACCGTCACTATCTTCACGAGTCGTTTTTTGCATGTGGACAAATGTCACATCTTTATTCAATATCTTAGTTCAACTAACTTGGACATTTTTTAGATGCCCCATTCGTCAATGCCACAGCTCAAAGAGAGACGCACCCGAAGTAGTCACCACACACACAGTAGGAACATTGCGAAAATAGTAGAGTCCATCATGTCGTTCACCGGCTCCAATCAGGCTCCTCGAATGATGGTCATATATGGCACACAAAGAATCAGTGAATCGAACAAAGCAATCAGAGTCATCGATAAGTTGTGACACCGATATAAAATTGCATAATAAAGTAGGCACAAAAAGAACACGCTCAAGAACGATTTTATCCGTAAATAAAACTCGGGCCGCTTTAGTAGCCACAACTTGGTCCCCATTTGGCAACCCAACCGCACATGGAGGAACATTTATAACATCGGTCAAACACAAATCGTTACTAGTTACATGATGAGAAGCTCCGAGTCAATGATCCAAGACATAGCGGAATACTTACCCATCATACTATCGATTTGATGGTCGTTAATCATGTTGAGTAAAACCTGCACTTGGTCGGGCCGCAAATCCGCCAAGTAAGTTGTTAGACCTGGTTTTCTAGCCACAGCAGTGCTTGCAGCCATTTTATCGTCGCCGGAAGTCCCCAACATCGCATTGGCTCGAGCTCCAGAACCTTTGCTACAACCGGTACTCGTACTCACAACCGAAGAATACGATGGAGCAATAGTTTTCCCTTTCCGATTCATGTCACCATTCCGGATAGCCATGGATTTTAAAACAAGTGCTCATATCATGCCCAGATTGCTTACAATTTGAACAGTAAAGTTTGGACCCGTCCGGTTGGTCAAACCGAGGTTTCGAACGATCAACCTGTAAAGCAAACGTTGCGGTTTGAAGATCCTCTTTTTCAGTCCATCCACATGCAACACCTCGAGACTGCTCCTCTTGCGTAAAGGCGAGATACGCCTCGTCTATGGAAGGAATCGGGACCCGAGACAAGAGATTGGATCGCACAACTCCGTACAAGTCGTCAACAATACCAATTAGAAATTGGTGAAATTTTTCTTCCTCCCTGTCTTGCTCAAACTTTGCGGCCACACCACAAGTACGGAGTCCGCAAGTGCATCCATGTAGCAGTTTTAATCGGAGAAATCATCATACAAGGCCATGAGGGTGGTATAGTAGTCTTCCACCGATATAGCCTTGGTTTGCTTGCAATTAGTAATGGTTGCCCGCAATTGTTGCAGCCGAGGTCCAGTGGCAATATATAATCATTTTGCCAAATAATCCATAATTTCTTGGCATCATCGAAATAGGGAATAGTAGAAGCAATCTTCGGTTCCATGCTCCTTAAAATCCATGAGACAAGCATCGAATTAACTGTGTCCCAAAGTAGTAGTTTTTTATTCTCCATCGGTTTGTTGACGGAACGATTAACAAACCCACGGAGAAGAAAAAGCTGCTGGATTGGGACACGGTTAATTCGATGCTCGTCTACATGGATCTTGAGGATCATGGAACCAAAGATAGCTTCTACGATTCCCTATTTCAACGAAGCCAAAAAATTGTGGGATTATTTGGCAAAACGATTTTGTATTGTCAATGGACCTTGGTTGCAACAATTACGGGCGGCCATTACCGATTGTAAACAATCCAAAGCTATGTTGGTGGAAGAATATTATACCACCCTCATGGCCTTGTATGATGATCTTTCCCGATTAAATCCGCTGCATTGATGTACTTACGGGCTGTGTACCTGTGGTGTGGCTGCGAAATTTGAGCAAGATAGGGAGGAAAAAAATTTCACCAATTTTTAATTAGTATCGATGACGATTTGTACGGAATTGTGCGATCAAGTCTTTTGTCTCGGGTCCCGATGCCTTCCATAGACGAGGCGTATCTCGCCTTTATGCAAGAAGAGCGGTCTCGGGGTGTTGCACGTGGACGGGCTAAAAAAGAGGATGTCCAAACCGCAGCTTTTGCCTTACAGGTTGATTGGTCGAAGTGGACAAATCCAAACTTTACTTGCTCGAAGTGTAAGCAATCTGGGCATGATGTGAGCACTTAAGAGGATGCTAGATTGATATTTTCTACGATCGGGAAACTTGAAAAATAGCCTATTGCATCACCAAGTCTAGGCCTATCTCGAACCAACGATCCCAACCTTATTACTATTATAAAACCTGCATATTTTCAACAACAAACAACAACAATAACACCCAAAATCCGTTTAAAGAACGCCCTTAACTTTTAGCGATTTAGAAGCGATCCAAAGCGAAAACTTAAAGCAACCTACGATAATTAAACGGCACACTACGATTAAACAATACTCTATTATATTAAAACACATATTTTTCCTCAAGAACGGTCAAGATTCTAAATTTATGGCTAAACTGAAAATTTACCGAATTGCAAACAATTAGTGTGAAAATGTTCGTCGCGATGAGACGATGATTTCCGTCTTCTGTGGTCTGCCCAAAATCCTGACGGATTAGCCGCGCGATTAAAGATTCTTTTTCTCCGCTTCCAGGCATCTCCGCGTTGCCTCTCCGCGTAATTCCTCGGGATTCGTGATATAATAAAATGAGAGATTAAGAAAAGTATTTTCCTTTTATAGGATTAATTAAATCCATAATTAAAAGACCAATAAAATAATCCTTTTAAGATAATTAAATCATTTTTAATTAATTAATTAGAATAAATAGTAACTAGGTTAGGTTATAACTAAATAACCAATTACCATTTTTATCCTTTAACGAAAACTCGGGGTGTTACTACATCTATTACAATTATGAATGTGGAATTATTAGAGTTGTTAAACGAAAAGAGCTGCTCGTGAATAAACTCTTATTCGATTCGTCGATGTTTGTGATATTTCGTTTATTTAGCTTGACGAAAACAAACTTGAACAATATTACAATTTCGTTTCTTAAATAAACGAACACGTGTTCAGGCCGGTAAGTTCGATTATGTTCCAGTGAGGGTTCGAGTTCCAGTAAGGACAAAAAATGTTCGTGTATAAATTTTGTATCGGTTAAAAAATGCTGAAATTGATAATGAAAGAACTCGCCACCATCAGGTTCGAATATCAATGGGGCAAAACAAAAATATGTGCGAAACTGATAAGGAATGACTTTGCCGCCACGTTACCTTCTTGTAAATGATACTCCATTGTTTTTTTTTAATTTTTAAATTATTATTTTCTTTTGCCACAAGTTTCACTGGTGACGCAGAAACAGGTCGGTGATGCGGCCATCATCTTGTTTGTGTCTTCTTCTCTATCTACTAGTGGGATTTGGGCCTTGCACCGCAAGGCCCTCGGTATAGAAACATTGTTTGAAAGTAAGCATTAAAATATAAGACATAAAACTTGGTTTGGGTAATACATTTTGGATATGACTTAACCACAGTATTGTTCCATTTTTCACACAGATTTTAGAATACAACACATACATACATGGTCTTAGTTTAGTAAATCTTAAAAGTTGCTTACAAACAAACAGATGTAAATCCACCTTATACTATGTTCGCACATCTTCATTGTTTATCCCAGAGTCCAGAATGTGAATCCTGCACCAAAGAGTGAGTGTTGTAAGAACAGAGCTGTGACACTTAACATCCGAATTTGTTTTTGGATACAATGATATTAGAAAGGCTTTATTTCGAGATTTTATCTTGGAGCATTGCTCAACCTTTCGTTTCCCAACAACCTTTTTCCCAATGGTTTTGACGGATCTTGATTCTTGTCAAATAAACGATCTGAACCATTTAAGTAACGGAAGGAGAGCGACACAAATAATATACATG
The DNA here is from genome assembly GCA_036785695.1 of Gentiana straminea. Classification (NCBI taxonomy): domain Eukaryota; kingdom Viridiplantae; phylum Streptophyta; class Magnoliopsida; order Gentianales; family Gentianaceae; genus Gentiana; species Gentiana straminea. The sequence continues at coordinate 1,116,682 of JAVUPR010000326.1, read as the reverse complement.
TACAACATTGAAAGTCGCTGCAAAACAGAGTAACCACAACTAATATAACATATCTTGTTCATATGTATTTTCTCCAAATAAACCCAGTGCATGTTTAAAGGTAACAATTTCATAACATAATAACCTTTTAATCTGCAACAAAAAAAAACCGAAGCTATAGTCGAAAAAGACAGCACCGAAGGTGGACTGACACCCAGAAGAACAGCCAAAGTTTCAACCCATACGACAACACAAGAGTTATATACATACTGAATGCATACCCAACAACACAGATAATTTATTGCAGAAGGAGAGAGACATGAAAACAATTTACCAGTAATTTATTGCAAGCTGTTGTAAAACTGCTGGAATGATGTAGTCGGCGAATATAGTTATTGAGCTAGCATCGTTAAATTCACCATACCCATGACCTTTAAAAGCACCTTATACATCCGCAGTAAATATCTGAGCTCTTTTATATAGGAACACCTGGTGGCCTTTGTACACGGTGTGATCACGAACGCCTAATAAAAACCATTGATCATATCACATACTTCATCAAATCTAGAACACAAATGCTTATATACAACATTCTCCTCATCGGGAATGTCAAAACAAACTGAGGAATAAGGATAGCTAAATATAAGAGAAGACATTGATACCTGAAAATGGCTAGCAATAAGTTCCACAAGCTTCACAGCTGACTTTCCACAAGATTCCACAAGTTTTGATGCCTTTCCCTCAAAGCTTCTCTGAAGTTCCAAGCTGAACTAATGCACAAGTTGAAAATGGAGATAATGAATAACTATGTTAGACTAAAAAATAGTAAGAGGGCATATGGTCCATGGAAAGTTATTTCTATAACCATAACATAAAGTCAAAATAGTACCTCATGCAATAGCCGGACTCTTTCATCCTCCAATGGAAGAGGCCTAGGCCACTTCAACATATTGCGTAGCTGAAGACCTGAAAACCATTTGACCTTTGAAATTAATTTCAGAAACTGATTTTTAGGCACAGAAACAAGGCGAAATAACTGCATCGTTTGAAACCTTCAACACAGATATTTCAAAAATTTACATGTATTGTTAGGGATAGAAACACTACAAAAAATAGACCTTTTAGTGACAAAAATATTCGTCGCGAAAAGTGCTGATTTTCGTCATTAAAAGCTTTCGTGACAAAATTTTTTTGTCGCGGCGTTTGTTGTGTAAACAGTGACGCTAAAGGTGCCTATCGTGACAAACCAGAGTATTAGTCACTAAAGAAATTCAGTCGCGACGAATCTCTTACTTTTGTCACCAAAGCTTTTCATGACAAAACGCTAAATTTCTCACCAGATCGTTTTTCATGCAACAAAATTTTTGTCACAAAATAATGAACATTTTATCACTATTTAAGTGTTTGTCACCAAAGGGTACAAACACATTTTTACATTAATGGTTAATATTGACAAGCGCTTTGTCACTAGAAGTCATATTCTAATAAAAATAATTATAAATAATAAATATTCGAAATAAAATAATAAAATAGAAAATAATAATAATAATAATAATAAATAAATAATAAATATTCGAAATATAAAAATAGAAAATAACAATAATAAATAATAAATATTCAAATATAATAGTAGAAAAATAGAAAAAAATAATAATAATAAATAATAAAAGAAAATGGGACAAAAGAAATCTTGTACAGAGATTCAAAAATAGTGATACTTAACAACTCTTGTACAGAGATTCATGTATATGCATCATGAAAACTTTTTCCTCAGGTGGGTGCGAAACAAGGACCAGCAATCTTCCGGATTTCACTAAATAGCAGACATAACATAGCAGATATAGCAAACTAACGCTCAACTAAGATCTGACTCATTAACACAGCGCTTAAGCTAACAGGTTGCTCATGAACTTGGACTGAAACTTAAACTCCAAAACAAGACTAAATATGGACAAGCAGGTCAGTAAAATTCAGATCAGATGCATAATATACACAGAATACGCTGAACTTCATGAATCTATTCAAGCAGGTGCAAGGACTGGATATACATACCTCATCCTAAAAAATAAAGGCTTCAAAAAAGTCAGTAAACAGAACTATTCAGGATCTAATCATCCACAACTGATGATTCATACAGATACTTCAAAAAAGGCTTGAAAATATTTAGCAATAAGAATAAGTTTGAGTAAAGAAATGAGAACAGAGCGACTTTAAAAATGTCAGTATTAAACCTTTAGTTTGTGTATAATAATACCTGAGTTTCGTTCTTCCACATATCATCTCATTCTCAGCTTTGACGCAGCATTCTGTAACGCAAAACAGAAAGATTAATAAAGATTTACACACTTCGTATTATCTGATATCATTAATCAACTAACGGGTCTTACATCATTGGACTATACTCAGTTGTTTCAGACGAGGGTGTATCTTTCGTAAGTCACAATCTACCTGACAAGGTGTGTTGGACATGTGTCCAAGCCTCTGTGACAGCTGTTCATTACTTAGGTGAGAACTAAACAAATCAAGTTGAAACTCACAATTAATTCATCATCTATACTGTCACAGAAAGCATATTCATCTCAATGAAGTAAGAAGAAGAATATTCCTTAATTGATCCCAAAATACAAAAACAACCAAATGCCAAAACGAAAACCTACATAGGAACATGAAATTATCTATACTGATTGTGCTCAAGATCAAACTAAAGTAGAAACAATTAGTACAATTATTTGAGAAGATGTTTGAGGTAATAAAGCAGGGAAGGTAACAAGAAACCGGTACGGTAGTCTAACTTTTAATGCAGCGGTAGTTTAATATTTACTAGTATACTTGAGGCAGGTTCTATAGCAAACATGTTGCTTCCTAATTTAACAATACCAAGGACAAAGCAAATCCAACTGAGTCTACACTTTTTAATAAAGAGAAGCTACACTTTGATTATTAGCCTTCATTTTAAGTATTACAAAAGTTTAACATCCACCTCAAAAAATTCCAAAAAAACCACCAAAACAATTAAATCATTGATAATGAATCTTACAACTTATCACTACACTACAAAATTTATAATCATCAACGGTGTAAAAGAGAATCAAATAATATAAAATTAATAATAATGATATTAACAATACTTAAAATCCATAGATACCCTATAAAAATATACAGACGTATCCTCGAATAGAATAAAAATCAATATACACACAATAAATTTTTGTACCTCTATTATTTTCAGCTGAGATAGATGTCTGAGATAGGCCTTAATGCAATTCCATTGTTAAAAATTTAGCTGCAAACACAGAAAAAAAATGGTCAAAGGAATACACTAAGAAACAAAAGTCAATATGAGAATTGTTATTGACTACTCAATAGAAAGTCTTGCAAGGAAATTCCTCCAAGAGCTGTATGCAAGGAAAGTTTTCCAACAGGTATTCCCATTCCCTGTAAAGCACAAGGACTCAACACATTGGATGGGAAGAAGGCAAGAACTTAAACAAAAATCCAAAAAAGAAATACAATCAACCAAAGGTTCCTCAATACCTGTCCAGCCAAAGCTTCAACTTCTTTCTCCAGTTTCAACCTTTCCGCATCACAGCTTACTAGAGCTTCGAGTGCAGACAAATCAGATGCTTCAATCTCTCTAGTGAGGTGGAAAATTTCCATCCGTTCTGGAATGGGAAGTTCACAGCATCCAATTGCTGAAAGATGAACCAAAACAAAAAATTGAATTGTAATTCAAAGCCAGAAATAAAAAAGAAGTCCAAAACAAAATCCCAATGAAGAGCAAGCACTGCAACAATAAACACAAGATAAACAACTTTATTGCATGACCATAACTAAAAAGATTCTGTTGAAATATCGATTAGGAGAATTTAATTAACAGACCGAATAGTGTTTCTCACCAATGAATGTTCAAACTAAATATTCAACTGTCTGCACCAATGATATCCTTCTCCGTCAATGTAAACCAAATTAAGTTCATAAAACATGTCCTTTGATCCTGACTTGGCAAGTATGTACCTGTGGTCGACGTCCGCATCCCAAATTCGATCATACGGATCCAAAAGGTACCTTAGTGAACAATCAATGTAGCCGCAATTGATTCAATAAGGTTTTTTGAGTAAATTACTACTAGATAATTGGATAGAACCTCAGTGATTTTGAAGTGGAACCTAACAGTGATTTTTGACCTTTTAACTGTCAGAACCTCACATATGTGCATAGTCCTCAAGCCCAAAGTACATCCCTAGAGAACGAACTCGACAAAAATGACACTTAGCTTAAACATGACACTTAAAAAAAATGAATAAGTACCTGAAGCTCGTCATTGAATCGAAACATGGTCGAATCGAAACATGGTGTTTTTCACCTTCTCCCTTCATTGAATCGAAACAGGGTCGTCTGAGACATTTATAGGCCCCTTTTCCCTGTTTCGAATAAGGTTCATCTTTTGACTCAAGGCACCTCCACCACTCTTTAATTCTTCAAGCTGTATATCACAATTAAAATTCAATAACAATATTTTCACATGTCAAGGATTACCCTTATTAATTGTTGGATAACTCTCATGTCAGCAAACGAGACCCACATGAAAAGATCATTTTAAAAGCTTTCTTTCTGTAGTGAGCAATCATTTTCTGCAATGCTTATAGCACTTGATTACTTCACTTGAAAAAGCAAACGTGAAAAACAGAAATTTCTGGTCTGCTGAAAAATAGACAGATTTGAGGCTTATATATGGTATATTACCTCTCAGATAAATGAAATTGAACCGCCTTGACTGCATAGGTTGTAAATCGAAGAGGGTAATATATCATCCTTCACTGCAGGACACACAAGATCGGATACTCAAAGAACTTAGACGGATATGCAGAAACTTGATTTTGTTCTAATAAGTGCTTCCTGAATCCAAGAGAGCAGGGATTTGATATTGAAGCAATCCAAAAGGTGCTAGCTATTGTAAAGTTAATGTTTATACGGCAAAGAAGGTACCTTTAGCTGGTGAATCTGACTAGGTAGAGTTTGCCATTTCCACCAAATGACTCCTTGAGTAGATGAGTTAAAGAACTTTCCAAGTTTCATAAAATTATAGATTCATAAAATTCTGCTGCTCTGTTTCTTTCCTCCCCTCTTACTCAACTTTAAAAGTTGAATTCTCTATCGTTTTGTCTGAAATTCAAGTCCTCAGCATGTCTATATAAAAGCTTAGCAGGCAAACTAAAATAAAACTTGATGCATAAACTTAAGCATATCAGAACAGTTACTATCATAAACACATATTCACAGATTCAGATTGCGACCTTCCAAGAATCCTTGAGCAGCTCATCTGGAAACTAAACAGACAAAAACAAAATTGGCACTATTATACTTGAAAAATAATGATCGTAAGAGAAAATAACAAAAAAAAACCTGCAATGCACTCGAGTAAAAAATTATGAGAGAGGATGAAGTCTGCCATACGTGAAACATCAAAATTGGATTCATATCCATGGAGTCTGAAACCAACGGAACTTTGAATTGTAGTTCGAGTCTCTTCGGTACTAGAAATTTGGCGGTGACAGACAGCGATAGCGGTTTCATTTTTTCCTTTGATAAACGCGCCACGGCTTTCTACTTTATCTCCGGCAGCAAATAAGCGAACAAGCCATCGGAAGAGCGGCCAACGCCCTGACTAGAAGGAGAACGGCCGTTGAGCGGCGGTAGGATGGTCGGAGGCTTTATCGGCACGATCTGGACGAAAAACGATCAGAGCGTTAGGATTAGGGCTTCGGATGCACACTCAATCACACGGAGCTTCAACGAGCTATGACGATTCACTATTACTATTATTTTGATTATATATTTAGGTCAGCAGGTCATGTGACAAAAGATATTGTCACCAAACACACGTGCCAAAACTTCACAGCATTTGTGACAAGCCACCGAATTCTTTTTGACACCAAATTATATTTATATATTGTTAATATATCATGTGAATTTTTTTAAAATTAATTTTAAAAACCAATTACACTCGATAAGCTCGATGTAATTCGAGTTAGCCTCGATGTTTTAAACTTTCTTGAATCTTAACTTGAGGTCAAGTTCAAAATACTTGAACTTGAAAAGAAAAATAATTTAAATTATTCAATTCGTTTAGATCAATCTTGATTATTTCTCGATTCGTTTCTTTACCTAGTTGCAAAATAGCTACCGTGACAAATTATTATTTTCAGTTTGTCATTAATGCTTTTCAAAAAAAATGTCATTACCTGTGGAAAAAAAATGTCATTAATAATATAAAAATGAATTTGAAAATAAGACATGTCAATCACTAAACGTCGAATGGAAGTATGGAACAATTTTTTTGTGACAAACAGCCAAGCCTTTTGTAAGTAATTTTCTTTTTGTCAGTGAAAAGGACTACTTTTCGTGAGAAACAAGTATATAGTCACAAGAACTCATCCATTCGTGACAAATTTACTATTTGTCACCAAAAATTTGTCACAGAAACATCTATTTTTTGTAGTGAAATAACATAAATACCAAGGCTATAATATATACTTCAGCTGGCATTCGGACAAGAAAAAAGCAAGGACATGAACATGTTGCACGCCATAAACCCCGTTTTATTTGGGCCGGAGACATTATGTTGAACAACATGTCCAACACTCATGTTACTGCGGTCTAACACAACATGTTCATCAGAACAAGGTATGTCAGGTGCCCTATGTTTAGCTGTTTTGGGTGCCGCATTACAGGTTTTTTTGGTTTGGCTGGCTTTAACCATGCAGGTAGCATTTGGATTTACCAAATGCCTACCCTTTTTTATTGGCAAGGATGGAATAAATGTTCTGTTTTTTTTTAGTTCTACAGGTCTTTTCCTTCCACCGTAAAATGGCCGCCTGTCTATAGGCATGTTTGTCAATAATTTGTGTTGGAAAGCTTGAAGGCTCAAGCGAATCAGCCGTAGGCATGCCGGACACATGAAGGAATTTCCTTTTTTTTTGACTGCCAAAGGCATGTTCTGGGGCCTGCTGATGATCTAGAACGGTATCAACATGTTCTCGAGGGAAGTATCCTGGCCTAGGCTTTGCAATTCCTTTACTACGCATGTCACTGTAAAACAAGGCTTGATTACTACAATGGTTTTTTTTCCTTACACACTAAAACGCATAGGAACCCTGATTTCTTTTCCCAGCATTCACCACAATCTAACGCCTACAAGAGGCAATGCTGCATGTTTGTATCTAATACCTAGGAAATTGGATGTTTTAATTCCCAAAGCTCTAAACAAAACAGCTATTACAGCAGCAAATAAGAAGTTTTATATCAGAGGAAACAAACATGTGCTTACAGCCATTTGCTTCAACCAAATACAAGTGTGTTCATTATTAAAAGCATGGCCACATGGGAGTCATTTGAGAGTAAAACATACTTTATAATCATCATGTTTATTTTTTTTGACAGGCTAAGAAGCAGATGGAACATGGTTTGTTTTCTGGCCATTAATCACAAACTAACACCTAGGAGAGTGCCAATACATTATAATGGACAGAGAGCATACACCAGTAATGCTTCTACATACAGCAGTAAAGAAGAAGGTTTAAACTACATGTAAAGAAAGCACATACCCAAAGGCTATGAAGGAAACCAGCTTCCAGGACTGTTGTTTGTAGAACCTGCAAACAGAACACACGCAAAAGTAAAGCCAGGTTAGAAGTTCGGTAAACCAAACCTATTTTCAGAATGAACAAATGTCACAGCAACAATAAACCAACTATTGGTAGCTTTTTCCCAACACTGAGTCTAACCAGAAATCTTGCAAGGCTTGAACCCAAGGCAAGCATGTTCATAATTAAAAAACGACAGCATTGCAGGCCCTTGATAGCAAACAAACTGTTTGTTTGTTCATTATTTAAGACATATACCTACGTTCTTTATTCATCACTACTGTCTTTCATACAATAAACATCTGAACTGAACCACACAAGTAGCATATTTCTCAACAGCCACTGTAACTAAAACTCTTGCAAGGCCTAAAATCAAAGAAACTATGTTCATTATTAAAAGCATGGCCACACTGTAGAACTCTGAGAGCAAACCTTTATCTTGTTTGTTCATTACTAAAAACATATATTTACATTCTTGCTTCAGGAGTACCCTCTTTCATATAGTAAACCTCTGAACTAAAATACAGTATCAAGCATTTTTAATTTTCCAGGCTTAAACAAAACAAGCATTACAACAGCAAACAAAAAGTTTTATATCACAGAAAACAAATATGTGATTGCAGCTACTTGGTTCAACCAATTACAAGTGTGTTCATTATTAAAAGCATGACAACATGGCAGTCATTTGAGAGTAAAAAAGACTGTATAACCATGGTGTTCCTTTTGTTCCCACAGGCTAAGAAGCAAGGCTTGAACCCAAGGTAAGTATGTTCAGAATTTAAAAATGACAGTAGTGCAGGCATTTGATAGCAAGCTAAGTGTTTTTTGTTCATCATTAAAAACATATACCTACGTTCTTTGTTCATCAGCAGCCTCTTTCACACAGCAATCTATGAACTAAAACACAGAAACAAATAGCTTTAATTTTCCAGTTTTCAATTCAACTGGAACATATGCCCACCACAATCAATTAAAACCGGAGCATATATGTCCACTGCAAACATATTTAATAACCAGATATATGGCCAGAATTCATTGAAGAGGCTTAAACCTAGACATATGCCCAGAATTGATCCTGGTGAGCCAGATTTTTCCCCTATGTTCAAGTTGCTACACTGCACAATTTTGAAGACGAAGGACAACAAAAGAGCTATATACACACAGCTAACCGTACAAGACAACCATGGATCATTTATAGCACAATAAAGAGGGAAAGCCAAAAGCGCACACCGGTTTTTTTGCACACAGGCACTCACCTTGAGAAGTTAATGTCCGGATGCGAGAAATTGCAGTAGCAGTTGGAAAACCAAATAAGACCGAAGGTAATACTCTTATGGAGAGCAAATAACGTAGACCCATAGGCCATAATCATCAACTCTGAAGCAACACAGTAAACTCACCAACCAAATCTGCCAACTCCATTGAATATAAGCAAGCTCCATCCTCCTCCGTACCCACGTGCATGTGAAAATGTCATCTCGCTACCTTCCCTCTGTCAAACCAACCCACTCCACCACCTCAGTGTTTGACAAAAACGCAGAAACCGGCATCGCCGGTGGGCGATGTACGGCAGTTGAGCAGGGAGCTCTGGAAACCGAATGAATTAAAAGAAAGGATACGGTGACCCTTTTTTTGCACAGCATCAAGGCAGACTGGTGGGCTTTTTTTTATCCAAACAGACCGAGCCCAACATAGAAGAAAGGCCTGGGTTAGAATGTACTGTAAAAAACAACTTGGACAGTATCTCATACAATGATGAAAAAGAGAAAGCAACACTTAGGAAGAATTTTGGCAGCTATTTTTGGCATTTTGGTTCACCACGTGGAAGGAAGGGGTTTAAAACCCTTCCTTTCTATAAGATAGAGAGAAATGTGACGCCCCGTTCCCGGACCCGAGTCCTTATCCGGAAACGAACGCCCGGCATGTATAATATTAAATATAATCCAATATTATACATAAGCCTTACGTCATATATCATAAACACAATGCGGAAACGAAACGACTCGGGGAAATAAATTCCAAAGACCAACAAAACCAGATTCAATGCTGCACTAAAATCCAAAATGGGAATTGAAACGTCTTACATCAAATCCAAAACAAAAGAAGCCAAACGATCTAGTCTTACAACAAAGGCCACTATACGAGCCAAACAAAAACAACATTCAAAAGAAATGACAACATTGTTTATAATTAAACTTGAAATTAATAAAAGTCTTCAAAACTTCAACACAAGTTAACTTCGTATCCAAAAGCATCAAACATTTTCGTCATACTCATCTTCATCAAAAACCTGTTCATCTTCTCATCCCAAAACATATAACGGGTAAGTACATACGTACTTAGTAACGAGTAGAAGCTACTGAAATCATGCGTTTTATAAAGAAAGCAAGTAACCATCATCTTATTAATAAACCGTTTAAACATGATCTTACATCTAACTATCATGTTATATTCATAGTATAACATGAGGTCCCTATGGTTACTAGCTTAGCTTATCTATATTACAGCATGTTTGCGAGGGCACTACACTTAGTGAGATATGCACTAAGACAAAAGTTGCAACCCTATAGAGATAAATCTCCCAGCGGTCCCGAGACAATCAATCACTTTAACTCGGCTAGCACTAGAAGCGTCCGGTGAATGACTATTTCGTTCGTGAGGTTGTCCGGCGGTATGATCACTACTTTAATCGGCTTTGTCTAGAATCCGGCGGTGACCATTACCACTTTATCGGCCAACCAACACATTGCCGATGTTGTACTTGTGCCTATTCAAGCTCTCGTGATGCTTAATCTTTTATCTAGTCAATTACGTTTATTAAGCGATTAACTAGCCACCATTTTCATTCAGTACAAAAGCTCCATACTTCCTCTTCTTAGACTTCTAGACTCAATCTAGCAATTACACAGACGTTGATGAATACTAACTCATCAAAGCACAAGACCAATCCTAAGTTTCCGACGGTCCCAAGTTTCATCCATAAGAAGTCCACTTGGTGCAGAACTAAACGCATCAGAAACCTATTCATGGCTTTGTAATGTTCATGAATATTTATAAATGTTGTTTAGATAATACTAGGAAGACCCCAAACCATACTCTGGTATACCACCACACGACAAACAAATTAATTAAACACTTAGCTATTATATATATATATATATATATATATACACACTTTTTTTTTATATATATATATATACATACATCTAAACGACTTCAACCTGCTTACTACAAAAATATACATATGTCATACTTGTACAATCCCCTTTTTTTTTTTATTTTTTTTTATTTAAAACAAAAGAAAAACTTTTACAGTATATGCAAGTTGTCCTATTTTATTTTTCCTCCCTCTTTTTTTTTCGGCATATGATCAAACAGAAATAAGATCATGAGCTTTCAAAAAAATCCAAAGAAATCATGTCCTCCCCATTCTTTTTCCATCGGCAGCAGTGTAGATCACCCAACATAATAAAAATTAATAATAATAATAATAAGAAACAATAAACCCAGAACATGAGAGGTGCGCCCAAACCTTCTGCAAATCTTAAATATGCATATTTTGCTCACTTTCAAGGCCAAGAACTCAACCAAACAAAGGTACATCGAATCTAACAACAATTATGCATCAAAACAAGCAAATAAACATACAAATTATTTATCAAAACATTATAAAACATCAATCATTCAATATGAAAACCCCGTTACCTTTGTATAGCGAGCAACACAACCAAACTTATGATTTGGTAGCAAAAAACCTAGCCTTTAACACCAACCTACAAATTGATCAAACCAATTGATCAAACTACGATTCTAATCACAAAAGCTACGAAAGGAAAAACTTTGAACACTCAAACTTGTTCGAAACACGTAAATCCAAAATTGATAAAAAACCTAACCTTTCCCAACAAAACTTATATCCACACGATCCTTGCGTCACGTGGAGCGTTTTTCCCTTGAGAAGTCTGCACAACCGAGCAACGGATTAGCCACGATTAACAAAAGTTTCTTCTCCTTCTTTTTGGTTCAAAACTGCGCCCTTTTCTTGTTCTCGTTGATGAACCGTTCCTTCCTTTTTTTTTTTTAAACCTCGATTTCTTTTAGAATAATGGGAATTTAACTCTCAATTAAACCCCATTAATTCCCTTTTTTTTTTTTTTTTTTTTTTTTCTTAAAATTAAAATAAATATAATACTCCGATTTTTCGTTAAAAGACGGTAATGCCCTTTTTCGAGAATCGGGATATTACATTCCTCCCCCTTAAGAGGAGTTTCGTCCTCGAAACTTGAACATACTGGAAGGTCGACAAACTCGGGAACTCGGCTGTCAACACATCTTCTTCTTCCCATGTCGCTTCACTTGGTGAATGATTGCTCCATTGCACCAAGACCAAAGGGATTATCCTTCTCTTGACTACCTTCTCTTTCCTATCCAGAATCTTAACCGGCTTCTCAACGTAGGCTAGATTATCTTGAAGTAATTCCGGATCAAATTGAGATTCCACATCCGTAGAAGATAGACATTTCTTAAGCATGGATACATGGAAGACATTATGTACCCTAGACATTGATTCCGGTAACCGAAGTCTATATGCTAACTTTCCAATCCTTTCGATGATGTCAAAAGGCCCCACATATCTCGGACTCAGTTTCCCTTTCTGCCCAAACCTCTTAACACCCTTCATCGGAGAAGCTCGTAGATACACTCGTCCCCAACCGCAAACTCTAACGGTCTTCTTCGATGTCGCCCAACTCTTCTGGCGTCGGTCTGAGCGGCTTTAATATTCTTCCGTATCGGCTCAACTTTCTCTTTAGCTTTGCGTAACTAACTCGGCCCCGTCAATCGCTTTTCCCCAACTTCGTCCCAATAAAGTGGAGTCCGGCATTTCCTACCGTACAAGGCTTCAAACGGTGGCATCCCCAAACTAGCATGATAACCGTTGTTATAAGCGAACTACGCCACGAGAGAAATCATCCCATGATCCCCCTACTTCAAGAACGCAAGCTCTAAGCATGTCCTCGAGAGTCCGGATTGTCCTCTCGGACCGACCGTCGTCTGCGGGTGAAAGGCGTACTCAAGTCCGTCTTTGTTCCAAAAGCCTTTTGCAACCCTTTCCAGAAGTGACTTATGAATCTGCTATCTCTGTCGGATACGATAGTTAAAGGCACACCATGAAGTCTCACTATATTGTCCAAATACAGTTGAGTGAACTTCTTAATTGGCATGTCAACCTTACATGGCAAGAAATGGGCTAATTTCGTGAGTCTGTCAACAATCACCCAAATCATGTCATGGCCACTCTTCGTACGCGGTAAACCGGTGATGAAATCCATCGTGATGTTCTCCCATTTCCATTCCGGTACCTCCAAAGGCTTTAACAAACCTCCTAGCCTTCTGTGCTCTACTTTAACTCTCTGGCATGTATCACACTTTGCCACAAACTCTGCAATATCCAACTTAATGCCAGGCCACCAATACCTCTCTTTGAGATCTCTGTACATCTTGGTAGATCCTGGATGAACCGCAAAGGCAATCTTATGGGCTTCATCCATGACTTGCTGCCTTAGTCCATCAACATCAGGCACACACAAACGATTACCATACCAAAGATGTCCACTCTTATCCAACTGATAACCCACTGTAGGTTTCTCTCGAGCTACGCGCTTCAAATCCACTAACACTGGGTCTTTGTCTTGCTTTGCCCGGATATCATCTAACAACTCTGACCTTGCCATCAATGGCGCAAAACACCGAGCTTCACCTTCCCGTTCAACCACTTGAATCGTAAACCGCTAACCGATGGATCACTTCTTGCAAGGTAGTGATAGCATTAACCGGTCTCCGGCTAAGTGCATCCGCTACAACATTCGCTTTACCCGGATGGTATTGAATGTCCAAGTCATAGTCTTTCACAAATTCCAACCATCTTCTTTGCCTCATATTCAAATTCTCTTGAGTGGCAAAGAACTTAAGGCTCTTATGATTCCTGAATATTCTTGCCTTAACTCCATAAAGGTAGTGCCTCCACTGTTTCAAAGCAAAAACCACTGCTGCCAACTCCAAGTCATGTGTATGATAGTTCTTCTCATGAACCTTTAATCGCCTAAAGGCGTAAGCTATTACCTCTCCTTGCATCGAACACATCTCAAACCTTGACTCGAAGCATCTGTATACACGTCATAGTTATCAAAGACCTCTGGCAAAGCTAACACAGGTGCTGCAGTCAACTTATCCTTCAACGTCTGAAAAGCTTCCTCACACTCCTTTGTCCACTCAAACTTGATGTTTTTCTGAGTAAGTCTAGTGAGAGGAGTTGCTATCTTTGAGAAATCTTGTACAAACTTCCTGTAGTAGCCCGCTAAACCCAGAAAACTTCTTATCTATGTCACTGTAGTAGGTCTAGGCCACTTAGAAACGGCTTCTATCTTCACAGGATCAACTTGAATTCCCTCTCCAGAAATTACATGGCCAAGAAAACTAACTTGTTTTAACCAAAACTCACACTTAGAAAACTTGGCATACAATTTCTTTTCCCTTAAAGTCTGCAAAACAATCCTTAGATGCTCCTCATGCTCCTTCTCATCCTTAGAGTATATCAAGATATCATCTATGAATACCACCACAAATTTATCAAGATAAGGCATGAAGACTCTTTGCATTAAATCCATAAATGCTGATGGAGCATTAGTGAGTCCAAAAGGCATGACAAGGAACTCATAATGTCCATACCTCGTACTAAACGCTTTGTCTTCGGTCTATCCGCAACCTTGATCTTCAACTCGGTGATAACCTGACCTAAGGTCAATCTTAGAAAACACCTTCTTCCCTTGCAACTGGTTAAACAAGTCATCAATCCTAGGCAAAGGATACTTATTCTTGATTGTCAGGTTATTCAAGGCTCTATAATCAATGCACATTCTCAAACTACCATCCTTCTTCTTCACAAACAAAACCGGTGCTCCCCAAGGCGATGTACTTGGCTGAATCACATTCCTTTCTAACATGTCCTTAAGCTGTACTTTTAACTCTTTTAATTCAGCCGGTGCCATCCTATAAGGTGCCTTGGCTTTAGGTGCTGCTCCCGGGATTAACTGTATCTCAAACTCTATATCCCTGTCAGGCATATTTCCTGGCAACTCATCTTGAAAAACTTCAGGGAAATCCTTAACTATAGGAGTTTCTTCTAACTTGGGAGTATGCTTTTCTGTATCCATAGCATAAAGAACATACCCTTCACAACCATTCTGCAAAGCCCTCATGGCTCTAACCGCTGATATTATCGGATGCCTTTTCTTACTTGACTTATACACGTTACCCTGAAAAGTCTTATCTGACTTACCTGGAACTTTGAAGATCACCTTCTTACCTCTACAATCCACATGAACAAAATTCTTGGATAGCCAATCCATCCCCAGAATTACATCAAAATCTGTGAAGTCCAAAACTGTCAAGTCTGACTTACACCTATAGGTTCCAACTCTAACGTCAACTTGAGGTAAAACTTGTGCAACTTTAGTAACTCTTCCCAAAGGTGTAGTGATACTTAGAGGTTTCTCCAACTCCTGAAGTGGTAGGTTCAACTTCCTAGCTATCTTAGAAGACACAAAAGTACACGAGGCTCCGGTATCAAACAAGGCCGACAACCTTTGCTAAGCTATCTATGATTATGGTACCTAGTAAGTGAATCAATTTAAGTACAATAAATAACATCATATGCGTCCATATAATATTAAGTATTCATAATAAACACAAACACTTAAAATGTACCTGTAACAACAAGATCATCGAGCTCTTCTGGTTCCATATCAATAGCAAAGACACGAGTAGGTCTGCTAGAAGATCCACGGTTTGCATTCTGATTCCCTCTGTTATCTGCTGGATTCCGCTGAGATAAGTTCTTAGGACAGTTCCTGGAGAAGTGCCCCGTTTCTCCACAACTAAAACAACCGTTACCTCCAACTCTGCACTCTCCTGCATGCGCCTTGTTACATTTAGAACATACTGCAGGTGGACCACTTTTCTGATTAACTGTCGCTGGTGCTGCGGTCTTCTTAAAGTTCTGCTGCGGTGCCCCACGATTATTACTCTGAAGAGATCCAAACGGCCTCTTATTCCCAACTACAACAGTAACTTTCTTCCTAAAAGTCTCAACCTCCAAAGCCTAGTTCATAAGCTCAGCCATATTCCTGGCTGTAAAACCCAACATACGTGACTGTATTTCATAAGCCAACCCATCCTTGTATAATGCCATCTTTCTTTCTTCAACTCTCATCAGTTCGGGATAGAACCTCCCCAACTCATTGAACTTGTTGGTGTACTGAGATACCGTATACTGTAATCCTTGCTTGAGTTTTAAAAACTGACTGGCCTTGTCTGTCTGTACTGTTGTTGGAAAATACTCGTTGTAGAACATAACCTTAAATCCTTCCCAATCAGTTACCTTTCCATTACTACTCTGAATGGCGTCGATCCAAGCTTCAGCTGCCCCCAAGAGAAAACGGCGCCAACCGGGCCATCTCGGATTCGGGAACATGAATATTCCCGCAGCCTTTTCAAAACTTCTTAACCATTCTTCGGCCTTCGAATGTTCCACTTTCCCGAAGAAGTCCCGAACCCCGTTCCTTCTCGGTCCGGTGTACCACCCACCGGTGGAGCTTGCTCAACTATTCGGTCTAACTTGGAGAAGCTTGAGGGTACACTTTGGAGGGTATCCATAGGGTATCTCTTCTTTGGTGAGGTTGTTGGTATGGGGGTGGTGGATATGCTTGCTGAGGTGGAAACCCTGAGTGAACAGCCCCATACGGATGAAACTGATGCTGTGGCTGAAACTGCTGGTAAGCATAACCTGGTGCCACAAAAGTATTAGCTCCGCTCGGTGGTGGAGGAAGAACTGTAGGCTGTGGTGTGTAGTCATAAACTGGTGGCGGATAAAAAGCTGATGCAGGTGGACGGCTATAGATCGGTTGTGACTGATGTGCTCCTGATGGAGGAGGATATACCGTAACAGCTGGAGTCACATGTATCAGGGATATCTCCCCAACCACTGTCACATACAACGGTGTATCATAGTCAGGCGCAGTTGCCTGCTCAAACCGGGAACGTCCTGTTTGTTGAACACGTCCCACTGTAGTTGACTCTGGACCCGTAGTATTAGCATTCACCCCCGAAGCCACTGGCTGACTAACTGTAGGTCCTCTTCCTCTGCCCCCTCCTGCAGTTGGATTCCTTGAACTTCCTTCCTCATTATTATTAGCACCTGAACCTCTGCGTGTAGTCACCCATCCTGTAGAAGAAGAGAAAGGACTTACGGATTACTAAGGGCTCTAAACTCTTATCTCAAGAAAGTCAAGTCCTAAGCAGCAAAGAAACATTGGGCTCTGATACCAACTGTGACGCCCCGTTCCCGGACCCGAGTCCTTATCCGGAAACGAACGCCCGGCATGTATAATATTAAATATAATCCAATATTATACATAAGCCTTACGTCATATATCATAAACACAATGCGGAAACGAAACGACTCGGGGAAATAAATTCCAAAGACCAACAAAACAAGATTCAATGCTGCACTAAAATCCAAAATGTGAATTGAAACGTCTTACATCAAATCCAAAACAAAAGAAGCCAAACGATCTAGTCTTACAACAAAGGCCACTATACGAGCCAAACAAAAACAACATTCAAAAGAAATGACAACATAGTTTATAATTAAACTTGAAATAAATAAAAATCTTCAAAACTTCAACACAAGTTAACTTCGTATCCAAAAGCATCAAACATCTTCGTCATACTCATCTTCATCAAAAACCTGTTCATCTTCTCATACCAAAACATATAACGGGTAAGTACATACGTACTTAGTAACGAGTAGAAGCTACTGAAATCATGTGTTTTATAAAGAAAGCAAGTAACCATCATCTTATTAATAAACCGTTTAAACATGATCTTACATCTAACTATCACGTTATATTCATAGTATAACATGAGGTCCCTAGGGTTACTAGCTTAGCTTATCTATGTTACGGATGTTTGCGAGGGCACTACACTTAGTGAGATATGCACTAAGACAAAAGTTGCAACCCTGTAGAGATAAATCTCTAGCGGTCCCGAGACAATCAATCACTTTAATTGGCTAGCATTAGAAGCTGTCCGGTGAATGACTATTTCGTTCGTGAGGTTGTCCGGCGGTATGATCACTACTTTAACTGGCTTTGTCTAGAATCCGGCAGTGACCATTACCACTTTATCTGGCCAACCAACACATTGCCGATGTTGTACTGTGCCTATTCAAGCTCTCATGATGCTTAATCTTTTATCTAGTCAATTACGTTTATTAAGCGATTAACTAGCCACCTAGTTTCATTCAGTACAAAAGCTCCATACTCCCTCTTCTTAGACTTCTAGACTCAATCTAGCAATTACACAGACGTTGATGAATACTAACTCATCAAAGCACAAGGCCAATCCTAAGTTTCCGACGGTCCCAAGTTTCATCCATAAGAAGTCCACTTGGTGCAGAACTAAACGCATCAGAAACCTATTCATGGCTTTGTAATGTTCATGAATATTTATAAATGTTGTTTTAATCATACTAGGAAGACCCCAAACCATACTCGGTATACCACCACACGACAAACAAATTAATTAAATACTTAGCTATTATATATATATATATATATATATATATATATATATATATATATATATATATATATATATATATATATATATATATATATATATATATACACACACACTTTTTTTTTTCATACATCTAAACGACTTCAACCTGCTACAACAAAATATACATATGTCATACTGTACAATCCCCTTTTTTTTTTTTTTTTTATTTAAAACAAAAGAAAAACTTTTACGGTATATGCAAGTTGTCCTATTTTATTTTTCCTCCCTCTTTTTTTTTCGGCAATATGATCAAACAGAAATAAGATCATGAGCTTTCAAAAAAATCCAAAGAAATCATGTCCTCCCCATTCTTTTTCCATCGGCAGCAGTGTAGATCACCCAACATAATAAAAATTAATAATAATAATAATAATAAGAAACAATAAACCCAGAACATGAGAGGTGCGCCCAAACCTTCTGCAAATCTTAAATATGCATATTTTGCTCACTTTCAAGGCCAAGAACTCAACCAAACAAAGCTACATCAAATCTAACAACAATTATGCATCAAAACAATCAAATAAACATACAAATTAGGGGGAAGGGGCCACAAGGACAAAAAAATTAATAAATGGGTCTGGAAGGACAAAAGTAACATTGTCATGATTATAAAGGACAAAAATCACAATTGTTACTTTAAAATTGTTACTTCACGTGTTAATGTTACTTTATGTTTCACAATTGTTACTTCATGTTTACTTTATTCCACATGTGTTACTTCATATTTGTTACTTCATAATTGTTAATTTTGTCCTGATTAAATTACAGTGTCCTTCTATCCCGATTTTTTGATAATTTTGTCCTTCTGGACAAAAATCTATACAAATTATTTATCAAAACATTATAAAACATCAATCATTCAATATGAAAACTCCGTTACCTTTGTATAGCGAGCAACACAACCAAACTTATGATTTGGTAGCCAAAAACCTAGCCTTTAACACCAACCTACAAATTGATCAAACCAATTGATCAAACTACGATTCTAATCACAAAAGCTACGAAAGGAAAAACTTTGAACACTCAAACTTGTTCGAAACACGTAAATCCAAAATTGATAAAAAAAACCTAACCTATCCACCACAATCTCTGTAATTTATAAGAAACTTACCAGCTAGTTGCACCTTTAAATTATCCCCCAAAAGGAGAAGAACAGAAAAAGAAAAAGACTGTTTGGAATTATGTGGATCAAAGCTGGAGTTTTGGGAGGTAACATCCTCTTCCTTTTGCTGCTATTTATTTTGTATTTGTATCTACTCCATTAATTTAATTTGGTTTTCAGTTGGGGTTTGTTAATTAATTTGGCTCTCTTTTTTAGTCGAATTTTTATGTTATTCATGCTGCTGTTGATCAGTGATTCTTCAAACAAGATTCTTTTTACTGCATACATCTATTAGTCCTGCATGTATATGTTCGATTTGATCCTCTTTTTTCTATATAAAAGAATGAAATGAAGCAGCTGGTAGTGTTTGCTATGATGAGGGGAAGAAAACTGCATTATGTGAACAGAAGTAATACAATCTGCACACAAAAAATGGGTTTTTTTTTTTTAGTTATATTTATTTTGGTTCTAATACACAACAATGTCAAAATGAATGAGTTTCAGAACCTGGAAGCAGATCTTCCAATTTGGGGTTATGGACCATGGCAGTGCTGGGAATTACAATTGGTCTTTATTCTTCTCGTAAATGGGTCAAATACTTTAACGGAAAACCCGGTGTATTGGCACGAGAAGAAAGTGACAATGATGATATTCCATGTGAAAAACTAGGTGTCTTGGCACGAGAAGAAGGTGACAATGGGATTGACCGATTACGTACCTGGTGATATTCCATGTGAAAAACTAGGTGTCTTGGCACGAGAAGAAAGTGGCAATGGGATTGACCGACTACCTGGTGATATTCTATGTGATATTGTTTCAAGGTTAAAAACTATTGAAGCTTCACGAACAAGCATTTTGTCGAAAAAGTGGAGGAAAATATGGACCATGAGCGGTAGTTTGATGTTCTCCTGCCCCGGCACACTTCAACATCAAGCCTATTACGATTATATTTCTTACCATGATCGGCATAGATTTTTGAAAGCCGTCGGTCAATGCCTACATCTTTACTCCGGTCGTAAGTTGAAAAGGTTTTTTATGCATTCTTGCTTTTTGAATGTTTATACATTTCGTCATCTTGTAAAAAGGGAATTTAATTATTTATTTTCCTTTTTTATGTTTAACCTAAAAGAAAATAATTTTTAGGGTATTAATTATTTAATCAAGGATTTATTAAAGGAGTATTTAACGGAAATACTTCCCTTAATTCTCATTACTCTCATGAGCTAAACATTTCTGGAAACAAAAAGGGGACAAGCCGACGGTAAGAACAGGGGAGAAGAAAAAAGAAAAGTTCGAACGCCGTTTTCCAAATTCGGGGTTTAACGGTTGATTTTCGGTGCGGACCATAGTAGAAGAAATTGATCACCGCGAGGAGGCGATCGTTAACCGTTCTTTTTTTGGGTAAGTTTTCATTCCTAACCCTAATTATAGATTCCGTATGTTCTTGAGAAAATCGAGCTTTGGTGAATTAGAAGGTTGCCTAATCGTAGTGTAATGGTAAATTATCGTAGGTGATTCGTAGAAGTTATTGGAATCGAGGATTGAAGCTTTTTACTATCCGTTTTTGCTTTCAATCGCTTTTGGAATTGCTAAGGTAAGGGGGTGTTCTTCGATCGATATTTTTGTTGTGTTATTATTAATTGGTATAGTAAACGGTTAATGTGTCAATTGATCGAAGTCATAATATGCTGTGCAAATTAATTATCATTCATCCGGCCTCTTGCTGATAGCATCTGTTCTAATTTGAAATAAGAATAGTAATTTATGTCAATATATATATTATAATGACTTGGTTGGGATTGGTCCTGGGTTTAATTCCCATGTATCATTTCGGCGCACCCCCCTCCCCCCAAAGCAGAAGGTATGCCATCGCAGATGTATGTCTTTGGTTTAAATTATTACATTATTATATTAATTGCTCCTAAGCCTCCTATATATGTATTCCCTGTAGGAAAGAAGAGAACAAAATTATAATGGCACTATATTTCTTTAAAAAAAAGGGTGCAGCAACAGAATGATAAAAAGGGTGCAGCAGCTTTTTTATATATATATAGAAGAGGGACATGTAATTGCCGTAAGATAAAAAGGGAAAGAAAAGTGTGTTGTATTAATTTTATGCTTCTATGTGTATTACACGATACAATGTGGTATGTATGTCTTTTGAGACATTAATTGAAATGTGGCAAAGTCTAACTTCCGACTTCAGGTGCCTTAGCATCAATCGCCACAACTGAGACCCTCTGCGGGGAGAAGGTGGTAGCCCAGAAGGCGGTCGTTTAGACCTTGCGGGGTCATTGGTTTAGTAGTCATTGACGCTTTTTACAACGTGCTAGGTAGTTAATCTAGATTGTCTAGGACTAGATGTCCTTAGGAAGCCTTTTTAAGTGGAATGAACTTAGGTGGTTAGATTAACTACGTAATAAACATATGTGATGAGTCTAAAAGCTAAAACGTTGTAATTCTTGGTGAGGCACATTTATGATTCGCAGC
Source organism: Gentiana straminea (assembly GCA_036785695.1). Lineage (NCBI taxonomy): Eukaryota > Viridiplantae > Streptophyta > Magnoliopsida > Gentianales > Gentianaceae > Gentiana > Gentiana straminea. The sequence continues at coordinate 1,094,788 of JAVUPR010000326.1, read as the reverse complement.
ATGGAATCATTTCTCATACGTAACGGACAATATTCGGGTTTTGGGAAATGTTCCACACGGAACCATCCGTGCCATATGAGGTGCTGAATATGTCCCGGTGCATACCCATCATTCGGGCATTGTGTCCTTGAATTACAATGTAACATAGATAATTGCTCGTGATGGTGCTTAACGGACTTAGCGAGAGGGGAGTGTATTTTAATGCAACATATGTGGTAGGTGTGTAGATCAATATGTGTAACGTTTCTTCTACCCCTTACTAAGTACGTATGTACTTACCCCCTCTTCTTTATTGTCCCCACCCCGAGAAGGTGGTTATCAGGACGATGATGAGTATGGATGCGATGATGGAGTTGATGGAGCCGATGTTTGAGGTCGAGATGATATGTTGATGCGACACTTTTATTTATGCATTTTATTATTCGGTTTTGAGATTTATGCTTTAGTATCTTTTCGGTTTCAAATTTGGATGTAATAAGTCACAACAACAATTATTTCGTTGTTTTGTCGGTCAGCTTTCTTAGACGTAGATTTTGGGACTTGGTGATCCGTTGTTTGTCGTTTGACATTCTTTTTCCGAGTTATCTTTAGTTTTAATTTATTCCGCTTTTACTCTGATTGATTGTTACGAGGCTTATGTATATATTACTTTTGACGATTTAAAAAGTTAATATATGCTTGCCGGGCGTTCTTTCCGGATAAGGACTCGGTATCCGGGACGGGGCGTCACAGTTGGTATCAGAGAGAAAGTTCCTATCTTACGTCTAAGTTCGTAGCTTAAGTTGAATTTTATAAGTCTCTTTAGCAGCTTAGCTGGCCCTTTCTTCTTGACACGTGGCTTAGAAAACTTCAAGGAGCACTAGTAAGTTTGTCCGTTAAGCAATCAATCCTTACGGATGAAGTCATTAAACCAAACCACATCACCTAGGATTAAATGAAACCCCTCTAAGTAAAGCTTTGGGATCGGAGTCTTATGCCTACACCTTTAAGTTGAGGTCCTCTTGGTTGATTATTCTTTACACTCCCTATTGTGATCTCTCCACTTCTTTCTACACCTCAATGTCAAAGCCTACACTTTGGCCTGACCTATTCTTGTAGAGAATGATATTGTACTCAACCCTACGAATCCTCCGCTTTCTCTTTTTACTATTGTTTGGTATATGCTTACCAATATTCTTTGACATTGCTTTGCTCGAGATGGGTTCCACACGAACTCCATATGCAATCATATCCCTTCCAAGTGCTTCTTACTCGTTTCAATAATTAGTGTTAAAGGTTTCTCCCTTTGGCACATAGTTTTATCATCCTTATGGTTGGCTCCATCCAACACGAGTGAATGCTTTTCGTTTCCGTGTTTTCCTTTAATGAGAAAATCATTTCTCCCCTGCTCTACAAATTCTGAAAATTTTCAGCATGATAGACCGCTGTTTGGTCTACAATTTCTCTTTTTACATCAACTTGATAATTATTATGGAGTGTTCAGAAAATCCATGTTAATGCCGGACACTCTGTCCAGAAAATCTGCAGCAGAACCTTTACTTCTCCTTCTATTTTAAACAGGTTAAACATTTTCAAATGACCTGAATTTTTGGTATGTTGCAGACAACACTTTTATCTATAACTTTTATTTTGGGATTAAGTTCAAATTCCTTTTCCTTTAATCGCAATATGCAATTCAAGTCAGTGTTTACCAATCTGGAAATTCTGACAGCTTGTGCATGCGGCAGAAATATTTGTTTTTGATCAACTCCTTATCATTCAAAAATTCTAATATTTTTATGTCACCTGGGAAACTCTAGTATCTAAATCTTTTCTCTTTGAATCATGCTCAAATTCTTGTTCGTTTGGGCTGTAAAAATTGATAATGTCAGATCCGGAATAAATATCATACACATCAACCTAAAAGGGAATCCCCACCTCTTTGACTTAAGGTTAGGGCTAAGAGAGTAATATGTCTTGGTTGTTATGTTCTAGAAGTTTACCCCCCAAAGTTTGAACTTCTATTAGGTTAAGTCTTTTAGTAGGATGCTTGTAAAGTTAACATTGTTGTTTCTTTTACAGTTATAAACAAGCACCGAGACGCTACCTTCCAGAATGCCACGCTTGAAGTTCAAACCTTTTATGCCTTTTCTAGTAGATTACTTCCATTCGATTCCTCACTTGAGGTATTTGAGTTCAATAACTTCTCGCCATCTTCTGTCATGAATTACCTCAGAAACATATCTCCATAAGCCTTTTCTTTTGAACAAGTTCATACATTACCTTTCTAATGAAAGATACGAGTTCTCTCTAATTTTGCATTGTTGCACCCTCATTCTTCATTTCAAATTCAAATTTGACTGAATCTTCTGATGTCAGAACATTCTTCTTACTTTTATTCATTCTCAGCTTCCCTCCTAAGGGTAGTGTTGATATTGTAAAATTTTCATCTAATGCTGACTATTCTTCCGAGGTATGCATCCCACCTTCATGCCAGTTAGATCTTTAAGCCTACCACGACCTTCCCTTTCAATTAGTTATTTTTTTTTTCATCTTTTGGCAATTCATGCTAAACCGGTTTTCAAGCGGAAGGTAGTCTTTTCCAAGATGCCTTCCGAACCTATCTTGCCAACCAACATATGGACTTCATAGTCTTATTAATTTCAATTCAGATTAATGCACCTTGCACCTTTTCAGCTTTAAATCTCTTTCACGTTATTTAGAGTCATGAACCACCAGACACACCTTTTGACATTCCCTTTTTTGTCTTGGTGTTTCTATAATAATTTTGTTACACCGGTTGAAATGTCTGTTTTGTTTAACCTTCTCATTCACTCATAAGGAATAACATTGAGAATTTATTCTTTGGCCTTTACTATCCCTCTCGAGTAGTACAACCTTGAACCCTTAAATTAGATCATCAATGAACCTTTTCCCCTCTTTTGGTAGTTTGAATAATTCTACGAAATCAAACTTTATCCGACATTTCTTAAGTGTCTTTCATCCTTCACACAAAAGCTTGTTTATCGCGAGACCCATTTTCAAAACATTTGCGTTTCCTTTACATTACCTTGAGGAAAACTTTGTACCCCTTTAAATCTTGAAATAACATCTCTTTGACTAATGCAAACTTGGACACTTCTTGACAAGTGTTTCTTTCCTTCTGAGACCTTTTGGTGTACTCTTTTGTCTCCATAGCTCTTTCATGTTGAGATTCTTGCTCTCTTCTTGATTTGTCAATTTTTTTTTAGTCCTTCAGGTGCTCGACATTGCACATTTGCCGTGTTAATTTTCTATTGTGGGATGGTTTTTCTACAATATTCATGTGAGTGTAAATTCTCTTAGTTCGCCAACGACCACCTTGCTTAACAAATCATTAATGAATAAGGTCACTTGCAAAATGTTCTCAAGTCCATTATTCTTTTCCCCCCTTGTGTTAAACATTTTTTCTTTCTTTCAAGTCTTACATTTGATGTTTCCCGTAACATCCCCACTCTTAAGGGCTTATGTAAAACTCATTATCTTTCTTTTAAACGGTCTGAGTTTCTTTGCAGACCACCGCATCTTGCAAGATTCCACTCTCTAAAAAGAATTTCATTTGCAAGGTGTTCTTTTGCTTTCTTCCTTTTGGTGATTATATTTTACATTATGATACAACGCCAATCCTCCAGTCTTGAACCAACTTCAAGCTTCCCTCAACCCGAATCACCTTGCCTTGTTTGTAGCCCAAGCAACCTCTCTTGTTTCAAGTGCATTATACCTTTCTTTGGCTTACCGAGTTGACATACAACCCTGGTATGCAACTTGTCACTTTTCAACTTTATTTGCTTTCCAAGCTAACCATTATTGGCATAAGAATTTGGATCGATTGTAAGAGAGAAAATATGGCAAATTCATGTTTCTTCTTTCCCGAAAAGTCTTAGGAATCCTTCGAAATTTGAGATCGTTGCGGTTATTGAGCAAGCTTCCTTCGTAGTGATGGCGGCCGAGATCAAAAGAAGTCAAGTGCGCCAGAAGTTGTGGATCAGCTGGGAAGTTTCAGCTTCCCGGGTTTAGGCCAGCAAGAGCAAGTTAAGCATGTCATTCCGTTGATTGCAAGATTCGAGACAATGATGAGATCACGAAGAAGCAAGATGAAGATGCGGTTGTTGTCGGTTACAAGCGAGTGGTCGGGATCAAACCAGCCAGTGGTCATGAGTTAGATGAAGATGGCAACCTTCAACGTCAAAGGTCAGCTTCGTGTGCCAGATGTGGAAGATTTGAAGAAGACAGTGGTGGATGAAGGCCACACGATAGCAATTGCAGTTCACCCCGGAGCAACCAGGATGTGTAGAGAGTTGAAACGGCACTGCCGGCCACCTTCTATGAAGATAGAGATAGCAGAGTTGCCTATGACACCAGTTGACACGCCAGCATCCAGGAGTCACCGTTTGAGGCTCTGTATGGAAGGAAGCGTAGAACGCCAGTTATCTTGGATGAAGTGGAACAAAGACACATTACAAGACCAGAGTTGATACAACAAGCCCACGCGGAGATTGAAGTGGACCGTTGCAACCTCGAGATGGCTCAAGACAGGTAGAAGAGTTGGGAAGATGGAAGAAGAACAACGTTAGAGTTTGAAGTTAAAGATAAAGTGTATCGAAGACGTTCCCGATTAAAAGAGTAAGACGGCTCGGGCAGACATGCAACTAAGCCCCAGATATGAAGGCCCTTACGTGACCTTGGCTAAAGTCGGACCTTTAGCTTAACCGACATTGTTATGGAAGCAAGCATTGACCTTGAAATGGTTGAAGAGATCTTTGCTACACGGAAGAATCAAGTGAACTTTAGAACGGAAGATGAAGAAAGTTAAGAAGGAAGACGTACAACTAGTCTTGGTTCGGTGAAGCAATCACACACCGGCGAGAGGCGACATGGGAGTTAGAAGACAAGACGTTTTGTGAAGTTCCGAGTTCAAGAACCTCCCGGATATGTTCGGTTTCGAGGACGAAACTTTTCTTAAGGGGGAGGGATGTAATACCCCGAAAATTCAAGAAGGGTAAAGATGTAAAAGGGAATTTAATTATTTATTTTCCTTTTTTATGTTTAACCTAAAAGAAAATAATTATAAGGGTATTAATTATTTAATCAAGGATTTATTAAAGGAGTATTTAACGGAAATACTTCCCTTAATTCTCATTACTCTCATGAGCTAAACATTTACGGAAACAAAAAGGGGACAAGCCGACGGTAAGAACAGGGAGAAGAAAAAAGAAAAGTTCGAACGCCGTTTTCCAAATTCGGGGTTTAACGGTTGATTTTCGGTGCAGACCATAGTAGAAGAAATTGATCACCGCGAGGAGGCGATCGTTTCGATACCAACCGTTCTTTTTTTGGGTAAGTTTTCATTCCTAACCCTAATTATAGATTCCGTATGTTCTTGAGAAAATCTGAGCTTTGGTGAATTAGAAGGTTGCCTAATCGTAGTGTAATGGTAAATTATCGTAGGTGATTCGTAGAAGTTATTGGAATCGAGGATTGAAGCTTTTTACTATCCGTTTTTGCTTTCAATCGCTTTTGGAATTGCTAAGGTAAGGGGGTGTTCTTCGATCGATATTTTTGTTGTGTTATTATTAATTGGTATAGTAAACGGTTAATGTGTCAATTGATCGAAGTCATAATATGCTGTGCAAATTAATTATCATTCATCCGGCCTCTTGCTGATAGCATCTGTTCTAATTTGAAATAAGAATAGTAATTTATGTCAATATATATATTATAATGACTTGGTTGGGATTGGTCCTGGGTTTAATTCCCATGTATCATTTCGGCGCACCCCCTCCCCCCAAAGCGAAGGTATGCCATCGCGGATGTATGTCTTTGGTTTAAATTATTACATTATTATATTAATTGCTCCTAAGCCTCCTATATATGTATTCCCTGTAGGAAAGAAGAGAACAAAATTATAATGGCACTATATTTCTTAAAAAAAAGGGTGCGACAACGAGAATGATAAAAAGGGTGCGACGGCTTTTTTATATATATATAGAAGAGGGACATGTAATTGCCGTAAGATAAAAAGGGAAAGAAAAGTGTGTTGTATTAATTTTATGCTTCTATGTGTATTACACGATACAATGTGGTATGTATGTCTTTTGAGACATTAATTGAAATGTGGCAAAGTCTAACTTCCGACTTCGGGTGCCTTAGCATCAATCGCCACAAGCGAGACCCTGCGGGGAGAAGGTGGTAGCCCAGAAGGCGGTCGTTTAGACCTTGCGGGGTCATTGGTTTAGTAGTCATTGACGCTTTTTACAACGTGCTAGGTAGTTAATCTAGATTGTCTAGGACTAGATGTCCTTAGGAAGCCTTTTTAAGTGGAATGAACTTAGGTGGTTAGATTAACTACGTAATAAACATATGTGATGAGTCTAAAAGCTAAAACGTTGTAATTCTTGGTGAGGCACATTTATGATTCGCAGCATGGAATCATTTCTCATACGTAACGGACAATATTCGGGTTTTGGGAAATGTTCCACACGGAACCATCCGTGCCATATGAGGTGTTGAATATGTCCCGGTGCATACCCATCATTCGGGCACTGTGTCCTTGAATTACAATGTAACATAGATAATTGCTCGTGATGGTGCTTACAGACTTAGCAGAGGGGAGTGTATTTTAATGCAACATATGTGGTAGGTGTGTAGATCAATATGTGTAACTGTTTCTTCTACCCCTTACTAAGTACGTATGTACTTACCCCCTCTTCTTTATTGTCCCCACCCCGAGAAGGTGGTTATCAGGACGATGATGAGTATGGATGCGATGATGGAGTTGATGGAGCCGATGTTTGAACTCGAGATGATATGTTGATGCTGACACTTTTATTTATGCATTTTATTATTCAGTTTTTGAGATTTATGCTTTAGTATCTTTTCAGTTTCAAATTTGGATGTAATAAGTCACAACAACAATTATTTCGTTGTTTTGTCGGTCATCTTTCTTAGACGTAGATTTTGGGACTTGGTGATCCGTTGTTTGTCGTTTGACATTCTTTTTCCGAGTTATCTTTAGTTTTAATTTATTCCGCTTTTACTCTGATTGATTGTTACGAGGCTTATGTATATATTACTTTTGACGATTTAAAAAGTTAATATATGCTTGCCGGGCGTTCTTTCCGGATAAGGACTCGGTATCCGGGACGGGCGTCACGGTTGGTATCGAGAGAAAAGTTCCTATCTTACGTCTAAGTTCGTAGCTTAAGTTGAATTTTATAAGTCTCTTTAGCAGCTTAGCTGACCCTTTCTTCTTGACACGTGGCTTAGAAAACTTCAAGGAGCACTAGTAAGTTTGTCCGTTAAGCAATCAATCCTTACGGATGAAGTCATTAAACCAAACCACATCACCTAGGATTAAATGAAACCCCTCTAAGTAAAGCTTTGGGATCGGAGTCTTATGCCTACACCTTTAAGTTGAGGTCCTCTTGGTTGAATATTCTTTACACTCCCTATTGTGATCTCTCCACTTCTTTCTACACCTCAATGTCAAAGCCTACACTTTGGCCGACCTATTCTTGTAGAGAATGATATTGTACTCAACCTACGAATCCTCCGCTTTCTCTTTTTTACTATTGTTTGGTATATGCTTACCAATATTCTTTGACATTGCTTTGCTCGAGATGGGTTCCACACGAACTCCATATGCAATCATATCCCTTCCAAGTGCTTCTTACTCGTTTCAATAATTAGTGTTAAAGGTTTCTCCCTTTGGCACATAGTTTTATCATCCTTATGGTTGGCTCCATCCAACACGAGTGAATGCTTTTCGTTTCCGTGTTTTCCTTTAATGAGAAAATCATTTCTCCCCTGCTCTACAAATTCTGAAAATTTTCAGCATGATAGACCGCTGTTTGGTCTACAATTTCTCTTTTTACATCAACTTGATAATTATTATGGAGTGTTCAGAAAATCCATGTTAATGCCGGACACTCTGTCCAGAAAATCTGCAGCAGAACCTTTACTTCTCCTTCTATTTTAAACAGGTTAAACATTTTCAAATGACCTGAATTTTTGGTATGTTGCAGACAACACTTTTATCTATAACTTTTATTTTGGGATTAAGTTCAAATTCCTTTTCCTTTAATCGCAATATGCAATTCAAGTCAGTGTTTACCAATCTGGAAATTCTGACAGCTTGTGCATGCGGCAGAAATATTTGTTTTTGATCAACTCCTTATCATTCAAAAATTCTAATATTTTTATGTCACCTGGGAAACTCTAGTATCTAAATCTTTTCTCTTTGAATTATGCTCAAATTCTTGTTCGTTTGGGCTGTAAAAATTGATAATGTCAGATCCGGAATAAATATCATACACATCAACCTAAAAGGGAATCCCCACCTCTTTGACTTAAGGTTAGGGCTAAGAGAGTAATATGTCTTGGTTGTTATGTTCTAGAAGTTTACCCCCAAAGTTTGAACTTCTATTAGGTTAAGTCTTTTAGTAGGATGCTTGTAAAGTTAACATTGTTGTTTCTTTTACAGTTATAAACAAGCACCGAGACGCTACCTTCCAAAATGCCACGCTTGAAGTTCAAACCTTTTATGCCTTTTCTAGTAGATTACTTCCATTCGATTCCTCACTTGAGGTATTTGAGTTCAATAACTTCTCGCCATCTTCTGTCATGAATTACCTCAGAAACATATCTCCATAAGCCTTTTCTTTTGAACAAGTTCATACATTACCTTTCTAATGAAAGAAACGAGTTCTCTCTAATTTTGCATTGTTGCACCCTCATTCTTCATTTCAAATTCAAATTTGACTGAATCTTCTGATGTCAGAACATTCTTCTTACTTTTATTCATTCTCAGCTTCCCTCCTAAGGGTAGTGTTGATATTGTAAAATTTTCATCTAATGCTGACTATTCTTCCGAGGTATGCATCCCACCTTCATGCCGTTAGATCTTTAAGCCTACCACGACCTTCCCTTTCAATTAGTTATTTTTTTTTTCATCTTTTGGCAATTCATGCTAAACCGGTTTTCAAGCGGAAGGTAGTCTTTTCCAAGATGCCTTCCGAACCTATCTTGCCAACCAACATATGGACTTCGTAGTCTTATTAATTTCAATTCGATTAATGCACCTTGCACCTTTTCGACTTTAAATCTCTTTCACGTTATTTAGAGTCATGAACCACCAGACACACCTTTTGACATTCCCTTTTTTGTCTTGGTGTTTCTATAATAATTTTGTTACACCGGTTGAAATGTCTGTTTTGTTTAACCTTCTCATTCACTCATAAGGAATAACATTGAGAATTTATTCTTTGGCACTGTACTATCCCTCTCGAGTAGTACAACCTTGAACCCTTAAATTAGATCATCAATGAACCTTTTCCCCTCTTTTGGTAGTTTGAATAATTCTACGAAATCAAACTTTATCCGACATTTCTTAAGTGTCTTTCATCCTTCACACAAAAGCTTGTTTATCGCGGACCCATTTTCAAAACATTTGCGTTTCCTTTACATTACCTTGAGGAAAACTTTGTACCCCTTTAAATCTTGAAATAACATCTCTTTGACTAATGCAAACTTGGACACTTCTTGACAAGTGTTTCTTTCCTTACGAGACCTTTTGGTGTACTCTTTTGTCTCCATAGCTCTTTCATGTTGAGATTCTTGCTCTCTTCTTGATTTGTCAATTTTTTTTTAGTCCTTCGGTGCTCGACATTGCACATTTGCCGTGTTAATTTTCTATTGTGGGATGGTTTTTCTACAATATTCATGTGAGTGTAAATTCTCTTAGTTCGCCAACGACCACCTTGCTTAACAAATCATTAATGAATAAGGTCACTTGCAAAATGTTCTCAAGTCCATTATTCTTTTCCCCCTTGTGTTAAACATTTTTTCTTTCTTTCAAGTCTTACATTTGATGTTTCCCGTAACATCCCCACTCTTAAGGGCTTATGTAAAACTCATTATCTTTCTTTTAAACGGTCTGAGTTTCTTTGCAGACCACCGCATCTTGCAAGATTCCACTCTCTAAAAAGAATTTCATTTGCAAGGTGTTCTTTTGCTTTCTTCCTTTTGGTGATTATATTTTACATTATGATACAACGCCAATCCTCCAGTCTTGAACCAACTTCAAGCTTCCCTCAACCCAGAATCACCTTGCCTTGTTTGTAGCCCAAGCAACCTCTCTTGTTTCAAGTGCATTATACCTTTCTTTGGCTTACCGAGTTGACATACAACCCTGGTATGCAACTTGTCACTTTTCAACTTTATTTGCTTTCCAAGCTAACCATTATTGGCATAAGAATTTGGATCAGATTGTAAGAGAGAAAATATGGCAAATTCATGTTTCTTCTTTCCCGAAAAGTCTTAGGAATCCTTCAGCTGAGATCGTTGCAGTTATTGAGCAAGCTTCCTTCGTAGTGATGGCGGCTGAGATCAAAAGAAGTCAAGTGCGCCGAAAGTTGTGGATCGGTGGGAAGTTTCGGCTTCCCGGGTTTAGGCCAAGCAAGAGCAAGTTAAGCATGTCATTCCGTTGATTGCAAGATTCGAGACAATGATGAGATCACGAAGAAGCAAGACGAAGATGCGGTTGTTGTCGGTTACAAGCGAGTGGTCGGGATCAAACCAGCCAGTGGTCATGAGTTAGATGAAGATGGCAACCTTCAACGTCAAAGGTCGGCTTCGTGTGCCGGATGTGGAAGATTTGAAGAAGACGAGTGGTGGATGAAGGCCACACGATAGCAATTGCGGTTCACCCCGGAGCAACCGGGATGTGTAGAGAGTTGAAACGGCACGCCGGCCACCTTCATGAAGATAGAGATAGCGAGTTGCCTATGACACCAGTTGACACGCCAGCATCCAGGAGTCACCGTTTGAGGCTCTGTATGGAAGGAAGCGTAGAACGCCAGTTATCTTGGATGAAGTGGAACAAAGACACATTACAAGACCAGAGTTGATACAACAAGCCCACGCGGAGATTGAAGTGGACCGTTGCAACCTCGAGATGGCTCAAGACAGGTAGAAGAGTTGGGAAGATGGAAGAAGAACACTGTTAGAGTTTGAAGTTAAAGATAAAGTGTATCTGAAGACGTTCCCAGTTAAAAGAGTAAGACGGCTCGGGCAGACATGCAACTAAGCCCCAGATATGAAGGCCCTTACGTGACCTTGGCTAAAGTCGGACCTTTAGCTTAACCGACATTGTTATGGAAGCAAGCATTGACCTTGAAATGGTTGAAGAGATCTTTGCTACACGGAAGAATCAAGTGAACTTTAGAACGGAAGATGAAGAAAGTTAAGAAGGAAGACGTACAACTAGTCTTGGTTCAGTGAAGCAATCACACACCGGCAGAGGCGACATGGGAGTTAGAAGACAAGACGTTTTGTGAAGTTCCGAGTTCAAGAACCTCCCGGATATGTTCGGTTTCGAGGACGAAACTTTTCTTAAGGGGGAGGGATGTAATACCCCGAAAATTCAAGAAGGGTAAAGATGTAAAAAGGGAATTTAATTATTTATTTTCCTTTTTTATGTTTAACCTAAAAGAAAATAATTATAAGGGTATTAATTATTTAATCAAGGATTTATTAAAGGAGTATTTAACGGAAATACTTCCCTTAATTCTCATTACTCTCATGAGCTAAACATTTCGGAAACAAAAAGGGGACAAGCCGACGGTAAGAACGGGGAGAAGAAAAAAGAAAAGAAAAGTTCGAACGCCGTTTTCCAAATTCGGGGTTTAACGGTTGATTTTCGGTGCGGACCATAGTAGAAGAAATTGATCACCGCGAGGAGGCGATCGTTTCGATACCAACCGTTCTTTTTTTGGGTAAGTTTTCATTCCTAACCCTAATTATAGATTCCGTATGTTCTTGAGAAAATCGAGCTTTGGTGAATTAGAAGGTTGCCTAATCGTAGTGTAATGGTAAATTATCGTAGGTGATTCGTAGAAGTTATTGGAATCGAGGATTGAAGCTTTTTACTATCCGTTTTTGCTTTCAATCGCTTTTGGAATTGCTAAGGTAAGGGGGTGTTCTTCGATCGATATTTTTGTTGTGTTATTATTAATTGGTATAGTAAACGGTTAATGTGTCAATTGATCGAAGTCATAATATCTTGTGCAAATTAATTATCATTCATCCGGCCTCTTGCTTAGCATAGCATCTGTTCTAATTTGAAATAAGAATAGTAATTTATGTCAATATATATATTATAATGACTTGGTTGGGATTGGTCCTGGGTTTAATTCCCATGTATCATTTCGGCGCACCCCCCTCCCCCCCAAAGCGAAGGTATGCCATCGCGGATGTATGTCTTTGGTTTAAATTATTACATTATTATATTAATTGCTCCTAAGCCTCCTATATATGTATTCCCTGTAGGAAAGAAGAGAACAAAATTATAATGGCACTATATTTCTTAAAAAAAAAGGGTGCGACAACGAAATGATAAAAAGGGTGCGGCGGCTTTTTTATATATATATAGAAGAGGGACATGTAATTGCCGTAAGATAAAAAGGGAAAGAAAAGTGTGTTGTATTAATTTTATGCTTCTATGTGTATTACACGATACAATGTGGTATGTATGTCTTTTGAGACATTAATTGAAATGTGGCAAAGTCTAACTTCCGACTTCGGTGCCTTAGCATCAATCGCCACAACTGAGACCCTCTGCGGGGAGAAGGTGGTAGCCCAGAAGGCGGTCGTTTAGACCTTGCGGGGTCATTGGTTTAGTAGTCATTGACGCTTTTTACAACGTGCTAGGTAGTTAATCTAGATTGTCTAGGACTAGATGTCCTTAGGAAGCCTTTTTAAGTGGAATGAACTTAGGTGGTTAGATTAACTACGTAATAAACATATGTGATGAGTCTAAAAGCTAAAACGTTGTAATTCTTGGTGAGGCACATTTATGATTCGCGCATGGAATCATTTCTCATACGTAACGGACAATATTCGGGTTTTGGGAAATGTTCCACACGGAACCATCCGTGCCATATGAGGTGTTGAATATGTCCCGGTGCATACCCATCATTCGGGCACTTGTGTCCTTGAATTACAATGTAACATAGATAATTGCTCGTGATGGTGCTTACGGACTTAGCGAGAGGGGAGTGTATTCTAATGCAACATATGTGGTAGGTGTGTAGATCAATATGTGTAACTGTTTCTTCTACCCCTTACTAAGTACGTATGTACTTACCCCTCTTCTTTATTGTCCCCACCCCGAGAAGGTGGTTATCAGGACGATGATGAGTATGGATGCGATGATGGAGTTGATGGAGCCGATGTTTGAACTCGAGATGATATGTTGATGCTGACACTTTTATTTATGCATTTTATTATTCAGTTTTTGAGATTTATGCTTTAGTATCTTTTCAGTTTCAAATTTGGATGTAATAAGTCACAACAACAATTATTTCGTTGTTTTGTCGGTCATCTTTCTTAGACGTAGATTTTGGGACTTGGTGATCCGTTGTTTGTCGTTTGACATTCTTTTTCCGAGTTATCTTTAGTTTTAATTTATTCCGCTTTTACTCTGATTGATTGTTACGAGGCTTATGTATATATTACTTTTGACGATTTAAAAAGTTAATATATGCTTGCCGGGCGTTCTTTCCGGATAAGGACTCGGTATCCGGGACGGGGCGTCACAGTTGGTATCAGAGAAAAGTTCCTATCTTACGTCTAAGTTCGTAACTTAAGTTGAATTTTATAAGTCTCTTTAGCGACTTAGCGACCCTTTCTTCTTGACACGTGGCTTAGAAAACTTCAAGGAGCACTAGTAAGTTTGTCCGTTAAGCAATCAATCCTTACGGATGAAGTCATTAAACCAAACCACATCACCTAGGATTAAATGAAACCCTCTAAGTAAAGCTTTGGGATCGGAGTCTTATGCCTACACCTTTAAGTTGAGGTCCTCTTGGTTGAATATTCTTTACACTCCCTATTGTGATCTCTCCACTTCTTTCTACACCTCAATGTCAAAGCCTACACTTTGGCCTGACCTATTCTTGTAGAGAATGATATTGTACTCAACCCTACGAATCCTCCGCTTTCTCTTTTTACTATTGTTTGGTATATGCTTACCAATATTCTTTGACATTGCTTTGCTCGAGATGGGTTCCACACGAACTCCATATGCAATCATATCCCTTCCAAGTGCTTCTTACTCGTTTCAATAATTAGTGTTAAAGGTTTCTCCCTTTGGCACATAGTTTTATCATCCTTATGGTTGGCTCCATCCAACACGAGTGAATGCTTTTCGTTTCCGTGTTTTCCTTTAATGAGAAAATCATTTCTCCCCTGCTCTACAAATTCTGAAAATTTTCAGCATGATAGACCGCTGTTTGGTCTACAATTTCTCTTTTTACATCAACTTGATAATTATTATGGAGTGTTCAGAAAATCCATGTTAATGCCGGACACTCTGTCCAGAAAATCTGCAGCAGAACCTTTACTTCTCCTTCTATTTTAAACAGGTTAAACATTTTCAAATGACCTGAATTTTTGGTATGTTGCAGACAACACTTTTATCTATAACTTTTATTTTGGGATTAAGTTCAAATTCCTTTTCCTTTAATCGCAATATGCAATTCAAGTCAGTGTTTACCAATCTGGAAATTCTGACAGCTTGTGCATGCGGCAGAAATATTTGTTTTTGATCAACTCCTTATCATTCAAAAATTCTAATATTTTTATGTCACCTGGGAAACTCTAGTATCTAAATCTTTTCTCTTTGAATTATGCTCAAATTCTTGTTCGTTTGGGCTGTAAAAATTGATAATGTCAGATCCGGAATAAATATCATACACATCAACCTAAAAGGGAATCCCCACCTCTTTGACTTAAGGTTAGGGCTAAGAGAGTAATATGTCTTGGTTGTTATGTTCTAGAAGTTTACCCCCCAAAGTTTGAACTTCTATTAGGTTAAGTCTTTTAGTAGGATGCTTGTAAAGTTAACATTGTTGTTTCTTTTACAGTTATAAACAAGCACCGAGACGCTACCTTCCAAAATGCCACGCTTGAAGTTCAAACCTTTTATGCCTTTTCTAGTAGATTACTTCCATTCGATTCCTCACTTGAGGTATTTGAGTTCAATAACTTCTCGCCATCTTCTCGTCATGAATTACCTCGAAACATATCTCCATAAGCCTTTTCTTTTGAACAAGTTCATACATTACCTTTCTAATGAAAGAAACGAGTTCTCTCTAATTTTGCATTGTTGCACCCTCATTCTTCATTTCAAATTCAAATTTGATTAAATCTTCGATGTCGAACATTCTTCTTACTTTTATTCATTCTCGGCTTCCCTCCTAAGGGTAGTGTTGATATTGTAAAATTTTCATCTAATGCGACTATTCTTCCGAGGTATGCATCCCACCTTCATGCCGCTTAGATCTTTAAGCCTACCACGACCTTCCCTTTCAATTAGTTATTTTTTTTTTCATCTTTTGGCAATTCATGCTAAACCGGTTTTCAAGCGGAAGGTAGTCTTTTCCAAGATGCCTTCCGAACCTATCTTGCCAACCAACATATGGACTTCATAGTCTTATTAATTTCAATTCAGATTAATGCACCTTGCACCTTTTCAGCTTTAAATCTCTTTCACGTTATTTAGAGTCATGAACCACCAGACACACCTTTTGACATTCCCTTTTTTGTCTTGGTGTTTCTATAATAATTTTGTTACACCGGTTGAAATGTCTGTTTTGTTTAACCTTCTCATTCACTCATAAGGAATAACATTGAGAATTTATTCTTTGGCACTGTACTATCCCTCTCGAGTAGTACAACCTTGAACCCTTAAATTAGATCATCAATGAACCTTTTCCCCTCTTTTGGTAGTTTGAATAATTCTACGAAATCAAACTTTATCCGACATTTCTTAAGTGTCTTTCATCCTTCACACAAAAGCTTGTTTATCGCAGACCCATTTTCAAAACATTTGCGTTTCCTTTACATTACCTTGAGGAAAACTTTGTACCCCTTTAAATCTTGAAATAACATCTCTTTGACTAATGCAAACTTGGACACTTCTTGACAAGTGTTTCTTTCCTTCTGAGACCTTTTGGTGTACTCTTTTGTCTCCATAGCTCTTTCATGTTGAGATTCTTGCTCTCTTCTTGATTTGTCAATTTTTTTTTAGTCCTTCAGGTGCTCGACATTGCACATTTGCCGTGTTAATTTTCTATTGTGGGATGGTTTTTCTACAATATTCATGTGAGCTGTAAATTCTCTTAGTTCGCCAACAGCCACCTTGCTTAACAAATCATTAATGAATAAGGTCACTTGCAAAATGTTCTCAAGTCCATTATTCTTTTCCCCCCTTGTGTTAAACATTTTTTCTTTCTTTCAAGTCTTACATTTGATGTTTCCCGTAACATCCCCACTCTTAAGGGCTTATGTAAAACTCATTATCTTTCTTTTAAACGGTCTGAGTTTCTTTGCAGACCACCGCATCTTGCAAGATTCCACTCTCTAAAAAGAATTTCATTTGCAAGGTGTTCTTTTGCTTTCTTCCTTTTGGTGATTATATTTTACATTATGATACAACGCCAATCCTCCAGTCTTGAACCAACTTCAAGCTTCCCTCAACCCGGAATCACCTTGCCTTGTTTGTAGCCCAAGCAACCTCTCTTGTTTCAAGTGCATTATACCTTTCTTTGGCTTACCGAGTTGACATACAACCCTGGTATGCAACTTGTCACTTTTCAACTTTATTTGCTTTCCAAGCTAACCATTATTGGCATAAGAATTTGGATCAGATTGTAAGAGAGAAAATATGGCAAATTCATGTTTCTTCTTTCCCGAAAAGTCTTAGGAATCCTTCAGCTGAGATCGTTGCAGTTATTGAGCAAGCTTCCTTCGTAGTGATGGCGGCTGAGATCAAAAGAAGTCAAGTGCGCCAGAAGTTGTGGATCAGCTGGGAAGTTTCAGCTTCCCGGGTTTAGGCCAGCAAGAGCAAGTTAAGCATGTCATTCCGTTGATTGCAAGATTCGAGACAATGATGAGATCACGAAGAAGCAAGACGAAGATGCGGTTGTTGTCGGTTACAAGCGAGTGGTCGGGATCAAACCAGCCAGTGGTCATGAGTTAGATGAAGATGGCAACCTTCAACGTCAAAGGTCGGCTTCGTGTGCCGGATGTGGAAGATTTGAAGAAGACAATGGTGGATGAAGGCCACACGATAGCAGTTGCAGTTCACCCCGAAGCAACCAGGATGTATAGAGAGTTGAAACGGCACTGCCGGCCACCTTCTGTGAAGATAGAGATAGCAGAGTTGCCTATGACACCAGTTAACACGCCAGCATCCGGGAGTCACCGTTTGAGGCTCGTATGGAAGGAAGCGTAGAACGCCGCTTATCTTGGATGAAGTGGAACAAAGACACATTACAAGACCGAGTTGATACAACAAGCCCACGCGGAGATTGAAGTGGACCGTTGCAACCTCGAGATGGCTCAAGACGGTAGAAGAGTTGGGAAGATGGAAGAAGAACAACGTTAGAGTTTGAAGTTAAAGATAAAGTGTATCGAAGACGTTCCCGAGTTAAAAGAGTAAGACGGCTCGGCGGACATGCAACTAAGCCCCGATATGAAGGCCCTTACGTGACCTTGGCTAAAGTCGGACCTTTAGCTTAACCGACATTGTTATGGAAGCAAGCATTGACCTTGAAATGGTTGAAGAGATCTTTGCTACACGGAAGAATCAAGTGAACTTTAGAACGGAAGATGAAGAAAGTTAAGAAGGAAGACGTACAACTAGTCTTGGTTCAGTGAAGCAATCACACACCGGCAGAGGCGACATGGGAGTTAGAAGACAAGACGTTTTGTGAAGTTCCGAGTTCAAGAACCTCCCGGATATGTTCGGTTTCGAGGACGAAACTTTTCTTAAGGGGGATGGATGTAATACCCCGAAAATTCAAGAAGGGTAAAGATGTAAAAAGGGAATTTAATTATTTATTTTCCTTTTTTATGTTTAACCTAAAAGAAAATAATTATAAGGGTATTAATTATTTAATCAAGGATTTATTAAAGGAGTATTTAACGGAAATACTTCCCTTAATTCTCATTACTCTCATGAGCTAAACATTTCTGGAAACAAAAAGGGGACAAGCCGACGGTAAGAACAGGGAGAAGAAAAAAGAAAAGTTCGAACGCCGTTTTCCAAATTCGGGGTTTAACGGTTGATTTTCGGTGCATACCATAGTAGAAGAAATTGATCACCGCGAGGAGGCGATCGTTTCGATACCAACCGTTCTTTTTTTGGGTAAGTTTTCATTCCTAACCCTAATTATAGATTCCGTATGTTCTTGAGAAAATCTGAGCTTTGGTGAATTAGAAGGTTGCCTAATCGTAGTGTAATGGTAAATTATCGTAGGTGATTCGTAGAAGTTATTGGAATCGAGGATTGAAGCTTTTTACTATCCGTTTTCGCTTTCAATCGCTTTTGGAATTGCTAAGGTAAGGGGGTGTTCTTCGATCGATATTTTTGTTGTATTATTATTAATTGGTATAGTAAACGGTTAATGTGTCAATTGATCGAAGTCATAATATGCTGTGCAAATTAATTATCATTCATCCGGCCTCTTGCTGATAGCATCTGTTCTAATTTGAAATAAGAATAGTAATTTATGTCAATATATATATTATAATGACTTGGTTGGGATTGGTCCTGGGTTTAATTCCCATGTATCATTTCGGCGCACCCCCCTCCCCCCAAAGCGTAGGTATGCCATCGCGGATGTATGTCTTTGGTTTAAATTATTACATTATTATATTAATTGCTCCTAAGCCTCCTATATATGTATTCCCCGTAGGAAAGAAGAGAACAAAATTATAATGGCACTATATTTCTTTAAAAAAAAAGGGTGCGTAAACGTAATGATAAAAAGGGTGCGGCGTACTTTTTTATATATATATAGAAGAGGGACATGTAATTGCCGTAAGATAAAAAGGGAAAGAAAAGTGTGTTGTATTAATTTTATGCTTCTATGTGTATTACACGATACAATGTGGTATGTATGTCTTTTGAGACATTAATTGAAATGTGGCAAAGTCTAACTTCCGACTTCGGTGCCTTAGCATCAATCGCCACAACCGAGACCCTCTCGCGGGAGAAGGTGGTAGCCCGGAAGGCGGTCGTTTAGACCTTGCGGGGTCATTGGTTTAGTAGTCATTGACGCTTTTTACAACGTGCTAGGTAGTTAATCTAGATTGTCTAGGACTAGATGTCCTTAGGAAGCCTTTTTAAGTGGAATGAACTTAGGTGGTTAGATTAACTACGTAATAAACATATGTGATGAGTCTAAAAGCTAAAACGTTGTAATTCTTGGTGAGGCACATTTATGATTCGCAACATGGAATCATTTCTCATACGTAACGGACAATATTCGGGTTTTGGGAAATGTTCCACACGGAACCATCCGTGCCATATGAGGTGTTGAATATGTCCCGGTGCATACCCATCATTCGGGCACCGTTGTGTCCTTGAATTACAATGTAACATAGATAATTGCTCGTGATGGTGCTTACGGACTTAGCGAGGGGAGTGTATTTTAATGCAACATATGTGGTAGGTGTGTAGATCAATATGTGTAACCGTTTCTTCTACCCCGTACTAAGTACGTATGTACTTACCCCTCTTCTTTATTGTCCCCACCCCGAGAAGGTGGTTATCGGACGATGATGAGTATGGATGCGATGATGGAGTTGATGGAGCCGATGTTTGAACTCGAGATGATATGTTGATGCGACACTTTTATTTATGCATTTTATTATTCGCTTTTGAGATTTATGCTTTAGTATCTTTTCGCTTTCAAATTTGGATGTAATAAGTCACAACAACAATTATTTCGTTGTTTTGTCGGTCATCTTTCTTAGACGTAGATTTTGGGACTTGGTGATCCGTTGTTTGTCGTTTGACATTCTTTTTCCGAGTTATCTTTAGTTTTAATTTATTCCGCTTTTACTCTGATTGATTGTTACGAGGCTTATGTATATATTACTTTTGACGATTTAAAAAGTTAATATATGCTTGCCGGGCGTTCTTTCCGGATAAGGACTCGGTATCTGGGACGGGGCGTCACAGTTGGTATCAGAGAGAAAGTTCCTATCTTACGTCTAAGTTCGTAGCTTAAGTTGAATTTTATAAGTCTCTTTAGCAGCTTAGCTGACCCTTTCTTCTTGACACGTGGCTTAGAAAACTTCAAGGAGCACTAGTAAGTTTGTCCGTTAAGCAATCAATCCTTACGGATGAAGTCATTAAACCAAACCACATCACCTAGGATTAAATGAAACCCCTCTAAGTAAAGCTTTGGGATCGGAGTCTTATGCCTACACCTTTAAGTTGAGGTCCTCTTGGTTGAATATTCTTTACACTCCCTATTGTGATCTCTCCACTTCTTTCTACACCTCAATGTCAAAGCCTACACTTTGGCCTGACCTATTCTTGTAGAGAATGATATTGTACTCAACCCTACGAATCCTCCGCTTTCTCTTTTTACTATTGTTTGGTATATGCTTACCAATATTCTTTGACATTGCTTTGCTCGAGATGGGTTCCACACGAACTCCATATGCAATCATATCCCTTCCAAGTGCTTCTTACTCGTTTCAATAATTAGTGTTAAAGGTTTCTCCCTTTGGCACATAGTTTTATCATCCTTATGGTTGGCTCCATCCAACACGAGTGAATGCTTTTCGTTTCCGTGTTTTCCTTTAATGAGAAAATCATTTCTCCCCTGCTCTACAAATTCTGAAAATTTTCAGCATGATAGACCGCTGTTTGGTCTACAATTTCTCTTTTTACATCAACTTGATAATTATTATGGAGTGTTCAGAAAATCCATGTTAATGCCGGACACTCTGTCCAGAAAATCTGCAGCAGAACCTTTACTTCTCCTTCTATTTTAAACAGGTTAAACATTTTCAAATGACCTGAATTTTTGGTATGTTGCAGACAACACTTTTATCTATAACTTTTATTTTGGGATTAAGTTCAAATTCCTTTTCCTTTAATCGCAATATGCAATTCAAGTCAGTGTTTACCAATCTGGAAATTCTGACAGCTTGTGCATGCGGCAGAAATATTTGTTTTTGATCAACTCCTTATCATTCAAAAATTCTAATATTTTTATGTCACCTGGGAAACTCTAGTATCTAAATCTTTTCTCTTTGAATTATGCTCAAATTCTTGTTCGTTTGGGCTGTAAAAATTGATAATGTCAGATCCGGAATAAATATCATACACATCAACCTAAAAGGGAATCCCCACCTCTTTGACTTAAGGTTAGGGCTAAGAGAGTAATATGTCTTGGTTGTTATGTTCTAGAAGTTTACCCCCCAAAGTTTGAACTTCTATTAGGTTAAGTCTTTTAGTAGGATGCTTGTAAAGTTAACATTGTTGTTTCTTTTACAGTTATAAACAAGCACCGAGACGCTACCTTCCAAAACGCCACGCTTGAAGTTCAAACCTTTTATGCCTTTTCTAGTAGATTACTTCCATTCGATTCCTCACTTGAGGTATTTGAGTTCAATAACTTCTCGCCATCTTCTGTCATGAATTACCTCGAAACATATCTCCATAAGCCTTTTCTTTTGAACAAGTTCATACATTACCTTTCTAATGAAAGAAACGAGTTCTCTCTAATTTTGCATTGTTGCACCCTCATTCTTCATTTCAAATTCAAATTTGATCGAATCTTCGATGTCGAACATTCTTCTTACTTTTATTCATTCTCGCTTCCCTCCTAAGGGTAGTGTTGATATTGTAAAATTTTCATCTAATGCCGACTATTCTTCCGAGGTATGCATCCCACCTTCATGCCGCTTAGATCTTTAAGCCTACCACGACCTTCCCTTTCAATTAGTTATTTTTTTTTCATCTTTTGGCAATTCATGCTAAACCGGTTTTCAAGCGGAAGGTAGTCTTTTCCAAGATGCCTTCCGAACCTATCTTGCCAACCAACATATGGACTTCATAGTCTTATTAATTTCAATTCAGATTAATGCACCTTGCACCTTTTCAGCTTTAAATCTCTTTCACGTTATTTAGAGTCATGAACCACCAGACACACCTTTTGACATTCCCTTTTTTGTCTTGGTGTTTCTATAATAATTTTGTTACACCGGTTGAAATGTCTGTTTTGTTTAACCTTCTCATTCACTCATAAGGAATAACATTGAGAATTTATTCTTTGGCACTGTACTATCCCTCTCGAGTAGTACAACCTTGAACCCTTAAATTAGATCATCAATGAACCTTTTCCCCTCTTTTGGTAGTTTGAATAATTCTACGAAATCAAACTTTATCCGACATTTCTTAAGTGTCTTTCATCCTTCACACAAAAGCTTGTTTATCGCGACCCATTTTCAAAACATTTGCGTTTCCTTTACATTACCTTGAGGAAAACTTTGTACCCCTTTAAATCTTGAAATAACATCTCTTTGACTAATGCAAACTTGGACACTTCTTGACAAGTGTTTCTTTCCTTCTGAGACCTTTTGGTGTACTCTTTTGTCTCCATAGCTCTTTCATGTTGAGATTCTTGCTCTCTTCTTGATTTGTCAATTTTTTTTTAGTCCTTCGTGTGCTCGACATTGCACATTTGCCGTGTTAATTTTCTATTGTGGGATGGTTTTTCTACAATATTCATGTGAGTCGTAAATTCTCTTAGTTCGCCAACAACCACCTTGCTTAACAAATCATTAATGAATAAGGTCACTTGCAAAATGTTCTCAAGTCCATTATTCTTTTCCCCCCTTGTGTTAAACATTTTTTCTTTCTTTCAAGTCTTACATTTGATGTTTCCCGTAACATCCCCACTCTTAAGGGCTTATGTAAAACTCATTATCTTTCTTTTAAACGGTCTGAGTTTCTTTGCAGACCACCGCATCTTGCAAGATTCCACTCTCTAAAAAGAATTTCATTTGCAAGGTGTTCTTTTGCTTTCTTCCTTTTGGTGATTATATTTTACATTATGATACAACGCCAATCCTCCAAGTCTTGAACCAACTTCAAGCTTCCTCAACCCGAGAATCACCTTGCCTTGTTTGTAGCCCAAGCAACCTCTCTTGTTTCAAGTGCATTATACCTTTCTTTGGCTTACCGAGTTGACATACAACCCTGGTATGCAACTTGTCACTTTTCAACTTTATTTGCTTTCCAAGCTAACCATTATTGGCATAAGAATTTGGATCAGATTGTAAGAGAGAAAATATGGCAAATTCATGTTTCTTCTTTCCCGAAAAGTCTTAGGAATCCTTCAAATTTGAGATCGTTGCGGTTATTGAGCAAGCTTCCTTCGTAGTGATGGCGGCCGAGATCAAAAGAAGTCAAGTGCGCCGAAGTTGTGGATCGGTGGGAAGTTTCGGCTTCCCGGGTTTAGGCCAAGCAAGAGCAAGTTAAGCATGTCATTCCGTTGATTGCAAGATTCGAGACAATGATGAGATCACGAAGAAGCAAGACGAAGATGCGGTTGTTGTCGGTTACAAGCGAGTGGTCGGGATCAAACCGGCCGGTGGTCATGAGTTAGATGAAGATGGCAACCTTCAACGTCAAAGGTCGCTTCGTGTGCCGGATGTGGAAGATTTGAAGAAGACAAGTGGTGGATGAAGGCCACACGATAGCAATTGCGCTTCACCCCGGAGCAACCAGGGATGTGTAGAGAGTTGAAACGGCACCGCCGGCCACCTTCTATGAAGATAGAGATAGCGAGTTGCCTATGACACCGGTTGACACGCCGGCATCCGGGAGTCACCGTTTGAGGCTCTGTATGGAAGGAAGCGTAGAACGCCAGTTATCTTGGATGAAGTGGAACAAAGACACATTACAAGACCAGAGTTGATACAACAAGCCCACGCGGAGATTGAAGTGGACCGTTGCAACCTCGAGATGGCTCAAGACAGGTAGAAGAGTTGGGAAGATGGAAGAAGAACACTGTTAGAGTTTGAAGTTAAAGATAAAGTGTATCTGAAGACGTTCCCAGTTAAAAGAGTAAGACGGCTCGGGCGGACATGCAACTAAGCCCCGTATATGAAGGCCCTTACGTGACCTTGGCTAAAGTCGGACCTTTAGCTTAACCGACATTGTTATGGAAGCAAGCATTGACCTTGAAATGGTTGAAGAGATCTTTGCTACACGGAAGAATCAAGTGAACTTTAGAACGGAAGATGAAGAAAGTTAAGAAGGAAGACGTACAACTAGTCTTGGTTCAGTGAAGCAATCACACACCGGCAGAGGCGACATGGGAGTTAGAAGACAAGACGTTTTGTGAAGTTCCAGAGTTCAAGAACCTCCCAGATATGTTCAGTTTCGAGGACGAAACTTTTCTTAAGGGGGGATGGATGTAATACCCCGAAAATTCAAGAAGGGTAAAGATGTAAAAAGGGAATTTAATTATTTATTTTCCTTTTTTATGTTTAACCTAAAAGAAAATAATTATAAGGGTATTAATTATTTAATCAAGGATTTATTAAAGGAGTATTTAACGGAAATACTTCCCTTAATTCTCATTACTCTCATGAGCTAAACATTTCTGGAAACAAAAAGGGGACAAGCCGACGGTAAGAACAGGGAGAAGAAAAAAGAAAAGTTCGAACGCCGTTTTCCAAATTCGGGGTTTAACGGTTGATTTTCGGTGCAGACCATAGTAGAAGAAATTGATCACCGCGAGGAGGCGATCGTTTCGATACCAACCGTTCTTTTTTTGGGTAAGTTTTCATTCCTAACCCTAATTATAGATTCCGTATGTTCTTGAGAAAATCTGAGCTTTGGTGAATTAGAAGGTTGCCTAATCGTAGTGTAATGGTAAATTATCGTAGGTGATTCGTAGAAGTTATTGGAATCGAGGATTGAAGCTTTTTACTATCCGTTTTCGCTTTCAATCACTTTTGGAATTGCTAAGGTAAGGGGGTGTTCTTCGATCGATATTTTTGTTGTATTATTATTAATTGGTATAGTAAACGGTTAATGTGTCAATTGATCGAAGTCATAATATCTTGTGCAAATTAATTATCATTCATCCGGCCTCTTGCTTGATAGCATCTGTTCTAATTTGAAATAAGAATAGTAATTTATGTCAATATATATATTATAATGACTTGGTTGGGATTGGTCCTGGGTTTAATTCCCATGTATCATTTCGGCGCACCCCCTCCCCCCAAAGCGAGAAGGTATGCCATCGCGGATGTATGTCTTTGGTTTAAATTATTACATTATTATATTAATTGCTCCTAAGCCTCCTATATATGTATTCCCTGTAGGAAAGAAGAGAACAAAATTATAATGGCACTATATTTCTTAAAAAAAAAGGGTGCGGCAACGAATGATAAAAAGGGTGCGAGCGGCTTTTTTATATATATATAGAAGAGGGACATGTAATTGCCGTAAGATAAAAAGGGAAAGAAAAGTGTGTTGTATTAATTTTATGCTTCTATGTGTATTACACGATACAATGTGGTATGTATGTCTTTTGAGACATTAATTGAAATGTGGCAAAGTCTAACTTCCGACTTCGGGTGCCTTAGCATCAATCGCCACAACCGAGACCCTCTCGCGGGGAGAAGGTGGTAGCCCGTAAGGCGGTCGTTTAGACCTTGCGGGGTCATTGGTTTAGTAGTCATTGACGCTTTTTACAACGTGCTAGGTAGTTAATCTAGATTGTCTAGGACTAGATGTCCTTAGGAAGCCTTTTTAAGTGGAATGAACTTAGGTGGTTAGATTAACTACGTAATAAACATATGTGATGAGTCTAAAAGCTAAAACGTTGTAATTCTTGGTGAGGCACATTTATGATTCGCAGCATGGAATCATTTCTCATACGTAACGGACAATATTCGGGTTTTGGGAAATGTTCCACACGGAACCATCCGTGCCATATGAGGTGTTGAATATGTCCCGGTGCATACCCATCATTCGGGCACTGTGTCCTTGAATTACAATGTAACATAGATAATTGCTCGTGATGGTGCTTACAGACTTAGCAGAGGGGAGTGTATTTTAATGCAACATATGTGGTAGGTGTGTAGATCAATATGTGTAACTGTTTCTTCTACCCCTTACTAAGTACGTATGTACTTACCCCCTCTTCTTTATTGTCCCCACCCCGAGAAGGTGGTTATCAGGACGATGATGAGTATGGATGCGATGATGGAGTTGATGGAGCCGATGTTTGAACTCGAGATGATATGTTGATGCGACACTTTTATTTATGCATTTTATTATTCGAGTTTTGAGATTTATGCTTTAGTATCTTTTCGCTTTCAAATTTGGATGTAATAAGTCACAACAACAATTATTTCGTTGTTTTGTCGGTCATCTTTCTTAGACGTAGATTTTGGGACTTGGTG
Organism: Gentiana straminea; assembly: GCA_036785695.1. NCBI lineage: Eukaryota > Viridiplantae > Streptophyta > Magnoliopsida > Gentianales > Gentianaceae > Gentiana > Gentiana straminea. The sequence goes on along the minus strand of JAVUPR010000326.1, from coordinate 1,068,478 downwards.
ATCCGTTGTTTGTCGTTTGACATTCTTTTTCCGAGTTATCTTTAGTTTTAATTTATTCCGCTTTTACTCTGATTGATTGTTACGAGGCTTATGTATATATTACTTTTGACGATTTAAAAAGTTAATATATGCTTGCCGGGCGTTCTTTCCGGATAAGGACTCGGTATCCGGGACGGGCGTCACGCTTGGTATCGAGAGAAAGTTCCTATCTTACGTCTAAGTTCGTAGCTTAAGTTGAATTTTATAAGTCTCTTTAGCGACTTAGCCGACCACTTTCTTCTTGACACGTGGCTTAGAAAACTTCAAGGAGCACTAGTAAGTTTGTCCGTTAAGCAATCAATCCTTACGGATGAAGTCATTAAACCAAACCACATCACCTAGGATTAAATGAAACCCTCTAAGTAAAGCTTTGGGATCGGAGTCTTATGCCTACACCTTTAAGTTGAGGTCCTCTTGGTTGAATATTCTTTACACTCCCTATTGTGATCTCTCCACTTCTTTCTACACCTCAATGTCAAAGCCTACACTTTGGCCCGACCTATTCTTGTAGAGAATGATATTGTACTCAACCCTACGAATCCTCCGCTTTCTCTTTTTACTATTGTTTGGTATATGCTTACCAATATTCTTTGACATTGCTTTGCTCGAGATGGGTTCCACACGAACTCCATATGCAATCATATCCCTTCCAAGTGCTTCTTACTCGTTTCAATAATTAGTGTTAAAGGTTTCTCCCTTTGGCACATAGTTTTATCATCCTTATGGTTGGCTCCATCCAACACGAGTGAATGCTTTTCGTTTCCGTGTTTTCCTTTAATGAGAAAATCATTTCTCCCCTGCTCTACAAATTCTGAAAATTTTCAGCATGATAGACCGCTGTTTGGTCTACAATTTCTCTTTTTACATCAACTTGATAATTATTATGGAGTGTTCGAGAAAATCCATGTTAATGCCGGACACTCTGTCCGAAAATCTGCAGCGCGAACCTTTACTTCTCCTTCTATTTTAAACGGGTTAAACATTTTCAAATGACCTGAATTTTTGGTATGTTGCAGACAACACTTTTATCTATAACTTTTATTTTGGGATTAAGTTCAAATTCCTTTTCCTTTAATGTGTGTAACTGTTTCTTCTACCCCTTACTAAGTACGTATGTACTTACCCCCTCTTCTTTATTGTCCCCACCCCGAGAAGGTGGTTATCAGGACGATGCTGAGTATGGATGCGATGATGGAGTTGATGGAGCCGATGTTTGAACTCGAGATGATATGTTGATGTTGACACTTTTATTTATGCATTTTATTATTCAGTTTTTGAGATTTAGGCTTTAGTATCTTTTCAGTTTCAAATTTGGATGTAATAAGTCACAACAACATTTATTTCGTTGTTTTGTCGGTCAGCTTTCTTAGACGTAGATTTTGGGACTTGGTGATCCGTTGTTTGTCGTTTGACATTCTTTTTCCGAGTTATCTTTAGTTTTAATTTATTCCGCTTTTACTCTGATTGATTGTTACGAGGCTTATGTATATATTACTTTGACGATTTAAAAAGTTAATATATGCTTGTCGGGCGTTCTTTCCGGATAAGGACTCGGTATATGGGACGGGGCGTCACATGTACGGTGGACGAAAACTCTTGCTAGGCTTGACGTTGAAGAGCTTTATCTTGGCCATTCTTGTTGGACATCGAATGGTGAGCCGGTTAATCGAGCGTTTGTCTTCTCGTTTAAGCTTATCGATAGATTAAACAGGTTAAAGTATTTAGATTTAACTTCCTGCTATGTGAAAACGAATTTTGTCCGTCAATCTAACTCACTCGTGAGGTTGAATTTGCTCGGCATGCCATTGCTTAGTCACGAATTGTATGACATTTTAATGTCGTGCCCTAACCTTACAAATCTATGTTTGGAACGTTGTGAATTGCCTCTGAATCTAAGAATCTCTGGGCCAAACCTCAAGTTGGAGACTTTTCGATTAGCTGCTTGCTATCATGTGCAAAAACTTGAGATCTCAGATATCAATATCGTTGAAATCATGATTGATATTCGTAGCGAAGTAGAAATTTCCTTGTCTTCCCTTCCAAAGCTCGAAATTCTGCATCTTAGGACTCCTGGGATGCATTACAGTTTCAAGGATCTGCCTCCGTTTAAGAACGTACTTATTCATGAAGCTGAAGCAGTATGGAAAGCAGTAAGGGCATACCTAAAAGGGAGTAATATTTCCAGGCATGCAACAGTGGAGTTGGAATTATTTAATTTGATGATGACGGTTTTTATCCCGATGTTTCATTAATTTTTGTCCTACAATTTACTGATCCGGTATCCCTACGCAACCTACACAAAGATCCTGTGATTGCCTCAACGTTTCAAGTGTTTGGCAACGTTAGGATATTATGTCTCCTTAATTACAAAAGGTTGTCCTTACGGGGAAGCTTGCGAGGAAGTGGATCTATGGAATTTCGCACAAGTATGCAATTTTTTTATGGCAAATACACACAGGTAGGAAAAAAAGTTGGAATTTCAGGACATTTTTTTTTTATCATTTTGCCATGTTGGCATTTAATTGCTGACGTGGATCACATGATTTGGCAAAGAATACCACATAGGATCAAAAAAATCCCAACAAAACATATTTTCATCCAAAAACTCAATCCCAATTCGCAGATGCGGCTGGAAGGGTCAACTGAAATTGTTCGAGTATTTCACTTACATTCCTTCAGATAAACGATAGCAGCCGAATTTTGTCATTTAACCACCGACCGTGGCCCCCTAAAGGAGATGGATTGTAAGTGATTAATATCACTGTTTTGTTTAAAAAAATGATTTTGTTCCTATCATGTAGCATTTTTTGTTTGGTTCCGTTTATAACAGGGAATGATACTTCTCATATATTTTACACAATGATGAACACGTTGGTTTTTTTATTTTATTTTTAACTGAAGTTACACAAAAAAATGATTTTGTTCCTATCATGTAGCACATTCGTCACTCTTTTAAAACACTTGCTTAATTCACTTCACTCCACTCCAAACAAGAGATAATTAATATCATTATCATTATTATTATATCACCACCTATATGCAAATTGCAATGCATGATTTTCTTTCTTATATTATATATGGGGTGCACTGCAGCAATCAATGAATAAATAAATTAATATCTGCATCCCTGCTTAATTTGCCTTCATTTTATGGTCAATGAAACTATCCAAGGAATCATGTGCCACATCAGCATTTCAGAAGGACAAATTTATCAAAAAAATCGAGATAGAAGGAAACTGTAATTTAATAAGGACAAATATAACAATTATGAAGTAACAAATATAAAGTAACAAATGTGGAATATAGTAAATATAAAGTAACAATTGTGAAACACAAAGTAACATTAACACGTGAAGTAACAATTTTAAAGTAACAATTATGATTTTTGTCCTTTATAATCATGAAAATGTTACTTTTGTCATTCCAGACACATTTATTAATTTTTTTGTCATTTCGGCCCTTTCCCCCTATATTATATATGGGGTGCACTGCAGCAATCAATGAATAAATTAATTAATATCTGCTTCCCTGCTTAATTTGCCTTCATTTTATGGTCGAATGAAACTATCCATGGAATCATGTGCCACATCAGCAATTAAATGCCAGCATGGCAAGATAATTGAAAATGTCCTGAAATTGCAACTTTTTTTAAAGATACGGGACGAAATTGATACAATGAAATCGTACGGGACTAAAATTGCTACCACCCTATACTTACGGGACCAATTTTGCAATTTCCTCAGGTAGGAGGTCTTGTGTGTAAAAGAATAAGACAGATGGTTCAGTGGCTAGTTTTGCGGTATAAACACCTTAAACATTTATGAAACCAAACTAAAACGATTTCAAGACTAAAATTTCTTCGGTCCGGTTTGGTTCGATCAGGGAGATTTTAAGACAAAATTTGTTCGGTCATGTTTTGATTTAGCCTGATTTCGGTTTTTTACGGTTTTCGTTAACAAGTACATTGCAAGGTGCCTACAAAAGTTGACTTACAACAGAGAAAGATTTTATTGGCTAACTTTGAGTGTCCCTTATGCAATATTGACAAGGAGGATGAACAACATTTATTTCTTGGCTTTATTGTTAAAAAGGACAAAATAAGAGTGGAAATGTGTAAAAAGGACAGTGGAATTTTTTATTGGGTTAAAAGGACAAACCAAACAGTGGAATAGTGGATTCCACTGTAAAGACAATGTATTTTAAGTAACAGACAGTGGAATTGTCCTTTAACACATGATTTTTTTTCCACCGTCCTTAATCCTATTTTTTAATTTTTTTTTTGTCCTTTATTACCACTCCCCCTTATTTCTTTTGTGTAATTTTGCTAAAGTTGTAAGCAACAAGATTCACAATTGGTATAATCAACAAGTCTTCACTTTCTCTGATTGGAAGATTTTCTGTACATATGTTGTTGGTTAAAATATCAATCTAACAATTTTAACAAGAAATTTGAACACATGAACATGTATAGACCAAAGTTAATAAAATGGGACAAGAAATTTATTGACAGAGGCGAATGTAGCACTCTGTCAATAAGACGTTTTTCTCTCGATTATTTGCACACGGTAATGACAGTCGTCCCTCAAAATACAACAGTTATACATTCTTCGGATTGTTGTACTTTATCGAGAAGAAAACGGCGAACCGATCATGTTCTGTATGTCTCTTCTTGGCTCAAATTTATGCAAAGTATATGTATGAATAGTTTTAATGAAAAAAAACTGAGCAGAATTTTGTCTAAGAAAAATTCTTACAAAAAAAAACTGCATTCTTTTTCATAAAATGATGGGGATTTATAAAAGAAAAGTGTCCGATCATTTAAAAGTTGCAATCTTTAACCGAAAATTATTGCGTGGTTGTAACATTTACCGAACCGATACAACCCTCCATTATTTTAGAATTAATTTTAATTCAAGTACGTAGGTGTCTATTATAACACTTGTGAACGTGCTTGTTGTGTCACTAGGTGTTGCACCCTCAATTATATGGTCCTATGCTTGGAATGATACTAAGACAGGAGAACCTTGGGTGTGTAACTCGAGGTTCTTGGAATGATCAAACTAGGTGGTGTGTCGTAAACTCACCAAAAATATATCCTTTTCACTTTATAACTAGTATAGGGCAAATAGGGGGATCGAACCCATAAAAACGGATGATTATTTCAGTTTGGAACGGATAAAATAATATGAGTAATTCAGATAATAAAAATAAAATAGCAACAGGTGTAATAGATGGTGATAGTATCAACCGAATAACAACGAAAGAAATAATAATTTAGTATCAAATGAGTTAAGGCTCCAGCTAAAATAGTTATTTCCATCCCGGTTTAGTCGATTGATCATCGACGCAAGAATGACTCACTAATTTATTAATAAATTGGTTATAGCCACCGACAACCGTCAAACGATCAATCTCTCCTAAAGTCGATAATTAATACACGGTCGTTAATTATTTTCTTACCGGAAGACACCCCTAGACACGATCATAATAGTTTGGAATTCCATAAGCCTTCAGATTCAAGAGAGCCAATTCAAGGTATTGATCCAACCGGATTAAGTTTAACTTAGATTATTCATCTTCATGATAGTGGAGTCTACGGGCTACGAGCCGGCCAAATCATATCACTTACCACATAACTTGGGCCTGATGGCTTTTAATACATTATAGTACAATGTAATCACATTATTATTTTCTTCATTGCTGTAACCACTTCTTCTATTTCTCCTCACGCTTTACCTTATTCCCTCTTCCAATTTCGTTAGGACGTCTGTAAAACAACACTAGAAAACATTATAAAAACAATATCGCCCACACAATAAACCTAAAAATGCAACCAAAATACCCACCAAATATGTGCCCATCAAATTCCCTCACACTTGAATGATACTAGTCCCGAGCATCCTACGACTCTACTAAACCATGAAATGCAAATGCAAAAGCACCAACAATATCCATGAATGCACGTCCAAACTTCTTATCTACCTCACATGTCATAATTCAAGTCGAACGGTGATCAAACAATACATATCACACTAGTATTCATACAACTCACATTATCACTTTGATTCACAAATTTTAAAGTGGGAAAATCAACAAACCCCTACTTGCCTCACGGATAATCGCTCAATCAAAATTAGTAACAAGGACAATTCACTCACACTCAAAATCAACGCCAATACTAAGCATTTCCATAGGTTTGCATGTCAATGTAATCTCCAGCACTATGTATTCAAGTTCAACACACCAATCATGGGGGCTATGGAACAAAATCAAAGTATGGAAAAAGGGATAATGTGGCTAAAATGTGTCAAAAAGAAATTAAAGAAAATGATCACATACGAATCATCAAACATATGAAATGCTCCAAGATATCATAAGCACAATACTTTGAATCCACACACTATTATATTCAGGCTGCACTACAACTTTTTTTATCAGTTTTTTTTTTTTTTTTATTTTTATTTTTATTTTTTATACATGAAAAAATTGCAGCCTTCTAAGTTCCTCATCTCCAATAAAACAGCACGAACAGTCAATACATTGCAAACATTTTATTTAGGAGAACTAAATACGAATTTAAGTTTAATAAATATATCATTAGCTACAAGCATCTAAGAGAAGTAGCATGTGATCACTCTTTAATCCTTGATGACACAAAACGAGTATAAAAAAGAAGGGATATCGTAAGAAAATAGGCCAACGGTTTGATTTTTTTCAGGAGCTTATAAAAATAAAAGGGTCAAGCTAGACGGGCTCACTAAGTGGTACAAAATATGGGTAGGCTAACAAAAGTGGGTCTCAAAGGGTTTAAACCTAAGTGCCTCAATCACTTTGATGTGCAGGACCCGAAAAGCGTAGTCTCGAAAACTATATCAATGCAAATTCTAGAATGTCATGGAATTGTGCTGATACCACTCAAAGGAAAAATGAGCGAGTGCGCTCTTTGGTAAAGTAAATCTCACTTTTAAGTAGCTTTCGTTAAGGTTCGACGCTTTTACTACTAAAACTCATAAACGATGGTCAAAAGGTGAGTGTGTATCAACAAGAGTGTGTACTTACATTGATTCTTCACCGTTTGATTCTTATTACTTCAAGCAAAATAGAACGAAAAGGTTGGTAAAGCTTCAAAGCATGTGCATTCTTGGTGCTAAGAAGTCCTAAAGTGCAACACTAACATTTACATGCTAGACCTTTTTTTAATTTTTTTTTATATGATGACCTAACATCTCCCCCACACTTGAAAGAGATAGTGTCCTCAATGTATGCCACTGAACGATGGAAATGAGGTGATGCACAACTAAAATGAGGTATGAAGAATGGGATGAGAAATTACATCTACATGCCTCAGACAAAGTAAAATAAAAAAAATAAAAAGAAATGACAATGAGGGAATTACTTGAGAAGTTGGAAGGTCTATGGGGATTTATCGACCAAGGCTTGAACCATCCCCTGTATATTGTCCAATTGCACCTGTTGCGCTAGAAGCGTGGAGGTCAAACGGTCCACTTTCACGGAAAGGGAATGAATTGAATCACTAGAGTTAGGCGGGCCAACATCGTCAACATCATCAGACACAACGCATGTCGTCTTGTTCTTTCTCTTCTTTGCTGCTGTTTCACGCCAAGATGGACAAGGGGCGACATATTTGGAGTGGGAGAATCGCTAGCCAGCATATACCAATCACGCAAACAAGCTTCATTCAACCACACAATATCACAAGCTATGTGTAAATTGTGATTCTCGGGATCAATGCGGGGATCAATGCGGTTCAATTTGATAGCGATATTAGTGATCAAGTTGCCCAAAATTAAGTTTTTATGCCTATGTTCATACTGGTTTTGCACAACAGAATTAAATTGTCCCGCAATCCAATATGCAAAATTTAGTTGACCCTATTCACCATACACCACAAGATAAAAGTCAGCTTTGGAACAAATGGTGGGACTAGGTAATCTGCCTGAAAAACTAAAGACCAAAAAACGATGGAGATAACGCAAGGCGGGTCCAGCCACCTATTTCTGATCGACCGGAAACTTCCCGCCAACGCACAGCCCCTCCGCCATCACAACTCCCAGCACCGAAGCGTAAAAAAGGACAACTAGAATGTGGCGCACCCTCTCTACCGCCGGCTGCATCGCAATTGAATGGTCATTTGAAATTCCCCAAAAAGCTTCAAGACAGGTATGATGGTATTGCTCCTAGACCTTTTCTACCTTGTAAGGCCATTGATTTCGAATTATTGAGTAAGTGTGATTTAAAGCAGAATGTTTGCGCCTGCTTGTCTGTATGGGTTGGGAGGGTACTTAGCATTGACTAGGCCGGCTTGTTATGAATTGACCCAAGAATTCTATTATTCCTTTGTTTTTAACATGAAAAAGGGCATCACCACTGAAACTCCAAATGTGATTTGGTTTCATTTAATGAACTTGTGGTATAATTTTTCCCTTTATGAATTCAATGTTGCCTTGGCTTTTGCAACGTGTGAACTAGTTACCTCTCCGGACTTTACACAGACTGTGAGGGATCGTAACTGTCTTCAAAGTCGGGAAGGAAAAATCACATTTGTACTATGCAAAGTCCGGAGGGGTAACTAGTACACGCGTCACAAAATCAGGGCAACATTCAACATTGAATTTAAAAAGGGAAAACTTATATCACACGTCTTGTTAAAAGAATTAGAATATAATTTTTGGGTGTATTCATAATATGCCAGAGTACCCTCCCAACCCACATTAGACATTAGATCCAATGTTCTGCTCTAAATCACACATACTCAACAATTCGAAATCAATGACCTTCCGAGGTAGAAAAGGTCTACGAGCAATTCTATCATACCTGTCTTGAAGCTTTTTGAGAATTTCAAATGACCATTCAATTGTGATGCAGCCGGGCAGAAAAGGTGCGCCACATGTGGGCGGAGATCAGAAATAGGTGGCTGGACGGCACGTACATGGGATTTAGTGAAGAGCAGGTGTTAGGTGGTGGCGATTTGGCGGTTCACGGCGAGGGTTCCGGTAAGGGTGGAGGCGGTGATGGTGGAGTGGCTGCCACAGCTCGCCCTTTGAATCTGGCTTCCTGCTTGGTTCTTGCCATGGCTAAATAAAATTGAAGTGAAGAAACGGAGAAACAGAGATGAGTGGATTATGGGTATGGCTAATTGTTGAAGCTATTAACGGCGGGGAAGAGGGACGGGAGGTTGGTGGCAGATTGGGTTTGGGAATTATGTTAATGGGTGGACAAAAAAAGAAAGAAATATAATAAGGCAAAGGTTAGATACGGTTGTTTGGTCTAAGGTTGTTTTATCATTTTTTTTAATGTCGTCGGGTTTCTTTAAATGATGTGATCACATCATTTATTTCGTGTCCTCTGTTTCTCATCCATATTATTTTATTATGGTAACACATATCTGAATTCGATATGATGACATAATTTTTCTTTGCTCTGTGTTTCTTGGACCGAAAAATGTTGAAAACACACCTTACAATCGATGTGATCAAATCGTAAAAAATTTACCCACTGTTTCTATGCCTTCACCACAGCACCTTAGCCGTTTTCCTCCTGGAAACTACATATAAAAAACACTCAAAACAAGACATAAATCCGCACAAATATGATCAATAAAAGAAGCAAAAATGAGGGGATTGCTCCCATCTAGCGCCTTTCTTTAACGTATTTGGCTAGACAAAGTTTCTCAACACTTCTCAGTCATAAACTGGATCCGCTAAGTCAATCTCTTCTACCCTAGAGACTTTAACTCCCTCAAAATAAGGCTTAAGTCTATGTCCATTCACCTTAAATGTCTTGTGCGTTTCTAGACTCTTAATTTCCACAACACCTATAGGAGATACACTTACCACAATGAACGGTCCCATCCACCTTGATTTCAACTTACCAAGCATAAGCTTCAGTCTCGAATTAAAGAATATTACTTTCTGACCTTCGCAAAATTCCTTGTGTCGGATTAACTTGTCATGCCACGACTTTGTCTCTCCTTATACATCCTTTGTTGGTCCCTTGGAAAGGCTAACACAAGTTTAGAGAGGGGGGGGGGGGGGGTGAATAAACTTGTCCCTAAAACTGGATTTTAAACAACTTAAAAATTCAATTAAAACTTGTGTGGAGTTAAGCTGACAAAGCTGAGATTAAGTCAAACTGACTTAAGCTGAAACTGAGTCAACCGGCAGCGGATATGATTTTAGCCTTTTTCTTGATCTTGTTATTCTTATGAAAATCGTGTGTTGTGAATCGAATTCGGTGAATATCGCCAGTGTACCGTGTAAGGTATAACAATCAAGTATCACAATGCTATAAATAAATGCGAGTAAGTAAGTAAATGCGTAAAGTAAATAAGGCGAAATTATAGAGGTTCCGGTGGTGTAATCCTCGTCAATCCTCTCTTCCCCGTGGTGCGGAGGAAAATTCCACTAGAACTTCTTGAGGTGCACTGTTACAAAAAGTCCTAAACAATAGTCCTTGGCTAATCCCTAGCGTCACTATCTAAACAATTGTAGAACATGTAGAATGGCTGCTCTCCAAATGCTTGAACAACTGGTCCTTGGAGGGTACATGTATGCCTCTTCACCATCTACCACCACAAACACAAGCCTACCCGATCGCTTGTCACAATCGTCCTTGGCGAAACCTTCCCGGTTTGCTTCACGATCTAAAACCTTTGATGTGAAATCAAAGTTGGGCTGAGAATCAAATAAATTGATTCTTGTTTGTGGTTCTTCAAAGTGTTGGATCCTTGATAGATTCTTTGTAGTTTGAACACTTGAAGAAATACTAGATATGATCTTTGTTAAAGTTCAGAGATGATAGCAATTCGAATAAGATGACTAATGCATAAACTTGCTCGTTAAATCTTGTAAATCTCTTTTTTGTTCTTGGGTGCAAAGTCCTCTATTTATAGTATAAGGTCCAACGTTCATCTGGCTTAGATTCGAATTGTATCAGTGTCTTTTTCTGCAACGGATATATTTTCTGACCGTTCTGCAGTGTCAGTAACTCATCCAATGAAATTGTTTCCTTTTCAACGTTCCACTGTACTTTCAGTTGTTGGATGACTGACTTATAAAACTGAGTTTCCTTACCAATTTTATTCTGAGTTTTCACTTGTCAGTTTTCTAACTGACTTGGAGCATTAACTGAAATTTTACTCTTCTTCAAATATCAGTACTCCAGTTTTCATCTGATCATTATTGACTTAATCAGAGTACACCATGACTCATTATCAACTAAGAATTCATTGTCCTTATGATTCTTAGGTCTTCATACAAGATCCATAAAGTCAGTTCAGGTCACCACAATCTTGCCTGAAGTCCAACTTTACAGTCTCGACTTGTAATCTTCATAACTGAGTTTGAACCCTCAGTTCTTCATTCTTCATTCTTCAATAACTGAGTCTGTGACCCTCGGTTCTTCAATCTTCTAGATAAGCCAACCGAGTATGTAACTCTCAGCGAACTTACCTTCTTCGCCACGTAGGTGTGCTCGAGTCGGTTGCTTGTATTGGTAGTTTCCGCTTTTCTAAATGATTTCCGGCTTTTTTCGGTTTACGACACGCTAATTATTACAGTGCTTGTCGGATGTAACCTATACAATTATCAGACTCTAGTAAGACTTACACATTCAGTTCTAGACATCTTTTAGCTTTTCACTATAACAGCTGGCTTCAGCACTTCATCAATGGGGTTAAGATAATACTTTGAACAAGTTAGATGAATTATCATCAAAACATAAATTTTATTTCCAACAATTTCCCCCTTTTTGATGATGCCAAAACTCTCCCTAAAAGAAAAGCTTAAAGATCAAAACAAAGTAAAGCAATGTAAAACCGAAAAAGCTGGTTTTCATTAAATGAGCAAAAACTCGGATAAGTACATTATGTTCAAATAACTCGTGACTAAAGACTAAGCTTCTTTTTAGCTTTTTGCATGACCGAGTCATATTTTCTTGCTTTGTCATACGAAATCGAAAATCTTCTTCTAGCTTGGAGTCTTCCTTTGAGAAAGTCTTATTGTAGTCAACTTGACTACTTTCTTTCCATCTTCTCCATTGAATTAGCTTGGGTAAGCTTGAGTCTTTTAAGTAGTAACTTTCAAATTCTGCTAGATCAGCTTTCATTTGTTCAGTCTTGTCTTTAATCTTCAGTTTATCATCAATCCTTAGATTCTTCTTGTGTTGTGCAATTTTCTGTTTTGAGTAGATATCTGATAGAAAATAGTTCAAGGATTCTTCGAATGTTCTGTCCTTGTACTTGGCTTTAATAGGATTGAAATCTTTGTTAAACTGTGTCCACAGATCCTTTGTAAGAGTAACTCTTCTGTCTCCAGGCTGACTGTATTTTTCAATAAGTTGATTATCAGTTAACTCTTTTTTCAAAGATTTGGGATCTGAACGGTTACGTTGTAGTTCTTCTTCAAGTCACTTCATCTCTCCAAGTAACTTCAGCTTTTCTTCTTCAGCTTCCCCCTTTTTGGCATCATACAACTGATCTACTAGGGCATGAGTTGCCTTTTGATCTTCCGAAATCTGACGCTGAGAAGCAAGTACTTCCTTAAGCCGAGTTTCCAACCCGTAGATATGTTGATTCATATGCCAATGAGCCCGAGCATGAGTTTCTCTGTCTCTTGCGGTTGTATTTTCGAGTTGTTGCTTGAGTAGCACAATTTCGAAGCGAGAACTTGAACTTGCTTTGTGAATCATCTCTAATCTTGCATGAACCGAAACATCGCTTCTAGTTCTATACTCAAGATATCTAGAGATGTTTGATAAAAGATCGTTCGTGTGTCTCTCTCGACCGAGTACAATTTTCAAGTTTTCATGAACTTTGGCTAATTCATCCTTAGATAGACGATCGGAAGGATCATATGTATCTTCAATCGGTCCTTGTCCCGAGTATCATCGGGAATAACCATCGCTTGTCGGGCTTCATCAGCTGCCCGCTGAGTGTCAGTTGTCTGATTTCCAACTGGCAATTCTTCTTGTTGTGGTTCAGTTTGCTTTGCTACAGGTTGAGTAACTGGTTGCAAAACTGTAGTTTCATCAGTTTCTTGTCTCGATTTTCCATCATCACCATCATCGTTCTTCTTTGAACTGTCTTTAGATGATGTTCCTGATTTCCTTCTTTTTGCTAACTCAGTAAATCTTTTAAAGCAATTGTCAAGAAATTCTTTTATAGGAAACAGAGAATAGAGATCTCTAACTTCCAATGTCTCCAAGAGTAACTTCTCTTCAGGCTGCAAACTGATGTCTCGAAAACCTTCTGGTTGAAGTTTCATTTTCATCATCTTGATGATTCTATCAGCTTCATAAATTGGTGCTGATTTCTGAACCGTTGTCTGTTGTAACTGAGAAGTACGATCTGCAGTGACTTCAGTTTGTTGTTGTCGTTCCCCCTCAGTAGGTACTTTCTCACCTGAGATTTCTGAGTACAAGCACCTTGCAACTGATCTTCCTTCTATTGAACTGGTTTTTCGCTTGGTGCCTCTGTGTTCAGCTTCCGGTTTGTAACTTGCTTTAGGTTGGGAGATTGTTTCTGTGCTTTGCTTCAAAGCTTCAGTTTGCCTTGTCTGCTTTCCTTCCTTAATATTTTCTAAGTAAAACTGAATGATTCCACTAAGTGTTTTCTTTAGTCGGAATCTCCCATCAGTTACTTGACCTTCAGCTTGTGCTCTTTTCGCACTTTCCAACTCAGCTAGGTGTTGCTTCTTGAACTGATTTAGAATATACCCTGTGATGACGGTCGATTTGTACCCATTATTCTGCAATCTTTACCCTTGATTTTGATGTAAAATAACCTTAAGAGAGTGATAATAAGTCATTAAGTGCCTAATTTAGATATACCACGTGTTACGATTTATTATTATGCATTTCGGTAATTTATCAAGTATTTGGTATTACAACCTATGTTTTTGTATGATAAAAACAGTGAGCATTATGGACGGACTACGGAGAAGGAATTAAAGATCCAGGGACAATGCAGAGCCCAAACGGAAGATAGAAGACGGAGCCCGTGAAAGGTGAAGGCTTGGTCGACCGAGCCCATCTATTCGGTCGACCGAGTGGACTTAAAGCCCAGCAGAGTCCAGCATATTACTTAAGTCGGTTAGGGTTTAGGGAATCCGATCCTTAGTCGGTTTCTAAGTCGGTTTTGAGCTCTATATAAACACATTGTCATTAGTATTATGTATTCATTCATACATTAATTCAATTATTCAAAAAGAGCACAACAAATTGAGAGTTTTTCAGCAAGTTAGGGCTGCAACGATGTAAGCCCTTAATCTTCGTGTTTTATTTTCAAGTAATTAATTCTTCCAATTACGTTCTTATCGTTTGAATTAATTAAACATAGCTAGATGATGTGATTCTCGGCTATGACGTTAGGTGGTGGTGACACCTTGTCAATGAGGATCCCATGACCTACGTCATAATCTAGATTTATTCATGACTCTACTTGATTTAATTAATGTGTATCTATGATAGTTTATATAAGTGATGTACGAATTGCTGTTTAATCTATTCTGTATAAGGAAACGCTGAGAGGTTATTTCTAGGATGTAATTAGGGTTGAATTCGTCCGGGTGACCGAACAGAGTCGTTCGGTCGACCGAGCCCTAATTTTGTCAGTTAAGTCTGCCACGTCTTTATGGTGGGTTTAACCTAGTTGAATTTACTTTCTCAGTAGGTATGTCTATGGCTACGTCGCTCGTCAGTTTTTCATTAGCGTATTATTAGGAAATACCGATATAAGACGTCTAGTTCGGCTCATGAACGATCTTTCGGGACTTTCAGCAAGATCTAGATTAGTTTTGTATTAGGGAATTGTCGACACCTAGTCATACGTAAATCGTAGATTAACAAGAGACTATACCAAGTAATTGTTAATAGGACGAGGGCTTGAGCGATCGTTTAGGAAGTACGCCTAACCATAGGAATGTTGCATAAGCGAGGTGTACGGTTAATATCGGCATCCTTAGAGTAATGAGCGTGTGAGTTATATGAGATGGAAACCCAAAAGGTGAAGTCACGTAACAATATCACAGTGATCTAGTAATCTAACCGGTGCTAAGTCAAGTTAAGGGGATGACTCCCGTAGCCAATTAAGTATGAATACAGCCAGATTGACAGTTAATGAGTTAAGTTATTTTATATAAGTTGTCTTGGTCCAATCGATAACGTTGGTAATTGGAAGGTTAATTACGTTTGTTCTTTTTAAATTTGAGTTTGTTTATCTTATTTTGTCTTTTATGTTGGTCTTAGACTGTTGTCCAATAACGAATTAGGTGAGTTAATTATTTAAACTTAGGGTCCACATTTTGATTCTCTGAGGGACCGACCTTGATTCACCATCGCTATGCTATGATGTACCTAGTGCTATTGCTAGTATTTGGTGGTCAAGTAAAATAAATTCATAACCTGATTGACCCCGTCATCAAGTTTTTGGCGCCGTTGCCGGGGTATCAACGGCCCAATGATTGTTTAAATAATTATTTTTATCTACTTCGTTCTTTCTTTATTGTTTTTAGTTGAATTATTTATTTTTCTTTTGACGAATTATCTGTACTTGTATGCTGTTAAAGGATTAAAGCAGGAATGGGGAAGATATTCGTTCGGTCGACCGAACGTATTCACTCGGTCGACCGAGCCTTTTCCGCTTAAATTTTATATACGGTGTCGTTTCCCCGGTGTTCGTTTCCCCGTTTGTAGGTTGTAAGTTTGACAACGGTATGAGCAATCATACTTGTTTGTCAATTTACTAATTGTTTATTGTTTTTCAAATATTACAGATAATTCGACGTAAATCACTCACATAACCTGCTCAAGATCAGCAAAATGTCATCGAATGATTTTATCAAAGGCCAAGAAGAAGTCAAGGTTTTACGAACCAAAACTACACCAAAAAAGCCGTTAACACCGAAGCTCATGGAAAGGATAGAAAAGATGAAAGCGAAAATCCGAGAGGCAAGGAAATCGAGGGAGGCTAAAGAAGCCTATTGGCAAAGAGGTATGTCTATTTCGAATCCGAGAGGAAATTTCTTCGGATTCCGATTCGGCTTTAGATTATGATGATTACATGTCCGAGATAGAATCGAGTCCGAGGGTAGCGCGGCTAAGGAGAGCCCTATTGTCATCGTTCTAGAGATGAAATATTGGTTAAAGACGAGTCTCGACCGATGCAAAAGTTAGCGGAGACCCGGGAGCTTTTATGGTTGGAGTAACCCTAGAACAAACCCACTTAGGTTTAGCCTTGATTGATTCCGGTTCGAGCCTTAATATCTTTCCTAAAAGCCTCTCGTGATAGGAATTTCATTTTAACACCCACTAACACCCCGCTCCAAGTTAGATTAGCGGATGGAACTAGGACAATCATGACTGGGAGACTGAACAACATGATTATTGGTATAGGGCAATTACGGTTTAAGATAGACATAGTGGTAATGGAAATCGAGGAACATCCTGAATGCCCAATCATTTTGGGTAGATCGTTTATCAACACCGCTAGAGCCTTCATACGGATGACCAGACATGAGATAGTATTGTTTGACGCCAAGGGTTCTGAGTGTTATGGGATAACAAATCCGAATTTCCCCGCACCGGCAAGTGTGAATGTGTTAGAAGTAGTTGGTTCGGAGAAGCTTGATGCCACTCAAGGTCTAGGAAAGGATGCGATGATAATATCGATGATAAAGATGAGAGGGAAGTCCTTACTATTCTAAGTCGGAATAGGTCAGTTCAGCTGCACCAGCCCAGACCAATATTGAAGCTGTAGATCTACCTAAGGATAGGAGGACCAGAGCGAAGAAACGAACTAGGAGAGTTCGTAACAAAAGCTCATCGAAATCAGAGATGAATTCAAAAGTCGGCGCTTGTCTGGATGGTCAATTCGGCTGCCTTTTCATTGGACTAAAATCCAAAGGAAAGGCACTCGTAGAAAAGGACGGTAAAACTTTTTCGGTGAAAGCTGGCCGGGTGAAAACCTGGCAAGTCAAGGGCAGTGTTTAGGAGTGATGATTTTGGGAAGTCGAGCTATAGACTCAAAAATTTAGAATTCTTTCGTTTCATTTATTTTATTTTATTTTATCTTTATTTTTAGTATGAATAAAAGTAACGTAGAATGACGAGAGCCTTTTTTTTTTTTTTTTTGCCGTGTTCCAATGACCATTAGGTTACGGATGTGCAAAAAGTTTTTTTTACTCGAATCATTTTAACGTGAAGTAGAGTAGGAAGAGAAATCATTATAAAATGTATTGATGATGAGAATTTGGTGAAAAGATGCTTAGTTTCAAATTTGTATTATTTGTACAAAGTGAAGATTTATATGTTAATGGATTGTGGCTGGATTATTCGATTTTTGAGGTGAGGATTTTTCAAATTGTGACATGATAATTTTGATAGACGTATGTGTTCTAGCTTGAAAATTTCGTGTGTATCAAATTGAGGAGGTCAACTATCATTTATTTTTACACATCCCCATTTTTCACTTCCCAATCCACCTTTTCATTTCCCCCATTAATTTATTCCTCCAACAAAACCATTCCACTCCTCAATCCTTACCTTTCTATCTCCACCAATCACCTTCCACCATTTCAATCCTTTCACTTTCCACATCTTTCTATTTAAACTCCTTTTTCTCTTCATCATTCCCACACCACAAAATCTTCATCTTCTCCAAATCCCCAATTTTCTTCTTCTTCCTCACTCCATTAATTCCCATTTCCAATCTTTCTCATAACTTCCATCCACCCAAGATTGGGGATAGTAATCTAAATGATCCCCTCCAATATCACAAGTTATGACTGTTCATATCTCTGATCTCTGAAGGATTATCCGATTCGGTCATCACGGGGAAGACCCGAACCTCGGCGAGCGAGTTTCTATCGCCCGGTCGACCGAACCTTTCTGCTCGGTCAACCGAGGCCATTCTCTCGGTCGACCGAGAGCTTCATACTGCTGCATCTATCTATCAGCGTTGCTCTGTTCCAGTTCTGCAATTATGCCACCAAGACGACGATCCTCCGCACAGTTTGTAGCAGTCGACGATGCCATACCCTTGATCAACGGGGTACCACAATTCGCTAGCCAAGAAGTATTTTCGGTTTATCGGAATTTCTTCAACAATTCGCCGGTACACCGGGCTCGGGGATTAGATCTGACCAACTGTGGTCAAGAGCTGTTCGATCTTGTGAAGTATTATCAGTGGCACGAGGTTGTTGCGCCACCTGGCCAAGTTAATGTCGACTGGGTAAGAGAGTTTTATTCTTATTTACGCGTGCACCCACACACGAATTTAGTCCAGGTTCGTGGCAAATCCATTGTAATTACTCCGGGGACTATTAGTAATTATTATGGTCTCGATACCCCGGAGGAGGAGCCAGAGTACACAGTGACGTTTGATGAGTCTGATGCATGGTTGGAGGAGGTTGGTGCCCATCTCGGGATAGCATGGACAATAGGGGAAGTTGCTCGCACTTTTGAGGAGCCATACTTTAAGCGGTGGGAAGATAAGTTCTTACATAGGCTTATCCGTTCTAACATTATTCCGGCCAAGCATGTGTCTACGCGTTTATTATGCACATGCTACGCCGATGTATTGGTTGAGCGAGAGGATGGCCCGTTAATATTGGGGCACCGATGCGTTCGAGATGACCGCCGATGCCCGCAAGCCTAGACACATGCTGCCCTATGGTTCATTGATCACTTCATTATGTGAGGCAAACCGAGTGCCCGGTGCAAGGCAGTGACTCCTATGTCAGGCCCATGCCTATCCTATCTTTGGATTCTGTTGCACCACCTCTTGCACAAGCTGATGATCACGGTCCAGGTGATGACGATGCACAATTCCAAGATTTCCCTGAAGCGAATCCCAATGTTCTTCCATTAGCTTTCGTTGATCCGAATGATATACCTTCGGACTAAGCATCTGTGTTAATCTATTAATTTTCTCTTTATCAATGTGTTTTTATTTTTGATTTCGGTGTACCAATAAGTTAAGTCGTGTTGTATGGAGTTCGTTTTGAATTTCCCTAATGAATAAAATTTGTCTTATTTAATGTGTTGGATATTTGTGCATTATTTTCACTATAATTATTAAGTGTGGGCTTAAATATGTTTAAGGCAATTATTATACCTTTTACAGTCCATTTGATATGATTATGTTTTTCTGGACTAACCCTGTAACGAGTTCCAAGTTTTTGTTAAAGATGTATGTTGCAGGGGTTGCATTTTATTGCAGTTGGTAACTGTATTTGTCTGTTAAAATTCTCCGGAGTTCATCAAGACTTGTTCAACTCCCGCACTTATTCCAGAGCTAAGTTCCTTGTTCTTATTTTTATACATTGAGGACAATGCATAGTTTAAGTGGGGGGTATGAGCACTTAGCTCATTTAGCATACTTGAATAAGTTTGTATATCAAATAATGAGTAAATTTAAAACTTTTACACTTACAATCATACTTATCTTTTGTGAATTCCCGAATTTTGTATTTAATAAGGTAGGAACCATATTTCGTTAGTACGTGGTCATGTTATACTCTTGCGATATAATTTCAGTAAGCTTAAAGATATTCATATTATAAGTTGCAAGTAGTTATTTATTATTCGATTACTCAAAATATGAATCAACGTTTACCACGCTTATCAAAAAATGGAAATATACGTGTACGTTGCATAGATAATGGATTGTGCCTGCCTGGTAATCAATACTTATCGTCTGATGTATTCTTAATCTTCTAGCTACAAAAGCGGAATAATAAGCTTGAGATATATCTGTGTTTTACCAATGAGCGAAACACTGGGCTTGTAGTCAATTACCAAAGTAGCCTTGCGCTTGTGGTAATATTCATTGCTATATTTGATCCAAGATAGGGGGATACTTTAAAAAGTTTTCTTCCTTGAGATTTGTAGTATTTGAAAAATGTAAAGAATTGAAAAATTCAACTCTTAAGAGGCTTTGAGTAGTACTCGGTCTCCAAGTCCAAAAACCGTATAGATATATTCTTGCTTATTGTTCTAGTGCTTTACCCATTGCGAGGCTTAAGCAGAGGAATGCTGATGATGGTGGGACTTGAGAATTCAAAGTTGGCATAACCATTAATCATGCCACATTTATAAAACCAATGCATGTGCACACATCACTTCGATTCATACCGAGTAGTGAATAATGGATATCTTATTAGCATATATAGTATGAGTTGATTCGGGTTTCTTGTGTGAGTATGGTGTGACCACTGGAAAACGATCATATGGGGAATAACTTGTTAATACTTTGATCGGGACGATCAAAGGCTAAGTGGGGGGCAGTTGATGACGGTCGATTTGTACCCATTATTCTGCAATCTTTACCCTTGATTTTGATGTAAAATAACCTTAAGAGAGTGATAATAAGTCATTAAGTGCCTAATTTAGATATACCACGTGTTACGATTTATTATTATGCATTTCGGTAATTTATCAAGTATTTGGTATTACAAACTATGTTTTTGTATGATAAAAACAGTGAGCATTATGGACGGACTACGGAGAAGGAATTAAAGATCCAGGACAATGCAGAGCCCAGCATAAGATAGAAGACGGAGCCCAGAAGCAGTGAAGGCTCGGTCGACCGAGCCCATCTATTCGGTCGACCGAGTGGACTTAAAGCCCAGCAGAGTCCAGCATATTACTTAAGTCGGTTAGGGTTTAGGGAATCCGATCCTTAGTCGGTTTCTAAGTCGGTTTTGAGCTCTATATAAAAACATTGTCATTAGTATTATGTATTCATTCATACATTAATTCAATCATTCAAAAAGAGCACAACAAATTGAGAGTTTTTCAGCAAGTTAGGGCTGCAACGATGTAAGCCCTTAATCTTCGTGTTTTATTTTCAAGTAATTAATTCTTCCAATTACGTTCTTATCGTTTGAATTAATTAAACATAGCTAGATGATGTGATTCTCGGCTATGACGTTAGGTGGTGGTGACACCTTGTCAATGAGGATCCCATTACCTACGTCATAATCTAGATTTATTCATGACTCTACTTGATTTAATTAATGTGTATCTATGATAGTTTATATAAGTGATGTACGAATTGCTGTTTAATCTGTTCTGTATAAGGAAACGCTGAGAGGTTATTTCTAGGATGTAATTAGGGTTGAATTTGTCCGGGTGACCGAACAGAGTCGTTCGGTCGACCGAGCCCCTTTACTCGGTCGACCGAGCCCTAGTTTTGTCAGTTAAGTCTGCCACGTCTTTATGGTGGGTTTAACCTAGTTGAATTTACTTTCTCAGTAGGTATGGCTACGGCTACGTCGCTCGTCAGTTTTTCATTAGCGTATTATTAGGAAATACCGATATAAGACGTCTAGTTCGGCTCATGAACGATCTTTCGGGACTTTCAGCAAGATCTAGATTAGTTTTGTATTAGGGAATTGTCGACACCTAGTCATACGTAAATCGTAGATTAACAAGAGACTATACCAAGTAATTGTTAATAGGACGAGGGCTTGAGCGATCGTTTAGGAAGTACGCCTAACCATAGGAATGTTGCCTAAGCGAGGTGTACGGTTAATATCGGCATCCTTAGAGTAATGAGCGTGTGAGTTATATGAGATGGAAACCCAAAAGGTGAAGTCACGTAACAATATCACAGTGATCTAGTAATCTAACCGGTGCTAAGTCAAGTTAAGGGGATGACTCCCGTAGCCAATTAAGTATGAATACAGCCAGATTGACAGTTAATGAGTTAAGTTATTTTATATAAGTTGTCTTGGTCCAATCGATAACGTTGGTAATTGGAAGGTTAATTACGTTTGTTCTTTTTAAGTTTGAGTTTGTTTATCTTATTTTGTCTTTTATGTTGGTCTTAGACTGTTGTCCAATAACGAATTAGGTGAGTTAATTATTTAAACTTAAGGTCCACATTTTGATTCTCTGAGGGACCGACCTTGATTCACCATCGCTATGCTATGATGTACCTAGTGCTATTGCTAGTATTTGGTGGTCAAGTAAAATAAATTCATAACCTGATTGACCCCGTCATCACCCTGCCCAATTGAATTCTATTCCATCCCAGATTATGTTCATGAGATAGATACAATCTTCTGACAGTATGTTGATTCCTTTTGATTTTCCAATAACATGTCTGCTGAGCCATCTGCTGAGATGTTCAAATTCCGTTTTGATTTTATTGATATGAACACCAGGCTGTATTGGTTCTGTAGATGAAGTGATCATTGAGAGAAAAGCTTCCTTCTTCAATGATAAAGTGCCGAACTCTGTTGAGGTTGCTGTTGTGTTTGTGAAGCCAAAGAGTGACCGTAAAACTCTTTCATTGAGAACAATCCGATCCTCACGAACCGTAGTTATTAAGGAATCTCTGGCCATTCGCATATTTTGCCAAAATTGTAAGATACCTTCCACATCTCGCTTCTCTTTGAAACTAACTTCAAGGATGTTATTCAATCCTGGTTGTTTTCGATTTTGTCTCGGACACAACTGGCTAACAAAGTGTTTTGACATAAACCTTCATACATGTCAAGTGTTAGCTCATCCAATTCTGTGATCAACCGAGTGTCTCTTGAATCATCCGAACGGCCATATATGAGTGTGAACACACAAGTTTGATTTTTGAGAGAAGGAGTTGTAAGAGTCTTTTTGAAAATAATTTGAATTTGAATAGTGAATAGTGTGAACGGAGGTTGAATAAATAGGTGGGATATTCTGGCGGTTGAGTGGTACAACTTTTCAAATTCCATGATGGTTTTGATAACCGATGCGTGTACCATTCTGACAAACGTGGGGTGTACACACGAAATTCTGACAAAAAGAACTGTGGTAATTTAATGCGATATAACTGCTGTTGATTCTATCTTATCAATCTTTGACTAACTTTGACTGGGATGAAAATTGATGATGAGATTCAGTTTCTTGAGATAATGTAGTCCCATCAAATTAATCAGTTTGTCAAGTTCTTCAGTTGTCAGTTTGAGATTGTTGATGTCAATGACTAATCTGTTAAGTGAGCGCACCCATCATAACAAAGATTAATCCCCTTGACGAATCTCTGGCTTAACTGACTAGCTGACTTTGATTATTCCCAACTCACTTCTTAATTTAGCAAATCTTTCTTTATCCAAAGGCTTTGTAAAGATATCGGCCAACTGATCTTCAGTAGGTACATAAAGAACTGTTATATCCTTATTCTTTGCATGATCTCTTATAAAGTGATGACGGACATCAATGTGTTTTGTCCTTGAGTGTAAAACTGGATTATCAGTAATTGCAATTGCACTCGTATTATCACACATTATGGGAATTGTTCCTTCTTCTATCCCATAGTCTCTTAATTGTTGTCTGATCCATAAAACTTGAGCACAACAACTTCCAGCTGCTATATATTCAGCTTCAGCTGTAGAAGTTGAAATTGAGTTTTGCTTTTTGCTGAACCATGACACAAGTCTATTTCCCAATAACTGACATGTGCCTGATGTGCTTTTTCTGTCCACTTTACATCCAGCATAGTCTGAATCTGAATAAGAAATCAGCTTGAATTCTCCTTCTTTTGAATACCAAATTCCAACTCCGTCTGTGTCTTTCAGATATTTCAAAGTTCTTTTCACAACTGTGAGATGACTTTCTTTTGGTCTTGATTGAAATCTTGCACATACACCGACAGCAAAAGATATGTCTGGCCTACTTGCTGTAAGATAGAGTAAGCTTCCAATCATCCTTCTGTAGAGTGTTTGATCAACATCTTTACCTTCTTTGTCTTCATCAAGCCTAATGTTGGTCCCCATTGGTGTAGAAATTCCAGCAGATTTCTCCATACCAAACTTTTTAATAAGTTCTCTTGTATATTTGGTTTGATGAATAAAAATTCCATCGCCTAACTCGTTTAACTTGCGATCTAGAAAATAATTTAGTTCACCCATCATACTCATCCGAAATTCGCTTTTCATCAAGCTTGCAAATTTCTCGCATAATTGTTCATTTTCTGATCCAAAGATGATATCATCAACATAAATTTGAACAAGAGAGTATCTTCTCCATTCTTCATCCTGAATAGAGTTTTGTCGATTGTTCCTTTAATAAATCCATTGTCCACTAGAAACTGAGATAGAGTTTCGTACCAAGCTCTTGGCGCTTGTTTGAGTCCATAAAGAGCTTTTCTTAATTTGAAAACTTTATCTGCTTGATCTTTGATTTCAAATCCGGGTGGTTGTTGAACATATACTTCTTCTTCAAGAATTCCATTCAAAAATGCGCTTTTGACATCCATTTGATAAACTTTGAATTTATTGTGAGCGGCAAAGGCAAGAAATAATCTGATTGCTTCTAATCTTGCAACTGGTGCATAGGTTTCATCAAAGTCTATGCCTTCTGCTTGAGAGTATCCTTTGGCTACAAGTCTGGCCTTGTTTCTGATGATATTCCCATCTTCATCAAGTTTATTTCTGAAGACCCATTTGGTTCCAATGATATTCACATGAGCTGGTCTATCCACCAATTCCCATACTTGATTTCTTTCGAATTCGTTGAGTTCTTCTTGCATAGCTAATATCCAATCTGGGTCTTTCAATGCTTCTTCAATTTCTTTAGGTTCTGATTGAGATAGAAAGCATGCAATCATTGCATCTAGTTGATGTCTTGTTCGAACTCCAGCTTGTGTATCACCAATAACTTGTTCTTCAGGGTGATCTCTCATCCATTGATGTGTGTGAGTTTGTAATAACTGATTTGCATTTTGTTCAACTGTTTCTTCAGAAACTGATTCTTGAACTTGTTCAACTGGATCTGAATGAAGTTGTTCAGTTTGAAGAGTGAATGGAAACTGAGGTTGATCTTGATCTGAACAATCTGAGATTTGTAATCTACCAATGTCAACTGAATTTGGTTCTGGTATGACTGGTAACTGAGACTGAGAAACTGGTTCTGGTGTGTCTTCAGTTGCTTCACCAGGGAAGTTTGGTTCATCAAATACTACATGTATTGATTCTTCATGCTTGAGTGTCCTTTTATTTAGTACTCTAAAAGCTTTGCGACACTTGAATATCCTAGGAAAATTCCTTCATCGCTTTAGGGCCGAAAAACATGAAGTTGATCTTTTCCATTATTGTGGATGAAACATTTGCTTCCAAAAGCATGAAAGTATGAAACATTTGGTTTTCTTCCATTCCAAATTTCATAAGGAGTCTTCTCATGTCTCTTGTTCATGAGAGCTCTGTTCTGAGTGTAACAAGCTGTATTGACTGCTTCTGCCCAATATCTTTCAGGTAGTTTAGCTTCACAGATCATGGTCCTCCCAGCTTCTTTGAGTGTTCTGTTTCTTCTTTCAGCTACACCATTTTGTTGTGGTGTTCCTGTGGCAGCAAGTTGGTGTAACACACCATTTTCTTCACAGTATTCAATAATCACACTGTTGAGGAATTCAGTTCCTTTATCAGATCTTATCTTCACAACTGAAACTCCTTTTTGATTCTGAAGTCTCTTGAGAAGTTCTGTGAGTTTCTTCTTGGTTTCACTTTTCTTGGTTAGAAAGATTACCCAAGTGTATCTTGAAAAATCATCTACTACCACCAAAGTATATTTCTTTCCACTGATACTAATTGGTGTAATAGGTCCAAATAAATCCATGTGTAGCAATTCTAGATGTCGTGTTGTAGAATGCTGAGACTTGGTCTTGAAACTTGCTTTTGTTTGTTTTCCTTGTTGGCATGCATCACATAAGTCGTCCTTCTTATATGATATCTCTCGGTAGCCCAATGACTAGTCGCTTCTTAACAAGTGTGTTGATGTCATCAAAATTGAGATGACTCGCTTTCTTGTGCCATAGCCAACTCGATTTCGATTTGGTATGCACAAGTAGACAAGTTTCAAAGAACGGCGCTTGTCCAATCTACCACGTACATGTTTTCCTTTCTTCTTCCGGCTAGGACAACTTGATAAGCCGATTCGCCGATGACAACGCGAGAAATCTTTATCAAAAGTGACTTTGTATCCCATATCACAAAATTGACTTGTGCTTGAGTAGATTGTAGTGAAGTCCTTCTACATAGGATACATTCTTGATTGTGAGTCCATTTCGATTAAGGTGCCATAACCTCTCGGTGTATCCGGGTTTATCTTTACTTCCAAAATTGACTTTAGGTCCATCTTTTGCGGTAAAATTACTAAGACAATCATTGCTCTTTGTCATGTGTCTAGAGCAACCACCGTCAAAGTACCAAATATCCCGCAACAAAAATTAAAAGGTTTTAGGTACCCAATTCGGTTTGGGTCCATGGGGTCGGTTGTCGGTACAACACCGGGAATATATCCCTTGGGTATCCTTCGGATATTGTTGCACCTCGTTTTCATATATATAAGCTACACTCCCATAATGTCCGTGTTTGGGTTGTATCTTATTTATATGATCTCTCGCATCTTTTGGCCGAAATTTATTTCCACCATGCATTTTGTTATTAAAGCTTGAATGATAACTATCATTCCTTCATACCGAGGTCCGAACCGACCTTTGTACCGTGACTTATGCTGAGAACTGAGATTAGACCTCTGCTGAGTTTTGGACTGAGACTTGTGATAAGTTCTCTGTCTGGAATGATTGTTATTACCAGTTTTATTAACCAAATCAGTAAAATTCCAATCAACGTCGGTGGGGTATACTCTTCCTTTCCCCTAAATGTGTGAATCCTTGAATGACTAACATTCTTGGATTTACTTTGATTGTAATTTTTCTCGGTTCCCGACTTCATTGGTTTTTGTGGATCCGGTAATTGATTTGCCTTTTCGGTTTCCATTAAATGCAACTGATCTACCATTTGACTTACTTTTGTTGGTAGATACGGCTTGTCTTCTTAGGAAACCGATTTGTCCTTTGTGATACGGCTTTACTTGGTTCAAAGAATTTCCTTAGTTTGTGGAAATTGCTCACCTACAAACTTATACCAGCTTTGGTACTAGTCCAAATAGCGTTGCTAGTTCCATTCTTTGAAGATTGATGTGTATCAAATCCTAAACCAGTTTTGTCTCCATATGGTTTTCCTGATTTGAATCCAGTAACCGAACTTGATTGAGCAAATGATTCAGTTGATGCTGCTGATGCAACAGTCTGATGCTGAATCTTTTCTTTATCAGTTTTAGTCAGTTTCAACATTTTTAGTTCAGACTTCAATCTTTCAACTTCTAGAATTAGACTTTCTTTCTCAGCTTTGATTGATTCATAACCAGCTTGAATAGTTACTAGCTGATTCATCAACTCGTCAAGCGTTTCCTCTAATTCTAGATTTTTTGGATTGGAGTCAGTAGTCGAGGAACATGCATTTATCATGGAAATCTGAGCTGAGGAGTATTTAGAAATAGATTCACATACCTCATTTTGATCTTCCATATGTGCCATTAAAGCTGTGTCATCTGATAGTCTTTCGCACCGGCTTTCATAGTCCGATTCATCTCCAAAGCAAGGAGTGCTCTTCTACCAACTCTTCTTGGTGGGGTCTTCTTGATCGCCTCGTACACTCGGCTTTATAATGTCCAGGTTTCTTGCGGTTGAAATAGAGGTATTCATCATCTTTTCTTTTCTGGAGTTCTTTTGATGAATTTTTGAGTGACTCGGATGTCCACTCTTCATCCTTCGAATTCGTTCATCATCGAGCCATTTGTTCTTCCATCTCATCCAATTCATGAAGATTGCTAGATGAGTTTTCTTGAATGTCATTCGGCCGCCGCCGCAAGTGTCTTGTCGTTTTGGGTTCTTCCGAGCCTTGATTATTGCAAACCGTGCTTGTGAAATCTTCACCGAATTCATAAGCTTTCAAATCGAAAAGATTTTGAATGAATCTTCTACATCCAAATTTCCCGGATTCTTCCATAGCAATGACCTTCATCTTCCAAAGACATTGGTAAAGCCTTCAAGATTCTTGTGTTGATAACTTTCTTTGAGTATTCAATCTTGAGTAGATCTAGTTCATCCATGATAGCACCGAATCTTGTCTCCATTTGATCAATGGTTTCTCCGATTTCATTTTGAAATTCTCAAATTTTTGCTTTGCAACGAAATTTTATTTTCCTTGATTGAGTCTCGTTCCTTCACAAACTAACTGGAGTTTGTCCCACATTTCCTTGGCGCTTGTGCATTCTTTCACTTTCAAGTACATGTTGCTATCAAGAGTTCGAGGATAAAGTCCATGGCCACATTGTTGAGATTATTTCGCTTGCGATCATCACCGATCCATTCCGATTTGGGTTTAGCAACTCGAACTTGTTCTCCACCAACAAGTTGCATATGAGTGATCTTAATTGGTCCATCGGTGAGTACATCCATCATTTCATCATCGAGTAGCCGCCAGAATGCCCGCATACGACGTTTGTATTCGTCAAATCCGTCCATGTTGCACATAAGCATTTGTCTTGCATATTGATTGTTATCCATTGTGAGTGAGTGGGAAATTAATTTAAAACTGAGCTTTCA
Source organism: Gentiana straminea (assembly GCA_036785695.1). Lineage (NCBI taxonomy): Eukaryota > Viridiplantae > Streptophyta > Magnoliopsida > Gentianales > Gentianaceae > Gentiana > Gentiana straminea. Next base: position 1,039,989 of record JAVUPR010000326.1, on the reverse strand, counting down.
ACTAAGAACAACTAGAGGAGATATAGAGCAAATGATATCTTGTCAAAGAAACACTGCTACGATACCAATTGTTGGTCCCTTGGAAAGGCTAACACAAGTTTAGAGGGGGGGGGTGAATAAACTTGTCCCTAAAACTCGGATTTTAAACAACTTAAAAATTCAATTAAAACTTGTGTGGAGTTAAGCGACAAAGCCGAGATTAAGTCAAACCGACTTAAGCCGAAACCGAGTCAACCGGCGCGGATATGATTTTAGCCTTTTTCTTGATCTTGTTATTCGTTATGAAAAACTCGTGTGTTGTGAACTCGAATTCGGTGAATATCGCCAGACCGTGTAAGGTATAACAATCAAGTATCACAATGCTATAAATAAATGCCGAGTAAGTAAGTAAATGCGTAAAGTAAATAAGGCGAAATTATAGAGGTTCCGTGTGGTGTAATCCTCGTCAATCCTCTCTTCCCCGTGGTGCGGAGGAAAATTCCACTAGAACTTCTTGAGGTGCACCGTTACAAAAAGTCCTAAACAATAGTCCTTGGCTAATCCCTAGCGTCACTATCTAAACAATTGTAGAACATAGAATGGTCGCTCTCCAAATGCTTGAACAACTGGTCCTTGGAGGGTACACGTATGCCTCTTCACCGCCTACCACCACGAACACAAGCCTACCCGATCGCTTGTCACAACCGTCCTTGGCGAAACCTTCCCGGTTTGCTTCACAAGTCTAAAACCTTTGATGTGAAATCAAAGTTGGGCTGAGAATCAAATAAATTGATTCTTGTTTGTGGTTCTTCAAAGTGTTGGATCCTTGATAGATTCTTTGTAGCTTGAACACTTGAAGAAATACTAGATATGATCTTTGTTAAAGTTCAGAGATGATAGCAATTCGAATAAGATGACTAATGCATAAACTTGCTCGTTAAATCTTGTAAATCTCTTTTTTGTTCTTGGGTGCAAAGTCCTCTATTTATAGTATAAGGTCCAACGTTCATCTGGCTTAGATTCGAATTGTATCAGTGTCTTTTTCTGCAACGGATATATTTTCTCGACCGTTCGCGTTGTCGTAACTCATCCAATGAAATTGTTTCCTTTTCAACGTTCCACCGTACTTTCGCTTGTTGGATGACCGACTTATAAAACCGAGTTTCCTTACCGGTTTATTCGAGTTTTCACTTGTCGCTTTTCTAACCGACTTGGAGCATTAACTCGAAATTTTACTCTTCTTCAAATATCAGTACTCCAGTTTTTCATCTGATCATTATTGACTTAATCAGAGTACACCATGACTCATTATCAACTAAGAATTCATTGTCCTTATGATTCTTAGGTCTTCATACAAGATCCATAAAGTCAGTTCAGGTCACCACAATCTTGCCTGAAGTCCAACTTTACGCCTCGACTTGTAATCTTCATAACCGAGTTTGAACCCTCGCTTCTTCATTCTTCAATAACCGAGTCCGTGACCCTCGCTTCTTCAATCTTCTAGATAAGCCAACCGAGTCCGTAACTCTCGGCGAACTTACCTTCTTCGCCACGTAGGTGTGCTCGAGTCGGTTGCTTGTATTGGTAGTTTCCGCTTTTCTAAATGATTTCCGCTTTTCGCTTTACGACACGCTAATTATTACGGTGCTTGTTTGATGTAACCTATACAATTATCAGACTCTAGTAAGACTTATACATTCAGCTCTAGACATCTTTTAGCTTTTCACTATAACAGCTGGCTTCAGTACTTCATCAATGGGGTTAAGATAATACTTTGAACAAGTTAGATGAATTATAATCAAAACATAAATTTTATTTCCAACATCCTTGCATTCTCATACGCCAACCGTAATTCCTTTAACTCTTGTAGTTGCAATTTTCTTTCCAACCCTGCTTACTTTAGACTCAAATTGCATTCCATTACGGCCCAGTAGGATTTATGCTCTATAGCAACAGGTAAATGACACAACTTACAAAAGACTAAACGATATGGGGGCATTCCAATCGGTGTCTTGTAGGCGGTGCGATATGCCCAAAGTGCGTCATCTAAACGTAAACTCCAGTCCTTGAGGTTTGGATATAATCTTCTCCAGAATGGTTTTTATTTCTCTATTGGAAACCTCCGCCTGACCGATGGTCTATGGATGATATGTAGTGGTTACTCTATGGTGTACTCTATGGCTACTTTATTGCAAAAATGAGTTCCTTGATCGCTAATCACTGCTATCGGGATCCCAAATCGACTGAAAATGTAAGATCTTAGAAAACCACACACAACCTTGGAAGAAATCCATCAAAGATTTCTCAAAACAATAGTGGTCATTGGGGCATTTCATCCCTAGAAGAAATGTTACCCACCTTTTGACATCGAGTACAGCTTTTTCAAAAGGGATAATAATATATGAAAATAGTTTCCCAATAAAATCCATTGTCAATCACCTTTCGTGTTGTCCTCTTGGGTCCAAAATGACCTCCTCACACCAATTCATGACAATACGCTATAATGTAATGAATCTCATCTTCACGAATGCATCTTCGTATCACTTGGTCGGAACCAAGCTTCCACATATAAGGCTCATCCCATATATAGTATTTGGATTTACTTTTCAATTTATTTCTCTTGGCAGTGGGCATATTCGAGGGAAAGACGCCTGCAACTAAATAATTGACAATGTCTGCATAACACAACTCCTTACCTAACTTACTTGTGGTGTGGAAAAGATGCTCATCTGGAAATGTCTATGTGATATGTATCAACTCTTCATCCTTCACGATTCAGCTTAAATAATCCGCTACAGAATTCTCCACTCCTTTTCTATCCTTGATCTCAAGGTCGAATTCTTGCTATAGAAAAATCTACCGGATTAATCGTGGTTTGGACTCTTTCTTCATCATCAGATACTTCAATGATGCGTGGTCAGTGTACACTACTACCTTGGAACCCAACAAGTAAGATTTGAACTTCTCGAATGCGAACACTACCGCCATAAGATTATTTTTTGCCGTGCTGTAATTACACTGTGCTTTCTTGAGGGTCTTGGACGCTAGTATATCATATGGCTATTTCTTTCAACTCTTTGCCCGAATACTGCCCTAACCGCATAGTCACTAGCATCGACATAATCTCAAATGGCGTTCCCCAATCTGGGGGCTAAATAATAGGGGTGGAATGAGCCTTGCTTTCAATTCCTCAAAAGCTTCCTTATATTTCTCATCGAACTCAAACTGCACTCTTTGTCGCAACAATCTTGATAAAGGTTGTGCAATCTTTGAGAAATCCTTTATGAAGCGCCAGTAGAGCCCTGCATGTCCAAGAAAACTACGAATATCTCTTACATTAATGGGGTGAGGGCAGTTGGGTGATTAAATCAACCTTGGCCTTCTTTACTTCTATACCTCTAGGTGATATTACTGTTGAAATAGTGTCCTAAACCCAATCGGTTGGACCGGATCCGACCGGGTCGGATCATTTCTACTATTTCTTTATGTTTATACATATATAAAATGGCTTTTCTGTTGTCATATATATGTTCTTTTAAAGAACCAATTATGAATTGTTATATGATAACGTCCTTAGTATTAAACTGTGATAGAGAAACCATGATAGGCGATTATGATTGATGAGATCTTTAATCACATTAATAAGTTTGATACTTAAATGTCTCTAGGCTGATGTACTATTAAATAGGGCATTGATAGTATGAACAGGCTAGCACGTATTAGATGTCTTCTGTCTTTAAGGCAGGGATAGATCTCGTCTATCGAAGTGTAGAGACACTTGGACTGTACGTGGACGTGTATTGGAGAATGCGTACGGTAGACTGATCCACTTACATGGATAAGTGTCACACTATGTGGCGGTTGTGTAATTATCCTTAAGACCGGAGTCTGCTTTGACACTATTGAGGTTTCCCCTCGCCACGGGACGATCATGCGGTAGTGATTGGGTATGATATTGAAGCATGCGGAGTATACATGATTGGTCGTCCGGGAATCGCGTATCCTATGATTGGGATCGAATATCCGAAATGGCCTTCTTATAAGGAATGTCTTACTCTCGTGAATCTTTGCAAAGTGGGAGTAAACGAGTTACTTCGAGAGAGCTTGATATCCAGATTATAAGATACGGTCATTGATGTTTTGACACTCGACTAACGACCGTATGGATATTATTACAGCGATAGGATTGTAAGTTACACGGTAACTGTTTCACATGAAAGGTAGTAGTAATTGCATTTGACCCTTCCGATGATTGAGGGTCACAGTGTGTTGCTAGACGCTATCCCGTGATCGTTAGGCATGAAGGGCATTTTCGTAATTTGCACTTTATGTCTACGGCCAACATATTCGGAAGCCTATCGGGTCACACACATAAGAACATCTAGCCGGATTAAAATGTGGTTATAGTTGATGACCAAATAAGGAAAATTTATCTCGAGACTATAAAGGTTATAGTAGTAAATTAATCTGGTGGTATTTATTTATTATGAATAAATTAAATACAAGATATTAATAATATTGTATTAATTAAAAGAATATTCCGGATGCCAATTTATTGGCATATGGGGCGCAACTTATTGGTGTATAAGATACACTTGGATTGTGCAATTTAATTAATGGTATTACCAAATATTAATATATATATATATATATATATATATATATATATATATATATATATATATATATATATATATATATATATATATATATATATATATATATATATATATATATATATATATAAATGAATGTGCGTGTGTGTGCTGTGCATTGAATGTACATGTGTTCAATTTCATTAGTTGAATATATTGGTATAGATTTATATGTGTAATATATATAAGTGATATATATACACATGTGTAAATTGATTTATGGTAATATAATAAAGATAGTCAATATTAGATATTGACAAAATCTTGGAAATATTCAATATAAGATATTGACAATATATTGGAATATTTAATATGAGATATTAAATTAAATGAGATAAATCAATCAATTATATTTTCCTTATTTTATTGGGAAAATGTTTTCTTCTCCTCTACTCTACTAGGGGCACCCCAACCACTATAAATAAGAGGTGGGTGTCAAGCTCCTTTGTACAACACAATTCCAAGAACTAATAGTTTTTGTGTAAAATAGAAATTAAAGCATCCTATAGATAGGTTGGAGAGAGGGGAAAAGGGCCGGTCTAGCAACCGGAGTTTTCTAATTGCAATCCATGATGGGATTCCGGCGGGTTGTTCGTGTGGACTAGCGGTAGAGGCCGAACACTTGGGCGGCTCTATGCAGAACTACTCTCCTTAGACGGTCAAAGCGTCGATCTTTTAGATCAACCAAGGTAACCACCGTCTTTAGCTTATTTATTTATTACTTAAACGAAGTCGATCTTAGGTAATAGGAAATCAAATTTTTTAATTCCGCTGCGTTCCCGCGTAGATTTCCTAACAGTGGTAGCAGATCGAGCTTCGAGCTTAAGCAATAAGCATGTTATTTTGCGTAGTTAATTTTATCGTTTAAATCACGTAATTAAAGGATGATAGATTTTTGATTCACAAAAGTGATACATGAAAAGATTAAAAAAACGAAATCGGGTGGTGCTCGGCCTACTGGCGGCGGCGGCAGCAGGGCAACCTGCTGCCGGCAGTCGGTTGACCGGTCAATGCTGGCGGATCTCCAAATTTTTATTTTGTGTATTTTGTAATTCAATATGGTTCATAGTTGTGATTGGTAATTCCTCATTTGTTTAGTTGTGTCATGTGGCTAACCAATGGTTCAAATAGTTTGGGCCATTGGGATGCCACATGACATTAAAATAATGATGGTCTTTCCAAACTTTGTTTGGAATAGGCCTAGGCTTTTCCAAATATTTGATTTGGGAAGGCCTAAACCAAAATTATTTGGCCTTTCCAAATATTTGATTTGGAATAGGCCTAGGCCCTTTTCAAATATTTGATTTGTAAAAGGCCTAGACCTAGGCCACTTCCAAAATTTTGATTTTGGAAAGTGGCCAGACCTAAACCAAAATTATTTGGCCTTTCCAAATATTTGATTTGGAATAGGCCTTGGCCCTTTTCAAATATTTGATTTGTAAAAAACCTAGGCCTAGGCCACTTCCAAAATTTTGATTTTGGAAAGTGGCTAGGCCTAAGCCAAATTTGGTTTAGGAAGATGCCTTTTGGTTTAGGAAACCAAAGGCATCCCTTTTGATTACGAATCAAAAGGAAAGAAACAAAAGAGACTTAATTTTAATTTTGATTTATTTTTAGAATAGTTCTAATTAATTAAAATTATAATTATAATCGTTTAAAATTAATCGTTAATTTTATTTCGATTAAAATCATTTAATTAATTAAATGTTAATTAGTTAATTGATTGGATAAAATTATTTAATAGATTAAATGTTAATTGATTAATTAAGACGCAAGTAGTTAAATTTTAATTTTATTTTTTTCATAAGATTTATTGTATGGATTAGATATAGTAGATATAATGTGATTATAGGGACCCCGATTGATCATGGACTCGACCGATGATTGCGGTCAAGTTAAATTATTAACTCGATGCCTAAATAACCACTAGCAAGTGAACTAGGTTCAATCGCAGTATAGCTAGATAGAGTCGAGGTCGATCCCACAGAGAATCAATTTGTGGATCCTGACTTAAATAGTCAACCTATTTATTTCGTTTGACAAAGACGGTCTACGACCAACATAGAATACGAGAAAAGAAAGACACACTCAAACATATAAACAAATAACATGTAAACAAATAACGTAATCAACTGCCCAAATATAACCGTAATCATTCGGATCTAGACAATTTATATAACAACAAGACTCACCAACTAATAATCCGTTCATATCTATTTATATTGGCTACGGGAGTCATCCCCTAAAACTTGATGTAGCACCGGTAGGTCACTAGATCACTGTGGTATTGTTACGTGACTTCGCCTTTTGGTGCCTCCATCTCATATAACTCACACGCTTACGACTCTAAGGATGCCGATATTAACCGTACACCTCGTCCAGGCAACATTCCTATGTTTAGGCGTACTTCCTAAACGATCACTCAAACTCTCGTCCAACTAACAATTACCAAGTTATAGTCTCATGCTAGTTTACGATCTACGTATAACAAGGTGCACGCAATTCCCTAATATAAACCTACCTAGATAACGCTGAACGTCCGAAGATCAATTCATGAGCCTACCTAAGAGTTTTATATCGGTATTTCCTTCTTACACGTTTTAATTAAATCAAGCGAGTGACGTAGCCATAGCCATACCTACTAAGATAACAGATTCAATTAAGCTAACCTAATCATAAAGACGTGACTGATTAACGGATGAAACAGGTTCGGAAGCTCTCGGTCGACCGAATAGGGACACTCGGTCGACCGAGTGACACCTCTCGGTCACCCGAGTGCTTAACTCCCCAGATTACATCCCCGAATATATTTCTCAGCGTTTCTCATACGAATCGGATTATATAGTGAATCATCAGGACATCATATAAATTAGTCTAAATGCACGTAAATTAAACACGCAGATTCATCCATAGATATTAGGTAGAGGACGTATGGTATGAGATCCTCATAGACAAGATATCATCACTGCCCTAACGTCATAGCCTAGATCTACATCATCTAGATATGAATAACTACTCAAACAATCAAAGCATAATTGGGAAATTGATTACTAAAAGAAAATAATAAGAAGAACTAGGGTTTACATGATTGCACCCTCAGCTCCTTCTCAAGCCTAATGAATCCTTATTTGCTTATTTGTATATATGAATTGATATTGGTGAATGCATAATAAAAAATACAAAGGACTTGTGTTTATATAGAGCCTCAGCCGACATAGAAAACCGACTTAAATGCCGACACTACTGAACCCTAACCGCCTCAAACAATGTGCCAAACTTCTTCTGGACTACAGGCCCACTCGGTCGACCGAATGCATAGGCTCGGTCGACCGAATGCATAGGCTCGGTCGACCGAGCCTTATATGCTTCTGGGCTTTCTTCTTCTTTTATGCCTTGGGCTTTCTGAACTTGTCTGCGATCCATTAAAGCTTCTCCGAAGTCCATCCTTGTGCTCCAAAATGAGTTACTACAAATATAGCATGAAATACAGTCTGTAACATCAAATAATATAATAAAACCTCCTAATACATAATAACGAATCGTAACTCTCGGCATATGCAAATTAAGCGTATTACGACTTATTATTGCTCTATTATAGCTCCTTTAAACTAGAATCGGGGATAAAGATCATAGAATAACGGGCACAAAATGACCGTTATCAACCGATAGGATAGATGTGAATGATTTAATTTTTCTGTTGGTTTAAAAATTGTCCTAGGCCGTTATGAAGAACGTGACCTAGTTTATTTTCTACATTTATCCCATTCCCATTGGCTTCCCCCCGTGTGCGGCGGGTGTATTTATTTTATTAGATAGAATTAAATGTAACAAGAATGGAGCAGAAGATGGAGACCAAAAAAAGAAGAATAAAGATCCCATTGGAGATGGCGCATTAAAGATCCTATTCGCGGTTGCAGCTACCCTTAGATTGTGACCCGCGATTTGTCAGTTTGTATTCGAAACCGCACCTAGGAAAAGTGTCTCAGATTTTATCTAATGAAAAACAAACAAGTAATAAAATAATCCGGTTTACCCCAAGTGCAGGGATCGTAGTATAGTAGTTACAACCGGAGTCGAATCACATGGAATCGAGGTTGGTCTAGTTCTTAATTTCTCTAAAGTTGTCACGAAAAACAAAACAAAACAAAAAAAAACGAAAACAATAAACTGGACAGAGGATCTAGAATCCAAAGCCAGGAAAGATAGTTACGAGCCAAACTAATGAAAATAATTCTATTCTAAAAAGATAATAAAATTACTAAGATGATAACAAATAAATTGAAAACGAACAAGCAATGATCCACCGATCTCACAACCCTCAACTTCCTCTCTAGATTGTTTAGTGAAGATTTAATGAAGATTGTGGCTCACCTATCAAAAGTATGAATTTCTAATCTCTTAGATAATTCGCCTATTAATCTCTCATATCTTGATCTTAAAGATTAACGCTTTCATAACAAAGGTGTAAGATTTCTCAATCTAGCAACCTAGAAATTAACCTAACAACTCTCATTATTTTTAGGTTAAAAATCTAATCTTTACTACGGTGATCTAAGTCTAACAACGATTCTCATCAAACGTTAAACATTAAATCGCAACCATCTCTCGATTTAAATTGCATAACAATATGAACATAATAAAGAAACAAACTTTGAATTAAAACTCACAAACAATCCCAAAGAAGAAATCATTTTGTTGCAGAAACGGTTTCACATGCTTGCTCGAACTGGCCTCAGCCTCTACTCATCTCCAGCGTGCAGAATAAAATAAAAAAATAAAAAAAATAAAAAAATGGCTCGGTCGACCGAGCAGGGGCACTCGGTCGACCGAGTGAAGCCTCCTAGGTTTCTGGCCGCAGCTTGTGGTTCAGGATCAGTTGTTGTTTCTGTTCTGCTGAATGACTCCTTTATATAGTTGTTTTGGCCGACTTAGGGTATAATTGGTAGAAAGTCTAAACCCTAATAAATAAAAATAAAGATAATTCCAAGTCTATCCTTTCTATTCTCCTGGACGCCCGTTTAAGGTAGCTGGACGCCCGTCCAACTACTTTAAATCTTCGAGTCGGGCCGAGTTATATCAGACGCCCGTCCTATATGTTTTGGAATTCTCGTTCAACAAAAAGCTGTCTTCCCTGAATCGAATTTCTTTCGTGGACGCCCGTCCTCTTCCTCAGACGCCCGTCCTGATGGACGGAGTGGCAAACGCACGTCTAGATTGCTTGATATCTTTATTCCAAGTTCCACTTGCATCTTCCTCATTTCCATTTAAACTCCGTTCACGACATGTTCGCGGACCTACAAAACCATGAAAACGTGCAAAGTGTAAAACCACACATAATTATCAATAAGACCACGAAATTAGCTCAACTTTGCAATTAGATCATTTCCATACGCATTCTTTCAATAAATCATTTAAACACTTAATTTTCTATAAAAAGTAATGAAACACAAGGAAATTGCTACGAAATAAAGTCGTATAAACCGTAAAAATCACCGTTAACAAAAAGTCCATGATCATACCGGTTATTTTACGCATTTATTTATTTTGTGCTTGTATTTATTTTATATGATACGATAGATGCATGACTAGGCACAATCTAGATAAATGTGTAGGATACATATCTATAGAGATAGATATAATTGATGAGACCGAAATTAAAATTAATTAAGTGAATTAATTTACATAAATACTTCCACAACAAAAATCAAGTCGAAATATTGTCTCCCAATATTATAACGACGGTGAAGAGCTTGTGTTCGGATCCAACTGATCGACCACCGCCGGGAGTTGACCTACCTCGGGTATATCGTCGTTATTGAGATATGATCGTATGAGATCTCGTGAATATTGGGTTATGACTTGACTAGAGTCTTTCGGTGATTGGCCACCGTCAGGGCCGTCTGACTTTAGAGACAAGGGGTTGACTAACACATAGTGATGTGTTTCGCCAAAGAGTTGACTAGTCAACCACTGAGAATCATATAAAGATGTGAATGGTAAAGGTGTTACCTACCTTTCGAAATTATCTTGGTTGATCGACCACCGCCGGGAATCGAGGTAACTAGATTGGATCTCAGCCACTAAAGAATTTTGGAAAATTCTTGAAAGTCAATTGGGAGTAGTTGACTAGTAGGAAAATTGGAAAATTCTTGAAAATTCATAAACAAAAGACCATTTTTGATTTTGCGTGTATAAACAACAACACTCTTTTATTTTCATTTTTATGTTGTAGTTTTAGCAAACTTTATATTTATGTTTTTTTCTCGATTAGTAAAACCAAATTATGACTGTTACCTTTTGACAAACGTTCTCAAAGATGGTTAAGTAATTTTAATCCTTTTAAAATAAGCAATGACACGAGCAATCCCGTTATAGTAGTTAGAGACAATGAGACTACATATTTAATGCAATGCTCCGAGACTTTAATTATTAATGAAAACGGAAGCTCATGGCATTGGATACAATCCAATATGATCATTCAGTCATATGATGACAATTAATTCAAACGTTGGATAAGAATGACCACTCTAATTTTGGAAAGGTTGTTTTCAAAATTATAAGATTTAAGTATCGACTTAATTCTACCATTGTTTAAAGGTTAATTAAATAGTTAATGTTTTAAATACGATTTAAAAGGTTAAATAAACTATTTAATAAACTTTAGATTTTCTTTATGAAAGGAAATAGCTCTTGTGATCTTTCTTAAGTCTTATGAGGACTACAATAAGAAACATTTTCAAGCGCTTAAAGGATTGAGAAGGAAAGTTAGGGCGTGTGCTTAAATAGAGAACTTATTGAAGTTTCTATTCTAGGCAAGTGAGTTGAGATAAACCTATCTAAGTTTAAGTCAACTCTTAGATATATGATATCTTGTGAGTGTGATTAAATTAGAAAGATTAAATGCAATTATGGAAGGTGAAGCAAACGTTGTAACACTTACCATATTCTGGATCTAGTAAACTGATAAGGGAACTAAATAAAGGTTATTATGTTCCGGTTCTTATGAAGAATATGTTTTCAGTTATTTGTTAGGATTTAGTAGACATATTCAATTGTAAAGAATAAATGTTATTCTGATAAAGTTGGAAGGTCACTGAATCTAACATACTAAATTGTTGTCACTATATAGTTGATATATGTGATGAGATCTCAACTAAATATTTGTGTGGCTGTTATCCTTAATATTTGTGGTTGTTCTAGACATAGTCTCTCTGGAAGGGAAGCGTGTAATTAAACGTCATTCTGATGATGTTGAACCATATGATTATGAATCATGTGGGTAATACGTATCTTATCTAAAGATGACTGAAATACCCTTTTATGAAAATGTTATAAAATCTAGAAAGTTGTCCAAAGCCTAAACATACCGATGTTTGTTGGCATATGACAATTAATGCCACAAATAATTGTTTGTTAATCTCTGTGACTATTTTTAGAAATAGTTGAATGTACTTATTGAAGTACAACAATTCGGAAAGCCTGAAAAGTTCAAGCTAGTACGAGTATGAGATTGATGAGCTACTTAGGAATTAGTCTTCAATTGGATTGAAGTAATTAATACCTGAAGGGTGTTTCAGAAGTTGTCTGAAATAGAATCAGATTCTCCCTTGAAGGATACCGTCTTTGGGATACGCATTTAGATTGTGTTCCTAAAATGGAAACAACACTTTATATGATAAAGGTATGACGCAAGCCATGTGAAGCATCCCCTACCCGCTTCGGGATAGTGCCCTTATACTTAACCGAGTTCCAAAGAATAAAGGTTGAATAAATTCCATATTAGATATGGAAGATGACAATGTCAAATCTATCTTAACCGATGATTTGAAGTTGTCATAGGCAAAGTCAGAAAAGCTTGGAGCCTAGTACGACATATGCAACTTTGTGGAATGTCTTAGCTAGCACGCTGGATATTATTTACTTATCCACGGAGCAAAATGTTTGTCTCCAAACATGATGTCTTCTAGAGGAAGTGTTTCTTCCAAAAGAAACAGTGGGAGTAAATTAGATCTCAAAAGAGATTGAGAACCACAAAGATATATTCAACCAAAGGAACGTGAGCAGACGCCACATAGCGATGAGGTGTAGATCACTGCTCAGTGCACACAAAAGTTCTGTAAGTCTGTGGATAACCTCAAGCCTGAAAAGGCTGGTGGTATGTTCATCTTGAAGAATGAATATCTCACGACTTATGAAAGAATGTTTGAAAGGCAAGATTGAGAGATATGGCCAGGAGCCATAATATCTGAATTAGGTTCATCAGTGACAAGCAGGTTGTGAACCTAGTTTGTCTTACCTAGAGAGAATGTCCCCGTAAGGCCGAGCCCAGTTCTATTCAGATAATACTTGTTAGAACTTCGTATCATGACTATATGATAGTTTTGAAGAGGTTGGGCAAACAGCTCAATGTTCGTAGACGATATAAGATATGTAAGCCCATGAGATCCATTTGTGGACTCAAACAAGTTTCTCTAGACGATTTCTTTGTTTGACAATCAAAGGAGTTTCATTTAGTCAAAAGAAGGATATGCCTATGTGCAAGATGGATAGTGGGAGTATGTTACAATTTTTGAGTAAGGTATTAAATATCTCTCCCAGGAATTGCCACCCCATGTCACAGTCAATTAATGTTTGGTAGTTCAAGGTCTTTACGAAAACACTTAGATTAGCAGTTCTTATTTTAGAGATAAGAATCTATAGTGATAGATTTAGATGTTGTTAGATTATAGTTTACCTATATAGATGTGATGCTAAAATAGTTTAGCATAGATCGCGTAAGGAGATACTGCTAGCCGGTGTTCTCAAGGTCTATCTATGTTAGGACGTTAGTCCTAAAGATAAGGTGAAAGATGATGATGTTTATGGAAGGTTTCCTTTGCTACTGCGATAGGAACCATCATAAAAGTAATGCCAGATGTTCATAGTCCATGAAGAGTCATGAGCAAGTATGAAAGTAAATCTGGTGAATGTCGAGAATATCCTTAAACAAGTTAAGGAAAGTTTCCTAGTTTATTGAAACTTGGAATTAGATAAATATAGTTATACAGACGTATATCCTGAGTCTTATGAAGGCTAGTGGGAGCTACAGTCTGGGTTTGCAGTCACTTTGATTAAGTGATACAGTGTGCTGGAAATGTTCTTAGCTATGGGTCACTGTAAATTCTACAACCAGGCCAAAACACAGTAGTGCCTTAGAGGCGCAGCGGGAGCAGTACATGAGTCTATGAGGTTCATTCCTGAACCTTGTACGGTTCTTCCACCTTTTATATATAGCTGATATAGTAAGTGGATTCATTGCATGAAGCAAGGACCAGGGTCTCGTCAGAGATTCGTGTGTGTGTTGAGGCGGTTCCTTTGACTTGATCATTTGGAACATGATATGAAGATAGTCTGAGTCCCTATGGATAGCGATCTGTTCATGGCTAGGGCTAGTTGCGAGTATTGCATGAGATTCTTGTGTTTCAACTTGGTCTTGTGTGTGCGAGTGATTGGTTTTAGGCCAAGTGGGAGATTGTTGAAATAGTGTCCTAAACCCAATCGGGTTGGACCGGTTCCGACCGGGTCGGATCATTTCTGCTATTTCTTTATGTTTATACATATATAAAATGGCTTTTCTGTTGTCATATATATGTTCTTTTAAACAACCAATTATGAATTGTTATATGATAACGTCCTTAGTATTAAACTGTGATAGAGAAACCATGATAGGCGATTATGATTGATGAGATCTCTAATCACTTTAATAAGTTTGATACTTAAATGTCTCTAGGCTGATGTACTATTAAACAGGGCATTGATAGTATGAACAGGCTAGCATATATTAGATGTCTTCTGTCTTTAGGGCAGGGATAGATCTCGTCTATCGAAGTGTAGAGACACTTGGACTGTACGTGGACGTGTATTGGAGAATGTGTACGTTAGACAGACCCACTTACACGGATAAGTGTCACACAATGTGGCGGTTGTGTAATTATCCTTAAGACCGGAGTCTTCATGGCATCACGGTGTGGATTGTCATGCTTTGACACTATTGAGGTTTCCCCTGGCCACGGGGCGATCATGCGGTAGTGATTGGGTATGATATTGAAGCATACGGAGTATACATGATTGGTCGTCCGGGAATCGCGTATCCTATGATTGGGATCGAATATCCGAAATGGCCTTCTTATAAGGAATGTCTTACTCTCGTGAATCTTTGCAAAGTGGGAGTAAACGAGTTACTTCGAGAGAGCTTGATATCCAGATTATAAGATACGGTCGTTGATGTTTTGACACTCGACTAACGACCGTATGGATATTATTACAGCGATAGGATTGTAAGTTACACGGTAATTGTTTCACATGAAAGGTAGTAGTCATTGAATTTGACTCTTCCGATGATTGAGGGTCACGGTGTGTTGCTAGACGCTATCCCGTGATTGTTAGGCATGAAGGGCATTTTCGTAATTTGCACTTTGTGTCTACGGCCAACATATTCGGAAGCCTATCGGGTCACACACATAAGAACATCTAGCCGGATTAAAATGTGGTTATAGTTGATGACCAAATAAGGAAAGTTTATCTCGAGACTATAAAGGTTATAGTGGTAAATTAATATGGTGGTATTTATTTATTATGAATAAATTAAATACAAGATATTAATAATATTGTATTAATTAAAAGAATATTCCGGATACCAATTTATTGGCATATGGGGCGCAACTTATTGGTGTATAAGATACACTTGGATTGTGCAATTTAATTAATGTATTATGTATTAATATATAATTTGATTGCGTGTGTGTGTTGTGCATTGAATGTACATGTGCACAATTTCATTAGTTGAATATATTGGTATAGATTTATATGTGTAATATATATATAAGTGATATATATATGACGTGGGTTTTCCTAGTGCTATTCCAGTCCTTAACCGACAGTGTATCGGGTCAAACTGTAGTGCTAGTATGGTGAGTCAGGTGTCGAATCCTCAGGGAAACGTATGGTAATTCGAGTGTGGCTAAACACCAAGAAGCTATTATTAACTCAATCTAAGTCGCAATTTTCTTTTTTTCTATTTAGTAACCTTAAAACAAGAAATAAATGCATAAAACTAGAACGTATATATATAGATACATAAATATATATATATATATAATATATAGAAATACATATATATATATATAGATATAAATATATATAGGTACCAATACAATATATAAGATATAAATACTAGTAATATTATAAAAGACTAGCCAAGAATATGTCACCGAATCGATCTCTTTTTAGTAGAAATAGATGTGCTCGATCTTTCCTTTTTTTTTAAGGTGAATCAATTATATATGAATCGGTGTATTCCTAAGCTAGACAACTCCTCCTCACACGAGCGTATGAAATTGTCATATGTCAAATTGTCATCGCTTTAATCTCCACAACCGCCCCATGCTAATCTTAGTTAGTCCGAATGTGTACCGAGTACAAATCTACCCCGGATAAAAGAGGTTATTCCGTTTGTCGACGGCCGATGTTATTCAAGAGGCTCCGGTTGTCGTGCGGATCGATTTAACACAAACGGTGTAGTTTTAATCAAACTCGTGATTTTAACATTATTATGATCTCGAACACAAATTTAATAAGATTCATCTTTCCCAAGATAAATCGCCCGGGTAGGAAATAGGATTCCGTTGTCACGTTTTCACTCGGCCATTTTTACCCTCCGGTTTTTCTATCCTTTATCTCATATCCTAACTTCTCCGGTCGGTTCATCGTTAGGTTATATGTTGCGATTCATCTTGGTTAATTACGTCAATCCGAATATTATCAATACGTTGCAAGATAGAAAAAGATTCATTATAATCGATTTTAATTCAATTTTAACATAGTCATCATCTATTTCCCTAAAAAGATAAACTAATTCAATTTCATATCTTGGCTAGATATAGAGTTAGCCTAATATCATTATAACTAATATATAGATACTAATAACAACAAACAAACATAAATACATTAAAAAGTTACCAGATTACAATTGTAGTGTCAGAGTCGTATTCTCCGGAAATAGCAACTCCTTAAGCAACAACGAGCCTTGATAAACCTTCTAAGTATTAAAACGATACTTATACTACATTATTATTTCGACAGAGTGTCGTTTACGGTATTTACAGAACTACACACTAGATTAAGATAATATATATATATATATAGAAGTGATATATATATATTGGTACAACTTCCTCAAGCCGCAAATGAGGAGTATTTATAGAGTGGATGTCAAGGCCGGCGCGGGCCGGTGTAGTCCCGGCGCGGGCCGGTGCTACGGGGAGATTCTCTCCCCGACGGTCCCCCATGTGCCGGTGGCGAGAGAGATTCCGGCTCGGGCCGGATTTTTTCGGTTCGGGCCGGATCTTGAAAAATATCTTTCTTCCGTTTCGTACTCGTTTCGGTTTTAATTCTTCGCTTTTCTATCACACGTACCCCGAAACAAATAAAAACACGAGCCACGTAATTTTTGATCATAAAAACTATAAGTTTTACTAAAATATTAACGATAATATCTATTTATAATGATTTCGATTTTTATGTGTTTTTAGATATATTTTTATAGAATTTATACGATATTATCGTAAATACGATATAAAAAGTCATATAATATGATTATATTTTTATCATACATCAACTACTCCCCACTTAGCTTTTGATCGTCCTCGAGCAAAATAAGCGATAATATATAAACTCGTTATAATGCAAACAATATAGCTCTTCTAGATTAAATTTCTAACTCGCAACGTATGCCGTCAACATTATAATCATATTAATTTTATCTATCTAAGATTATTAAAAAAATAAAAAGTGTGTATAACTTAATAAATCGCTTATAAATATTATCTAAATGAAATTCTACATGAATTACTTAATAACTATAAAATAAAATACTTAGAATAACTTTGTAATCGCCACTATATGAAATTTCGGAATCAAGGACTAAGTCAAGTAGTTGGCAAAATGGCTTATAACGTGTGCTCGTGGTGTTTGGCTAATCGAAAGGATAACAAAGGGAAATCAAAAGAAAATAGAGGCAAGTCGTACGTGCTTACACCTTCAACTTTTGATCAAAAAAATACCTTGATTAGTAACATCCTGACACTGTTTTTTTTTTTTTTAATAACAACAAACATATCCGAACTTATTACCAGAGTCGACTATCTTTCAAGTGTCATGAGGTGAGTACGGATACATCGCAATTAATTATTCCAACTTTTTCTTTTCTAGAGAATAACACTTTTTGTTAATAGATTGCCTTCCGAATAATATTTATTCCAATCTCAAAGATATACCATTATTGAATTTCGATGTCGTCACCGCTATCCATAAGCACATACTAAACTTGCGGGATTTCAAAGAAATGTAGACCAATTCAAGTTAAGGGTTGGTTATATCTAGTTAATCATAATGGCTAATTTCGAGTGAGGTCTTAATCACTCGCAAGGCCGAGGTGGGGATAAAAATTGGGAATTACATTCGGGTAGGCTTATTTGGCCATAGTTAGTCAAAGTAATGCCAAAAATCTCATCATTCCTAATCTGATTCCAAATTCATACTTGTCTTGAAAACAAAATCATTCTAAAATTTTATTATAATTATAAGTAACTTTTGTCTAATTTCAAAAAAAATAATATTTCATACTATTTATCTAGGTATACATACTTAAAATCTTGATAAAAATCTAACATAGATATAAATAATATAGAAATAATATATCGAGATTACTTTACTTAATTAAAAATTTATTCTATCCAAATATATCATTTTTATTATAATGATTATATATTATTTCGTTTATTTCCTTAAGATTGATTAAACTAAGTGCATCAAGAATTGATATATTAAATTTATTTTATTTACTAACCAATCTCTACTCCCCACTTACGAATTGGCATCGTCTCGATGTGTAATGAGTAGTAAAAAGTTGGTTTAGAAATAAAATAAATTTTATAACGGGTGAATATTGTTACGTGTCATATAGATTAGCGTTTATATAATATAGCATATTAAAAAAAACATTAACACAAACAAATATATTACAATATTAAAAAGTACAAGTTAACTACTAAATACTACTATAAACTAAAAAACTAAAACTAAGTTAATCTAAGTTATTATTAAACTAATTTATTCTAAGTTAATTTATTCTACCATTATTATTATCTTTGATATTCCTTCCTTACAACCAACATAACTATCTAATTTTCTCCACTTGAAGATCCTCCCGGAATATCGACTGGTAGTAGCCCTACCTGAGGAAGTCGAGCTGGAAAGTACTCATCTGTCGCTCTTTCCGGTACCCTAGCCAAACGAACACTTATTCTGGAAATCACCATGCAAACGGCATAGGCCGACGGAACGGTCTCGTTTCCAAATGCAAAACTAACAAATGTTTCTCGAATCAATATTCCCCAATCTATAACAAATTTCCGCTCGTTATAGCATACAACAAGAATAATTCATCATCACCGAGTTCCGAGAAATCATCGCTTGGATAAACCCGTGAATTGATGAAACGTTTCCAGTGTTCTCAAATGGGGAAGTAAAGCGGCAAAGTGGAGACATCTCTATCCCTATCATAATGTTGGAATAAAACTTGATAAGATTCCGAACATTTGTTAATAAATCCTTCGCCGGTGTCAAGTCTCCACCGATACTCATAATGACTAGAGAGTGATGTTTGACCGGTGGTATATGAAAAATTTGATTGATTACGGTAGAAGTAAAAGGAACAACAAGACTCTAATGGTAACAGATCGTAACGACTCTACAAGACTAGCCTCTCGCAAGTACCGAGTAAAACTCTCTTACTATTGTAACATTAATTCTTCCTCCGGGCATACGACAAAATAATCCCACCCATCCGCATCCATTCTTATGAATGCCCAATTATCCACTTTTCGAAAATTTAGACCTCTTTCAACCAAAGACCGGTGATTGGTTGAAATTACTCAAGAAAGGGTGTGGATTTGCTTCATTCATATAATTGTAAGGAATGGGGTGGAAAAACGGATAATGCGAATTAGGGAGTACGGAGTTTGGGGTATGCGGAGGAGAATAACTGTTAACTGAAGAACGATCGGACATTTTATACGGAATATATAAGAAAACGAGAGGCTTAAGAGGCTTAAGGAGTGAGCCCTCAGTTTCCTTATATAGAAGTGCCAGAAATAGGTAAGAAACAACCTGAATGAGGTCGGTAGAACACCAAACCGGCGCGGGCCGGTGTAGTCCCGGCGCGGGCCGGTGCTACAGTGCTCGGTCACTGATTTTTGCATTTCAGGATGTTCTATCAGTTTACTCGGGTGAATGTATGTAATTTTATCTAAAACAGGGGGGAAAATTCTAATAATACGTAAACAACGAAAAAAACGTAAAACGCGCAGTGTACTAACCACGAGTACATCAAATTGTCCGAAATAAAAATCAAACCAAAGTATATCGTCGTACATTGTAAAATAGGAAAAGTTTACTTAACTACTCATCTCCATCATAATCCTCATCTTCGTCATAAGATGAGTCAAAATGAGCCGAAAAAGATCCAAACATACTAGAAGTAAAATCAGCCCCGAGAGACTGAGTCGTACTAAAATCATAGTTAAACTGTTGTGGATCCACTGACGTAGAAGCTTGAAATGTGGCCTGAGTTTGCCTCGTCGTCATTGTCACCGAACCTTCTAATCCAAACGAGCCGAGACCTGCTGTCACATCTGCTACTGAAGTTACTCCTCCCATGCCCATGGATGCATCAAATGAACCTGTAAACATACTACCCCGTCCTACGTATGACGGCATATAGTCCCGGAATAAACTCGGTGGTGGGACAGTGGAATCCAATCCGGCATAGTATACGGGTCGTGCCGACTCGAGGATAACGTGTAGAAATCTCTCGCAAATCCGGGTTCTATTGCACCGATGAAAGCTCGTGACCTCTTTGGCCAATCCTAAGATCTTCACCCACTTTCTATTTTGTTCACAAGCTAAGGCTATATTAGCATCGCTCTAGCCCGAGCTTGAATCATATGCCGAAACATAGCCTCTACTTGGCTATTCCGGCCCCGAAGTGGCCGCGGGCGAGGTGATTGCCTAGAACTTGAGATGCATGAATAGAGATGGCCGTGGTGGTTGTTGACGTTGCCGGCGGTTGGGATCATTGTAGTTGATTCTACCAACAGTGCAAGGCGCTTAGTCTCCGACCAATAAGTGGAGCAAAAGGTGACATAATCCTATCCGAGGGTAGTACCGGTACTTCATGAAGATCACACAAGGCGTAAATAAGATTAGTGGAACGGCGTACGTCCTCCTCGAGTTCTATTTTTACGAAATCACATGCCTTGGTAAAAATTAACTTCCCTAGATTTATTGGAATGTCATGCACCATAGCCCAGGCCAAAACAACATCCTCACGACCATAAGCACATAGATGAGCCGAAGGATTAACATTATACCCTATAAATTGCTTGATAGCCCTGATGTCCCTTATACACTCGTCCATAAGGAAACCTATTATCCTTCCAAACTCGCTCGTGGAATCAAAGGCAAATTTCGAGCTTCAAATGATTTAGCTAGTAGTCTACCAGTGCAAGTCTAAATTCCAAACAAATCGATAATCATCATCCTCAAGTATCTCGGTAACCCATAAAAAGAATTTATCATGACAGATTGAAGGAAACATTAACCGTCCTAAGA
This sequence comes from Gentiana straminea, assembly GCA_036785695.1. Classification (NCBI taxonomy): domain Eukaryota; kingdom Viridiplantae; phylum Streptophyta; class Magnoliopsida; order Gentianales; family Gentianaceae; genus Gentiana; species Gentiana straminea. Next base: position 1,018,645 of record JAVUPR010000326.1, on the reverse strand, counting down.
GGGATATTTTCTAGTTCATCAAGAGTAGCCATATCATAAGTAGATAAAACAGAATAAAATTCGGCTACCATTGTGACATTTATGTTACTAGTGCGTTCCATCGCAATTTCCATCCATTCCCTATCTTGGAAGATTTTCTTCACTTCTTCTCCCAAACAAATAAAATCAATACCACGTTCTAGAGTGACCCCGCACTTACCGAAAAATCCATCATAGGCATTTCTAGCTTCAATACTAGCGGTTTTTTCAAAAGAAACGGCTTCTTCAAGTTCAGTTAAAGGTCGCGGTTCATGAACCGGTACTACTACAGGGTTATCTGGTTTTCTTTTCTTAGAGCTTCTCCTAGATGATGAGGCCATCTACGATATTTGGTATGTCAAAATAACAACAAAAACAACAACAAACAACAAACACAAACAAGTACTTAGACCAAATTATAGGAAAAATTAAAATTAAAATTTAAAGCTTGATAAAAAATTGAAATGATTGATATATATATATATATAGTTACCGTAGAGAGCTAGAAAGAGTAGATAGTTGCCGGAATAAATGGTGGTGCCACCGAAATTGTGTTGAAAAAGAGAGGAGCTTTGCTTGAAATATCTATCCTTTTATGGAATGTTGATGAATTTGTGGAGTGGAATGGAAGAGAAGATGATTAATTAAGTAATTTGGGATAGAAAATTTGGTGAAAAGTGATGAAATTTTTGAAAAGGGGAAAAGGGGTGGGGGTCGGCCTCCTTGGTGAAAAAATGAGGAAGATGAAGATGAAAGTGTGATAATTTTTAGGTTATAAAGCTAATGAATCGAATCGAACTCCTATCGACTCGATTTGTTAGTAATTACTCGATTCTCCTTTTTTTTTCTTTTTCTTTTCTTCTATTTCTTTTTTTTTGTGTAATAATTTAGATTGTATCATAAAAATATTTTTATAAAATCATAAAATTATTTAATGATAAAATAAATTATTACGATTTTTATAAAAGCTTTTTAAAGAAAATATTTTTGGTATGATAAATTTTAATTTTATCATATAAACCATATATGATATAATCCTAAATTTATCATAAAATTTTTATGAAATTTTTTGAAAATAAACATAAGAGAAAGAAAAATTTAATCTAATTCTACTCCTATCATCTTTAAATCTTCAAGATTTCTATAGTAACGGTCCATCAACCTGATTCCTAGAAATGATGCATTTGAATTCTCTCTTTGTTGTCCATCGGGATTTTCGGATAACCACCTAGTCGTTCCCATCTTAATTACATTCAAACATTCATCCCGGGATTTGGTTGTGCTTGTCCCCACATTTTCCATTATGTTCACTTTTGCCACAAATTCTACATCTCTTTAGAAATCTTGCCCTTCTTTTTATAGCACTTCTTGAATTTCCATTACAAAGATCTCTTTCTCTCGATTTCGCGTATCGCTTCCTTGTTCAAAGTTAGAAACTAAGGCTTCTATTCTAAAGGCAACATCCTTATCTAAACCTAATTTTAATAGTAAAATAAAAACTTCTATTCTATCTATAAAAGGCATTCCAGCTTCTTTTACGTCTATCCGGTAAAAGACGAAATTACTTAAATTGCATATTAAAAAGTGAATTTAGAAAGATAGTACCCGTAATCGGCCGAGTTTAGAATTCCTCGCTTCCTTAATCCGCCGGAGGGTCGTTAAGCACTAATATTTCTTCGGTTTGAGGTATCCCTTCGCTTCCACGAATAATTTTACCCCGTGACCATTGGCTATAAAAGTTGTTTTTCCATCGCTTAGTTCAACAAATTCCGTACTTATAGACTTTAGTTACGTCGTAGGACTCCGTCCATCTAGATTTAAGTTTTCCCGGAAACAACTTTAAACGTGAATTGTACAAAAGTACTCGATCACCTACATGGAACTCACGATTATAGATTTTCTTATCATGGAAAGCTTTCGTGCGTTCCTTGTAGATTCGAGCATTTTCATAAGAATCGAGTCGAAACTCCTCCAGCTTCGTTAACCGAAGTAATCTATGATCACCAACAAATTTTTAGGATCAAAATTTAGAATTTAATAGCCCATAAAGCTCGGTGTTCTAATTCAACAGGGAGATGACAAGATTTACCAAAAACTAATTTATACGGAGAACAACCAATTGGTGTTTTAAAAGTCGTTCTATATGCCCATAATGCATCATCTAGTCTTTCTCGCCCAGCTTCTACGATTTGAGTCCACTCGTTTTCTCCACGATTCTTTTAATTTCTCTATTAGACACCTCTACTTGTCCACTAGTTTGCGGATGATAGGGTGTTCCTAGCTTATGAGTTACACCATATTTCTCGATTATCTTAGTAAATGGTCGGTTGCAAAAATGTGAACCTCTATCACTAATGATAGCCCTCGGAGTGCCATATCTTGTAAATATATTCTTTTTAAGGAACCTTAGCACAACCTTGGTATCGCTAGTGGGAAGAGCTTCACTTCTACCCATTTCGAGACATAATCGACCATTACAAGAATAAATCTTTTTCCAAACGATATAGGGAAAGGTCCCATGAAATCTATACCCCATACATCAAATAATTCACATTCTAAAATCGGTTGCATAGGCATTTCATGTTTTTTCGATACATTTCCCCATTTTTGACATGATTTACAAGATTTTACATATTTATACGCATCTTTATATAGTGTAGGCCAATAAAAACCACATTGTAAAACTTTGAAAGCAAGCTTTTCCATCCTCCATGATGACCTCCCCGCCTCACGATCATGACAAAACGATAAAACACTTAAAATCTCACTATCGTGAATACATTTTCTAATTATTCCATCCGAGCATCTTCGGAAAAGATCCGGTTTCTCCCAATAGTAAAACTTCAAGTCGTAAAAGAATTTCTTTTTCTCGCCGCCAAGTCCAATGAGACGGGATGTACTTACAAAGTTAGATAGTTAACAATATTCCCAAACCATGGTGAATTTTCTTTTAACGGTATCTTATCTTTTAATAATTGCATGGTTAAGGGAGTATCTATTCTAAAAAGTTGTTCATCGTGAAATGAATCTCGTATTTCATTTCCTCTTCCTTCATCATTTTCCATTCTACTTAGATGATCTCGCTACTACATTTTCACTTCCTTTTTTATCCTTGATTTCTATATCAAATTCTTGAAGTAACGTAATCCATCTAAGAAGACGTGGTTTAGCATCTTTCTTACTTAACCGTATACTTCAAGGCTGAATGGTCCGTATAAATAATAACCTTAGACCCAACAATATATGATCTAAACTTTTCTAAGGCAAAAATTACAACCAACAGCTTTTTTTCTCGTAGTTGCATAATTAAGTTGAGCCGCATTTAGAGTGTGAGATGCATAGTAGATAGCTTTGAGTATTTTGTTATATCTTTGACCTAAGACAAATCCTACAACCTAAATCACTTGCATCACACATTATCTCAAAAGGAAAATCCCACCTCGGTGCTACCAAGATCGGTGCGTAGTCAACTTTGCTTTTAGTGGTCCGAAATGCTTCCATACATTTATTATCAAAGTTAAATGGTACCTCTTTTTCAAGCAAATGACTTAGAGGCTTTGCTATCTTCGAAAAATCTGCAATAAATCTCCTATAAAATCCCGCATGTCCGAGAAATCCTCTCAAAGTTCTTAGATTGACCGGTGGAGGTAACTTTTCAATTACTTCGACTTTAGCTTTATCTACTTCGATACCCATTTCGTAGATTCTATGACCCGTAACAATTCCTTCGATACCATTAAGTGACATTTTTCCCGCTTTAATACTAAATTGGTATCTTCACAAATTGTAACACTCGTTCTAAGTGTGATAAACATTCATCGAAAGAATCTCCATAAACACTAAAGTCATCCATAAAGATTTCTAAGAATTCCTCGACCATGTCGAAAAATATTGCCATCATACATCGCCGAAATGTAGTCGGTGCATTACATAAACCAAATGGCATTCGTTTATAAGCAAAAGTTCCATACGGACAAGTGAAAGTAGTTTTTTCTCTATCTCCCGCCGCAATGAATATCCGTAAATATCCCGAATAACCATCTAAGAAACAAGAATATTTATGTCCACTTAATCGTTCCAACATTTGTACGATGAATGGAAGTGGATGATGATCCTTCTTAGTATGTTCATTCAGCTTTTCTAAAATCAATACACATTCGATATCCCGTAATTTCCCTTGTCGGAATCCATTCATTTTTATCATTTTCTTTTATCGTGAGACCTCCTTTCTTTGGTACTACTTGAGTTGGACTCACCCATTCACTATCTGATATGGGAAATATTATCCCCATTTCTAATAGCTTAATGACCTCTTTCTTAACAATTGATTGTAAATTTGGGCTAAGGCGGCGTTGCGGCCGAATACAAGTTTTAGCTCCCTCATTTAGGATGATCTTATGAACGCATATCTCGTGGCTAATTCCTTGAATATCCGCCACCGTCCATCCAAATGCTTTCTTATGATTTCTTAACATTCTAAGTAATTGATCTTCACGTTCATTAGTCAAGGTTGATGAAATAATAATTGGTAGTAGATTATTATTTTCAAGAAAAGCATACTTAAGATTTGTAGGAAGTGGTTTCAATTCCGCATTCCTTGGTGGATCTTCTATCGAAGGTTTTAGAACTGGTCCTTCTAGTTCTAATTCCAAATACTTATGCCACGGATGTTTAGAAATGTACCCTTTATCAAGATAAAGGATCACTTCTTTCATTTCGTTGTCATTTTCATCTTCTTTATAGATAGATAATGTTAAACATTCCTCTAGCTTATCTTCATAATCTTGCAATTGATCATCACAGAATGTAGATATCTTATCTATAAACGAACATGATTCGTGATTTGTATGGATGATTCATAGCTTTGAAAATATTGAAGGAAACTTTATCTTCATTAACTCGTAGTATCGCTCTCCTTTTTGGACATCGATTAATGTTCTTCCCGTAGCTAGAAATGGACGACCTAGAATAATTGGTGCCGAATATCCTTCTTCCATTTCCATTATTACAAAATCTACTGGAAAGTAAAATTTGTCTACTTTAACCAACACGTCCTCGATGATTCCCTTAGGATGTTTAATCGATCTATCTGCCATCTGAAGGGTCATTTCAGTATTTGTAATCTCTCTTATGCCTATTTTCTTATAATCATCATAAGACATGAGATTAATACTTGCTCCTAGATCACATAGTACCTTCTTAAACGTAAACCCTCCAATCTCACATGGAATGGTAAAACTACCTGGATCTTTCGCCTTAGGGGGTAACTTATGTTGGAGTATTGCAGAGCATTCTTCATTAAGGTATATATTCTCATATTCTTCTAACCGTTTTTTGTTTGATAGGATATCTTTAAGAAAATTTCCATAGGTAGGCATGTTGATTAGGGCTTCGATAACAGGGATATTGACATGAATATGACGAAAAGTATCAAGGAAACGAGCATACTTCTTATCAGTTTTTATCTTTCTAATTTGATCCTTAGGTGGGTAAGGTAAAGATTCTAAATCTATAACCTTAGGTTCTGAAGTTATACCCTATGTTCCTTTTTCCTTAAATCCTTGAGCATTACTTGTCTGCCATGTTTCATTCTCATCCAATTTTTTCTTTGAAACATCTTCTGTATCGATTTTCCCTTTTTCGGTTATTGGCATATCTTCCTTCTTTTCTTCAGTATTGTTTTCTCTAACATGTTCCTTAAATAAGGTTCTTAGGTCTTTATCTCGTTGGATCTATTAGAATCCTAGGGATTTTGACCCATTCCTTATTTTTACTTTCAGGTTCAACTTTGCTATTTTGTTTCAAGAAATCTTCAATAATTTCTTCTTCTTCATCAAGAAATTCAAGTTCAACCGAGGTTTCCATATTCGTCTCAATTTTTCCATTTAAATCATTCTCTACTTCATTATCTCCCGATTTTTCTGTTCCAAAGATCTCCACAAAGTTTTCTACTTCTCGTAATAACAAGATTTACTTCTCTCGGGTTTCTTTCGGTATTACTTGGTAATCCTCCCGAGGTCTAGTGTTTTTACGTTCTCCTTCTCTACTCAAATGGTCTTCCATATTCCTTATTGATGCTTCTATAGTTCTCATTCTCGGTATCATGTCCACTCATGGATGTTTTTAACGTACTCATATCCTTAGTGATCGTCCCTATAGAAGTTATCATAGTTTCTACATTTTTAGCTTGAGTAGAAACTACACCCATCATATTTTCCATTAATTTCTCCCATTTATCAACTCCTTCAAAGTTGAGTTGAACTTTGAGTGACCGGTATACTTTGAGTAGTATGTTGTGGATACGATCTAGGTAATGATTGTAGGTTCGATTCGCGGTATCTCCTTGATAAACTTGATTACTATATGAATTCTTATATTGAACTCGGATACGGTGGTTGTCCTTGCTTACTAGGGTTTTCAGACCAACGATAAGTAGGGTGATCTCTTCTAATAGCACTAAACGAGTTTGAATACGCGTTGTTCAAATTCTTATGCTGTTGTAAAAAACTTACCTCCTCCCTTGAATATCCTGTTGGTTCTTCAACTCCTAATGACACATTATCCTGATTTGAGTATTCAGTGGGTATACTATTTTCTGAACTTAGATTTTTGTTTGATTGTAGACCATCAAACTTCCTACTTAAATTCTCCAAGTGTGCTAGAACTTCCGTATTCGATGTACATTCTCCTGCAAATGCTTCTTTTCGTGTGCTAGAACCGGTTTCCCACATTCTGTTATTTTTGGAAATCTTTTCTATGGCATCGTAAACTAATTGGGCTTCACTCATCATTAAAGAACCACCACATGCATGATCAACGTCCGCACGTGAGTCTTTCCTTAGTTTACGACGTAAAAGTTGTATTTGCATATCTAAGGAATAACCATGATCGGGACAAGCTCTTAATAGTTTCTTAAATCTCTCCCAAGCATTCCCAAGCGTTTCTTCGCATCCTTGTCTAAAGTTAGCAATTTCGACCTTTAACTCCAAATTTCTACCAGGGGTAAAATATTGCTTTAAGAACTCGGTTTGAATCTCCTCCCAACTTGTCAACGAATGATGTGGGAGTGACATAAACCAATCTCGTGCTCTTCCTTTTAAAGAAAAAGGAAACATAGACATCCTTGTTAATTCACGATGAGCACCTTGACTTTTGGTCAGTATTACACAGCTTCTTCGAAAAGATAGAGATGATGATGTGGATCCTCATCATCTTCTCCTAGAAATTGGGCTCTTGTGTCAATTAAACCAAAAAGATGAGATTTTATTTCGAAATTATTCGCTCCTTCATTTGGTAAAAGAATTGGATTATTAGTCTGATTTCTTCTCACGGTTTCATCACAGATAGGTCTCGGGTTTGGTAGGTTAGGATTATTATGATGATTCTGGTTCCGGTTTTGATTATTAGGATTTTGATTATTTGGTATTGGTGGATTCTGATTAATGTTTTGTCCATGTCCTTGGGCATGTACAATACCTTGTTCAGGTGTTTCATCACTGATTTCGGCCATTCTCGTTTCTCGATTTGATGATGATACGTCGTATTTCCCCGACTAGTATGACCACGTTTTCTCTCTACTCTTAACTCGCCTTTCGTAAGTATTTATGTCGCTTATAAGGAGTGAGTGGGGCCTTACCGCTTCGGTCATCAACTATCGAAAACGTAAAATAACTTGATAAAGACAAGTAAAAAGATTGGCAACTTACCTACAAGGTAAGTACCAACGAAAAATAAAAAGAAATGTGATAAGAAGAGTGTTGACTTATCCTCGAGAATTTTGAGCTAATATAAGTAGAAACCATTCGAACACAATGAATTAGCGTCGTGTCCCCGGCAACGGCGCCGTAAAGCCGACGTGGGTTTTCCTAGTGCTATTCCAGGTCCTTAACCGACAAGTGTATCGGGTCAAACTCGTAGTGCTAGTATGGTGAGTCGTGTGTCGAATCCTCGTGGGAAACGTATGGTAATTCGTAGTGTGGCTAAACACCAAGAAGCTATTATTAACTCAATCTAAGTCGCAATTTTCTTTTTTTCTATTTAGTAACCTTAAAACAAAATAAATGCATAAAACTAGAACGTATATATATAGATACATAAATATATATATAAATATATAGAAATACATATATATATATATAGATATAAATATATATAGGTACCAATACAATATATAAGATATAAATACTAGTAATATTATAAAAAACTAGCCAAGAATATGTCACCGAATCGATCTCTTTTTAGTAGAAATAGATGTGCTCGATCTTTCCTTTTTTTTTAAGGTGAATCAATTATATATGAATCGGTGTATTCCTAAGCTAGACAACTCCTCCTCACACGAGCGTATGAAATTGTCATATGTCAAATTGTCATCAGTTTAATCTCCACAAATGCCCCATGCTAATCTTAGTTAGTCTGAACAGGTACCGAGTACAAATCTACCCCGGATAAAAGAGGTTATTCCGTTTGTCGACGGCCGATGTTATTCAAGAGGCTCCGGTTGTCGCGGATCGATTTAACACAAACGGTGTAGTTTTAATCAAACTCGTGATTTTAACATTATTATGATCTCGAACACAAATTTAATAAGATTCATCTTTCCCAAGATAAATCGCCCCCGGGTAGGAAATAGGATTCCGTTGTCACGTTTTCACTCGGCCATTTTTACCCTCCGGTTTTTCTATCCTTTATCTCATATCCTAACTTCTCTCGGTCGGTTCATCGTTAGGTTATATGTTGCGATTCATCTTGGTTAATTACGTCAATCCGAATATTATCAATACGTTGCAAGATAGAAAAAGATTCATTATAATCGATTTTAATTCAATTTTAACATAGTCATCATCTATTTCCCTAAAAAGATAAACTAATTCAATTTCATATCTTGGCTAGATATAGAGTTAGCCTAATATCATTATAACTAATATATAGATACTAATAACAACAAACAAACATAAATACATTAAAAAGTTACCGATTACAATTGTAGTGTCGAGTCGTATTCTCCGGAAATAGCAACTCCTTTAGCAACAACGAGCCTTGATAAACCTTCTAAGTATTAAAACGATACTTATACTACGATTATTTCGACAGAGTGTCGTTTACGGTATTTACAGAACTACACACTAGATTAAGATAATATATATATATATATAGAAGTGATATATATATATTGGTACAACTTCCTCAAGCTGCAAATGAGGAGTATTTATAGAGTGGATGTCAAGGCCGGCGCGGGCCGGTGTAGTCCCGGCGCGGGCCGGTGCTACAGTGGAGATTCTCTCCTGACAGTCCCCATGTGCTGGTGGCAGAGAGATTCCGGCTCGGGCCGGATTTTTTCGGTTCGGGCCGGATCTTGAAAAATATCTTTCTTCCGTTTCGTACTGTTTCGGTTTTAATTCTTCAGTTTTCTATCACACGTACCCTGAAACAGTCAAAAACACGAGCCACAGTAATTTTGATCATAAAAACTATAAGTTTTACTAAAATATTAACGATAATATCTATTTATAATGATTTCGATTTTTATGTGTTTTTAGATATATTTTTATAGAATTTATACGATATTATCGTAAATACGATATAAAAAGTCATATAATATGATTATATTTTTATCATACATCAATATACATATGTGTAAATTCATTTATGGTAATATAATAAAGATAGTCAATATTAGATATTGACAAAATCTTGGAAATATTCAATATAAGATATTGACAATATATTGGAATATTTAATATGAGATATTAAATTAAATGAGATAAATCAATCAATTATATTTTCCTTATTTTATTGGGAAAATGTTTTCTTCTCCTCTACTCTACTCGGGGCGCCCCAACCACTATAAATAAGAGGTGGGTGTCAAGCTCTTTTGTACAACACAATTCCATAGTTCTTGTGTAAAATAGAGAGCATCCTATAGAGAGTTGGAGAGAGGGGAAAAGGGCTGGTCTAGCAACCGGAGTTTTCCAATAGCAATCCATGATGGGATTCCGGTGGGCTATTCGTGTGGACTAGCGGTAAAGGCCGAACACTTGGATGGCTCTATGCAGAACTACTCTCCTTAGACGGTCAAAGCGTCGATCTTTTAGATCAACCAAGGTAACCACCGTCTTTAGCTTATTTGTTTATTGCTTAAACGAAGTCGATCTTGGGTAAGAGGAAATCAAAATTTTGAATTCCGCTGCGTTCCCGCGTAGATTTCCTAACAATTACATGGCCTAACACTATTCCTTCTTGAACCATGAAATGAAATTTTTATAATTTATTACAAGGTTCGTCTGAATGCATATTTTAAGTACATTTCTAAGGGGTCTAAACATTGAGTGAAGGAATCTCCATAGACTGTGAAATCATCCATGAATATCTCGATGCACTCCTCAATCATATATGAAAATATGCTCATCATGCATCACTGAAATGTCCCTGGTGCATTGCACAATCGAAAAGGCATGCGACGGAATGAATATGTCTCATTTGGACATGTGAAGGTCGTTTTCTCTTGGTCCTCATGGGCTATGTTGGAAATAAAATTAAGTTTTGATGATGATTCATACTTTATTATTTGTTTTGCTTAAACCCCGTTGATGAAGTGCCATAACTAGCTGTTAGGGTGCAAAGCAAAAGATGTCTAGAAACTGAATGTATAGAATTTATTAGAGTCTGATTATTATATAGGTTATATCAGACGAGCAATGTAATAGTTAAGATTCAAAACAGAAACTGAAAGACAACCAAAATTGAAGACTGAAGAACTGAGGGATCAAACTCAGTTATTGAAGACTGAAGAACTGAGGGAACAAACTCATTTTATGAAGACTAAAGCCGAGACTATAAGGTTAGACTTCAAGTAAGTCTGTGATGGCCTGAACTGACTTTATAGATCTTGTAAAGAAGATCTAAGTTACATAAGGACAATGTAACAATAAGATTTTAAAAGATGTACTCTAATCTCACAAACAAAGATCAGATAAAGAGCTAGAAGTACTCAAATTATGAAGAAGAGTAAAAACTGAGTTAATGCTCCTTAACAGTAAGAACTGAAAACTAAGGAAACCCAGTTTCAACTTAGCAAGACAGCCAATCAATTTTACAAGGAAATCAGAATGTTGAAGATCAAGCTATCTGATTTGTTGATGGACTGTCAATTTTCAGAAAGGACACTGACACTCAACGTATACATAGCAGGACCACCAACGGCTATAACAATTCAAATTTAAAACGTTGGAAAAACCCTTATAAATAGAGGACCTTGCATACATGAAAAGAGAATGAATCCTGGCAAGTTTGTATACAAGTTTTGAAGCTTAAAAGTAGAGTTCTAAGATTGAAAATCTTCAAGAAAGATAAGAATTCAGAGGGAAAGAAATCCTGCTAAGAATTGCAAGAAAGATCAAGAAATCTTCTAAGTGTTCAAGCATTCAGGAAATCATCTAGACAAGACAACACTTGAAGAAACAGAGCTCACTGTGCTAATTATATACATCAAGAAGAAGAAGCTCACACAAGTTGAATCATTCACTTGATTAAAGTCTCAACTTTGATTTTATCAAAGGTTAGACTGTGAAACACCAAGAAGGTGTGAAGGACTGTTGAGGTGCAGTCAGGAAGACTGTGTTTGTGGTGGAGATAGTGAAGAGGCAATACTACCCTTCAAGGACCTGTGGAGCCGACTTAGTGACACAACAATTCTACCTGTCAAGGACTAAGGCTCGAAGATTGTGAACCTAGGGATTAGCGAAGGACAACAGTTAATTTACTTTGTGTCTTGTAACGTTAACTCAAGAACTTAGTGAATTCCTCCAACATCACAAGAGAAGAAAGGGCTGACATGATTACACCACCTGGAATCTCTATAAACTTTGTGTTATTTACTTTGCATATTTACTTACAGTATTTCATATATGTGATTGTGATTGTTTACATTATCTAGCATTGCACAACTCAGTTTGCACCAGTAAACTGAAGGTCACACAGCATATTTCAAAGGACTTAACAATTGACATCATAAACTGATAGTAAGATCACAAAAGGCTTTAAAGTAATTCCGATGTTGTCTTAACTCCAAGTTTAACAATTGACATTTAACTCAGTTGTTGATTCAGTCACCAGACTCAATCCCAGCTCAGTTGTCTTAACTCCAAGTTTCTTAAGTACCAATTTATTTGAGAAAGAAAATTTTTTAGAAGACAAGTTTATTCACACCCCCCCCCCCCCTCTAAAATTGTCACAAGCCTTTACAAGAGACCAACAATTGGTATCGGAGTGGTTCTTCTGCTCTGAAGAGATCCCCAACTGACTTCCTACTTATGATACAAATCAAACACTTTATATTAGAAACTCGTTTTTAAAAGATTTTTCAAACTTGCATCATGGATTCACAGAAACCACATTAGAAGTTTGCTTAGTTGTTCATTTTTTAGATTTGATGGATACAAAAGTAAATTGCAGGCTCTTGTTGTTGATACACATGAGAAATTATTCGAAGTATTCAATAAAGATTCACTTATTGCATCAAGCAGCAATGATATCATACAAATAAACAGTTTTGATGAATCTCGGCTATTTCCAATCAGTGTTGCGCGCACAGGGACTCACATAAAAAATGATGAAGAAATCATCTTGTTAGAAACTTATGTCACTAAACAAAAACTTATGAACCAAACATAGGCAAACAGGCTATGATTGAAAGATGTGAAGAAGCCAATACTGAAAATGTATTGATCAAATCCTATGAGGTAAACACTTTTACATCTAAATGTTCCAATGCCATGAACAATCATAAAAATCAGAGTTCAATGAAACTCTTGACATACTCCTAAAGGAATTAGAGGAAATTCAAAAGAATTATGAGAATGTCAAGAAAGAAAGAGATTCACTGAAAACTGAAGTTTTAAGATTGAATACTGAAATCAATCTTATCAAGTCTAATAGCATAACTCAAGAAGTCAGTTCTACTGATGATATAGCAGAGGTGATAAATATCACTGATTCATCAGTTGATCCAACTTCAAAAGTTCAGTTCAAACCAGGAAAGCCTTATGGTTACAGACCAGGCTTAGGGTTTGACAATCAACAAATTTCTAATGCTGGACCAAGTTCAGGAGCACCTAAGTTTGTTGTTGCACAAAAGTCTAGAACTTAGAAAACTATTGAAACTATTAGAACTAATAAAAACTCAGCCAAGCCCTACTTCAAAATTCGAAGATCAGTTGGTTATACTCAGGAAACTGACAGATTTTACAGAAAAACTCAGAACATGGCTAGAAATTGTAAAACTGACCAACAGTCAGTTAACAGACCAATCAAACCAAATATGCCAAAGAATGATTTTCATTCTAGGAATACTAGATTCAGGGGGAAGGAAAACTCTTTCCTACTGATGAAGATTGGAATGTTCATACTCCTATTGCTAGATCAACTCAGTTTCACAAAGTTGATAAGGTTAAGCCTCAATATAGAACTGTCAATCCAAGACAACAAAATTATGTGAAATCCGATAGATCCAAAAAAAAGAGTAGCACCCTTAGCAAGTCTAAAAGTCAAGAAAGGTATATGAGAGAAATGAGCGCAATCTTTAAGATGTTCAAAAATCTCGAAAAGGAAATTAACTCAATCAAAAGAAAACCATCCTCACATGGTTCAAAAGTCAATTCAAAAACAGACCAAAATGGACCCAAGAAGGTATGATTACCAAAGAAAATCTAATTTGTTTTGCAGGAAGGAAAACCGATACTTGAAGATTCATCAAAACTGACGTTTTGATAATACTCAACAATTGGTATCAGTTTCACCAGTTCTCAACTTTCAACATCAACATTACGTACTAACAAATGACAATTCGTACAGCTGGAGAAACACAGCATCAGACGCTTTTACTAATATAGTCTACACATGTCAGAAAACTTTATTACCTACTTCAGTCGAAACCGTTGATTCCCCACTACACAACACATTTTCGTATCTCAAGAGAATGACATGACTACGACACGACAGCTAGCCCATTCAAATTCCACCAACTGTTCATCTTATCAAGCCTATAAATACTTTCCCTTTACTAATACACAGGACTTTTATCTTTCTCTCTTGCACCAAGAAACACTTGTTATCTACCTTCACCAAATCTTCTTAATCCTCTCATAAATCACCAAGAATCATGGGTGACTTCAAAATTGAAGCAGGAATGGTCATCACTCTTGATTATTTCCTAGAAAAACACAACAATTCTGCTATTGCACAACAAATTATGGAGAAAATACGTAAGATCAAAGGACTGGAGATGTATTCGATGTAAAGTTGCAGAGTGTATGCCTGGAGAGCATATGCCAATTCTACGAGAATGGAAGTTATTCTTATGATGAGAATTTTCTAGAGTACAGGACCACAATCAATAAGATACAGTTAGCGGTCACTGCAGATACAATCACAGATATTTTTGGATTTGAGAAATCCACAGACTCAACAAGCTTCAAGTCTGAAAAAGGAGACAGAGAAAAACTATGGAAGGAAGTTTCCAAGCAACCCAAATTGGAAGTATCACTCAATGGAATCACATGTTTTCTTAAATTAGAGTTCATCTTCTAACCCAAATGTTTGCAAAATGCATAATTGGGAGCGTTGGAACTTTCAACAATCTATCCGGAACCAAACTGGACATGCTCTACGTCTTTTGGTTTGAAGAAAAGTTCAACTGGCCCATGTACATATTTAACCAGTTGATTGATCAGTTCAACTATGAGTCCAAGTCGAGAAAGAAAATTGAGGTGAGGAAAGGCAGATTCTTCCAGACAAAGACGCTTGCACCACTAGTGCAAAGGATAAACAATCACTTTGAGGTTCCTAAAGTAGCTCTGACCGGGATTGTTTTTGGAAAGATCACAATCAAAGCTGAAAAGACAAAACCCAAGGCCACTCAAAAGGAAACTGAGATAAAAGTTGCTGAACCTAGCAAGAAAAAATGGAAAGCTGACACCACAGAAGCTGAACAGAAGAAAAAGAAAAGAAGAAAATTGTCAAAGAAATTGCACAAGTTGAGGATATCGATATGCAGATTGAGAAGCTGAAAGAAATGAGAAGGAAAGTAGAGAAGGCTACAGAAGAAAAGAAAAGAAAAAAGGAACAATCAGTTAGAAAAACTTATGAAGACTCAAAACGAAGGAAAACCGAGTCACCAGTTGAGCCAGTTCCTTCAGACACTGAAAGTCAGTCTCTGCAAGTCAAAACGTAGAAAACTGATGAACAAACCCCCACCAAGCCGACAACTGAAGCTCAAGAGAAACCATCTTTAGAAGAACCAGAGTTTGAGGAAATCATGGAAGATTATGATGAAATCCCACCGAAAATTGCAGGGGTGCTAAATTTGATTAGTAAAGCTCAATCCACTCCTCAGAAGTCAGCATCCAGACTAAACTTTGAATAATCAGTTAAGAAATCTGAAGCATCTGAGAATAAAGAAGATGCTGAGAAGTCTGTGCAACAAGAAGTTGTCAATCTTGTTGAAGAAACTGAAGAAGTAAATTAGGAGAGGATAATTCCTGAGAAAGAACCATCTTTGAGAGAAGCTGAGAAAGAAAAGAATCTGAATCAGTTAAGAAACTGATTCCTGAAGAAGAATCAGTTGCACGAGAATAGGAAGCTAAACCTAAGAAAGTTGAAGAACCAGTTGGTATCACAACTGAGAAACTGGATGAACCAATGGTGAACCAACCAACTAATAAAGTAAATGAACCCTCCATCATCATTGTTGATACAAAAGTTGCAACCATCACAGAAGCTCATGTTGAACAAACATAAACTGGTCTTAACCTTGAGATAGAATAGAGAATCAAAGTTGATTGCCAGAGACTTGATGATTATACTCACTTGAAGCTTGGTTCCATAGGCAATCAAGAAGAAAAGAAGGAGAAAATGTTGATCGATGAGCCATGGGTCTTTGGATTGTATGACATAACCCACTTATCTCAATTGTTTGATGTTTCAAGCTTCTTGAGTATGGCCATGCAGCCATTAGAGCTCGTCATTGGAAGAAACTGATAGGTAGTGAACCCCAACAAGAAACAAATAAAGATGATGATGATAATGATGATGATGATTCGTAGGGAAATCCATATCTGTAAAAAGGGATTCTAGCATCAATTCAAGATCAGAAAACTGAAAAACCTGATGAAAACAAAGAGGACGGCTCAGAAGGAACATGAAGTTCAGAGGAGTCCACTGCATCAGATTTAGATTCAAAATCTTAATCTCAAACTGATAATGAACTAGAACTAAATGGATTGGATCTTCTACTGATAGAGGAGTTATGGATGTAGCTAAGGATGCAGATGGCCTAGTTGAAGCTATTGAAACTGAGAATGAAGAGAAAGAAGCACCAACAGAAGAAAAGCAAAAAATGAAACTGACCCCAAATCACCTTCTAAAGAGGTAGTTGGTCAGTTACTAGTAGGTAGTCAGAAGAAAGAAGAAGCTACAACAAACATTGTTGGAAATGAGTTGAAATTAACTCCAACCAAAGCTGAAGAGAAATCAGTTTAGGGAACTGATATAGTTCAGAAAGTTTATGTCATGAGATACACCACTTGTTTTGGATGTACTGGAGAAAATCATGACAACTTTGTCCAATGGAGAAGAAGAGAGAAATTTTGAGTGAAGTACAAGGAATCAAGAATATCTTCATGGATACTCTGACTGAAATCAGAAAAACTACAATTGAGTTTGAAGCAAGGAAGAATGAGACTCAAGATAGACTCGAGAACCTCACCAATGATCTAGATGCCAGAGTATTAATGATAGAAAACACTCTTAAAGACTCTGTCGTGACCCAAACCATATTGGCCTCCAACCAACATCATCTGAACTCAATCTTGCTGAGTATACTCTTCAAGGATGATGCCAATAAAGGGGAAAGTGAGGATGTCTTAAAAGTCAATGTTGAAGAAATGAAAGGAGTTTTGAGAGCTATTGATGACAAACTGACAGAGCTGAAGAAAGATAGAGCGGAGCTAACTGATGAAGAGATGGAACTGACAGTCAAATTTTCATGACCCACTCAAAGGAGAATTGCATTAAACTCTCAATTGTACGAGAAATTCAAGAAGATACCCATTGCTGAAGATGAAACCAGAGAACAAGCCTTGGAAAAGTTCTTGGTATCAAATAAGATCTTTCTTCATTATTGTAAAAAGCTAAACTATTGGGAGAAAGATGGTACCTTAAAAACAACTGAATAAAATGCTAAGGAAACAAAGTTAGCTTCAGTCAGACAATTATTGAAGGACTCACAACTGATGAAGAACTTAGGAAAAGCATGATGAGATTCACGATTATCTACAAAAACAGGTTCTTTGAAAATGCACCGATGTATATGGCATGGCAAATCTAGACAAACATCAACAGCCTGAATTTTATACCAGTATTTGATTCAATGAAGGAATCAACCGAAGCCTATGACAAGTCAGTTTCAGAGTTAGAAGAAAAAGAGAAGACCAAAACTAACACTAATGCTAAGTCAGAAAGCTTAGAAAACACTTAGAACTAGTTTTCATTTCAAGTATTGTACTCTATGTAACTCCAAGTATGAAATGAATAAAAGATCAGTTTTGATGTTGTTTTGTTTTGTATTTTTTGTTCTTATCTTTTTGCATTGTTTTTAAGGAGGGTTTTGGCATTATCAAAAAGGGGAAATTGTTGGAAATAAAATTAAGTTTTGATGATGATTCATCCTTTATTATTTGTTTTGCTTAAACCTCATTGATAAAGTGCTATAACTAGTTGTTATAGTGCAAAGCAAAAAGATGTCTAAAAACTGAATATATATGATTTATTAGAGTCTGGTTATTGTATAGGTTATATCAGACAAGCACTGTAATAGATAGGATTCAAAACATAAACTGGAATACAGCCAAAACTGAAGACTGAAGGCTGAGGGATCAAACTCAGTTATTGAAGACTGAAGAAGTGAGGAATCTAACTCAGTTTATGAAGACTAAAGACGAGACTATAAGATATGACTTCAGGTAAGTCTGTGATGGCCTGAACTGACTTTATAGATCTTGTAAAGAAGATGTAAGTTACATAAGGACAATGTAACCTAGTTACTACAATAAGATTTTAAAAGGTGTACTTTAATCTCAAAAACAAATATCAGATGAAGAGCTAAGAGTACTCAGTTTATAAAAGAAGAGTAAAAACTGATTTAATGCTCCTTAATTTAAAAACTGAAAACTAAGGAAACTCAGTTTCAATTTAGCAACACAGCCAGTCAGTTTTACAAGGAAATCAAAACGTTGAAGTTCAAGCTATCTGATTGGTTGATTGAATGTCAATTGTCAGAAAGGACACTGACACTCAACGTATACATAGCAGGACCACCAACGGCTATAAAAATTCAAAATTCAAACGTTGGAAAAACGGCTATAAATAGAGGACCTTGCATACATGAAAAGAGAGTGAATCCTGGCAAGTTTGTATACAATGTTTGAAGCTTAAAGCAGAGTTCTAAGATTGAAAATCTTCAAGAAAGATAAGAATTTAGGGGGAAAGAACTCCTGCTAAGAATTGCAAGAAAGATCAAGAAATCTTCTAAGTGTTCAAGCATTCAGGAAATCAACTAGACAAGACAACACTTGAAGAAATAGAGCTCATTGTGCTAATTATATACATCAAGAAGAGGAAGCTCACACAAGTTGATTCATTCACTTGATTAAAGTCTCAACTTTGATTTTATCAAAGGTTAGATGGTGAAACACCAAGAAGGTGTGAAGGGCAGTTGAGGTGCAGTCAGGAAGACTGTGTTTGTGGTGGAGCTGGTGAAGAGGCAATACTGCCCTTCAAGGACCAGTGGAGCAGACTTAGTGACACAGCAATTCTACCTGTCAAGGACTAAGGCTCGATGATTTTGAAGCTAGGGATTAGAGAAGGACAATTGTTAATTTAGTTTGTGTCTTGTTACGTTAACTCAGGAACTTAGTGAATTTCCTCCAACATCAAAGGAGAAGAGAGGACTGACAGGATTACACCACCTGGAACCTCAATAAACTTTGGGTTATTTACTTTGCGTATTTACTTACAGTATTTCATATCTGTGATTGTGATTGTTTACATTATCTAGCATTGCACAACTCAGTTTGCACCAGTAACTTGAAGGTCACACAGCATAATTCAAAGGACTTAGCAATTGATATTTATGAACAGATAGTAAGATCACAAAAGGCTTTAAAGTAATTCCGCTGCATTTAACTTTGTTGTTGATTCAGTCACCAGACTCAATCCCATCTTAGTTGTCTTAACTCCAATTTTCTTAAGTACCAGTTTATCTGAGAAAGAAAATCTCTAAGAAGACAAGTTTATTCACCCCTCCCCCCCCCCCCTCTAAACTTGTCACAAGCCTTTACAAGGGACCAATAGGCTACCATAATTTGGTAATATCCCGAGTAGCCGTCAAACAAAAAAACTTACCTTACCAATCTCTCTAGCTTTTGTCAATGAAAGGAAGAGGAAAGTGATCCTTTCGTGTCAGAGCATTAAGCTTACGAAAGTCGATACAAATCCTCAAACCAGTTTGCGGTCGCATGAGTACCTGCTCATTATTTTCATTAGGTACCAATTTAAAACCAGTCTTTGAAGGTACTATATGCACGAGATTGACCCAAAGACTATCAGAAATAGGAATAATAAATCCCCAATCGAAACATCTTAAGGACTTTCTTCAACTCAACTTCCTTTATAGTAGGATTCAACTTATGTTGCGGATCTCTTGGCGTTTTAGAGTTTGGCTCACGTAGAATTCTATGCATGCATGATACGCGAATTTTCTAGGTCCGGTCGATCAAGTAAAAACTCGAAACCTTAGCAAAATCTACTTTCTAACCGGCAGTGGACCGGGTCGATTGCAGGATAGTGCTTGAGGAGTCCGAGGTCGAACCCACAGAGATTGGTTTTGAATACCACAGTTAACTTAGCGCTCGCTTCGGGTCAAACGGATAGATATGAAGTTACACTGTTGTATAAAAGAAAGATTACTCTACTCGGAATTCTAAACAATTAAAAGGGGTATGGTCGAACTACGTTTCAGCGGATTACTTTACCCTCAGAAAGATTGCCCCGGGAATGTGCCTTACTCTACCCTGCCGTCTAACGATAACTCATAGAACAAACCCCGTATTGGAATTGGACTTGATGACTAGGGTGTCAATCTAGTACACGGGTAGGTGTCAGGCTGCCTTTCAAGCTCAAAACTTCTACGGTCTCGAAACCCCGTTCCCACACATCACCGCAACATACATTTATAAGCTAAGTGTGTGCAATGGTGAACTAGGTGATCAATCTAACTCAAAAACGATTCAAACAAGTTTCGAGATACGGATTGTTAATTAGAACGTTTATTTAAGCACTACACTACCTCCCGGTTCATCAATCTAATGGCGTTTCACCCGCCTTCACATAGTTCAACCATACAAGGAATCTAGCTACTCATAATCGAATCTAAGCAATAAAAACGGAAGAAAAACATCACAACAACAATAGAATAACAAAAGAACATACTTACTTTACTCAACTTGAAGAAGGTGCCAAATGTGCTTACAAAAGATCGAATTTTTGTCACGTGAAAAGTTGCGGATCGAAGCTAAAAATTAGTAGATCAAAGAGAGGATTGAAAGAGGTTTCTAATGATATATAACACTTTATCTAACTCGAAAATACGAAGAAAATCGCCCAAAATCTCCAAAACTATCTAAGATTATCGCCCCCTCTTTCTCTACTTGGCTGCTGTGAGAAAATGAGCTGCCTTATATAGAAAAGCCTTTGTCCGTCCGGATGCCCTCAATGTCCGGCCGGACTGTTCTTGATTCTCCAGGTGTCCGGATGGATGCATAGATGTCCGTCCGGATGACATGCTCTTGTCCGTCCGGATGCTTCCTCTGTCCGTCCGGATGATTATCTGTCCGTCCGGATGTTGATTCTGTCCGTCCGGACGGGTTCTTCATCAAATTTTTCTCAAAAAACCAATGAGTTAGCCGTCCGGACACAACACACTTGTCCGTCCGGACAGCTATTTGTAACCACAACTTCACTTTTCCACCTTCAACCTCCGTGTTTCGCCTCAGACACGTTTAAAATTCATACTTCTCGTCTTTCAGGCTCTCGAGACACCCTAGTCCTGCATCCATATGAAAACAACACAAAAACGCATAACCCCGCAAACTACGGGTGCTCGGGAAAAACGAGTATAAAATGCTAAAATAAGGTCGAGTTTACGGAAAACCGACAGTCACTCGCCGTGCAATAAATCCTCATTTAATACTCAAGATAGGGTCTAAACTCACCCAAAACATGCCAGAAATGTGATAATCGTGGGTTGAACTGTATAGAAATGTACTGTAAAGTTGGTTCCCATCACCACCTCACACTTAGCCTTTACTCGTCCTCGAGTAAATTAGGCGTTCAAACAATACCAAGGAATCAACTTTACGGTACATGCATGTATTTCAAAATATCGAGGTGAAAATAACCTAGTTAAGTGAATGTATTACTTTGACTCTACTAGATCATGACACGGAGTGAGTGTGTGTTGAATGACGACGACTCATGCTTAATGCGATTTCGGGTTTGGAATACCGGACAAATGACTTTACACAATCCTGTCCTTCCTAGAATCTCCACTAGTTAGGACTAACCAAGGTTAAACATGGTCCAAACGGGACTTGAATGGTTATAACGTTAGGCTAGGGTAAATTCGGTTAATCGAAAAGGGTAATTTGGGAAACCTGGAGAAAAGAAATACGAGTGAACATAATCCAAACACATACCACGTCTTCTTTACCAAACAAACCCACCAAACTCCTTTTTAATCAATTTCAACACTTTGGGGACTTATAGGACACTAAGATACCCGAACTCATTACCAAACTCGACTATGTTTCAAGTGTCGTGAGATTAGCTCGAATACTTAGTATCTATCTGACTATCCCAACCCTAACATCATCATTGCTTTAAGCTCATTGCTTTTTCAACCCTTTATTTCTATATACAACACAATTATTTGATTTGAAATTTTTTTTTTTTTTTTTGGAAATGAAACCCGAGCATCCAGCCCCACTGAGCTCCTCCTCTCCTTATAGCTCTAAAACTGAGGAAACAACAACCCGACTCAAAAACAACAACTCCCCCCACCTCACACTTGCCTTGGCAAGTGTGGTTTAACAAGAGACTAAGTCCACTCGTAGGGTCAAATGAAGGGAATGTGACCAAAATAAGGCTCAAGGGTAGGTTTCTGACTAAGTAACGAAACGGCTATAAAGCGAATGGTGGTCGGACCATTCTATCAAGGCTGAGAGGGGCTACGAAGGTCAAACATTCGGCTCAGGCTTATTTGGCTAAAGTAGGTTAAAAAGAACGCCAAAACTGTCATCCCGTGTTCCTACCAAGGTCAATCCTTCTATTTCGCCTCGAAACTAGGGGTACATGTGTGTAAAGTAATCGTGATAAGCATAACCGTCGTCAAACGTGTACTAAAAAGTGTTCCGTATCATGACAATATAGACTCACTGTGAGACATTCACAAAACTAAAGACCTTTCACCACTCAATTGTGAACAGCATGCATGCAACGTGGTGTTAAAATCTTGGAAAATTTTGAAAAACGGCCTAAAAATCGACTCGGAAACGAGTAAAAACCAAGTTTATCACTTCACGGCATAATACTTTTAAGAACAAGCGAATAAGCTAAGTCGTCTCCCCCCCACTTAAGTGAAGCACCGTCCTCGGTGTGTGAACGAGAAGGAAAAAGAAAGACTTAGCTTATGAGCCCGGCAAAACGGCGCGATCAAGTCCCGTAACGGTCGTGAAAGTAGTCCATCCCGAATCCCTAGTCAATGAAAAGCATCCAAGAAATACATGCACGGGACATGGTCCGCGTGCCAAAGCATATAATATGGGGGGGAATCCGGGGGTGATAAAAATAAACGACCTCGTCACGTCAGAAAACTTGTACAAGTATGTCACAAAGATAGTCAAATATGATTCAAACATACAATAACAACCAATCGCGTCCAAACGTGCCCAACACAAAATCCACAAATCCAAGACAAGTCACATGAGGCATGAAAAGATGAAAAGTGGGTGAAAAAGTACGCGCCTTACGGCTTACAACCACGGATCAAAAGCAAATTAGCAACAAAGTCATCTCAAAACAAACCAGAAAGATAAAAACCAATGATCCATCCGGACGGATGGGTGTGTGTGTCCGTCCGGACAAGAATAAAAACAGAGGAAAAGTGAATTTTTAAGCATGAAGGCCTCTCGGGATCATCTGGATTCAATCCTCAACACCAAAACACAGCAAAACAAGTTCAAAATCAGCAAAAACACAGGAAATGATGGGTTGCCTCCCACCGAGCGCCTTTGTTTTATGTCGTTGGCTCGACTTAGTGACTTATACTATATCGGTTTTTTCAAGATTATACTACCGATACGAGCGAGGAAAAACGAGGTGTAGAAAGAAAACGAACGGTGAGTTATAAAGTTAAGATGTCATGCATTGGAGTCCATGACGGGACTAAACACTTGGCTTCCTCTATCTTAGGATCCTCCAAAATCACCACTTCGAGAGCTTCATCAAACGGCAACTTTTCATATTTCTTCAAACGAAGGCCATTTGTGATTGAAGTCCCATGCTTGGGGTGCTTTATCTCTACAGCCCCTGAGTCAAAAATCCTCTCAACCGTGTAGGGTCCCGACCATCGAGACTTCAACTTTCCCGGAAAAAGATGCAAACGAGTATCATACAACAGAACCTCATCTCCTACCTCAAACTTCTTCGGCTTTATCAATTGATCGTGGAGAAGCTTGGTTTTCTCTTTGTATCTTGCCGAACAATCATAGGCTCGTAGTCGAAACTCCTCCAATTCAACTAACTGAGCCATCCTTCTCTCTCCACTAAGAGTCTCGTCCATATTTAACTCTTTAATAGCCCAATGCGCTCTATGCTCAACTTCCACTGGTAAGTGACACGTTTTTCCAAAGACAATCATGTACGGCGACATACCAATTGGAGTCTTGAATGCGGTTCTCGTGAGCCCAAAGAGCGTCATCCAACTTTTTAGACCAACTCTTAGAATTTCTATCAACGGTTCGTTCAAGAATCCTTTTAATACCTCGGTTTGAAACCTCCACTTGGCCACTCGTTTGAGGGTGATAGGCCGTTCCCAACTTATGAGTCACCCCATACTTAAGAAGTAGCTTATCTAAGTCTCTATTCGCAAAATGAGTGCCATTGTCAGAAATGATAGTTCTAGGTACTCCAAACCGTGTGAAAAATGAACTTTTTTAGAAACTTAATGACCACGTGTCTATCATTAGTGGGGGTTGCAATCGCTTCCACCCACTTCGAGACGTAATCACAAGCTACCAAAATGAACTTGTTGCCAAAAGAAGAAGGATAGGGTCCCACAAAGTCAATTCCCCAGACGTCGAAGACCTCACAAACAATGATAGGTCGTTGAGGCATCTCATTTTTCTTATAAATTCTCCCCGAACGTTGACACGCGTCACAGGTTTTTACATAAGCGTAGGCATCCTTAAAAATTGTCGGCCAATATAGCCCGCTTTGCAAAACCTTCAATGCGGTCCTTTGTCCCAAGAAATGGCCACCGGCCTCTCTATCATGGCAAAAGGATAACACGCTCAATCTTTCGCCCTCAGTTATACATCTCCTCAGAACGCCATCAGCACACAATCGAAACAAGTAGGGATCCTCCCAAACGAAGTATCTAGCCTCACTCACTAACTTCCTCCTCTGATTCTCATCTAACTCCGACTCGATAAATCCACTTTCCAGTAATTCACTATCGGTGCAAACCACGGAGTTCCCTCCTTTCCTTTCTTCAGAAAATTCCCTCGTTTTTCCGGTAACATAGTGTCTACAACAAAAAGTCGCTCATCCGGAAACGAGTCATCTATTTCAACCCTTTCTGATTCGTCACCCTCAACTGGCTCAATCCGACTAAGATGATCGGCTACCACATTCTCACAACCTTTACGGTTTTTAATTTCCACATCAAACTCTTGAAGGAGCAAGATCCATCTCAACAAACGCGGTTTCGCATCCTTCTTAGCGAACAAATATTGCAATGCGGAATGGTCGGTATGGACAATCACTTTAGACCCCACCAGATAGGATCTAAACTTGTCGAAAGCAAAAACTACCGCCAGCAATTCTTTCTCAATCGTAGTGTAGTTCTTTTGAGCCGGATTCAAGGTGTGATTGGCATAATAAATCGGTCGAAACAACTTATCCACCTTTTGTCCTAACACTGCTCCTACTGCCAAATCGCTAGCATCGCACATGACCTCAAACTCTTGCTCCCAATTTGGAGCTATCAAAATAGGACCCTCAGTCAAAAGTTTCTTAATCTCCTGGAAAGCTTCCACACACTCACCATTAAAAGTCACATTTACTCCCTTCTTCAATCTAGAGGTAAGAGGTGTAGCCTTTTGGGCAAACTTAGGGATAAATCTACGATAAAACCCCGCATGTCCCAAGAAAGATCTTAACGTTTTCAAACTAGTAGGCATAGGCAACCTAGAAATAGCATCTACCTTAGCCCTATCAACCCCTATCCCCTCAGCTGAAACCTTATGACCTAGGACAATTCCCTCAGTCACCATAAAATGACACTTCTCCCAGTTCAAAATCAAATCGGTCTCCTCGCACCTAGCGAGCACCCTATCTATATTAGCCAAGCATGCATCAAAACTGTCCCCAAAAATTGTAAAATCATCCATAAACACCGCCATACACTTATCAATCAAATTAGCAAAAATGGCAAGCACGCATCTCTGAAATGTCGCGGGTGCATTACACAACCCGAAAGGCATTCTTCGAAATGCAAAGGTGCCATAGGGGCAAGTAAACGTGGTCTTTTCTTGGTCATTGACATCAATGTGAATCTGATAATAACCACTAAATCCATCAAGGAAACAATAAAATGCATGACCAGCAAGCTTATCTAACTCTTGATCAACAAACGGGAGTGGGAAATGATCCTTCCTAGTCTTTTCATTCAACATGCGAAAATCAATGCAGACTCGATGACCAAGAATCGCGGGCGTACGTAAAAAGACTCACCTTGCTCATTTGTTAGCACCGTAATTCCGCCCTTCTTAGGTACCACCTGTGTGGGACTCACCCACTCACTGTCCGAGATGGGGTAGATGATGCCCAACGTCAACATTTTCACCACTTCCTTTCTTACCACTTCCAGTAAATGCGGGTTTAGTCTCATTTGCGGTTGAGCCTCGGTCTCGCCCCATCCTCGAGAATGATTTTGTGCTTACATATGTCGGCACTAATCCCCTTGATATCCACCATTTTCCATCCAAAAGCTCGTTTCCTCTTCTTCAAGACTTGAACTAGCTTTACTTCCTGCAAGGCTGTTAGTGAAGCAGATATAATAACTGGAAGTAAATCACTACCTTCAAGGAAAACATATTTGAGATGTTGAGGAAGCGGTTTCAACTCCAAATCCGTCGATGGTTCCTCAATGGATGGCTTTGGCATATCCTCTGGCGAACCGAGATCCAGTTTCTTAGTCCAGCTAGCTTCCATGAACTCTCCCGCCTCGAGATGCATGGCATAAACTCGCATCACCCGGCTGTCGTCAGTCACCTTGCATGATTTCATCAAACATTTCTCCAATGGTTCCTTGTGCCCCTGCAAATTCACATTCTCCAAAACACACGGGTGGATGACATCTATCGAAAAACAATCGTTCATCTCATTCTCGGGGTGTTTCATGGTTTTGTACACATTAATCTTGACACTATCTTGACCAACTCTTAAAATTATATCCCCCCTCTTAACGTCTATCAAGGTCTCCCCAGTATTTAGGAAAGGCCGACCTAACAAAAGAGGTGTCTTAGAATCAGAGTCCATATCAAGAACCACGAAATCAACCGAAAACACAAATTTATCAACTTGAACCAACACATCCTCGGCTACTCCTAGCGGTGTCCTAACTGACCTATCCGCCATTTGCAAGGTCATGCCCGTTGGTTCTAATCTCCCTAGGCCCAGCTTATCATAAACTGACTTTGGCATCAAACTAACCGATGCCCCCAAATCGCAAAGCACATTTTTGAAAATAGTTTCTCCTATGGTTATCGGGATAGTAAAACTGCCCCTATCTTGAATTTTGGAAGGGATTTTATTCTCGAAAATGGCGGAACATTCATAACTCAAATGGACCATCTGTTGCATTTTCTCTTTGCTTGAAAGCATATTCTTTAAAAACTTGAAATATGATGGGATGCTAGCAATGATATCCAACATTGGCATGGTCACTTCAAATTTCCTCAACATTTCTAAAAATTTGGCTTGACTTTGGGTCAAGACCTCCTTTTTAGTTGTTTTGGGAGGAAATGGTAAAATGGTCACGTCAAAACCCGGGGGAGGAGGGGGAATTTTACCTTTACTACCTTTAGGCCTGAGTGGTGGCGATGGCTCTTCTTCCTTTACATCAATGATTATCGTATCCGACTTTGGCCTCGACGCTTCTTCCCACTTTCGCTTGTATTCTTCCACTTCCCTTTCCAACCTCGAGATTCTCTCTTTTTCAGCCCTTTTCTCAACATCCTCATCAAAACCTTCTTGCTCACCCAACGGCCCTTTGTAATCACAGAATTTCTCTTTCTCGGAGTTTGGTGTCATCTTCTCAAGTTCTCGACCTTGTTGATCCGTTTCTTTACCGCTCCGGGTGACTACCGCACAAACATCTTTAGATTCCTTGGGGTTCCTCTCCGTGTTACTAGGTAGCCCCGTACTCAAAGGTGGTTGAGATCTATTCTCGGTCAACTGGCCCATTTGAATCTCCAAATTCCGTATGGCCGCTCTCTGTTCAATCACAAGCTTATTCAACTGATCAAGCCCTTCTTCCGAAGACTTCCTTTGACTTCCCGGACTACCCCCTTGTTGATTATTGAAGCTGTTTTGCTTATGGGCATACGGATGTTGATAAGTCTCAGAATTTTGATTCCCGGCTTGTTGAGTATTCTGTTGGTTGCTGCCTTGTTGCCCTTGCTCTCGACTCCCATTATCTCTATTCTGATTATTGCCCCATTGGCCTTGTCGATTCTGACCCCAACTCTGGTTACCTGAACTTTGATTTTGGCTTTCATAACCTTGGTTGTTGAAGTTTTGATGTTGTCGACCCCAACTACCTTGATTATTCTCTCTCCAACCACCTTGGAAATTCTGAGGTTTCCCTTGCTCTCTATTCTTATTCCAACCTCGGTTGCCTTGGCCTTGACTATTTTGGTTCCACCCTCGGTTGCCTCGGTCCCAATTCCCTTGGCCACCTTGATTTCCTTGGTTCCAATTTTGGCCTTGCTGGTTGTTATTCCATGAATTCCCAAAATTCTGGTTCCTCCCATTATTCCCAGAATTGTTGTGATTCCAGCTTCCTTGGTTGTTGTTGCCCTGATTCCAATTCCCTCCAGAATTATTTCCAATGTAATTCACATCATTCGGTTGCATCTCCTCTTCCATGCCAAGTCCCATTGATGATTCAAAATCTTGATAGTATGGTGGAGCCTGCGAGCTTGGATTATTACCCCACTGATTGTTTGGATTCGCTAGCCCACCAAAACTCTGTTGTTGCCCAAACTGAGGGTTCTTCCCGGGACTTTGTTGACTACTACCACTCGAGCTTCCCACTCCCAATCTGTTGAGTGCGGCTACCAACTCTTCCACCACTGCAACTGGTTGTGGCTGAGACACACTTGCTATAGGTTGTTGAGGAAGCGGCTGTGGGACCGGCTGTGGTGTCTGTCGAGGTAACTGTTGAGGGCAAACTGACCTACTCGGATTCGAACAAAACTGAGCTGAATGATTACCTCCACATAACTGACAAACCTGTAATGCATCTTCCATTTTCTTCACCTTGGTTTGCAGTGCCAACAACTCATTGTGTGCAGCTGTCTCTTTGTCCAACTTGTTCTTCAAGTGCCTTGACAGCTTTGGTGAGACTCATTCGGGTTGTCTGTCCCTGAACTTGAGACCCATTCATCATCCCTTTCAATTGCATCATTAATATGTTGCATAGCCAACTCGGGATCAATCCTTGTCAAACCCTTTCCACTTGCCGCATCCAAAATATTTCTATCCGATTTATCCAAGGCTCGATAGATTTTTATGACTTGTTCAACCGTACTCAAATTGTGGGGAGGGCACTTTTTCATCAAAGCTCTGAACCTCTCAACTGTCTCTTTCATAGTCTCTCCTTTTCTCCCACTAAAGTTATGAATTTCACGCTTCAAATCTTCAATCTTTGCCGGAGGAAAATACTTTTTCAGAAAAACATCGGCCACTTCCACCCAAGTAGATAGGGAGCCATTTGGTAAGGTGTTAAACCATGTTTTTGCAGCCCCTCTCAAAGCAAACTGAAACATCATCAACTTGAGTGCCTCCTCGGTCACTCCATTATACTTCAATGTCGAGATTATTTGTAGGTAATTGTCCAAAAACTCATTAGGATCCTCATTCCTTTGCCCATAGAAAACCGCATTCTCACTGATAAGATTTATAACATTTTGCTTTGGTTCCATGTTGTTAGCATGGACAGCGGGAATTCTGATTGGATTGTGGCCAGTCCCTTGGTATGGGGTAACCACATAATCTCTCGCTGAAACAAACCCTTGGTTGGCAGGTGGGACATTATGTTGCTATTGATTCGCGTTATTCTGATTAGCTTGAAGAAACTGATTCTGTGCCGCTAATTGTTGAACCAACTGAAGTAACTGCTGATTGTCCTGACCCAGTGCTTGTTGTTGAAGTTGTACATTCCCTTCCAAAGCGGGATCGAACAAATTCCTCCCATCTGTCCTTGCAACCAAAGGAGGATTTCTTTCACGTGGAGGAGGGGTGTTTAGATGGCCTAATCCTCCAACTTGAGATGTATCATCACCATTCAACCTATCTCTTCCGTTGGTCGTCATACTTTCTTCCTCTGAAGAAGAATCCGAAGCTTCTTGTCCGTCCACGGTGTCTGAACCCGAGGCAGACGATCTTTTCCTCAATTGGCTTGCGTGCCTATCAATCTCCGGGTAAAAAGGCTCTAGAGGAGTCCCAGAACTCCGGGTCATACACTGCAAGTCAAATCAAACAACAAGAAAACAATAAAAGAAAATGACCTAAGCCCAAGCTTTCGGTCAACTTTTGTGATATCAAAGCATTACCAATCCCCGGCAACGGCGCCAACTTGATAAGCGAATTTTCCAGGTCCGGCGATCAAGTAAAAACTCGAAACCTTAGCAAAATCTACTTTCTAACCGGCAGTGGACCGGGTCGATTGCAGGATAGTGCTTGAGGAGTCCGATGTCGAACCCACAGAGATTGGTTTTGAATACCACAGTTAACTTAGCGCTCAGTTCAGGTCAAACAGATAGATATGAAGTTACACTATTGTATAAAAGAAAGATTACTCTACTCGGAATTCTAAACAATTAAAAGGGGTATGGTCGAACTACGTTTCAGCGGATTACTTTACCCTCAGAAAGATTGCCCCGGGAATGTGCCTTACTCTACCCTGCCGTCTAACGATAACTCATAGAACAAACCCCGTATTGGAATTGGACTTGATGACTAGGGTGTCAATCTAGTACACGGGTAGGTGTCAGGCTGCCTTTCAAGCTCAAAACTTCTACGGTCTCGAAACCCCGTTCCCACACATCGCCGCAACATACATTTATAAGCTAAGTGTGTGCAATGGTGAACTAGGTGATCAATCTAACTCAAAAACGATTCAAACAAGTTTCGAGATACGGATTGTTAATTAGAACGTTTATTTACGCACTACACTACCTCCCGGTTCATCAATCTAATGGCGTTTCACCCGCCTTCACATAGTTCAACCATACAAGGAATCTAGCTACTCATAATCGAATCTAAGCAATAAAAACGGAAGAAAAACATCACAACAACAATAGAATAACAAAAGAACATACTTACTTTACTCAACTTGAAGAAGGTGCCAAATGTGCTTACAAAAGATCGAATTTTTGTCACGTGAAAAGTTGCGGATCGAAGCTAAAAATTAGTAGATCAAAGAGAGGATTGAAAGAGGTTTCTAATGATATATAACACTTGATCTAACTCTAAAAGACGAAGAAAATCGCCCAAAATCTCCAAAACTATCTAATATTATCGCCCCCTCTTTCTCTACTTGGCTGCTGTGAGAAAATGAGCTGCCTTATATAGAAAAGCCTCTGTCCGTCCGGATGCCCTCAATGTCCGGCCGGACTGTTCTTGATTCTCCAGGTGTCCGGACGGATGCATAGATGTCCGTCCGGATGACATGCTCTTGTCCGTCCGGATGCTTCCTCTGTCCGTCCGGATGATTATCTGTCCGTCCGGATGTTGATTCTGTCCGTCCGGACGGGTTCTTCATCAAATTTTTCTCAAAAAACCAGTGAGTTAGCCGTCCGGACACAACACACTTGTCCGTCCGGACAGCTATTTGTAACCACAACTTCACTTTTCCACCTTCAACCTCCGTGTTTCGCCTCAGACACGTTTAAACTTCATACTTCTCGTCTTTCAGGCTCTCGAGACACCCTAGTCCTGCATCCATATGAAAACAACACAAAAACGCATAACCCCGCAAACTACGGGTGCTCGGGAAAAACGAGTATAAAATGCTAAAATAAGGTCGAGTTTACGGAAAACCTACAGTCACTCGCCGTGCAATAAATCCTCATTTAATACTCAAGATAGGGGTCTAAACTCACCCAAAACATGCCGAAAATGTGATAATCGTGGGTTGAATCGTATAGAAATGTCTTGTAAAGTTGGTTCCCATCACCACCTCACACTTAGCCTTTACTCGTCCTCGAGTAAATTAGGCGTTCAAACAATACCAAGGAATCAACTTTACGGTACATGCATGTATTTCAAAATATCGAGGTGAAAATAACCTAGTTAAGTGAATGTATTACTTTGACTCTACTAGATCATGACACGGAGTGAGTGTGTGTTGAATGACGACGACTCATGCTTAATACGATTTCAGGTTTGGAATACCGGACAAATGACTTTACACAATCCTGCCCTTCCTAGAATCTCCACTAGTTAGGACTAACCAAGGTTAAACACGGTCCAGCAGGACTTGAATGGTTATAACGTTAGGCTAGGGTAAATTCGGTTAATCGAAAAGGGTAATTTGGGAAACTGGAGAAAAGAAATACGAGTGAACATAATCCAAACACGTACCACGTCTTCTTTACCAAACAAACCCACCAAACTCCTTTTTAATCAATTTCAACACTTTGGGGACTTATAGGACACTAAGATACCCGAACTCATTACCAAACTCGACTATGTTTCAAGTGTCGTGAGATGAGCTCGAATACTTAGTATCTATCTGACTATCCCAACCCTAACATCATCATTGCTTTAAGCTCATTGCTTTTTCAACCCTTTATTTCTATATACAACACAATTATTTGATTTGAAATTTTTTTTTTTTTTTTTTTGAAATGAAACCCGAGCATCCACCCCACCGAGCTCCTCCTCTCCTTATAGCTCTAAAACGAGGAAACAACAACCCGGCTCAAAAACAACAACTCCCCCCACCTCACACTTGCCTTGGCAAGTGTGGTTTAACAAGAGACTAAGTCCACTCGTAGGGTCAAATGAAGGGAATATGACCAAAATAAGGCTCAAGGGTAGGTTTCTGACTAAGTAACGAAACGGCTATAAAGCGAATGGTGGTCGGACCATTCTATCAAGGCTAAGAGGGGCTACGAAGGTCAAACATTCGGCTCAGGCTTATTTGGCTAAAGTAGGTTAAAAAGAACGCCAAAACTGTCATCCCGTGTTCCTACCAAGGTCAATCCTTCTATTTCGCCTCTAAACTAGGGGTACATGTGTGTAAAGTAATCGTGATAAGCATAACCGTCGTCAAACGTGTACTAAAAAGTGTTCCGTATCATGACAATATAGACTCACTGTGAGACATTCACAAAACTAAAGACCTTTCACCACTCAATTGTGAATAGCATGCATGCAACGTGGTGTTAAAATCTTGGAAAATTTTGAAAAACGGCCTAAAAATCGACTCGGAAACGAGTAAAAACCAAGTTTATCACATCACGGCATAATACTTTTAAGAACAAGCGAATAAGCTAAGTCGTCTCCCCCCCACTTAAGTGAAGCACCGTCCTCGGTGTGTGAACGAGAAGGAAAAAGAAAGACTTAGCTTATGAGCCCGGCAAAACGGCGCGATCAAGTCCCGTAACGGTCGTGAAAGTAGTCCATCCCGAATCCCTAGTCATTGAAAAGCATCCAAGAAATACATGCACGGGACATGGTCCGCGTGCCAAAGCATATAATATGGGGGGGAATCCGGGGGTGATAAAAATAAACGACCTCGTCACGTCGAAAAACTTGAACAAGTATGTCACAAAGATAGTCAAATATGATTCAAACATCTAATAACAACCAATCACGTCCAAACGTGCCCAACACAAAATCCACAAATCCAAGACAAGTCACATGAGGCATGAAAAGGGGAAAAAGTACGCGCCTTACGGCTTACAACCACGGATCAAAAGCAAAGTAGCAACAAAGTCATCTCAAAACAAACCAGAAAGATAAAAACCAGTGATCCATCCGGACGGATGGGTGTGTGTGTCCGTCCGGACAAGAATAAAAACAGAGGAAAGTGAATTTTTAAGCATGAAGGCCCCTCGGGATCATCTGGATTCAATCCTCAACACCAAAACACAGCAAAACAAGTTCAAAATCAGCAAAAACACAGGAAATGATGGGTTGCCTCCCACCGAGCGCCTTTGTTTTATGTCATTGGCTCGACTTAGTGACTTATACTATATCGGTTTTTTCAAGATTATACTACCGATACGAGCGAGGAAAAACGAGGTGTAGAAAGAAAACGAACGGTGAGTTATAAAGTTAAGATGTCATGCATTGGAGTCCATGACGGGACTAAACACTTGGCTTCCTCTATCTTAGGATCCTCCAAAATCACCACTTCGAGAGCTTCATCAAACGGCAACTTTTCATATTTCTTCAAACGAAGGCCATTTGTGATTGAAGTCCATCTAAACACCCCTCCTCCACGTGAAAGAAATCTCCTTTGGTCTGGCCACAATCTAAGCCGGCCTCGAGCTCAGTCCACGCTGAAAAAAGTGAGAGTATGAGGCTCTCTTTCTATGGAGCCTCTTATATAGAGCAAAAATCGCGAGTTTGAGCTGGTGGGCCGACCAACTCGGCTCGTTTGACCTGTCTTCAGTAAATCATTAAAATATCCCTGTGTGTAGCTCCGAATTGAACGATTCAAGATGCGTCGGAAAGTTCGTTCAATTCCCTACAACTTTCATGAAGACGACTTGACCAGAAAATGCTTCCTCAATGGGTCAAAATGCAGCTCAAAGGACCGGACTGGTGGAAACTGAACCTGCCGTCAATCTGCTGCTGCTGCTGCGATGTTTGAGGTGTATTTATAGTCCAGGGTACTTGTCCGTACGGATAAAAGGCTATCCGTACGGATAGTTCATCATTTTCCGGTCGTCCGTACGGACAAAATGTGTCATCCGTACGGACAACTCTCTCGGTTTTGCCTCCGCAGATTGCTCCATTTCGACGACGACTCTGTAGTAAACACTTCATAACTTCTTCATCCGACCTCTGATTGGGGTGATTCAAAACCATTAGAAAGATCTTTGAATTATCTACAACTTTCGTGAAGACACCATGACCATAAAATGCCTCCATAATCGGTCAAAATGCTGATGAAGTGAACATATGGTGAGAGCAACAACTATTTCTCTTCTTTTTCTTATTCTTTCATCTTCCTTGGCTCATTCTTGCACCTTGATCACACTTATCATCATACTTCTCGCCTTTCGGGCTCTCGAGACACCCTAGTCCTGCATCCATATGAAAACAACACAAAAACGCATAACCCCGCAAACTACGGGTGCTCGGGAAAAACGAGTATAAAATGCTAAAATAAGGTCGAGTTTACGGAAAACCGACAGTAACTCGCCGTGCAATAAATCCTCATTTAATACTCAAGATAGGGTCTAAACTCACCCAAAACATGCCAGAAATGTGATAATCGTGGGTTGAACTGTATAGAAATGTACTGTAAAGTTGGTTCCCATCAATGCACATGGATGGATTGATACCTTTAATATCTACTAGTGTCCATCCAATCGCCTCTTTGTACTCCTTCAAAACTCGAATCAAACATTCCTCCTGCAGTGCATGAAGATTATTTGATACGATTACCGGGAGTGTCTCTCTCTTTCCCAAATAAACATACTTGAGATGCTCAGGTAATGGTTTCAACTCTAGCTTTTGTGCCTTCACAATAGAATGAAGAATTTTCTTGTGGGAGACAGACAATGGAAAAAATTGATTAGGATATTTAGGATGAAACTCCTATGTGGTGTGCAATGCCATAATCATCTATTTTACTTCGGCCTCAATCTCCACCATTGCTTCCCATTCTTTCAAGCTTTCATGTATAACATACTCAAACTCATCATGCATATGGTTAGCTACAAATATCTCATCCACAACATCATCGATTACATCAATATGATAGACAAACTCTGTCTCAGACGGATACTTCATGGCCTCAAATATATTAAAAGTGATTAACTGACCATCAAACTGAAAAGTGAGCGTACCATTATCAACGTCTACCTTGGTCTTGGCTGTTTTCATGAAAGGTCTTCCTAACAAAACTAGAGATTGGTGGGGTGAATATTTATCATCCATGTCAACTGCCGGAAAAATAAATTTGTTCACTGTTTAGGGTCAAATAACTTGAATTAGAATCATGAGATAGGCTTAGATTGAAATCACTAGTTTGTGCTTTGTTTGATCCCATGTTTCCTTAGATTAGTTTGTTAATTTTGTTCTTAGGTTAGATTTATTTTGATTGTTCTTTTATGTTTTTCTGTTTTTATGTTTTTGCTTTTCGTTTATTTGTTTTCGTTGAGTAGCAATTAGTAGGATTAATGAGATTAGATTGAACATACCTTTTCCCTGAGGATCGACCCCTTACTCATTACGCTTTACTAGCAACAACCCGATGTTTTGGTCGGTTAGGAGTTAGTTTTGCATGGTAGTTAGGGTTATAAATTTTCTTTTGTTTTATTGATGCAAAATCTCCCCAACAAAAGTGGCGCCGTTGCCGGGGAATAGGTGTCATGTTGAATCTGATCTTGTTAGTTCTCGATTTTGTTACGTTTTATTTTTGTTTTTAATAAAAGTAGCGTTTAATAGGTTGAGAGTTTTTATTTTGCCGTGTTTTGATGACCGTTAGGTTAAGAATGTGCAAAAGTTTTTTACTCAACTTGTTTTACGTGAAGTTTATCTGTTTAGTTGTTA
The DNA here is from genome assembly GCA_036785695.1 of Gentiana straminea. Taxonomy (NCBI): domain Eukaryota; kingdom Viridiplantae; phylum Streptophyta; class Magnoliopsida; order Gentianales; family Gentianaceae; genus Gentiana; species Gentiana straminea. Next base: position 982,213 of record JAVUPR010000326.1, on the reverse strand, counting down.
CCTAGTCTAACCCTGTGCATAAATTTATCTGTGGCTGCTGTCTGTGATGATGTGTTCATAAGTTTTAGGGTTTGCTGTGTTATTTTCCTGCGTTTCTGTGCATTCTTGTTGTTGGACGAGCGTCCGTGCGTTTGGACGCCCGTCCGCTTCATAATGCAGGGGACGAGCGTCCGGTATGCGAACGCCCGTCCGGGGTTGAACTCCGGGTGAACGCCCGTCCAACTTTGCGTCCGGTTCCGGATTTCTTCTAAATTTGATTTTTAATGCTTTATTTAGTATGAATTTCTTTCATTCGAGCTTATGTGGCTGTATTCTTTTTACGTAGATGTCCTGAACGTACATGTTTACATCTTTCCATCTATGAATCCATGTTAGATAATTGATCTTACCTTTTATACTTGATTCATCTAGGCAAGTTATAGTTAATGGTGCAATGCCATAATCATCTATTTTACTTCGGCCTCAATCTCCACCATTGCTTCCCATTCTTTCAAGCTTTCATGTATAACATACTCAAACTCATCATGCATATGGTTAGCTACAAGTATCTCATCCACAACATCATCAATTACATCAATATGATAGACAGAGGATATTTATATGTATCTATGAAAGTCGCTTGCTCAATTTCTATTATATTTATGAAAGTGCTTAATTTTAACTCGTCTCGGACGGATACTTCATGGCCTCAAATATATTAAAAGTGATTAACCGACCATCAAACCGAAAAGTGAGCGTACCATTATCAACGTCTACCTTGGTCTTGGCTGTTTTCATGAAAGGTCTTCCTAACAAAACTAGAGATTGGTGGGGTGAATATTTATCATCCATGTCAACTGCCGGAAAAATAAATTTGTTCACTTTAACCAATACATCCACTATCATACCCTCCGGATAGGAGTGATATGTATCAGCTAATTGAATGACTACTCTTGTTTCTTTTAATGGACCAAGATTAAGTTCTTCATAGAGGGACAATGGAATAAAATTCATGGATGCACCCAAGTCTAACATGGCTCTCTCAACTTTCTTGTGACCAATTACACAAGGAATAGCATACATACTTGGGTCCTTGCATTTTTTGTGGTAATTTCATGTGTATGACGGCCAAAACATTCTCGTTTACCAGCACTTTCTCACCTTGACCCACTTTGAGCTTCCTTGAGCATAGTTCTTTCAAAAACTTTGCATATCTACGGACTTGCTTGATTTCCTCAATCAATAAAAGGTTAATTTCCACCTTCTTCTTCTTGAAAGTTTCCCAGAGTGCTCGATCTTCATCTTCCTTCTTGCTTTTGGCCAACCTTCCAGGGAAAGGTGGAGGTTCCACATATTTCGGCTTATCCTCAACAGATTTCCGGTCTTTCTTTGCATTAGACTCTTCTCTGTTGTGGTCCTCTTACTTTTATTGTCTCTTTTTCGACTTTGCTTTTCACATGTGGCTCTTCTAACTACTTTCTACTCCTCAGCACAAATGCACTTACATTTTCCCTTGGATTTATTACTTCTTGAGAAGTAAGCTTTCCTTTTTCTTGTTGCATTTGACTTACCATGGAGACTAATTGAGACGTTTGGATCTCAAGATTTCCTTGTCTAGTTCTTGTCTCAGTTTGAAATTTCAAGTTGTCCTGCTGCATTTTCTGGACCTCTTGTTGCACAGTTTCTGCAAAGAAGAGGTCAAACTCTTCATCATTTCTTCCATAGTAGGGCTTGTAGGTGCGGGTACTTGTGGTTGTTAATATTGTGGTTGGGGCAAGAATGGTTGTTGTTGTGTTCCTTGTGGCATTTAGCTAAAATTAGGATGATCCCCCAACCCGCATTATAAGTATTAGAATATGGATCATATGTCCTTTGTTGCTTCCCTTGGAAACCCCTGGTTGCATTCACTTGCTAGTACTATCCTCTTGCAACATAGGACACATATCAGTTTGGAGTCCCACCATCGAACATACACCACAAGTTTTCACTGAATGTATCTGCCATGTCTCAATCTCCTCTACCAATGATGTCAATGTGTCAAGGCGTTGATCAATGACAGACAAGTTTGCTTCATTCATTGTTTGTGCCACATCCTCTCTTGAGCCAAATTGTTGTGCATTACCCGCCATATTTTCAATCAATTTCTTGGCATTGTCACATGTTTGGTTCATGAAAACCCCACCGCTTGTTGCATCTATTATGTTCCTTTCCTTTCGTACAAGTCCTTCATAGAAATGTTGGATAAGTAATTGTTCTAGGATCTAATGTTGTGGACAACTTGCAAGCAAATGATTGAATCTCTCTGAATAATCAAACAATGTTTCCCTTGGGTGTTGTCTGATTCCACATATATCTTTTTTGATGTTAGCAGCCCGTGAAAAAGAGAAGAATCTTTCTATAAACTGTTAGGTGTAGTGCCCGAAAGACAATTTGTGTAATTGTTTTTTATGACAGAATTTATCTTACCTTATTACTTGCTTTGTGCTTGTAAGTAATACACTGCTGCAAACCCTAAGTGTATCGCATGTAACCGCTTAACTCGGTGCATGGCATGCACGTGAGGATTGAGTTAGTGGTGATATACTTAAACTGTTAGTCCGTGGTGAACTTAATCAGAGTTTAGGGTCTCTTGATTAAAACACCAATAATGCGCCCAGAACACCTTAGGGTGTGATAGTCTTATCCGGACTGTCGGTAGAGGGTACCTACATGGGGCATTTATATATGATGGCATTCATATAGGACTGGACCGATTTAATCTGTTTTTCTCGATATAATTCCGTAATTGAGGAATCTTATTAAATCATTAGATGATCATATATGGATCAACCTTAATCCTGAGGTGATCACAGGATGCTGCTTGTCCCGGGGTAGTGTTTGATGTGTTAGTTACGGTTCACTTTAATATGTGTTCCAAGCCACTTCTCATTGGCACTATCTCCGTATGAGTGAGTAGTTCGATTTTCACGTACATGGAATCCATTCCTTCCTCGCGGGAAGTAGAGAGACAGTCCCCTTATTTGTTAGCCCTAAGAAAGTGATCGATCCCGGGAGTTTCGCATTTGACTAATTAGCTACTAGTCGATATGCATACTAATTGATCATCGGGGGTTAATGGTAAATAAGATAAGATATTCGAGTCGGGTTCACGGAGACTTCCCTCCACTCGTAATGGACAATCTATGGAGGGTTAATCCGTATGTAGTGATTATATCAATGGACGCTTATTCACTCTATGGGTTGAGTATAAGTATACATCTATAATCGGTAGAGTTCGGTTTCGGGTTTATGGTGGCGTAATCCCGGAATTAATAACTTATATTCTTATTCGTTTGATGAATATTAATTATTGGAGCTACTGGTTATAGGTCCATGGTCCCCGATGTGGCTTCTGTAATTCGGACTAATAATCTTGTTATTTGGGCCTCAGTGATAATTAATTGGCTAGGCTAATTAATTGATATGCATGGATATTATTTAGTTGGGCTAAATAATATAATACACATAAAAGACATTTTATGTGGGCTTTTAAACCCTAGGGGTGGCGCCTCATACTTCATTAAATGCAAGATTTGATTTTCTTGTGTGATTAATGATTAATAAAAGATGATTTATTTGTAATTGATTGATTGATTAATCACAATCTTTTATAAATGGAATTATCCTTTATTGTGATTTCTTTTTAATTATTTATTTAATTAATTAGAAACTTGGAGGCCAAGGATTTACTCTCCTATATAAAGAGAGTTCTTCCAAGACATATGTAATTAAAAATTTCGCCCCACTCATTAAAAAGAGAGAAAAAATTTGTTTCTCTTGTCTAGGGTTTTAGAGGAAGAAAAACTTGGAGTTTTTCTTGGTGTTGCATATCAAGGAGGTTCGTGTATCAAGAAGGGTGTCCACCAACCGCCGTTTGGAGAACACATCGGAAGATCAAGGCTTCTCTTCCCGTTATTGGTAACATAACCTTAAACCCCCTTGTAGTAGTTTAAGTCCTTTAATTATGTGTTTTGATATATAAATCGTGATCCATCCGCTGCGCGTAGATCTAACTCGTTTAGATCTAAGAACCTGCATCCTTCATGTGGTAGCAGAGCCAAGTTCCACGATTTATATAATCATAATCGTAGTTAAACGATTTAAAGGAGTGGAATTGCATGTAGGTGATATTTTACTTATTATTATGCATTAATAATTTTTAAATTGCTATGGTTGAAGAGATGGATTGGAGTTGGCACCGTTTTCCCGTTAGATCTATTGTAAACTCATATAAACGATGAAAATTCGTTCATATGAGTATAGGAAATTATGTAATTTATTTATTATTGCAAGTTTAATTTCCTGTAAATAGATCTGTTTAGTAGCTGTATAGTGTTTTCGTTTTTTCCGTTGTTTGGGCCGTTAAAACGAAGATCCCTCCGGTCAGAATTAAGATTAGAAGTTGATGAACAATCCCACAAATTTTGGTGTCGATCAGAGTCCTTTTGGGTTTCCGTTCGTTGCTGCGAAGTAGCTGCTGTAACAGAAAAACGCAGGATTCACAGAAACCCTAACTGTGACTTCTTCGATTTTCTGGGAACAATTGTACCGTTCAAATTAAAATCCGACCGTTCAGATCGCATATCATGGAGTTTTTGACGTAAGATAAAATTTTCAGGACGATCGGGATTTATCTAGATCCCCAATCGGCCTCGGGAAGTCAATGATGCGCTGCTGTAAGAGTCTGTTTCAGCAGCAAGTTGGGCGGCTCACTGAGGAATATTGACAAGTCAAAGCTCCGATCCGACCGTCCATCTTGAAGTCCGAAGAATGAAGATCAGATCTGGAAAGTTTCGTCCCGATCCAAGTTCGTTTGATATGCCGATCGTCGATGATTCTCAACAGCTGCAGATTAGGGTTTTAATTTATTTTCGAATAGATTAGTTACGGGGGTGCCAACGGTCCATCTCGGTGTTTATTTTCCGCACTAGTATACATGTGTAGATTGTATGAGTAGAACCGGATAATTGCCCTGACATGCATCATATCATGAATTCCACTCCATATGCATACATGTAGAAATCAATTCGAGGAATTAGTTAGGCATGTATAAAACACACGATTAGTTTTAATTAATTGTTTGATATTAATTAGAAACTAATTAGGGTAAAAACCGAGGAACACGGGTTTTTTCAATCGTCGAGGTTGGGTGATGGATTCTCGGTGAATCCCACTCTGCGAAAGCATAAGGAGTAAAATCCCGAAACCTCGTGGTGAAGGTGTTGGATTCTCGGTGAATTCCACCTTACCTAAGACGAGATTACGTTTTTGTTCCGTAGTGTCTACGTGAATGTTTGATGTTTAAGGATTGGATAATCACGGGCAAACAGGTTCGAAAGTGGTTTAACCACGGTTGGGTGGTCAACGTAGCTACGGCTCAATCGACTTCACCCTCCACGTGTGGCGTTTGCACGGGGGTCTGGCAATACTGAGCCATCCGAAGAGCCACTACGGCTCAACGGACCTCTCCTAGCCTTGACCCGTCCGACGGCCACATATGTTCTAACGAATAGGTCGGGTGGGCTAGCCCACATAACCGACAACATTCGGGCCTATGATTTATTGTTCCTTAATGTAACATCAAGTCCAAAAACGTGATCGCAAACCCACCACTTTTTCAAAATATTGAGTGGGAGCGGGAGAGGCGACACCGACCCCACGGCCTCTACTGTTGACACAAGCGACGTGAGAGAATGGTGACGCCTCGTGCCGGCTTTGATTTCGGCCCCCTAAGGAAGGCCTTCACCGCTATCAAAATTCAAGGCTTGGTCTCCGAAAGGATAGGATTTTGGGTACTCGCTGAGTCACTGACCGACCCTAAGGCGGCACACTCGGGGTCTATCTAAAGATCTGAAACAGTAGGTCACACTCATAAAGGGTATTTTGGTAATACCTTGGCTGAAAAAGGAAAGGTGATTGACGATCACAAATGAGATGTTCGATTCTCAAGTTGATCTTCAATATTAATCGAAACCTCTTTGACCTACCCTAAGGCGGCACTGAGGCATTAGATTAAATCCTTGGAACGGTAGGATAGACTATAAGTACTTAGTTTATGTTCCTAAAATTTATTAGTAGTGTATGATTTGGATTTATCTTCTGTCAATTTTATTTACAACTATTTATATATCTCTTTAGGGTGCTAGACTCGCTAGTGTAAAATTGACTAGTAATGACTTCGTTAAAAAGTGGTAAGTAACTAGAACGTTGTACTTATTGATCTTACATGCGATTAATTTCGAAAGAGATATTTCTCTGAAGCCTTCAAGACTTAAGTGACGTAAATAAGGATGTCACTGTTGTCAATCGTGTTGATCGAGAGACGACTGTAGTCAGTTTGAAAGATGATTGGGACGATAAAATTCTTCTAGTGAATTTTAATGGTGTAGTGTCTACACGAGAAATTTTCTAAAAGAAAAATTAGAGAATCATAAATTAAAGTGTCGCTAGTTAGACGGTATTTGGAACCGATAAACTAGTGGGAGCTTTTGTCTTATGTTTTTCTAATTTAGAAAATTAGTCCCACTGGGTAACGCTTTCATTAGACATCCCACAGTTCACGAGTAGTGTCTACTCAATTGAACTGCTAGTTCAAGACTATTTCCTTTTAAGGAAAGTTGAGAATGGGAAAGAATGTCTATAAGTGTTAATCATCTTAACTAAAGTTTTGAGGCTAAACCGAAACATTAATTAAAGAAAGTATAGGATAAGGAAAGTGATTTCGGATCACTAACCAATGAATCCTTAGCGACTTTATTAACCGAGTAACTTGACTCGGTAGCTTAGTTCTTTGGAAGAACAAGGAAGCTGTGCATTAACGATTAATAGAGTAACAACGGGCAGTAATTTCAGCTACAATAGTGGGAGTGGTATAAGGAAATGAATTTCGGATTCTATCCTTGAATATCACGAAAAAATTTATTTTTCGTTTACGATTCGTTGAAACAAATGGATTCACTTTCAACTCGATATATTGTTGCCTCATAGAAAGTGAATATGACATTTGTAGTACGAATCCAAGACTCGGACTTTTGTTTGATAAAGTCGAACCACTAAGAAAAGCCGAATAAGTATAACACATCTAAAACTATTAAAGGTAAAAGGTTTCCGTATTAAGATAAGCGACCTTTCAATATCTATTAATTAGTGCATATATCCTAGAGATAAGACTCGACGATCGGCTAAGGGTGATTCCTATCTCCCGCCTAGGAACACTATCTCAAAGGAACAATGACTAAGTTTCCTTTCAATCGGGAAAGGGTAATAGATTTGAAGGGTAACATAGCTTGTTCACCATGACCTTCGGGGTCTAGTGAGAGATACAAGCTAGTGGGAGTTTTTGAGTGGTGACATTTTGTCCGATAACTACTCGAAACGTGATTTAGTTTATCAAAAGAATACGAGGAGGAGTCTCTGATTTTAGCAGAGAATAGAGTATTCCATCTCCAAAATAGGCTATCGCATAGTCTTGGGACCGATGCTCGGCCTGCCTCCTAGTGGAATGTTACTCACTGAGGAAGAAACCATAGACTTGCCTGATATAGTTATTAATGTGCTACAATACACTGTTAAACTCGATTAAGATAATTGGTTGCAAAATAACGGTTAACATTATTATGTAAACCGAGAAGTCTACCTAGAAGATGCCAGTGAATTTATGGATAATGAGTGAATTCGGTTCACACCACTTCCATAAATGTAGGCATTTAGCATTTAATGCTTGAAGGTAGGACCGGAGATTTTGCGCATACGTTCGCATTGTGACCGTTCGTGAAATATCTTAATGAGACGAGTGAAGGTTGATTATAAGATTCTTGAGATCAGAAAGTGACGGTTGAACTGTCACAAGCCTTCTGATAGAATATATAAGTAACAACCTTAAACCTTGGAGTAAGGTTACCCAAAGTTAGTTACTATCTGATTTAATCAGACCACGTCCAACATCGGTTGTTGGTGATTACACTGATAAATACTACTAGATCAGGATGTCAATCCACCACGCAAAGGGGGAGTATGGTTTAACCATTGACCCATTGTGGTTTTGTGGACTTTACGGTCCGCTGGGGTGATTGATAACCTATGGCTCTTAGTGGGTCGTATAGGATTCGATCATAGAGGTTGGTTTGACAAACCTTAACCCCGTAAATGGAGTTTTTGTACTCCGCTTTTGTTCGATCCTATTGTAGAACCACCGAGTGTCTCGGCCCAAAGGGGGAGCAATTGGATCTACATAGAAAAGAGTCGAATGAATAAGAAAGTTTAAACTTTCGCCGCAAAGTTGAGTGGTATAGGGGTGATTCCCCGACAAGTAGAGAGTTAACCGGACCTTGAACTCTCTCACCACTCGCCTTGCTAGATTTCGTTAGAAAGCGAAAATAGGGGTGATTCCCCGAGACTTTCTTGCCGAACAACGGAATCCGAATTCATTCGGTAATGTAAGGGTTTTAGCCGAGAATGAATAACGGATTCGTTACAAAGCGTAAGATAGGGGTGATTCCCTAATACCTTTTTTGCGAGACTAACGATATCTTAATTTATTCGAAAGAACCATTGGTAGGAAGCTCGCCATGGCTTATATCCTTTGTGGATTTAAGAGAACCTCTCGGTCATTTAAAAGTCACATGTTTTAAAATATGTGGACTTGACCAAAATATTGATAAGTTTTTTCGTAGACCGGATATCAATATTGGTAAAGTAGTAGCATTAGTGTTCATAAATGATAACACTAAAACGGTTGGAAACAACATGGGTGTGCTATCCGAAGTCGGAAATCGACACACCAAGATTCTCTCGGATGAGAGAATTGGACTATATTCTAAGAATTTGATTCGGTCAAATTCACGAGAATGAGTCATTGGCTATCCCACCTATCTTATTGAATAAGATGGTTATGCATATACGGTTGCAGCATTCAACGAGAGTAGTCCTACCTTACCTCTCAGGAATGATTCTCTAAATCTCCGGATAAAAGAGAAAATGGGATAGAGTCTCTCTTGGATAATGGCAAGTCAGGTTGTCACAAGTCAAATTGCAGTTGAATCTTGGATTCAAGCAATAAGTAGCGGTTTAGTACGTCCTCAAGTATCGTTAGAGAACGAGGAATCATATGCTTGTATATTCAGGTGCAAACTTGAATAGGGTTGACTACACTGATTCTGACTTGTAGTCAGATTAAGGATGATCATTAAGTTGATCTCGGGCTCAGTGTTTACTCATAGTGCTTAGAATTTCCTTTTTGGTCTGGGAGTAATTCCAGGTCTGATAAGCCGATATCACTTCATTGTGAAAACAGTGAAGAGATAGCTTAGAAGGATCTTCTCGGTCACAAGAAGTCAAAAGCATATTAAGAGAGAGTACCGCCTGATTGGAAGGACCGACAACGTTTCGATCCTAAAAATCGTCTCGGGCCGACAACCAAACTGATCAGTGTACCAAGTCGAGTGCTTGGAGGGTACGGCATTGATGGATATGTCTCATCTGCTTTTAGAGCAAGTGGGAGAGTGTTGTGAATAAGATGAGAAAGGGTGTGCTCTAAAAACAATCGTTACTTGTCATTTCGTGCAAGTGGGAGATTGTTAGGTGTAGTGCCCGAAAGACAATTTGTGTAATTGTTTTTTATGACAGTTTATTTATCTTACCTTATTACTTGCTTTGTGCTTGTAAGTAATACACCGCCGCAAACCCTAAGTGTATCGGTATGTAACCGCTTAACTCGGTGCATGGCATGCACGTGAGGATTGAGTTAGTGGTGATATACTTAAATCGTTAGTCCGTGGTGAACTTAATCGAGTTTAGGGTCTCTTGATTAAAACACCAATAATGCGCCCGTAACACCTTAGGGTGTGATAGTCTTATCCGGACCGTCGGTAGAGGGTACCTACATGGGGCATTTATATATGATGGCATTCATATAGATCGGACCGATTTAATCTGAATTTTCTCGATATAATTCCGTAATTGAGGAATCTTATTAAATCATTAGATTATCATATATGGATCAACCTTAATCCTGAGGTGATCACAGGATGCTGCTTGTCCCGGGGTAGTGTTTGATGTGTTAGTTACGGTTCACTTTAATATGTGTTCCAAGCCACTTCTCATTGGCACTATCTCCGGATGAGTGAGTAGTTTCGATTTTCACGTACATGGAATCCATTCCTTCCCGCGGGAAGTAGAGAGACAATCCCTTATTTGTTAGCCCTAAGAAAGTGATCGATCCCGGGAGTTTCGCATTTGACTAATTAGCTACTAGTCGATATGCATACTAATTGATCATCGGGGGTTAATGGTAAATAAGGATAAGATATTCGAGTCGGGTTCACGGAGACTTCCCACTCGTAATGGACAATGGAGGGTTAATCCGTATGTAGTGATTATATCAATGGACGCTTATTCACTCTATGGGTTGAGTATAAGTATACATCTATAATCGGTAGAGTTCGGTTTCGGGTTTATGGTGGCGTAATCCCGGAATTAATAACTTATATTCTGTTTGATGAATATTAATTATTGGAGCTACTGGTTATAAGTCCATGGTCCCCGATGTGGCTTCTGTAATTCGGACTAATAATCTTGTTATTTGGGCCTCAGTGATAATTAATTGGCTAGGCTAATTAATTGATATGCATGGATATTATTTAGTTGGGCTAAATAATATAATACACATAAAAGACATTTTATGTGGGCTTTTAAACCCTAGGGGTGGCGCCTCATACTTCATTAAATGCAAGATTTGATTTTCTTGTGTGATTAATGATTAATAAAAGATGATTTATTTGTAATTGATTGATTGATTAATCACAATCTTTTATAAATGGAATTATCCTTTATTGTGATTTCTTTTTAATTATTTATTTAATTAATTAGAAACTTGGAGGCCAAGGATTTACTCTCCTATATAAAGAGAGTTCTTCCAAGACATATGTAATGAAAAATTTCGCCCCACTCATTAAAAAGAGAGAAAAAATTTGTTTCTCTTGTCTAGGGTTTTAGAGGAAGAAAAACTTGGAGTTTTTCTTGGTGTTGCATATCAAGGAGGTTCGTGTATCAAGAAGGGTGTCCACCAACCGCCGTTTGGAGAACACATCGGAAGATCAAGGCTTCTCTTCCCGTTATTGGTAACATAACCTTAAACCCCCTTGTAGTAGTTTAAGTCCTTTAATTATGTGTTTTGATATATAAATCGTGATCCATCCGCTGCGCGTAGATCTAACTCGTTTAGATCTAAGAACATGCATCCTTCATAAACTTGGCCCTCATGGCGGACTATGTTGTTATAGATCTGGCAGGAAGTGAATAGAACCAACTCATGGCTTTTCCCTCTGAGGCGTATGCAAATGTTCTGAGCTTCATTTGATCCCATGTCATACCCTGGAGTCTCTCTGTGGTGCAAACCAAATGATGATCCATTAAGTGTTTATACGGATCTTCTACTGCCAATCCATGATACTTAGGTAGAGCGTGCATCAATGACGTTGATGGCCAAATTATAGCAAACTAACTTTAACCGGCAGAGTACCGGGTCAGTTGTAATACAACGGCGAGCAAGGTCGTATCCCACGAGGAATTGGTCAAGTACCACAATCACTTTTGTATCTAGTTCAAGGTCACAAATATTGGTGGAAGTAATTAACTATAGCTAAGAAAATAAAAATGATGACTTTAAAATATATGAATAAAGGAATAGCTAAATTATGGTCAAGAACACTACTCTTAACACATTTACCGAATCACTAGGGACGAGCCTTAACCTACCAGCCAACCAATAATTTCTAATGAATGTGTTGTGGGTGCAATCTCCTAAACTGGTCCCTAGACGCTAATACCACAACCTAGTTACCCTATATTTGGTTCAACAGTCCCTCTATGGAATTTAATTGACCTAATATGATTAAGAACTATGAGACGCTCCGCCGAGTTCACGGCTTAGCTAGAAATACCTTACCAAGGAACAGGCTGCGAAAACTCGACTAGTTCGTGTATGACAATCCTATAATTCTAGTTCGCACACTCCCTCGCAAAATACATTTATAAAGTTCATGTGTTGAATCATAAATCAAGTGATCAGTTTAATTCAAGCATTAAGATCCAATTTTAGGACACAACAACTCAAAAGATTTAATTTCTAAGCTCTACTCATCCCTAGATAATCGTTTAGGCATCAATTTCATAATCCATCACATAATCTAGCTATCAGAAAATTTAACTACTCATAATAACAATAATAAAATCGCCGAAATTCATAAAGAAAGACATAATAGGCATCATAAAAATATAAGTAAAATTACCAATAAAAAGATCAAAGCAAATCACCAATCGAATTGCGAATTCGTTGTGTTCCATTCACAAAATAAAAAAAAAATAGCGATGCTGTTCTTGAAGAAAATTGCAGAGGAAAAATAGCCTAGATCTATTTCTAAGGGGAAGTAAAATTGTGCAGCAGAAAAAAAAAATTTGATATCAAAATTGTGTTAAAATTTGACCTAAGTGGTTTTTTATAATTAAAATAGCCGACGTAATTCTTCCGCATATATCCGGAAATCCAAAAAATGCTGCGTTCCCTCCTCTGATTCTCGGCCTCATTCATGCCAGTGGTCCCCAGCCAATTGATTTCCTATTCTTTTCTTTCTTTTTTTTAATTTTATTTTATATATTATTCACAAAGAGTGCAAAACAGACCGGAGGTACTGGGGCTTCACTCTTCATTATACACTAAAATTGGGATCTAAAAAAAAAAAATACTTCATTAATAATTTATTTCTTTTTTTCTCGATTGCCTAATTTGAATATCGCGTCATTTTCTCATACGAATTCCGTTTTGGACGATTTTCGTACCGTTCTGATCATCATCACGCCCTCTATCACACCATACATGTAATAAAAATAAACCACATACCCAAGCATGACAAATACCAATAAAACACACAAATCACCTAAAAATACTGAGATTTTCGACGTAAACGTCTTATCGTTTCATGATTCAACCCGTGGTGAAATGTGTCTTTAAAAACCACTTAACTACCCCAAAATTATATTGAATAGGGTACAAATAATGGTAAATGCACACGAAATGATAGCAAAGTTGACTCTCATCAGACGCCTTGAACTCAAATGGATGGTCCATCTTCGGGAATGCTATGCATATAGGATGTAGATCAAAATCCAGAGATGTCATTTCTCTTAATGTCCTTCTAGGCCTTGGTCCAAGAGGTGCATGAACTCGATTATGATTCTCATTTTGATTTTGCCTTTGATTCTCTGCCATCTCTTCTGATTCTGTCTCTGAAAATACTTCGTCTTCAGATGATGAACTTGCTACAGCAGTAGCAAGAGCTAAATCTGGATAAGATGTGGAAGCCTTAAGTTTGCCTCGTAACTTCTTTTGTCTCTTTTGTCAATTTTTTAGTTGTCCTTTCGATTTCTGTGTCGTATATCAGTTCACCTGTTCTTGAGGATCAATACAGTAAGTTCCAAAAAAAATACCATTGTTCCCAGGCAACGGAGCCAAAATTTGGTGTAATGTAAACCCACAATAAATATATCTATTTTCACTCTATAACTAATATAGGGCAAAAACCCATAAAAAAATATATATCAATTTTCACTCTATAACTAGTATAGGGCAAATAGGGGGTCGAACCCACAAAGAACGGATGATTATTTCAGTTCGGAACGGGTAAAATAATAGAAGTAAAATTGAGATAAATAAAAAAAAAAAAAATAACACATATAATAGATGGTGGTAGTAGCAACAGAATAACAATGAAATAAACAATAATTTAGTGTCAAATAAGATTAAAGCTCCCAGCTTAAGTAGTTATATCAACCCCGATTTACTCGATTGATCATTGACGCAAGAATGACTCACTAATTTATTAATAAACATGTTATATTCACCGACAACCGCCAAACAACCAATCTCTCCTAAAGTCGATAATTAAAACACGGTCGTTAATTATTCACTTACCGGAAGACACCCCTAAACACGGTCATAAGAGTTGGGAATTCCATAAGCCTTAAGATTCAAGAGACTAATTTTAACCTAGATTATTCATCTTCATGATAGCGGATTCTACGGGCTACAAACCGGCGAAATCATATCACTTACCATAATATTAAAACCAATAAAGATTGACGTATTTATCATTTTAATTGATAATTGACTAAATATTGAATCAATTATCCTGCAGAAACAACTAAATATCATCCCCCAAAGTAAACCCAAAAATGCAACCAAAATACCCACTAAATATGTGTCCATCGCATCATACCTAGATATTCAGTTGTTAGATGCATACTATGTGGCATTGAGAAGAAACCTCAAAGTTTATGCCACATATTTCGGAAGGGGCTTACATAGCAAAGAAACAATATCACGAACGCACGGTGACAGAAATATCGCCATACTAAAATTTTGGCACATATTTTACAGCATATTATAAACCTTCGTTACACGACCACAACATACACTACTATTTCATCAAAAGCAAAGCAGTTATAAGCCATAAAGTTATCGCGGCTACATAATGGAATCTGATACGTGGGATCTCGGGTAATTATTTATACGGGAATAGGTTCTTCTGCTACGGGTTCTGGAGGAGCACCGCTGCTGCCATTGAGGACGGTTACATTACCATCAGAATCAACATCCACGATTACAGAATCGCCCTCTTTGATTTCACGAGCCAACATCTTCTCGGCCATACTATCCTCCAATAGACGCATGATGGCTCGCCTTAACGGACGAGCTCCATAGCTCGGGTTATACCCTTCCTCCACAACCCGATCCCTGAATCTCTCTGTCACTTGAAGCTCTATTTCCTTTTTCTTTAGCCGCTCGAACACTTCCTTAAGCATTATATCAGCTATGTCTTTTACTTCAAGCTTAGTGAGTTGACGGAATACTATCATCTCGTCTAATCTGTTCAAGAATTCGGGCCTGAAATACTGCTTCAATTCCTCAGTCACCAAGCTTTTGATTCTGTTGTAACTGCTGTCCTTCTCGTCGTAATCGAGATCAAACCCGATTCTTCTTCCACCTTTCTCAATCACACTGCTTCCAACATTAGATGTCATAATAAGAAGCGTGTTCTTGAAGTCAACGGTTCTACCTTTACTGTCGGTCAACCGTCCATCTTCAAGAATCTGAAGCATCATGTTAAAAACATCAGGGTGAGCTTTCTCGATCTCGTCGAATAGTACGACAGTGTAAGGGCGTCGGCGGACCGCCTCTGTTAGCTGACCGCCTTCAGTGTATCCAACATAGCCCGGAGGTGAACCGATAAGCTTTGAAACAGTATGCCTTTCCATGAACTCACTCATATCTAGCCTTATCATTGCCTGTTCAGAACCGAAGTAGTAAGCGGCTAAGGCTTTAGCCAGTTCTGACTTACCAACACCGGTGGGACCAGAAAATATGAAGCTGGCTATGGGACGGCTCGGGTTTTTGAGACCGACACGTGCACGACGTATAGCACGACTGATTGCTTTCACTGCTTCATCTTGACCAATGACTCTCTTGTGCAGGCTTTCTTCCATCTTCAAGAGGCGTTCTGACTCATCGATTGAGACCTTGTCAACCGGGATTCCGGTCCATGAAGCGACGATGTGTTGAATGTCGACTTCTGTCACAGTTGGACTACCGTCCCCAGCTTCTGCCTCTGCTTTGCTCATCTCCTTGTTTTTGTCTATAAGAGTTGATATTTGAGCCTTGAGATCCATTTCTCTATCCCGAAGCTCACCAGCCTGCACATAATTTGCAGACATAAGCCAAGCTCCAAATAAAAATAAACGGTCGAAAAAAGGCATATTTGATCGATGAGTAGGACCTATATCAATCAATGGGTCGCATCATGATCAATGGTCTATAAATGCTTAGTTGCACAATGTGGTGGCAGTATCATTTTCCTGAATAATTCATGTTTAGGATTCCAGAGAACGATGGAAGTCAATTTTGCAAGTTTCTTAGTCTTCATTGCCGAGACCCGTTCATGATTAACAAGAAAAAAATAACCTAATAAAAGGAAAATAAACCCACCTTTTCGAAATCTTGACCACGGACAGCTTCATTTTTCTCCTTTGTGATCTGCCTGAGTTCTTTTTCAAGCTCTTTAGCTTCCTCTGGAAGCTGTGGAGGTAGAAGGAACAAGAAGAAGGTGAAGACACCAATAAACAGAAAATACCTGAAAATAGAGGAAATGGCTAGTGATGGAGCTAGCTGAGTCAAACCTGGGCATGGCGGAGTCGAACACGAGAACCAGCCTCATCAATCAAGTCAATAGCTTTATCAGGCAAAAAGCGGTCACTGAACAATTAAAGAGGGGACATTCAGAAAGGACAGTTTGATATTTTTAATATTCCAAAGCCAAGTACGCGTGAATGAAAATAGAATCAAATCATCATGCTACTCTACTAAAGGAAGCACACAATTTCCCTCAAGACTGCTACCTAGGTTGCATGGGTGTAGATGAGCATAAACGGGATACAGAGGTGTGGGAATTTTGAAAAATATAGAATACGGATGCGGAGGGATAAACTTAGACATTAAAAAAATTGAGACAAAGCTGCACATAATAAAACTATAAGGACCAAACTATAATATTCAAAATCATAAAATAAGACAACTCCTGGTAATTTTTCTTCATCTCCAATTGGTTTTCCTCAATTTAGGCAGATTTTCGTTAATATACCCACGGCTTTTCTTCAATTTCAGCAAAGTTTCTTCATTTCAGGGATCCAATATACGGATATGCATATCCAGTTCCCGTATCCAACTTTTAAAATATTAAGTATCTAGTGCTTGTCTGAGTAGGAAACTAAACACAAGTATGTAAAATTTTGTCAATCATTGTTTTTCAGATTCCTTAGTATAAGTCTCACACCTCACCTAAAATGTATAAGGAAACTAAAGAAAGAGAAACAGAAAAGATAGGGAAGAAAACTAAACCTGATATACTGGTAAGATAGCTGGGCTGCAGCAACCAAGGACTCGTCAGTGTAACGAAGCTTGTGATGGATTTCATACCGCTCTCTTAGCCCTTTCAAAATCTGAATAGTCTCATCCACAGAGGGTTCTGGTACCTTAACTGGCTGGAATCTTCTCTCTAATGCTGCATCTTTCTCAATGTGCTTTCGGTATTCATCAAGTGTCGTAGCCCCAATACACTATAAAAATCAACCCCATATTAGCACTTTACGACTTACATGCCTGGTAAAATAGTTATGAAATACTACAGATATTTGTTAGTTGTTCACTAACTTGTAGTTCGCCACGAGCCAAAGCAGGTTTTAAAAGGTTTGCAGCATCAATAGCACCCTCTGCAGCCCCAGCTCCAATTAAAGTGTGCACTTCATCGATAAATAGAATAATTTCATCACTTTGTTTAATCTCCTCCATCAGTTTCTTTAGCCTTTCTTCAAACTCTCCACGGTATTTTGTTCCGGCTACCAAAAGACCCATATCCAAAGTGATCACCTGAATATTAATGAATAAAAGTCAAGTTTAATAGACCAAGTATTCAGTGCCACGCCAATAGAATAGAGACAGAAAAACATCTCAAACAATTGGATTCATCCAAATTGATTTGGAAAATTCTCTAATACATTGGAACATGATAACCAGAACAGCCTACAAGGGACACTTTAAATTTATGAACAGCCTACTCACTGTGCCACCACATCTACTAGACACACTAAGTTCATGTGCAGCATTTAAAGACCCCTCACATCAATGTACAGTAAAACAATGGTTATATCGTCTCAAAACGTGAATATCAGAATATTCATAAACATCATTACAAACCCAAATTCCAGATCACTGCAAAAGATAAAAAGAAAAACGAAAATAAAAAGATCACATTGAAGAGAGAAGCAAGAATTGTGAAATAATGTATCAGTTGGTCAGTATGTAGTACCTTCTTCCCCTCAATTGTCTCTGGAACGTCACCATTGGCAATACGCTGAGCAAGGCCCTCAGCGATAGCAGTTTTCCCAACTCCAGGCTCACCAATAAGGCAAGGATTGTTCTTTGTCCTACGACCTAATATTTGAGTAACACGTTCGATTTGCTCCTGCCTTCCGACCACAGGGTCTAATTTGCCCTAAGAACAGACACATGAACAGATTAATAGGGCACAAGAAATTCAAAAATAATTACATTAGCACAATAAATTAAACTCAAGATACCTCCTCAGCCAGCTTCGTCAAATTAGTACCGTATTCCTCCAATGTAGGCATCTTAGTATTAGAACTTCCACCTCCTACACCAGCACCAACAGCCTCTGCACTCTCACCAACCATTCTAATGACCTATTTGCATTACAAACATCAGATATCACAATCATGATCCACACAAATAACAAATAAATAAAACTGCTGGAACCAAAAAAGTTATTTTTACTTACCTGGGTGCGATGTTACTAGGGTCTGCCCCTAAGTTTTCAAGAACTCGTGCAGCAACACCTTCACCTTCTCGAAGCAGTCCAAGCAGCAGGTGCTCTGAGCCAATATAGTTATGTCCTGATATGATCACGAATTGTAATCAGAATACAACTCAGGTTCATAAGTATTTCAATAAACAACAAATTTTCAGTTGCACCAAAAGCTCTTTCAATCTAATCTATCCAGTGGGTTCCAACAGAAAGCCTTTTATGGTTTCAAAGAAACATTATACACGAGCAAATATTCCACAAAGGGTTCAGCAGCACAAGATAAACAAAAGCAGAGGCATATAGAAAAGAAATTTACCAAGTTGTCGGGCCTCCTCGAGAGAAAGTTCCAAAACTCTCTTAGCACGAGGAGTGAAAGGAATCTCCACAGCCACAAACCCACTACCCCTTCCAATTATCTTCTCGACTTCAACACGAGCATCCTTCAAGTTAATGCCCATGGATTTGAGGACCTTAGCAGCTATACCTGTACCCTCACCAATAAGACCCAACAAGATTTGTTCGGTGCCAACAAAATTATGGCCTAACCGTCTTGCCTCCTCTTGTGCAAGCATTATGACTTTAATAGCTTTCTCAGTAAAACGTTCAAACATGGCTTTTGGAACCATTCGACTACCCTTTCCACGACGCCTAGATGAGGATGTTGAGATTTTTAAATTAGAGCTTTGAGAACGTTTGACAGCAAAATCCAAGGAATTATGCCCTCGTAAGCCAGAGAAACTATTAATCCTCATGGGAGCAGACTGAACATCACCCAGCATCCTTACAGTTCGACTTCCTCCATCTGACCCCTTAGGCCGTCCATATATTGCAACTGAAGGAGGTAAATTTGATCGCTGTACAGACGTTGTCGCCATGACTGAAAATACCTGAAATCATAAATGCAAACATTAGAGTTTACATCAGTACCACTCATCAGTTTCATAGGTCATTTGTGTTTAGTAAATGGTAATGACGTGTGTCAAATAAATAAATAAAATGGTGACTTTTTCCCTGACAATTGAAAACCCAATATAAAAGCTATACAGCAGACAGACCACAAGGAAGAACATCAAAAATTAAAACAAAAATCAAGGTGAAAAAACCAAGAGCAAAAAAACAGCATCTTCTGAACATAAATCAGTCCGGAATATAGCTAGCTTATTGAAAGTTCAGCAAACTAGGTAGTTCCAAACTACATGTTATGTGCACATGCTTCGTAATTTACTTGGTAATGGGCACTATCGAATTCAAGAACATGTATTTTCAGGAAACCGTGGTAAAAAATTTGTACCAAATGGTTCATGTCCATCTGTTTTTACTCTTTTCACATTGTAGGAGTGTGTATCTCAGTGGAAGTATAATCCATGGACAGTGCATCCTACAACGGTTGTACTATAAATTTTCCAATATTTCTAGAGCACAAACACATCAGATTTCTTAATTCATAAGAATATGAAATGGTTCTCTGTGCCTGTTTTCAGCTAAAAGAAACTAAAATACATAATGAATCACCAACAAATTAAAGTATCCAAACCTAGAAAAAAATAATCTTCAAAAAGTTTGTACAAATTGCAAAAATTGCAAACGGTCATATTCTTGTCTAATCTCCAGAAAGCATCAAACATGATGCCCACTAAGCAACATCAGGAGAAAATAAAAATATATATAAAAAAATATAAAATAAAATTAAAAAAACCCTGCTGATACCACAGATCCCAGATTAAAATCAAATTGTAATACTCATACGGATAAACACACGCCATAAAAATCAATATGTACAGCATCTACTTAACTCAACTTCTAATCAACAAGAAGGAAACCGAAAGAATATAGGTTGTTGCAGATTTTAACTTTCATTATAAGAAAAAGACATGTACTTTACCAAAAAGCAGAGATTCTATGCCAGAATCAGAAACCCCTAAATTAAGCTTTTGAGAAGATCAGCTGAAAAATGTTTGGAGTGCGTAAGAGAAATTTACCTGAGATGCTTGATGATTTGTTGAATAAAAATTAGCGGTGGGGAAAGACGATAACCCGAAAGTGGACTCGTCTCTCTATGTATGGAATTTTTTTTTTTTTTTTTTTTTTTTTTTTTTTCAGAGGGTATGGAGTCTAATATATACACGACAAGTGTTATTTTATACGTAAATACTAAATGGGAGAGTTATTGAATTTTTTTTTTTTTATTTTTTGAGTAAGGTTATTGAAATTTACGAAGACACATAAGACGGAAAATCGTTTAGTTTTATCAAAAATTATTTGTCGTAGAAAATTTTTTTTTTTAAACCTTCGGTATCCGAAACTTAATGGTTCGACTAATTCGGATTTTAGCCCGTATCGTGCATGCAGAGTTTGATCAGAAAAAAAAAAGTTGAGCGTAGAGTATAACCTCGATAAATTAATACCCTAAAAAAATATTCGTTTAACGAAATTATTTATTTATCGAACATTACTTTAAGCCCTTTATCCATATCGGGATCGGAGAAAATTATTCATTTGGCGAGATTATTTATTTATCGAAGTTATACTGTATAAAGTAGAAAACTCATTTAAAAATCATTTGTAAGTATAATTACCAAAGAGAAACGTCTCGAAGTTGAATCCTAATAAATGTAGATTATAAATACTTCATGAAAGTTTTATATTAATTAATTAATTAAATGATAATTTTATATCTAATGAAATCTTCGTAAGTCGGAGTGTGGAGGCTCAAACCCCGTAAAATTATTTCTTTCACTTCTTTGGTACAATAAGTCACTAGGTTACCTAATTAATATCTCTACTAATTCTCTAGGACAGTGATGGACCCTCATGATTAGAGTTTAACCTTCTTTTTTTTTTACTTTTTGTTAAGATATGACAAAACTACATGAGTAGTCAAGATTGAAGTAATATCGTTATGATAAAAAAAACATCATTTGATATAATTCATATAATGTAGTATATACACTTTGATATATAAAAGCTTTAATAATAATATAAACAAATAATACGCATAAAACGCTTCAGAACCAATAATACTAATATTTTTTAAACTGTATACCAATAGTAGTACTAATTAAACGCTTCAGTTTCCTCAAAAAAAAAAAAAAAAAAAATTAAACGCTTCAGAAACTATTAATCCATCGCGATTGTGACGTATTAATTTTCCATAAAAACTAAATTGTGCTTACAAAATATTAGGTATAGGATGAGGCACACCATTGAAATGGAAAAAAGAAAATATGTGGCATGAGGCAAACCATCGACAATAACGTATAGTCATACGCAAAAAAAATATCTTCCGGTTTCTTCCATAGGTGGTAAATTGGGGTTGCAAACATATCCCCACGTTTCGTGTTATTCTAAACTTTTACTATATAGGGTCGTGCATTGATTATATATATATATATATACTAATAGTCTTTTTGCACTTTTTTAATAGATTATAGCCCCTCCCCAAATTTAGAGAAAATAAAGAAATATCAACCTACTTCAACGCCATTCGACTTAACCCTAACTAATACTAATAAAAAAAAATAAAAAAGAAAAGGTTCGGAAGATTTTCATTTTCTTATCTTTTATCGAAGTAAATTAACCGAAGGATAAGTAAGATAAATGGGAGTTGGATCTCGTTTTTTATTTTTATGTATCTTTTATGTATCATAGATCGAATGAACATTCTCATTCCTTATCTAATTTTTACAATATTTTATTTTCTAGTAGTTTTTGTGGCACCGTACCAAATCATACGACTACATTTTACTTAACCAAAAAATTCGAAGATCGAAATGCACCTTTGTGCACAAAAAGTCAAACCGGAGTTTCGATTATGCAGATAATAAACTACATAATAACACAATTAAAATTTCCGAAACTCGAATCAGAGAATTGAATGCTTCAAATAAAAACCCTAGTGATAAACACGTTGATGTGATAACACCGTACCAAATTATACGACTTCGTTTTACCTAACCAAAAAAAAAAAGGAAAAGACAAAAAATTTGCGGCCAAACATGCAAATTTAATATATATATATATATATATATATATATATATATATATATATATGTTATATTTTGTTTTCGCCTTCATAAAATTTACTATCGCCCTAACGCTTATAATAATTGCATAATTTGACATAAAATCTTTATCATATAAATGAAAAACATAGTTATTATCAAAATAATACATATAAACATAACTTAATAAGTTTTGAAATATTGGTTACCGTAAAAACATTGTTTGTAATGTTATAAATCCTTATTAATGGGAGTAGAAGGATAAATTAATGTGTTCAAATTATATGATATATAATAGTGTGTTTTTTCTATTATATAACGTAAAATTTATAGTCGTATTTTTTTTAGCGGTATATAGTAGTGTTTATTTTTGAATCCGAGAAGATAAAACTATACATTTTTTTTATCGTATTCTTTTAGAATTATCGTCATCTATCTCGGGATCCTGCGTCGGCCCATGTTCCTAATATTACTCTTCAATACCTTTGTTAATTGATTCTGGCTTAGTTTTTAATTGGATTTTGATTAGTTTACTTTGTCCAATGTTAAAACTAAAATATATCAAGAAATTATGTTTTGATGGGCTAATGAATTGTGTTCGGATGATTGAGTAAGTTGGATCTTAAGACTCGTTTCATAGGTAAGAATAACATGATAACAAACCGCTCGGAACGTGCCTACTCATGATCAGTTTAACACGTAAGTCTTATGTGGCAGTGAAATCATACATTAAAAACGGAAGAAATGCAAAAATAAAAGCACGTAAATTGAAAAGAACAATAAATAACAAATATGATCAGTTTCAACTGAAAAGATGGAACACCACATGTCATTTCAGTCAAGCGACCACTGATGAACCAACAGGCCATTTTCGTATCGTATATAATAACGTCCTTAAGATTCAATCATGATAGGAATATCATAATAGTGATTACGGTTGATAAAATCTCGACTCACAGTAAATGATTTAATTCTTAAAAATCTATTGTCATATGTATTATTAAATAGGACATTATTAGTAAGGTTAGAGTAGCACGTATTTGATGTCTTATATATTGTGAAGATAATGATAGATCTCATTTATCGAGGTGTATAGACGCTTGATTGTACGAGGACGTGTATGGGAGAATACATGTGTTATATTGACTCACTTACTTTATTAAGTGTCGCGTGTATGCGACGGTTGTATAATTATCTTTAGACCGGAGTCTTCATAGTAACGTTGTGTGGATTCTCATGCTTTAATACTATTAAGGTTTCTCTTAACCATGGGACGATCACGCGGTAATGATTGTGTGTATATTGAAGCATACGTAGGATTTATGTCGTTCGTCCGGGATTCGTGTTTCATAATGATAGGAATATGTATTCGAAAGGGTCTTCTTATAAGAATATTATCCCTCAAAAGTTGTTCAAATTGATGAAATCGAAAATACAAGATAAAATATAATGTGGAATTCTCATTAATCAAAGATAATAAAAAGTTAAGTTACAATGTGGCTGGATGTGGAGTATTTATAGATGATACTCCTCACAAATTAGTTACAAGTAGTTACAAAGATTATAACATAAAGGTGTCTAAGTTCAGCTTCATTTCTTCAGCTGAAGTGTGTGTTGTTGATGCGTGTCTACTCAAGTGAACTCTTTACTTAGTTGATCTCTACAAGTCAGCTGGCTATCATGGACTCTAAGTGTATACACATCCTCTTGTATCCAACACTCATTTATCTATATACTATAACACCCCTCAAGCTGAGGGTGGTGAATGAAATAGCGTACACATTTTGCTTGATCCAACACTCGTTTATCCACTGAAAACTTGGTTGGGAATTTTAGAAAAGCCTACCTTATCCAACAAATAACAAAAAATCGGTGCATCCAAAGCCTTTGTGAGAATGTCAACAAGTTATTCTTTATATGAACATGCATGAGTTTGATCATGCCTTATTTAACTATCTCTGACAACATTATAGTCAATCTCAATGTGTTTTGTTCTCTCATTAAAAACAAAAATGTGAGGAATGTGGAGTGCACTGACATTGTTACAAAATAAGACAACAAGAATCTTAGTGACACATCAATATTGTATCATCTTTTCACACATCACACTATTCATCCAATATGAGTTAGAAACTGGTTGATTAATCTGACGTAATTTAAGTCAGACGTTTGGTGTTTTTTAGACCCAACAGCGATAACACATTTCATATATTGTGACTAAAATAAAGGCTCAAAAGATTCCAATATTCCACCTAAAATTGGGTCATAATCAGTAAACGTTAAAAAAAAAAAAAAAAAAAAAAAAGGTAAAATTAACATAAGATTTGTAAGTTGTAAGACATTTTATTATCATCTCTCAACAAAAAAAAAAAGACATTTTATAGTGGGAAAAGAAATTCTCCAAATCCATCCCTATCTTATTGGTTACGTATGCAATTTGGTTGTCAACACATGTCAGACTTTTGTGATTTTAATTAGGCATTTCAGTAGGAAAATTCGACTCTCTATTAGGGAACCGCTTTCGTCCCTGTGTAAAAAAAAATTTCCAAATCCATCCCTATCTTATTGGTTACGTATGCAATTTGGTTGTCAACACATGTCAGACTTTTGTGATTTTAATTAGGCATATATCATCAGTAGTATATGGTTTGGGAAGAATCAAAATTGACATTTGTACCCTCAAAAGAATTGACATTTGTAAGCGGAGAGCCAATCGTTTAAGAAATAAATTAGTAGAGGTCACATGTGAGGATTTTTTTTTCTTTCTTTCTGAGTGGCACATATAGGATGTTCTTCCGCATTTTTTAGGAAAAAATAATAATAATGTTTTTATTTATTGTAATGAAATCATAATTCTAAAGCTTAAAAAAAAAAAGGGGCCAAAGACCCAAAAGACATTGAAATGAAATCATAATTCTAAAGCTTCAAAAAAAACAATGCATGACCACCGCGACGCCCGATGCGATGACCATCGCGATGCAGAGACACGGCGATGTATAGACACGGCGATGACACCTCGATGAAGTGATACAGCGACGTAGTGACCACCCGCGATGCAGAGACGCCCCAATGAAGTGACACCACGATGCATTGACCACGCCAGATCCATTGATCACCTCGATACAGTGACCACCTCCGATGCAGAGACACCACGATGCAGTGACCAACCCAGATGCAGAGACACCGCGATGCAGTAACCACCCCCGATACAGAGACATCACGATGTTATAACATTTGACGATGCAGAGACATCGCGAATAAGAGACACCGCGATGCAGAGACACCGCGATGAAGTGACACCGCATTGCAGAGACACCACGATGAAGTGACACCGCAATGCAGAGACACCGCGATGAAGTGACATCGCGATGTTATAACATTTGACGATGCAGAGACACCGCAATGCAGAGAAACCGCATTGCAGAGACACCACGATGAAATGACACCGCAATGCAGAGACACCGCGATGAAGTGACACCGCATTGCAGAGACACCACGATGAAGTGACACCGCAATGCAGAGACGCCGCATTACAGAGACATCGTGATATTATAACATTTGACGATGCAGCGACACCGCATTGCATAGACACCACGATGAAATGACACCGCAATGCAGAGACACCGCGATGAAGTGACAACGCGATGCAAAGACACCGCGATGAAATGACACCGCATTGCAGAGACACCCCCGATGCAGAGACACCGCGATAAAGTGACACCGCATTTATGTAGTGACATCAACAATTTATGCAGTGACATCTGCAGTGACATCAATGTCACATTGTCACTTCATTAGTTGTCTAATGTATGCAGTGACATCAATGTCACTTCATTAATTATATCAATTTGGCTTGTTTGGCAACGGAGAAACTCTAATGGCGTGTTTGGATTGCGGTAATAGAATGGAATGCAATACTTTTTTCATTACATTATATCAATTTGGCTTGTTTGGCAACGGAGGAATGGAATATAATTTCATTCCAACGGAATGAAAATGGATGATTTTCATTCTATCCAAAATTCAATGGATGTATTTATATTTTCCAGGTTCGTGTTTCTGTTGTTCTTACAAGTGGACCTTTCATGTTGAATCTTGATTGTGATCACTACATAAACAATAGCAAGGCATTGCGAGAGGCAATGTGCTTTTTGATGGATCCCAACCTCGGGAAATATGTTTGTTATGTTCAATTTCCGCAGAGGTTTGATCGTATTGACAGGAATGATCGATATACCAATCGCAATACAGTTTTCTTCGACGTGAGCATTCTATTCTCAGATCTGGTTTTCCTGGTTTAGTTGGTTTGAAATCAATGGTTTAGGTTGTCTGTTTGGACCCACTAGTCAATTGGTATGTTTCATTCAGGTATATGCAGTGGGAGAAACCAGAGGAGTTGACTATCTTCGAGCAGCAGCAACAACAAAAACCTCAACCTCCTTCCATGCAGAAACCTTCCACCCACCACCAGCCCCAACCACAAAAGATCTCTGACCAGTTTACCCCTCAGCCGCAGGATCAATCCCAGATTCGTTATCCTCAACAATCTTCTCAACATTCATTTGTTAGTGTGCCTATTCTTTTTTTTTCATGTACAAGTTTTATTGCTGTTGTATTCTTGCTCATATTTGATGTTTTTGTATATTGCAGTATCAAGTGTCTGGACTGGGGGGAGGCCACCAGAATCATCAGCAGGTACACACACTTAAAGCAGGCTGTCATTTTCATCTCTAGATTTTGAACTGTAATTGCTGGCTGTGGAACATAATAATTGATTATACCTCGTTTATTGGATTCACAATCCGTTATTTTTTGGGGTCATCAGGAGCTCAGCTATGGACAAAAACCTGCTGCAGTTGGCTCAGTGAATGATTCTGGACGTATGCAACAGGTATATATCAGTATTGTTTTTTTTTTTTTTTTTTTTTTTTTTGAATGGCATCATTGTTAACTCGTTAATAACTTTCACCAACCAAAATAAAAAAGAAAAAAATTGATTTGCAATTGAGCAAGAATACAACAACAAAATCTGAACTTGAGAGGTTTGGACGGCATTCAGGGACCAGTTTACGTGGGTACAGGTTGTGTCTTCAACAGAACTGCGTTGTATGTTTACGAACCACCTCTCAAACCTAAGCCCAAAAAGACCGGGTTTCTTTCTTCTTGTTTCGGTGGATCAAGAAAGAAAAGTTCCAAATCAAATAAGAATGGATCATTCCATAAAAAAAAAATCAAAAAAATAAGAAGGGATCAGATAAGAAGAAGTCTAGCAAGCATGTTGATCCTACTGTTCCAATTTTCAGCTTGGAAGATATACAGGAAGGAGTTGAAGTTATGTGGGTCCTGCCTGTATATATGACGAGACATGGAAGGAGGAGGAGAAGGAGAAGAATAAATTAGATTAGGGGTATTTTGGTACGTAGAGATATATTATGTCCTTATAAATCAATGCTATCGGCAAACAAAAATGTTGCTCAGCATTCACTTTTGGCTGACTTTTGGATGTAATGTGCGTTTGATTTTGTTAAAACAAAACAAAACAAAAGATTTGGCAGCTGTAATTTTGTACAAAACCCAATTTTTAGTCTAGGTACAAATTCATGTCATCTTCTTATATAGCGGTATTTCATGTCAAAAATTAGAAATTAAGAGCCTTAAAAAAAACCTTTTACACATTTCAAAAAAAAAAAAACCTTTTACTATTTAAATTAATTTTTTGAGGATTAAATTAGAATTTTAAGTAGAACAAGTACCTAACAAAATACATATTTGATTCAATTTATGATTTCTTCAGGTAAAGAAGATAACTACAAGTCTACAACACTATTTTTCCGAAAAAACCATTCATTCCGTCCTAAGATATAAGTCATTTTAAATGTTTTCACACATATTAAAAATGTAGTTGAATACCATAAATTTGAAGGTTAATTGTCTAAAATGCCAATTGATTGTCATTAATGTATTAGTTGTTAGATTGATAATAAATTAAAGGTAAAATTAAGAAATGAGTAATAAATGTTGAATTGGTAATGTATAATAAATTATATCGTGAGACAAATCAAAATAGGTAGAATGACTTATATTTTGGACAGAGGAAGTATAAAACTATTTTACATTTTACACACAAGAATTATTTGCAGAAAGAGATTAATAAAATATTAAATTAAAGTAACCAACGAGCTGACGAGCGAAATCGCCTATGTATGGGCGGGATACATAGGCAGGATAGCCCATATTAAACTCGTATTCAACGTAGCATTATTTATTATTTTTTTCCTCATTTACCTTTCATTTTAATAACCTAAATTTTAATACAATTTTCCATGCATAAATAATGAAAGGTATTTTTGTTATTTTACACTATATTTCAGACACATTAATCATTTTTTTAATTTACGTGATTATTCTCTCTCCGACAGTTCAAAATAAACGGAGGTAGTCAATAGTCATGATTTTTCACAACTTTACAACCATTGATTTAATAAGGGTCAAAGGACAATTTAATCTTTTATTACTAAAATTAGTGATCTTTAACCATCTTCCTAAACCATGTGAAAAAATCTAAATAAACTTATAATTTCAGTAGCAGCAGGAGGATTATCATGAAGATGCCCTAAATAGCACTATAAGATAATAATATATACCATACAACTAAAAAAGTTATGCCCCTTTCTCAAACACCTGATTTACCTTCTCATACTACAAACCTAATTAACATCTACATAATTGTAATTCTAAACCACCTTATAAGTGTAAACATAAATGTCTTGTCAATTTGGGCTAGCCCTTTTAGATCAAGCGAGGACGACGGTCTAAGCAGTTGACCGGATCCTTTATGACTCACCTAGCGCTACCAGACCCGGGGTTGGTCTGGGGGCGTTACACTAACATCAAAAACAGGGCACCATCATTGAACTCAAAGCTAACACTATAGAAAGAGAACAACTGTACAATCTCATTCATCAATCATGGAGGATTGTGATTGACTAGGTGTCGGGCTGACACTCCCACCTCGGCTTATCTTCAACGCGTCCAGTGCTTTTTGTATCTCCATTGTCATGGCGCTGTCTACGCTCCCTGATGAAAACCTCTTGTGTGCTTTCTGCAAGTGAAGTTTCAGTGAGCTGCTGCTTAAACCTGCATTGCGCCCACACATCGGGCATACCTTCATTGCCGGTTTTCGTTTTTGCCATTCCATGGAAACTTTACCATGTAACTTCTTGTCTAGGTCTAAAAGGATTCTTGCAAACCCATCATTCGGTTGTGCTCGTCTATGGACTCGTTTCAATGCATTCCAAGCTTGTAGTAATGTCATTTTCCTATATACCACAGTAATATGCATATGTCAAATCAAATTTCTTGAAACATGCACACCTACTTTTTTGAAATCAAAACGGGACGGACTTACTTCCGGAGCATCAGATAAGCAAGAACTAAGGTTGCACTTCTGCTTCTGCCTTCAAAGCAATGAACTAGAACCTTCCCTCCAAGCTGTTCAACATGATCAATATAGTCGTGTGCTTCCTCGAAGATTTCATCGATGTTTGAATCTTCATTGTCACATACCTGCCTCATAAGTACCAATTATCAGCATATTACCTACAAGTTGGCTCAGCTCGTAAAAATGCATCATTTCATCCCTAAGGTCGTGGCAAAACTGTAGGACTATGTTGGTAGGTATCTGTAATTACTCTTGAATGTGCTCAAAGAGCCCGAGGACCTTGCATACACCAAAAATGGTGACTGAAACAAGATAAGGATACTAAAAAGGAACTTACGGAAAAGTTCTTGTACTCAAATAAGTCAGGAAACTGAGAATCTGACTGTCCAGTTTCATTTGTGCACAAACATAAGATATGGGTAATTCCTAAATGTTGCAGAGTGTACACGGATCTCGCAGCAAGAGCCCCACCTATAAAGAGGGAATCTGAAACAGAAGATGGCCTTTCTGTGTTTGCAGCATCAGATATTAGTGCTATCCTTTCGAGGACATGCTCAAGCCTGACCTGCACTTTCAAAGCAAATATCAATCAGGAAAAAGATAAGGTATATCAAGTTACCGAACGCATTCCACGTGTTTGTTGAAAGTCCTAGTTCATCTTTTTTACCTTCAACTCGTATGCATCAACAGCATAATTATTATCACTGCCTTCGAAGAATCCAGTAGTGAAATTGTTCTCCTGACATAGTTTAACAGCATCATTCTTGAGCATTTCGCTCCATTGTTCTAATTCTTTGTTCACTTCCCCATCCACCTAAATCAGAAAATGAATTTCCTGTCAGGTTACAATTTTTAGGCGCTGATAAAGAAGAATATCGTATTGCATCAAGATTTATGCAATAAAGAATACAGGCCTTAGCGAATTTCTGAAAGTCACGTAGCTTTGATGTCAAGCGAAGTCTATGTAAGCCTTCACCACTCCATCTGTTGGATTTTCCCTGCCACGAATCCCGTGAATGTGGAGAAGAAATTTCTGAACCGTCTTTAACTCCTGAAGATGATGATCTAGGAGCTGTGTTCTGCAAATCCCCTTCATTTACATCCGAGTGGTTCTCAATAACCATCCTCGGTGTTGAAGGAGAATACATACCAGTTCCACCACCTTGTGATGGCGATGGGGAAAATAACGAATCGTCCCTGTCAGTATCTCCAGAGACTCTATTGATTATACTAAAATATACCCTCAACAGACCATCCAGCTTTTGATGAAGTGTGAGGAGAAATATGTGAAAACCCTGCAAATCTCTGAATGCAGCACGAAATCCGCTCCTAAACGCATGGACAACCGGAGTCATATCAGTCTGATGCGAATCAGTTACAGTACCGGAATCCTCTGGAGGAGATCCAAGTTTTCCTCCAGACACTTCATATAGCAACTCTGAAGCATATTGTGAACTGTTGATAAGAAGCTCAATAAGTCTCGGATACTTTTCTTGGTCGTTTGCACGCTTACCAGCAGGCGGTCTACGTGGAACTCCAGAATCTATGACCACAACATGAGAATCAGAAGGTGTTGTATCAATTGAAATCTGGCTTCTTAAACTACTAGTGGTAGATTTAGGAGATTCTGCAATATCGGAAACATCAGAAGTCTGTGATACCAATACTGAATTGGACGAGTTCAGTTTACTATCAACAGAAGTTGCCCGTCTCTCTTTCTCAAGTGCCCGAATGACTCTTGGCCGATACCTTTTGATGGCAGAATCAAAGGAAGCCTCAAGCACATCCATGTTTGAAGAATTCACTTTTTCTGCAAACAATAAGTTTGCGGAGTTCCCACGCCACCATAAATGCCGACAAGGAAGACGATCTTCGTTTCTGATGACAAGGTCCAACATCAGAACTCTGCCAAGGGCTGATGCTGTCTTTTTGGCTGTTTCTTTCGACTCAAATGGATAAGAGCTTTCCAATAGAGGTGAACCATGAATATAACTGTGACAACAGAAACGGTTAGTCCCAGATAATAATAAAAGGGTGAACATATGTGAGTGTGCTCTTTTAGAAAACAGGTCTTAGTTTTTGTACGCACTTCATCAGCAAAAGGCATCGGCTGAGCTCAAGGGCTTCAAGAAGCTCTGAACATGTCAATTCACCTCCTTCATCTCCTTCATTAATGGCAGCTTCTTTAGCTTTCTCTGTAGCGTCCTTGATCTGCAACCATTCCTCAGAACAATTGTGAACAACCCTCGCCTGGAACATTGCACAGATAATTATACAAGTGTCAAACTTCGAATTAAATAGTTAGAACAAGAAATTTCTCAAGTATAAATGGTAATAACTTGTGGAGTTCGAACGCCTAGCCACTTTCCCAATTCGTATCCAAGGCGTTCTGATTGAGTTGCCATCCTTGAAGATGAGAATTTTATTACAGCTGCAGCTTCTTTTCCAGAAGATTCACCGTTTTCAGGTTGGTGAAACAGTGCAAAGAAAACTACACCACCAGAGTTAACAGTGACCTGGCACCAACAAGAACGTTAATGGAACAAAAGCCTGAAAATAATGTTGTACAGTATAACCCCGATAAATGAATACCCTCAGGACCAGAAAAAGAATATTCGTTTAGCTAGGTTATTCTTTTATCGAACATTATTTTAAGCCCCTTTGCCCAAGTCGGGACCAGAGAAAATTATTCATTTGGCGAGGTTATTCATTTATCGAATATTCATTTATCGAGGTTATCCTGTAGTATCTCTATTACAGTCCTAAATCAAACGGGGCACATGCAAAAGTAAAAAAGAGAAAGGAAACAAATATACTGTCAGTGAACTAATGCTCATATGTTACATACATACCTCTAATGCTTTATTGGCTTCTTCTTCAGAATGTTCGGTATTGCTACTATGTTCTGTATGATGAAGTGAAGAAAGCATGTTCCAAGAAAAGGAGCTTGATTCAATATCACAGATGTCAGCTTTGCCAAGTCTTTCCCACAAACTAGTTTCAACAAGTTGTTCAGGCGGAGAACTTTTTACGTCGTTGGTTGACTCCTTGAAACTGAAGCAAGAACATGACTACCATCACTAATTGACCCAACAGGCTAATAAAACAGACAACCCTAAACTTAAGCAGTAAAATGACAAGAAACACTAATAGATTAAGCATATAAGGCTAATGCTTCAAGAAATTTTGTTGAAAATCGAATTCTAAAAGTCGGGTATGCACACTCGACTTCATAAAAGCCAAGATGTCAAATGTTAGACCATATCATCAACTTATTATCATACTCAATTTTTTGAAAAGTCGGTTTTCAACGTGCTGCCATGATAGGTGCGATGGCACACTAATTGTTTCCAAACGTGGTGCCCTCCGTGGCACAGTAATTGTTTTCAACGTGGTGCGCTCAAATAGGGAATCTGATAAATTTCATCTTGGATAGAGATTCTGTAAACTAGAAAATTGTGTGTTTAAAACTGTAAAATAGAAAATTCGTTAAGTGTATATGATGCGAGTGCTCTTAAAGACCTTCTCATTAAATCATTGAAAACTAAGGATGCAAATTCACAATAAACTAACTTATAAACAAATGGAAGCATTTCCTAAACTAGCCAACAAGTAACAAGAAACCGAATGCAATCATTACCCCAAGGGCATACTAGCTGATCTGTGAGGTCGGTGAGGGAAACCGGAAGACCTGTACCTCCCGCTACGTTTACGGACAAGCTCCAACCATTGAGCAAACCTGTATGCAGGGCCTGCTGTAATATCACCTAACATATAAAGTACCTGCAAAAGGATTCACCATGGCCAACATTTTTTTTTTCCAAAACAACACCTTAATCTCTGCTTATTCTTCCAAGACTATACAATAAACAAAAACCCGAAATTTGAAACATTAAAATAAACAAATATCATTCTAACCCGGGATGTGACAGTGAGGGGCAAAGGGGGATCAGACTCCTCAGGTCCCAGATCCAACTGCTTCTCATCTTCTTCTTTCTGCATTTATGTAAGTGTGTGTATATAAGTACAAAAAAAAAAACAGCATAAACTTCTTTAACTATAAATAGGCACTGATGAAACTTCAGATCCAGAATATCAAATTTCATTGGCAAATTAGTATTGGAAAAAGAAAAAATGAAACCTTAAACAGCAGATAAGTTCTATCTTCATGAGATTTAGAAAGAAAGGGATGTGGGGCAATGATTTCAAACCAAAAAAAAAAAAAAAAAAAAATAAAAAGCTTGCTACATTCTGTGTAATATGGAAGAAGGGAAAGTGAAACCTGTAAAGGGTAAAGTTCATCTTTTTTCTGGATGGACATTCTTTTTCCTAATTTTTCGTTTCCGGGTCTCGGGAAATTGCAATCTGCTTATTATTGTTGGTCTGACAATTTGTTCTAAAAAGACGGGATTTCATCTTCTTTGCAATGGGGTCGTTGAGGAAAAAAAAGAAAAACAGTGAGATTACGTGGACCGAGAAACAGAGTAACATGGGTGCATGAATACAAAAGGAAGAAACTCCATCATTAAATTATGTTCTCTCTGTTTTAAATGCACAATACTTGAATTTTTGTTTTGTAATTTATGTTTTTTAAATAATACTTTATCATAAATCTAAACATATTAGATTATTTAATAAGATTCAAAATAATATTTAGGAAAAATTAGGTTTTAGTCCAGTTTCCGTCAAGTATATAAATTTTAATCCAATTTATATATTTTTTTGATTTAAGGACAAAATATTTTTCTTCGGACTATTATGCCCTTTCTTTTAATCCATTTTAAACCTCAACTGTTGCTGAGCAAAAGTAATTAGCAATAACATTTCAATAAGATCCTACTACCAAAAGTGTTCGGAATCGAGATGTGCCGTAAATGCAACAATGTAGATCCGATTCACGTAGATGAATGAAGGAGCTTTCGACAATCAATTAACGGTGAAAATAATTGAAGATAAACTTACCGAAAAAGATGAAGACTTAATTTGGACTTGAAGTGAATCTCCGGCAATGGTTGGCTTATACGGCCAAGAGTGATGGTGCCGCCGGAACGTCAATTCCGATCGGTGCTTAAAATTTCTACCGTTGTATGGGAGTCGACAGCCTGAGACAAGATCT
This sequence comes from Gentiana straminea, assembly GCA_036785695.1. Classification (NCBI taxonomy): domain Eukaryota; kingdom Viridiplantae; phylum Streptophyta; class Magnoliopsida; order Gentianales; family Gentianaceae; genus Gentiana; species Gentiana straminea. Next base: position 947,209 of record JAVUPR010000326.1, on the reverse strand, counting down.
TCTTTTGTGAGAAATTCTGCAGTTTTCATTTACTTTTATGAGCCTTCTTTTGATGCCTACAAACTCCTTTTGATGGTTTTGTTGTTTAGTGTTGCAAAAATTCTATCTCCATATATGAAGTTTTCTTACTTTAGTTGGGCATATCTGCATATGGTTGGTTTGTTTAAGCCAAAAAAAAAAAAAAAAAAAAAGTTGTGATCGATACTTGTTGCAAATTGTTTTTCCCTTTATTAAGAACAGTACCGTTCTTAATTAGAAAGTCTTTTCCCGAATAGGATTAGCTGCTTCCTGCATTCTCTGAATAGGAAGAAAATGCTCCGGATTTAACTTGAGATTCAAAAGTTCTGGAAATCGAACTTGACGTTGAATGCTTCTAAGTGTCGATGTTGGATTTTATTGTCTTAAACATTTAGATGAGACTGTTTGTACATGTTCAGCTATTAGTGAAAGGTACCTGGATTTCTAAGGTCAATGATATTAGAGATGAATAATCATCAACAACTTGGATAGCCTTATAATCCCCAGTATAACTATCAATTAAAGCAAGCTTATGGGAATCCATTTCTTCGAGTTCGGATCCGGTTTCTTTTGCCAGGTGAAAGATTGTTGGTGCACTATTTGCTGCAAGAACTTGTCCACAAAGATCATATATCTTTCCTGCAAATTAAACATATATAGTGCACATTTGATCAGGCATTTCATCAAACAACATTCAGACAAGAGAATAAAGGTAAAATCTTTATGCTTCTTTATGTACCTTCAATATCAACTGACTCACACATGCCACTGACAGTATGATACTTCTCCAATACAGTTACATTGTTGTATCCAAGCTTACATAGTACTTTGTTGGTGTGTTACTTTGTTGAGAACAAAAATAGACTAGTGTGTTACGTTGTTGGTGTGTTACTTTGTTGGTGTGTTACTTTGTTGAGAACAAAACTAGACTAGTGTGTTACGTTGTTGGTGTGTTACTTTGTTGGTGTGTTACTTTGTCGAGAACAAAACTAGTTGTGTTACTTTGTCGATGTGTTACTTTGTCTTGTGTTTTTGTGTTACTTTGTTGGTTTGTGTTTACTTTGTTGGTGTGTTACTTGATTTGTGTGTTGTTGTGTACTTGGTTGGTGTGTTACTTTGTTGGTGTGTTACTTTGTTTAGAACAAAAATTGACTAGTGTGTTACTTTGTTGGTATGTTACTTTGTTGGTTACTTTGTTGGTGTGTTATTTTGTTGGTGTGTTACTTTGTTGAGAACAAAACTAGATTGGTGTGTTACTTTGTTGGTGTGTTACTTGGTTGGTGTGTTACTTTGTTGAGAACAAAAATAGACTAGTGTGTTACTTTGTTGGTTTGGTGTGTTACTTTGTTGAGAACAAAAATAGACTAGTGTGTTACTGTGTTGGTGTGTACTTTGTTGAGAACAAAAATAGACTAATGTGTTACTTTGTTGGTGTGTTACTTTGTTGATGTGTTACTGTGTTACTTTGTTGAGAACAAAAATAGACTAGTGTGTTACTTTGTTGGTGTGTTACTTTGTTTGTGTGTTACTTTGTTGATGTGTTACAAAAATAGACTAGTGTGTTACTTTGTTGAGAACAAAAATAGACTAGTGTATTACTTTGTTGGTGTGTTACTTTGTTGAGAACAAAAATAGACTAGTCTGTTACTTTGTTGGTGTGTTACTTTGTTAGTGTGTTATTTTGTTGGACTAGTGTGTTACTTTGTTGGTGTGTTACTTTGTTGAGAACAAAAATAGACTAGTGTGTTACTTTATTGGTGTGTTACTTTGTTAGTCTGTTACTTTGTTGGTGTGTTACTTTGTTGATGTTGAGAACAAAAATAGACTAGTGTGTTACTTTGTTGGTGTTTTGTTGGTGTTGAGAACAAAAATAGACTAGTGTGTTACTTTGTTGGTGTCTTACTTTGTTGGTGTGTTACTTTGTTGAGAACAAAAATAGACTAGTGTGTTACTTTGTTGGTGTGTTACTTTGTTGAGAACAAAAATAGACTAATGTGTTACTTTGTTGGTGTGTTACTTTGTGTGTTACTTTGTTGAGAACAAAAATAGACTGGTATGTTACTTTGTTGGTGTGTTACTTTGTTGATTCAAATGGTTATGTTTGTGTTTTTTTGTCTTTAGAAAATTGGAGGAGCCTAGATTTTCTATTGATGAAGCCGAGCGGATGCTATTTGATGTATTTTCTGCTTCATACATCTTTCATGGAGTTTGATGTGGTGCGGGTTTGAAGGATGAAGGTCCATATATGGTAAAACAGACTGCTTTTGTCTACAAGAATTTGAAGAATGTTTTAGTTTCATTAATATGCTTTTTGATTACATTCAATAGTATTAGGTTTTTATTCTCTTGATTCCCCTGGAGTTGCATCTCCATAATGTTTTCATAGATTGTTTCATTAGGATATGAAGCATTTTTTTGATAGATTGTTGTATTATGCAATGTTAATGGTGATATTTTGAATGTTAATAAAACGTGTCAACATTTATTCTTTGTGTCACATTCTTGTGTCATTTATTCTTCACCGTGTCACCGTGTTCTTGTGTCACCGTGTCACCGTGTGTCACCGTGTTATTGTATTCTTGTGTTCTTGTGAAAGCTGTGATAAAATTCGGCTTTCAAATACTACGTCGAAAAGGTATCAAACGTGGTCTCAAAATGAAGATAAAAAAAATATGAATTTCGATGAAACAATTTTTATGATCAGTGTTCTAAATCAAAAGTTACGAGTGTTTGAAAAAAAAAAAAAAAACAAAGCTAAAGCAGGTTAGCAGCGACTGAAGCTGAAACATCAAGCGTATGCATATGCGCCTCTCTTTTATTAAAAGGGGTATTTTTGTCCGTCTGTTTTTGTTTTGTCCTTTTTGCAACTAAAAAAAGTGTGTCCTATTTATTCATTTTGTAAATATTTTTGTCTTTTTCCCGCAATCCCCCAAATATTAATTACATTTTTCTTAATCATATTAAAAGTCATACAGGATTATTAAAATAGAACGGAGGGATTACAATTCGTTATTCGTTATTGTACAATCAAAGCTACTCAATGCTTAATACATATATGTCTCACTTTTCATTTTACATACACATGTATACCATGTATGATCAGAGATCAATAGATTTTTGGTTTTTAGAGTAATGATCTTAGATATTGATCCTTGCAAATTTTTTTTTTTTTTTTTGAGGAACGACCAATTTATTTATAATGACAGTGGAAAAACCAACCAAACAACAGGGTTCAGAGAAGGAATAAAGCTAAAACAAAACAAAACACCAACGACAAAAGTATTCTAGCTAGTCTATGCCCAGGCTACACGAAGATTTCGACTCGTTTTCCATCTTCGATAACAAGACATTTAGCGGTGGATAGGCAACTTGACATCCATGCTGAATTTGGTTCCTCCAAAACCATGTATAATAGATCAAATCTCTGAAAGTATAAGGCCATTGGCGATCTCCTCTCCTTCCCTTTAGATTATCTCGGACCCAGTTCTTGAAAGTTGATTGTGCGAAGAATCCCTTTCAAAAATAATACATTCCCAGAATGAATGTATCACTCATCCTCTAAAAGCGTGTTTGTGTGGATTTATAAGAGTATTTAAAGGAATATCATTGTAGATATATTTTTTTATATTTACTGTATTTATTGTGTTCATACGGAAAGGATCCGGATAATTTTTTTTAAAATTTTTTTAAGAAGGGTAAGGATCCGGATAATTCTTGTAACACCGTATTCACCCAACACACAATCAATAAAGTTATTCTTTCAATCTCAATCTATTATGGTATCATAGTATTTATTAGGAGGATGAGCCAAAAGTCCAATTTTCAATACAAAATTAATAAACACGACACATCCCTTATTTTTTCATTGCAAAAAAGACAAACAAATTTCAGACGGACAAAATTACCCTTCAAGGTTCAATAGCATCACGTATGAGTTAAAACATTTAAACATTATACTAGTAGTTTCCAGAATGCAAAAATATGATTATAATGAACATGTAGTACTTGTCTCATCTACTGCAAAATAAAAAAACCACCAGCATGTGGGAATAGGCATCAGCAAGACAAAATGAAAGCTTCGAAAATAAACTAAAGCACCAAGAAAAAATCTATTAGCTGCAACAACATCAAGTACAACATTCCCCAAGCTTTTTGCACCCCCTCAAGACGGAAACTCTGATGGGGAACACGCTGCCCATTCTTATGTATCAACTGGCTATGAACTTTACAAAAGTCCATTGAACTTGTTGCCTCTATTCATAAACTCAAACAATGGAGCTGCATTTTCTCCATTACTTCAATTGTTTACACATTGAACTGCATTTTGTATTAAAAAGGAGAGAATGAGCCTACAATATCAGTAACACAGTATTAGTATCACAATATTGTTGAATAGATGCCCTAAACTCACTCGGGTTGGACCGGATCCGACTGGGTCGGGTCATTTACAGTCTATTTAAGTTCATGTAATAACTTTATTATGATTAATAAAAGCACATTTATTATTATATACTTTGTTTATTTATTAGACCAATTATGATATTATGTATATGATAACGTCCTTAGTATTAAACTGTGATAGAGAAACCATGATAGTGATTATGGTTGATGAGATCTCTAATCACTTTAATAATTTTGATACTTAAATGTCTCTAGGCTGATGTACTGTTGAACATGGCATTGATAGTATATACGAACAGACTAGCACGTATTAGATGTCTTCTATCTTTAAGGGCATGGATATATCTCGTCTATCGAAGTGTAGTGCCACTTAGATTGTACGTGGACGTGTATTAGAGAATGCGTACATTAGACTGACCCACTTACACTGTTAAGTGTTACACTATGTGACGGTTGTGTAATTATCTTTAGGACCGGAGTCTACATGGCATCACGGTATGGATTGTCATGTTTTGACACTATTGAGGTTTACCTTAACCACGGGGCGATCATGCGGTAGTGATTGGGTATGATACTGAAGCATGCGGAGTATGCATGTTAGGTCGCATGAGAATCGCCAACCCTATGAGTATGAGTGAATATCCGAAAGGGCCTTCCCATAAGGAATGTCTAGCTAGTTCTCGTGAATCTTTGCAAAGTGGGAGTAAGTGAATTATTCTAAGAGAGCTTGATATCCGGATTATGGGATACAAACAAGATGCAATCGTATGGATGTTACTACAGCGATATGATTCTATTTACACGCTAACCGAGCAAATGAAAGGTAATAGTCATTGCGTATTGACTCTTCCGATGATTTGGGGTCATGGACGTGTTGCTAGACGTTATCCATGATCGTTAGAGGTGAAGGGCATTTTCGTAATTGCGCATTATGTCTACGGCCAACATATTCGAAAGTCTATCGGGTCACACACATGTGAATATCGAGTTGGATTAAAATGCGATTATAGTTGATGACCAAATAAGGAAAGTTTTATCTCAAGACTATAAATATTATAGTGGTAAATTAATATGGAGGTATTTATTTATTATGAATAAATATAATACAAGATATTAATTAAATATATGTATTTAATTAATATGATGATTAATTAAATATATGTATTTAGATACATATTTCGAAATTTATATGTATATATGATATATATGCATTTTGTGAATTAATCATAGTATTATATTAATTAATGAAAAAATCCCAAATCCCAATATTTGGGGATAGGGGCGCAGGTCATTAGTGTACTAGATACACTTAGATTGTGTAATTTAATTATTGAGATTATCATAATATTAATATTGGATATTAATTGATTTTTGGAAAATAGAATTATGGTAATAAGATAAAGATATTCAATATAAGATATTGGCAATATCTAGATTTATTTAATGTGAGATATTAAATTAAAATAGATAAATCAATCAAAGAGATTTTCCTTATTTTATTAGGAAAATGTTTTTCTTTCTCATCAATCTAGTAGAAGCTTCTCCTAATCAGATTAGGAGGCAATATGGGAACATGTTACTCCTATAAAATGGAGGTTTGACTATCTCTTTTGTACATAATTATTCCAAGAGCTAATTGCTCTTGAAAAATAAGAGAGCTTCTTAGAGAGAGTATTGTGAGGAGGAAAAGGCCGACCTAGCAGTCGAGTTTTTCTAATAGCAATCCAAGAGGATTCCAACGAGATGTTCGCGTGGATAACTGATAGAGGGTGGACGCTTGGACGGCTTGTGCGCATCTACATGTACCGGACGGTCAAAGCTTTGATCTTAAGATCAAGAAATGTATAATCTTTGTCCTTATTGTTATATGTTTATTGTTTAAACGAAGTCGATCCTTGGATCGGAAATCAAATTTTAATTTTCCGCTGCGCTACTCGTTTGATTTCCTAACAGTGGTATCGGAGTCAACTTCGAGCTTAAGCAATAAGCATAATTAATTCACGTGGTAAATTGATCGAATAGATTAAATCATGTTTGATATTGATTGATTAAAAATGCACAAAAAAGGGGATCGGCAGCGGTGCTTGGCCGACTAGCGGCGGCGCCGCCACCTCAACACTCGTCGGCGGCCCTAGGCTGTCGGCGGCTGCCGGCCGACGCCACCCCCCCGTTTTTGTTTTGTGTATTTTAATTTCAATATAGTACATGGTTATTAAGTTATTAATTGATTAAAAGTTAATGAATTAATTGATTGGATGATATAAAGACGAAAGTAGTTTAAAATTAATCTTTTTCATAAGACGTGATTGTATGGATTAGATAGTAGATATAATTTGATTATATGGACCCCAATTGATCATGGACTCGACCAATAGGATAGATGTGAATGCTTTATTTTTCTGTTGGATTTTTATTGTTGTCCTAGCTAGGCCGTTATGAAGAACGTGACCTAGTTGTATTTTTGCATTATCCCATTCCCGTTAGCTCCCGCTGTGTGCGGCGGGTGTAAAATTTAATAGTTAGATTTCATGTAATAATATATTGAAGAGAAAGACGAAGGCCCAAAGAAAGAAAAATAAAGATCCATGGAGATGGTGCATGTCAAAGATCCATTGGCGGTTGCGGCTACCCTTAGCATGTGACCCGCGGTTTCGTCAGTTTGTATTTGAAATCGCACTTAGGAAAAGTCAATGATCATACCGGTTACTTTATGCGCGGAATGTTTTGTATTTATTACTTTATATGATATTGTAGTAATATTCACGCTTAATGAGAGCGTAATTAAAATAAAATTAATTAAGAGAAATTATTCCCACGAAAAAAAATCAAGTCATAAATATGTCTTCCAATATTACAATGACGGTGAAGAGCCCTTGTTCGATCCAACTGATCGGCCCACGTCGGGAGGTGACCTACCTCGGGTATATCGTTATTGTCGAGTTATGATCGTTATGAGATCTCATGAATACTTGGGTTACGACTCGACTAAGAATCTCGCGGTGATTGGCCCACGTCGAAACCGTTTGATTTTAGAGACATGAGGTTGGCTATCACATAGACGAGGTGAATTGTCAAAGAGTTGACTAGTCAAACCACTGGAAGTCGCGTTGGACACAATTGGTAAGTTGTACCTACCCGTTGAAATTCACCCGGTCGATCGGCCAACGTCGGGGATTGAGTCAACTAGATGGGATTCTAGCCACTAAAGAATTAATTGAATTCTTAAAAGCCAATAGGGAATAGTTCGCTAGAGGGAGCAAGACCTTATAAAATTTAAAGTGCAATTTTTAGGTTTTGTATACATGAACTTTTACTTATTCTATCTTTATTTATTTCTTGTAGAATGTCGAACAAATTGAACCTTCATTTTATCATCGAAAACAAACTTGACGAAACCAACTTTCTCGACTGGGAAAGAAACCTCAAAATTGTTTTGAGGCATGAAAAGATTGGCTATGTCTTGGACGAACCCATACGGAAAAAGCCCACAGAGGGTGCGGCTGCAGATGCTGTCGAGAAGTACAACAAGCACTGTTCTGACACTACTAATGCTAAATGTATCATGCTTGCTTCTATGACACCTGAACTGTAGAAACAACATGAGTCTATAGATTCCTACACGATCATTGGTAACCTAAAGGAGCTCTATGCTTCTCAGTCTCGTACTGAGAGGTACGAGGTCTCGAATGCACTTTTTGGTTGTAAGATGGCGGCCGGAACTTCTGTGGGGTCGCACGCGCTTAAGATGATCGGGTATATTGAGAGGCTTGAGAAACTTGGCCACAAGTTGGAACGTGAGTTAAGTATTGACTTAATCTTGCAATCTCTACCTGATTCATACTTGCAGTTTGTGATGAATTATCACACGAACAAGATAGATTGCTCCCTTGCAGAGTTATTGAACATGTTGAAAACTGCTGAGGGCACTATACAAAAGGGCAAGCAAGTGTTGCTCGTCACTTCTTCAAAGGGAAATAAAAAGGTCCAGAAGAAGACCAAGAAGGAAAAGGCTCCCCCTAAGCCTGTGCCTAAAATAGCCAAAGACATGTCCGGGGATGCTTGCTTCCATTGCGGTGAGACTGGTCATTGGAGGCGAAACTGCAAGGCTTTCTTAAGCACAAAGAAGAGGCATACAGATGCTTCAACTTCATGTATGTTCATGATTGAGATCAATATTGCTTCTTCTAAGTCTAACCACTGGGTATTAGTTACTGGTTGTGGTTCTCATATTTGTACGAATATGCAGGCACTAAGAAGGAATGGAACAAGTGTTGCTGCACTATCCGTAGGAGTTTATTTTCTTTTATTGCCCTGTGGGCTATACTAGAGCTTAATAACTGTTATTTTGTTCCTGCTCTTACGAAGAGCATTATTTCCATTTCTGTATTAGATGTTGAAGGATTTTCTTTTACGTTTGTGAATAAATGTTGTCTTTTTCACGTGATGGAATATTTTATGGTACTGGCATACTTAGCATTGGTCTCTACATATTAGATGTGAATGTTGACATACTTAATATAAACAATAACAAAGTTAAAACAAGTGACTTGAATGAATCCTACTTATGACACTGTAGACTTGGCCATATAAATAAGAATCGCATTTCCAAACTCCATAAAGATGGATTATTATATCACTTCGATTATGAATCATTTGATACATCCGAAGCTTGTTTACTTGGCAAGATGACAAAGTCACCATTTGGTGGCAAAGGGATAAGATCAAATGAGTTGCTTGAGCTCATACATATTGATGTATGTGGCCCAATGTCAATTCAAGCCAAAGGAGGATACTCTTACTTTATCATCTTCACTGACAACCATTCTCGTTATGGTTATGTGTACTTAATGAAGTACAAGTATGAAGCCTTTGAAAAGTTCAAGGAATTCAGAAGTGAAGTTGAGAAACAACTAGATAAAGAAATTAAAACACTTCGATCTGATCGATGTGGTAAATACCTAGATGGAGAGTTTCAAGATTACTTAAAGGAGAATGGGATTCTACCTGAATGGACCCCTCCCGGGACGCCACGGATGAATGGTGTATCTGAGAGGAGGAACCGCACTTTGTTAGACATGGTGCTATCCATGATGATCTTTGCAGTTCTTCCAAAATTATTTTTGGGCTATGCTCTCGAAACAGCATTCTTCGTACTTAACCGTGCTCCAACAATGACGGTTGATTCTACGCCATACGAGGTTTGGACCAAAGGAAACCGAATTTGGCATATCTTAAACCTTGGGGTTGTCCGACTTATGTGAAGCGGATGATGCCTGACAAACTAGAAGCTAGATCTGATAAATGTCTATTTGTGGGCTATCCTAGATAAACTAGAGGACACTAGTTTTACCACTTTGGAGAACAAAAGGTGTTTGTTGCCAGGACTGGCCATTTCTTGGAGAAAGAGTTCATTCTGGAGAGGGCCAGTGGGATTAAATTGATCTTGAAGAAATTCAAGAACCACTTACGGACAACAATCACTTGATGGAGATAGAGCAGGCACCATCCAATAAGGTGGCGCAAGTCCATGCTCCAAACACAGTGGAACCTTGAAGATCCACCATGGAATGCCATGAACCCGAAAGGTACACATACGTATACCTCATGGAAGATGAGGACCCTAAAGCTTACGAGGAGGTGTTGACGAGGTCTGACAAAGAGAAAATGGCTATGCCATGAATTCTGAAATGGAGTCAATGAAAGTCAACCAAGCTTGGAACTTAGTTGATCTACTTGAAGGAATAGTTCTTATAGGGTGCAAATGGGTCTTTAAGAGAAAGTTTGACATGGATGGTAATGTAGTCACCTACAAGGCTAGGTTAGTGGCAAAAGGTTATAAGGAAAAACAAGGTATTGACTATGACGAAACATTTTCGCCCGTTGCCATGTTAAAGTCCATTAGAATTCTACTTGCTATTGTAGCATACCATGATTACGAAATCTGGCAGATGGATGTGAAAACAGCTTTCCTTAACGGGAATCTGTCTGAGGAAGTGTCTATGACACAACCTGAGGGTTTCACAACCAATGACGCCATGATGGTGTGCAAATTGCAATGGTCCATTTATGGATTGAAGCAAGCTTTTCGAAGTTGGAATCTCGCTTTGATGAGACAATCAAACAGTATGGTTTTATCAAGAACGAAGATGAGCCCTGTGTTTACAAAAAGGTTATTGGGAGCGCCGTCGTTTTCCTGGTGCTTTATGTAGATGACATACTGCTAATAGGGATTGATGTGCCCGTGTTACAGTCGGTCGAGGCTTGGTTATCCAAGAACTTCTCTATGAAGGACTTGGGAGAAGCAGCTTATATTTTAGGGATTAAGATGTACAGAGATATGTCTAAAAGGTTGCTTGGTCTGTCACAATCCACCTATATAGACAAGATGCTAAAAGGTTCGGCATGAAGCAATCCAAGAGAGGGTTGCTACCCATGTCACATATGGGGTCTACCTGTCAAAGGAAATGTGTCCTACGACAAGAGAGGAAAGGCATGCATGTTCAAGATCCCGTATGCTTCGGCTTTAGGGTCAATCATGTATGCCATGTTGTGCACCAGATGTTTCGTACCCTCTTAGTATGACTAGTAGGTACCAGGCGAATCCAGGTGATGGTCACTGGATTGCTGTCAAGAATATCCTCAAGTAAATGAGACGTACTAGGGGTATGTTCTTAGTCTTTGGGAGCAATGATTTGGTATTACGAGGTTACACATATGCCAGCTTACTGACAGGGATGACTTAAAGTCATAATATGGATTTGTTTTCATGCTTAACGGCGGTACAGTGAGCTGGAAGTGTTCCAAGCAAGAGACTACCGCAGATTCTACAACGGAAGCCGAGTACATAGCATCCTCGGAGGCAGAAAAGGAAGCAGTTTGGATGAAGAAGTTTATTACTAAACTTGGTGTCATTTCCTCCATTAAAGGTCCAATTCCATTGTACTGTGACAACAATGGGGCAATTGCTCGGTCAAAGGAACCAAGGTCTCATCAAAAGTCCAAACATGTTTTACGGTGCTATCGCCTGATTAGGAGGGATAGTTCATGGAAAAGATGTAAAGATAGAGAATGTCCACATGGATGATAACATAGCTGATCCGTTGACCAAGGCATTGTCACAAGCTAAACATGAGAAACATGTTCACATGTATGGGCTTAGGCATATGGGTGATTGGCTTTAGGCCAAGTGGGAGATTGTTGAATAAGTGTCCTAAACCCAAATCGAGTTGGACCAGATCCGACCGGGTCGGGCCATTTACTGTCTATTTAAGTTCATGTAATAACTTTATTATGATTAATAAAATCACTTTTGTTATTATATACTTTGTTTATTTATTAGACCAATTATGATATTGTGTATATGATAACATCCTTAGTATTAAACTGTGATAGAGAAACCATGACAGTGATTATGGTTGATGAGATCTCTAATCACTTTAATAAGTTTGATACTTAAATATCTCTAGGCTGATGTACTGTTGAACAGGGCATTGATAGTACGAACAGACTAACACGTATTAGATGTCTTCTGTCTTTAAGGGCAGGGATAGATCTCATCTATCAATGTGTAGTGCCACTTGGACTGTACGTGTGGACATGTATTAGAGAATGCATACGTTAGACTAACCCACTTACACTGTTAAGTGTTACACTTTGTGACGGTTGTGTAATTATCCTTAGGACCGGAGTCTGCATGGCATCACGGTGTGGATTTTTATGCTTTGACACTACTGAGGTTTTCCTTAACCACGGGGCGGTCATGTGGTAGTGATTGAGTATGATACTGAAGCATGTGGAGTATACATGTTAGGTCGTATGGGAATCACGTACCCTATGAGTAGGAGTGAATATCCGAAAGAGCCTTCCCATAAGGAATGTCTAGTTCTCAAGAATCTTTGTAAAGTGGGAGTAAATGAATTATTCCGAGAGAGATTGGGATCCAGATTATGGGATACGATCAAGATACGATCGTATGGATGTTACTACAGCTATAGGATTCTATTTACACGCTAACCGAGCACATGAAAGGTAGTAGTCATTGCGTATTGACTCTTTGGATGATTAGGGGTCATAGACGTGTTGCTAGACGCTATCCATGATCGTTAGAGGTGAAGGGCATTTTCGTAATTACGCCTTATGTCTACGGCCAACATATTCAGAAGACTATCGGGATACACACATGTGAATATCGAGTCGGATTAAAATACAATTATAGTTGATGACCAAATAAGGAAAGTTTTATCTCAAGACTATAAATGTTATAGTGGTAAATTAATATAGCGGTATATATTTATTATGAATAAATATAATACAAGATATTAATTATGATGATTAATTAAATATATATATTTAGATACATATTTCGAAATTTATATGTATATATGATATATATGCATTTTGTGAATTAATAATAGCATTATATTAATTAAGGAAAAATCCCAAATCCCAATATTTGGGGATAGAGGGGCAGGTCATTAGTGTACTAGATACACTTGGATTGTGCTTCTTAATTAATGGGATTTCCATAATATTAATATTGGATATTAATTGATTTTTGGAAAACAGAATTAAGGTAATAAGATAAAGATATTCAATATAAGATATTGACAATATCTAGATTTATTTAATATGAGATATTAAATTAAAAGTGATAAATCAATCAAAGAGATTTTCTTTTTCATCAATCTACTAGATGCTTCTCCTAATCAGATTAGGAGGCAATATGGGCGCAGGTTACTCCTATAAAAGGGAGGCTTGACTATCTCTTTTGTACATAATTGTTCCAAGAGCTAATTGTTCTTGAAAAATAAGAGAGCTTCTTAGTGAGAGTATTGTGAGGAGGAAAATGTCGACCTAGCATTCGAGTTTTTCTAATAGCAATCTAGGAGAATTCCGGCGAGGTGTTCGTGTGAATAACTGATAGAGGCCGGACGCTTGGACAGCTTGCACGCATCTACATCTACCGGACGGTCAAAGCTTCGATCTTTAAGATCAAGAAATGTATAATCTTTGTCCTCGTTGTTATATGTTTATTGTTTAAATGAAGTCGATCCTTGGATCGGAAATCAAATTTTAATTTTCCGTTGCGCTACTCGTTTGATTTCCAAACAAGTATCAATATTAGTATCACAGTATCAGTATCAGAGTAACAGTGTCACAATATCAGTATCTGTATCAGTATCACAGTATCAGTATCATGTTAAGATATAAATTTTCCTAACTTCATAACCCAAGTTACGAGGCTCAAGTATCTCCTCTTATATGTTGTTGAAACTGTATTACAGTTGTTATTTGTCTCACATTGGTGATTTGCTATTATTTCACCTACCACATTATTAGGATCGTTTCTAATATTTGATAGGCCCGGGGCAATTGAAATTGAATAGGAATTATGTAAAGGAGAGAAAAGTAATAGCACATGAGTATGTAAAATGAAGAATCCCTTCAAAATTATATATATACCCATGTCACTTGACCCTCACCTGTTTGTGTTCGTTGTCCTTCTATTAGGGGGGTCTGTAGTCGAATTGAGATCGTTTACCTTTTTTGATAAATTTGAGGACGAAGATGATGAGGATGATGAACTGGAAGGAAAGTTACTGCTACCGGAACCAGCCATGATTTTAGAGTCCAGCCACATGAGCTTTAAAACCTGGCAAATACCTTATTCAACTTCAGGTCTCAGATTCGGGTAACCTGCGATCCAATGGACACAAGTAAAGCAACCCATAAAAATGAACAATAAAAGAATTGTTCTTACGAGGATAAAGTTCTTACCTTTTAACCGCAGCCATGCATGCATCATCTCATGAGCTAAAATGGACCCAGTCAACAACCTAAACATGGTGGAGTTTTAGCTGTGAAAGAGCAACGGTTCGCGGCATCGCTTTTTCAAACAGGAGGAAAAAACATACCTTTGGAGTCCATACAAAATCAGAATTGCTGTGACTTCACATCTATGAATTAGTCTATATGGTTCCGTGAACATGTCAATTATCCTATAACCCCCAATCCTAGGCCGCCTTAAAATCGGTTAATTCAAAGACACTCGTTCAAATTCAATGAAAGCTTTAAAAGCCCAAATTGTTAGATATATGAAGTAAATTAAAGCAGACCACTTACAGTGCTAACAGTCTGCTCTTCTGACAAACAAACTCCACGTGTCTCGGGTAGGTGATGATGGCCCTACGGAAATCAAACAAAGTATCCATGATTGAAGGGTCTAAACACTCCAAACACAGCTTTCGTCCGTATGTCTTCAAGGTTCATGTATTTTGCATCAACTGGCTGCACAATAGGAAATGTCTTGTATCAACAAGTGACCACAAATATTAAAGCATCAGATAGTTTTTCGTTGTTGAAGAATATATCACCTCTGAATAATAATTAGGAATATTCTAGAATTAATACATTTATTACACATGAATATTTTACTCTTATTACACTACCTTGATGTACCTATAAATGTACCTGCTGTACCTCTGTGCAAATTATTCAAAATCAATAAATAAAATCATTCCTTTATTATGTCCTTATGGTATCAGAGCCATGATAGCTTTGATCTCTCCCTCTCCCAATCATGCCTGATTCTCCTCCCTCCTCCCTCCCCCCAAACATTTCCTTCATCCCCGTAACATACCCCAAAAAAAAAAATCAAAGAAGAGACTACCAGCATCTCCTTCGGCCTTCTTCTTCATGGCCATTTCCAATGAATCCACAGCCACCTCTGCAAATGATCAAGCCAACTCCAACCACAAATATCCCTCCTTCAATCCATCCTCCACCATACATATCATCAAACTCACACGTCAAAATTATCATTTGTGGCATGCCCAACTCCTACAGTATCTCAAGGGGCAAGGTGTTTTCGGCTACGTAGATGGTTCCATTCCTCCTCCTCCGGCGACCATCATTGATTTGAATAACAAAACCATGCCCAACCCAGCATATGCACATTGGTCGAAACAAGACAACCTCATACTCAGTACCATTACATCGTCTCTCTCCAAAGAAGTATTGATGCATGTTTTTATACAGCCACCACCTCCTCCGAAATATGGACTGCACTCCAAACTTGCTTCGCATCTCAAAGTCTAGCCAAGCTCGTTTAAATTCGCACTGAGCTATCCTCTACCCGCAAGGATAATCTTACCGCCACAGAGTATTACGTAAAAATCAAACGGTTATCTGACGAGTTGGCCATGGCCGGCCACTCTCTCACCACTGACGATACCATCGCCTATTTACTGGCAGGACTCGGCAAATAGTATGATCCATTGGTGGCAATGATCTCCTCCCGCGATTCTATCACCCTTGATGAGGTTTTTGCGCTCATACTGACAACCGAATCCCACCTTCTGCAACACCGTCCCATTCCTCTACAGGCCACAACAGCGCCGGCACCATCAATCCCTTACTGCTATAGGTATACATCACCGCCGTTCCTGCCCTCATACTCATGAACAAATGGGTGCCATTGAACGTCGCCACCGCCAAATAGTTGAAGTAGGCCTTGCACTTCTTGCCCAATCCAACCTCCCTTTACAATATTGGGAAGATACCTTTGTCACTGCCACATACATCATTAACCGTCTCCCCACCCGGGTCCTTAACAATAAAACTCCCTATGAAATGGTACATCACCGTCTCCCCGACTATGCTTTCCTTCGGGTCTTTGGCTGTGCGTGTTGGCCCCATCTACGACCCTATAACGCACATAAAATAGATTTTCGCTCCAAAACTTGCATATTCCTCGGCTACAGTCCCTCCCATCACGGTTATAAATGCCTTGACTTATCCAGTGGTCGCATCTACCTTTCCCGCCATGTTATTTTTGATGAATCCATCTTCCTCTACACCCCCTCCTCCACACCCCTCACCACCTCTAACATACTAGTTCCTCTACCTTCTGCCATAACTCTAACCCCAACTCCGGACCACGACTCTGTTCCACCGGGTCCTCCACATAATCCGGACCCATCCTCTCCCCTGAGTCCGACCCCCTCAACTCCAAGTCAATGTTCCTCTCTTGCGTCATCTCCCTCTAAATTACCATCTCCTACACCTCCACCCGCTCCACATCCCATGATCACAGGAACCAAAACTATTTTGTTAAAACCGATTAATGACCCCGATGTTATCCGGTATCCCCTTCCTCGAGCTCTTCTCACATCCACCTCAGATACTGAACCCACCTCATACACCGAAGCATCCAAGCATTCTTCCTAGCGTGATGCCATGAGAGACGAGATCAATGATCTTATGCGTAATGATACTTGGGACTTAGTTCCCCACCGTCCTCACATGAATATTGTTGGTAACAAATTGGTTTACAGGATCAAACATCAAGCAAATGGGACCATTGAGCACTACAAGGCTTGCCTTGTGGCCAAAGGCTATCATCAAACTGAAGGTATTGACTACCACGAGACATTCAGTCCCGTTGTCAAGCCTATCACTATCCGCCTTCTTCTATCTCTTGCCATATCTCAAAAGTGGTCGCTTCGACAGGTTGACATCCAAAATGCTTTTTTACATGGTCATCTTACAGAGACAGTTTATATGCAGCAGCCGCAGGGGCTCACTCACCCCGACTACCCTAATCATGTATGTTTCTTAAAGCGCAGTCTATATGGTTTATGCCAAGCACCCAGGGCGTGGTTCTCTCGGTTCACAGAGGTTCTTTCGGGTTTTGGATTCACTGCCGCCAAGGCAGACACTTCTCTTTACATTTTATCCAGGGATACTGATCGCATTTATTTACTTATTTATGTTGATGATGTTATTATTACTGGCACTTCTCCATCTCTTATCCAACAGGTTATTGACTATCTTGGTGCTCACTTTCCTGTCAAAGACCTCGGGCCTTTATCATACTTTCTTGGCATTGAAGCTGTAATATCCCGAAATTTTGACTTACTAATTAATTAATAAAGGATCTAATTATTCGGGAAATTATGGGATTTAATAATTTTTATGAAGGGATTTATTAGTAATTAAAAAGGAGTTTTAATCACTTAATAAATAAAAAAGGTTTTCACTCCTTTTTCCTCCCTTATTTTCCCCAAGCAAAAAAATTTTCAGCCTCAAAACCTCCCTTGCCGCCGACTTGCTTGTGAGGAGGAAGGAGAGAAAAAATCTCTCCTTGGTGTTTAGGAATTCGTCGTCGGTAATCGCTGTTTTCTTTTATAGATTCGAGCTTCGTTGAGGATCGTTTCTAGCTTAGCAAGGGCTTTCAAAAACGCAGCAATTCCGGTAAGGATAATTCTATGCTGTCAAAAGTTTAACTTGATGCTGTAAAAGTTTAATTTAAGACTTCTATGCTTGTGTGCCACGGTTTTGGTGTGTTAAACGTTCCTAGTAGTGTGTTTTTGTGTTAGTTAAAATCTACAGTCGATATGATACCTTTGTATGGAGTTTTCTGGGCCTAAAGTGTTGTTTTGCTGCTGTGTTGTGGAGAAACGGCTCAGAAATCACGTAGAGAGCTTTTAGGGTTTTAGTTGAAACCCAGGCTGGACGGGCGTCTGCCTTGAGAGGACGGGCGTCCAGTCTTGGTCTCAACTCAGACGGGCGTCCGGATTCCTGGACGGGCGTCTGAAGGGCTACTTTTGATTCAGGATGTAAAGTTTTCTGGTGGACGGGCGTCCAAGTATAATGGACGGACGTCCAAGTGCTAAAAATCGATTCAGGATGTAACAGGTTTCCTTGGACGCGCGTCTGAGATCTTGGACGGGCGTCTACTTCTTCCAAACGGGCGTCCAACATTTCAGACGGGCGTCCAGTTTAAATGTTCTCTCTTCTTTGTTAGTTATGGATAAACCTTATGAGCATGTTTTGTAAGTTGTGTTTGGATGAGACAACGGTATTGGTAACATTGGGTTTTGGATTTTGGGCATTGGAGTTCGTAGACCGTAGTGGTTGGGCCGGATAGGGTAGCTCCCAAAGCCGTAAACCCGGGAAGGTTTCCTTACGACTTCAATGACCCTACGTGTTTGGGGAGTTGCAGACAGTGATGTGGTCGGGCCGGATAGGGTAGTACCCGAAGCCGGGAACCCGGGAAGGTTTCCTTGCACCCCGGACGTGATGGTCCATCTAGTATGGTACCATTGGATGACCTTTAGGACCCTCCTCTCTGGGCTTTACCCTTGTGAGGGATGTGCACATTCGGGACCTTTAGGTGGCTAGTTGTGATGTTTGGTATCTGTTATGGGCAGGTCGTAACTTTTATAGATTGGTTGGGTCCTTCATAAATTTAGTAGTACCTTTCTTGAGTTGGTTTTACTTTTGTACACTAGATTTACTCTTACTCAACTTTATAGTTGACGGTTTGTACTTTCGTTTGACCCTGCTATGATCCATTCTTGGGGAGCAGATTCTTAGCAGGTACTTCTATGGATGTTTGCTTGTTGCTGGGATGTCGCGGGGTTTGAGAGCCACGTAGTCGCAGTCACATGTTGTCTACATTATTTAAATTTTAAATTCTAAAGATTTTGATGTTCCGCATAATTACATTTTCTTTCGGATTTGTACTCACTTTAATGTTTTCTTTCAAAATAATGAATGGCGAATGTTTATTTTCTTTCTGCTGTGGAATGTTGAATGTTACCGCCACGACTGTGTGTCGCGATGAGTGGCACTACGATGACCAATACCGGCGGCCGACGGGATTGGAAACCGGGGTGTTACAGAAGCACTACCCACTCATGACGGGCTCTTTCTTACCCAACACAAATATATTCTCCAATTATTACAGAAAGCAGGAATGGACAAGTCCAAGCCCTGTCACACTCCGATGGCAGCTAATGTCCGTCTGCAACAATCTGGCAGTCCTCATTTCTCAAATCCATCACTTTACCATACCATTGTTGGGGGCATACAATATCTAAGTATCACTAGGCCAGATATTGCCTTCTCTGTTCACTCAGTTAGTAAGTTTATGCATTAACCTACCAAGGCTCACTGGGTTGCTGTCAAACGCATACTTCGCTACCTCAAACACACAATTTCTGATGGCTTATTCATTACTGCCTCTTCTTCGATGTCCCTTCAAGCTTATTCTGATGCTGATTGGGCAGCCGAACAGAACACACATCGTTCTGTTGGGGCTTATTGCATTTTTCTTGGAAATAATCTTATCAGTTGGAGAGCCAAGCAACAACAAATGGTTTTCAAAAGAAGCACTGAAGCCGAATACAATGGCTATGCAGCATACTCCGAGAAATGGCCGTGCCTCTTTCCTCACAGCCTACCCTCTGGTGTGATAATATTGGCGTCACCATCTTGCTCACAATCCAGTTTCACGCCTGCACAGAACACATTGAAATTGACTTTCACCATGTCAGAGAGCTTGTTGCCGCCAACAAATTGGGTATCTCTTTCATCAGTTCCAAGGATCAACTAGCCGATCTTCTCACCAAACCCCTCGGCAACCCTCGCTTTGACTATCTTCGGGCCAATCTCCGTGTCCATTCTATTCCCACGGGATTGAGGGGGCGTGTTGAAGAATATATCACCTCTGAATAATAATTAGGAATATTCTAGAATTAATACATTTATTACACATGGATATTTTAGTCTTATTACACTACCTTGATGTACCTATAAATGTACCTGCTGTACCTCTGTGCAAATTATCCAAAATCAATAAATAAAATCATTCCTTTATTCTGTCCTTATTCGTGTTTTTATGTCACGTTGTTTTATAAACTAACGTGACAAAAAAATAAGGGTAAAATGGTCCATGACAAAAAAAATTGTGGATTAAAACTTAATTAGGTAGTAAAAACTGGATTATTCCTTAATTTTTTCTCTATTTTTTATCCTTGGGTTTCCCTCTCTTTTGTCCTTTCCACACACATTTAATGAAATTATTCTTTCAATCTTAATCTATTACGGTATCAGAGCATTTTTTTATCCTTGAGTTTCCCTCTCCTCTTTCCTTCCTCCCAACTTCATCGCCGCCTCCAACGGCCTTTCTCTGCCAGCCGTCGGTCTTCTCTCTTTCACAGCTCCAATTGAATCTCTTCTCATTTCTTTTCCTTCTCATAATCTTTTAATCGGCTTCCTTTCCGAATCAGACCCCCCTTACCCACCGGTCAACGACCATATTCCTTCTCCTCCTCTTATCTCCTTCCCAAACACAACATTGCAAGTATATATATATATATATTCATCAGCAACAAAAAACACCCTCCCCCTAAAAAAATTAAATATGGTTGCTTGTACATCGTTCGAGCCTAATGCATATCATGCACCACCCATCCACAATCATGGCATCTCGATAGTGGTGCTTCACATCATATGACCGCGGATTTTCAAACACTCGGACACCATGACGTCTATCATGGCCAGGAAGAGATTCTTATTGGTGATGGTAGTGCCTTGCCATCACACATACTGGTTCAAAATCATTACTTTCTTCTTCTGTCACATTTACTTTACGTAATGTTTTACATGCATGTTCCCCGACTTACTCATAACTTATTATTTGTTTGTCACTTTTGTGTTTATAATTATGTCTCTGTTGAATTTTTACGTGACTCTTTTCTAGTAAAAGATATTCAGACCGGAAAATGTCTCCACCAGGGGCCATCTCAAAATGGTATGTATCACTGGTTCACTACTCCTATATTTTCCTTTTCTGCACATAAACTTAACTCTATGACCTGGTATCACCATTGTGGTCATCCCGCTTTTGTTATTCTCTATCATGTTCTGCAACAACATCATTTGGAAACTGATAGCTTGTCTATTCTTTCTCATTGTGATGCATGTCACTGTCAGAAAAGCCATCGCATACCATTTATTGCCTCTACTTTGCGTTCTTCCCTGCCCATTGAAATCATTTTCTCTGATGCATGGACATCACATGTTTATTCCGTCGATGGTTACAAGTATTATCTTTTGTTTGTTGATCACTTTACTCGTTATATGTGGCTTTATTCTCTTGAATATAAATTTGATGCATTGTCTATTTTCAATGTTTCAATCCGGTTGTGGAAAAATTCTTTGATGACTCTATTAAAGTTATTTATTCTCATAATGGTGGAGAATTTATTGGTCTACGTGATTTTTTTTTCTGCCCGTGGAATTTCTCACATCACTACTCTCCCCCACACCCCACAGCATATTGGCATTTATGAGCATCGTCACCTCCACATTGTGGAAACTGGTCTCACTTTATTACACCATGCCCGTATGCCCTTAATTTATTGGTCTTTTGCCTTTGCCGCTGCTGTTTATTTAATTAATCGTATGCCCACTGATGTGATCCGTAGACGAATCAGATCCAAAAATGCCCGAGGACTTGACTGAAGGCACCAATAAACGAGCACATCGACCTTGGGTTAACCCGCAACTAAAAACCTTGGTATATCCTAAACCCTTAGATAACCTGTATCTAAGAACCTCGGTGTGTGGACACCCACAAGGTATGCTCACGATGTTTATAAGTCGGTTGGAATCCTCCACGTGAGAAACTCACCAAAGCTTAATCGCTTTAAGAAAAGGTATATATCACTCAAATTATTCATCTGATTGTAAAAGTTACATATGATGTTTTTTTTATAGGCTGTAATAAAAGACATAACCCAAAACGATGTGGGGCAAAGTAATTTAATAGAAATAAAAAAATAAAAAAAAAGAAATAAATACTAATAATAATATTCTAAGAAAATTTGTCAAACTTGACACGTGGGATCGAATGCCGTCTTCTTTAACTCTATTTCTTTTTCTTCATTTTTTTTTGAAAACCACCATGAATCTTGCCCAGGATCACATCATTCCCTCCCGGTTCGGAAAGGATTCGACCTCGAATCCGAACATCAACATCTCGAACAATGTTGGGTGGATCTTTATGTACCTGCACTAAAGAAAAAGAAGAACCCGAACGAATAACCAATGAAGATAAACACGTCTTCTTCTCCACCTTGCACAATAGAATTGGCACCCATTGTTTGCTTTTTAACCTCCCGACTTTGAGCAAATTTAAGTTGCTCTGCACGTGCTTCTTGGGGTGATAATGAAACCAAGGTAACCTTCTTGCCCTGGTGATATAATGTGTACGTGTTCAAGAACCCAACATAGTTAAGTCACCGATCGAATTGCCAAGGCTGATGTCCGTTTTACTGTAAGCCGGCAGGGTACCGAGTCGGTTGTACCATAAATGGCGAGCAAGGTCATATCCCATGGGGAATCTGGTTTAGTATCAAATTCGGTCTCGTTCCTAGTTCAGGCCAACACAACTACGGGACATGGTGATTTGTCAGATCACCGGTTTTAATAATGAAATATACACAAAATAAAAGAGTTTAAACTACGAAAAAAAGAGATAGCCGAGTTATGATCCAATCTAATACTTACCGAACCCCTAGCTAAATCCGGAAGTGTTTTTGACTAACCTAAATGTTCTTGATGTCACTCAAAGGGTGTTGTTTCCTAATTCCAAGAATAAACATTATTTCAATAATCTACCCTCATATGTTAGGTTCAACAGTCCGCTGACCAGATTTAACTGACCTAACATGGTCTATGTTCGATGAAAAGCTCAACAAAGTTGATACAAACCCCACTCATGAAACCGAATTTGAACAACTCAGTCGGTTTTACAGGGTGATCCTATAACCCCGGTTCTCGTAACCTTTCGCAAAATACATATATGAAGAAGATACGTGTAATATGATTATCGAGTCACGAATTCAATAAACGTGATCAAGCATAAGTTCTAGAACAAGAACAACACCAAGAATCAACAATCAACACATCGAAATACTTCAATGAACAAGCTAGGGTTTCGATTTCATAGATTATCATATAACTCGGCATTAAAAAGATTAGCTACTCATTCTATCAACAAAATAAAAGAAATCAACAATAAAAGTTAACATGAATCAAGATCGAAAGCAAGAAATCGAGATTACCGAAAACGGATGTTATAAACACAGATAGGAATATGCAGTTTAAGAAAGAAGCAAACACAGATAGCAATGCAAACGTAAAGAATGGCGGAATTGATAAAACACAGAAACAAGAAGAACACAATGATTTAACGTGGTTTCCGGCGTTGTGCCGACTACTCCACGGACAGAAAAGGAGATATTTTATTATGCACAGAATTACAAGGTTTCCAAAAGTGTGTGGACAACACTATTGAAAGACACACATATTGCATTGATTACAACATTGGTATTTATAGACACAAGTCCCAAACCCTAACCGCCATAGATCTTTGTCGGAACTACCATAAATACCCAGATGTGGACCCCAGCTCCAGCTGTTATCCACCAGATGAAAATCAGCTCAAAACTGACTTCCCAGACTTGTAATCAACTGCCAGATGTAGAACTCAGCTATATACTCGGCAAAACTCGCAGTCCGTAACCGATCGTCGACTTCGAAAAAACTCGCTTGCACTTCATCAAACTGACTTTCACATTATTGAATATACTTAACTGAACTGACCATCAATCTCAGTCCCAGCTTTTCACAGATTAGTTCCACCAGATATTTCTCAGTTTAGAGATCAAGTCACCAAAACTGACAAATCTCCACCTTGACTTGAACTCTCATTCAACGTCACCGCATTGCATAATCGGATGTACTTGTACCGTATGCATTCGTCAATGCCAGGATGTACAAGCACGTACTTCTCCTCAGAATCCACTCAATTTGATCTGTCCTCAACTGAGTATCCAGATTTCTGTTTACAAGCTTTGAATATTCGGCAAGTCCAGACACAACTGAAACTTGCTATGCTGAACTGGCTTAGTGAACATATCAACATCATTTTCTTTGGTGCTGATCTTTTTCACTACAACCCTCTTCTCATTTCTCAGAAAATGATACCTCACATAAATATGCTTGGTTCTCTCATGATGAACCTGATCCTTAGCTAGACAAATTGCACTTAGACTATCACAATAAATCTCAGCTTGATCCTGATGTAGCCCCAAATCACTGACTAGTCCCTTCAACCAGACACCTTCCTTGGCTGCTTCAGTAAGAGCCATATACTCAGCTTCAGTAGTTGATAGAGCCACTGTTGCTTGAAGAGTTTCTTTCCAGCTGACAACTGAATTCCCCAATGTGAAGACATAACCAGTCATAGATTTTCTACTATCCACATCACCTGCATAATTAGCATCATAGTACCCTGTGATCGCCGCATCACCTCCATAAATGAGACCAACATCAACTGTACCTCTAAGGTACCTGAACATTCTTTTCACAGCTTTCCAGTGTTCCTTTCCAGGTTGAGCCATGAACCTGCTGACAACACTGACTGCCTGAGCCAGATCAGGCCTAGTGCACACCATGACATACATTAGATTGCCAATTGCACTAGCGTATGGAACACTTGACATATACTCCTTCTTCTCTGCTGATTGTGAAGCAAAAACTGACAAATGAATATTTGATGCCATATGAGTATCTATTGGCTTAGCAGCTGACATGCCAAACTTTGACAAATCTTCTGTATATAGCCCTGCTGAGATAAAAACAACTTCTTCTGATTTCTATCTCTCCAGATCTCCATCCCCAAGATTTTCTTGGCTGCACCCGAATCTTTCATTTCAAACTCAGCACTGAGAAGGTCTTTCAGATACTGAACATCAGACTTCTTCTTTGAAGCTATCAGTATGTCATCCACATATAACACAAGATAGATGTATGATCCATCTTCCAACTGATTGTTGTAAACACAGCAATCATAAGGACTTCTACTGTAACACAACTAGATCATGTAACTGCCAAACCTTTTATACCACTGTCTAGGAGCTTGCTTCAATCCATACAAGGACTTCTTCAACTTACACACAAGATCTTCCTTACCAGGAACTTGGAAACCTTCTGGCTGAGTCATGTATATCTCTTTGTCTATCTCACCATGTAGAAAAGCTGCCTTCACATCTAACTGCTCAAGTTCTAAGTCTTGCTGTGCCCCCATTGCTAGTAACACTCTGATTGAAGTATGTCTGACCACTGGTGAGAATATCTCATCAAAGTCCACCCCTTCTTTCTGACTGAATCCTCTTGCAACCAAACGTGCCTTATACTTAACTCTTTCTGCCTCAGTTATCCCTTCCTTCTTCTTGAAAATCCATTTGCAAGTAACAATTCTCCTTTCACCTGGATGTTTAACTAGATCCCAAGTCTGATTCTTCAGTAATGACTCCATTTCATCTCCCATGGCAGCAAGCCATTGAGATGCTTCAGAACATATCACTGCTTCCCTGTAAGTAGAAGGTTCAAAACCATCCACTTCTTCTACAACTTGAAGTGCGTATCCAAACATATCATCAAACCCATACCTCTTGGGAGGTATCCCAACATTGGATCTTCTAGCTCTGCTGACAGCTATACTCTGGTGACCCACGTTCTCAGTTTGACGCTCAACTGACATTTGCTCGGGCCGATCGGCTTGGATTCGCTACGGTTCAAGAAACCGGATCGATGAAAACTGACTTGGATCAGTTGATTGTTTTATTCCAACTGACTCCACCTGAAGCTCCACCTTACTGTCAGTTTTCTCAGCTTCAGCACTGGTTTCAGTTTCAGTTATCCTCCCCACTGATGAACTGAGTATAGAATTTTCATCGAAAACAGTATCTCTACTAAGAATAACTCTGTTTTCTGCTGATGACCAAATTCCGTACCCTTTTACTCCATCACCATACCCCACAAATACTCCTTTCTTGGCCCTTGGTTCCAGTTTCCCTTCACTGACATGATAGTAAACTGTGCTTCCAAATATCCTTAGAACTGAATAATCTAAAGGCTTGCCTAACCACATCTCAACTGGTGTTTTGAGACTGATCCCTGTGTGAGTACTCCTGTTGATTAAGTAGCAAGCTGTGGTAACAGCCTCTGCCCAAAATCTCCTTGATAAACCAGCATGAGAAAGCATACATCTTGCTCTCTCCAAGAAGAGTTTGATTCATTCTTTCAGCTACACCATATTGCTGAGGAGTATTCCTGACTGTATGATGTCTGGCATTACCCTCAGTTTTGCACAATGTATCAAACTCAGTCCAGCAGAATTCCAGACCATTATTTGTACGAAGCCTTTTGATCTTCTTCCCCAACTGATTCTCAACTAGAGCCTTCCATTGCATGAAGCTCTTGAATTCCTCACTTTTGTGTTTCATCAGCACCACCCAAGTCATCCTTGAATAGTCATCTATGAATGACACAAAGTATCTGTGACCACCCAATGACTCCACCTTTGATGGCCCCCAACAATCAGAATGAATGTAATCAAGTGATGACTTTGTATTGTGTATCCCTTTTGAGAACTTGCTCCTATGTAGCTTCCCAAACACACAATGCTCACAAAAGTCCAGATTCTTGACCTTACATCCCCCAAGAAGATCTTTCGAGAAAGAACCCGCATCCCCGTTCACCTATGTGACACGCCTCTCATGTGCCACAGCGCTTTTGTAAGTCGTGATCGATGAACCTCGGTGATGCCACAAAGAAGCGGCGAACCAAAGCAACAACTGACCCTTGTAATATATACAGAGTCCCTTGCTTGATTCTTTTGGGAACCTCAACTGAGTTATTGTAGAAACTCAGCATACCACTTTCCCCCTTAAAATTGAATCCCCTGCTGTCCAAAGAACTGAGAGATACCAAGTTTTTGGTCATTTGTGGAACATGTCTAACTTCACTCAGTTTACAGAATCTTCCATCCTCTGTCCTCAACTGAACTGAGCCAATTCCAACTACCTTGCAGACCTTGCTATTTGCCATAGATATATGACCACCATCTATCTGCTGATAACTTGAGAACCACTCTCTGTGAGGGCAAATATGAAAGGATGCCCCAGAGTCCAGAATCCACACATTAGTATGATGTGCTGACTCTCCTGCCACTAGGACTATGTCCTTATCTGAATCATGCTCACTACGCGCGTGCCTGTGCGAACCGTTCTCCCCGTTTCTTCTTTCTCTTTGGACAATTGGACTTCCAATGTCCCTGCTCCTTACAATAATTACAGACATCTGTGGACTGCGGGCCTTTGGACCTTGTCTTCTTGGAACTTTTCTTCCTAGACTGACCATGCTCTTTTCCTCTGCTACAACTGACTATCAGTCCTGTAGCCCGACTGTCTGCTCCAGCTGCCTTATGTCTCACTTCCCTGGCATGTAAAGCTGACCTTACATCCTCTAAAGCAACTGTATCCTTCCCAACTATGAAAGACTGCACAAAGTTCTCATAGAAAGCTGGTAACGAAACCAGCAAAATCAAAGCAGCATTTTCATCCTCAATCTTAACATCAATATTCCTGAGATCAAGTAATATTGTGTTCAACTGATCAAGATGATCTCTCAACTGAGCCCCCTCATGCATCCTCGGGGCCGAATGTACCTCTCGCTTCAAAGAAGAACTTGTTGGTCAATGACTTAGTCATATACAGGCTTTCAAGCTTTAACCATAACTTGGCAGCGGTGTCTTCCTCAGAAAATTCTGTGATAACGTCATCAGACAAGCACAACATGATGGTTGAATGTGCTTTCTCCTCCAGACTGGCATAATTTGCAGAACTGGCATCCCCTCTACATGATAAAGGAGTCCACAATCCTTGTTTCTTTAACAAGGCCCGCATCTTGATTTCCCATAAACTGAAACTGTTCCTCCCTGTAAATTTATCAATCTTCACGTTCATTGCTGACATCCTTCTAAATAATGAACAAACCTTTGATCACAAAATCCTAGCACCGATCACCGGTTTTGGTGAAAATCAACTCGGTTCACCTGCAACTCCTGAATCTGAACCTTGCTCTGATACCAATTTGTTATAAACATAGATAGGAATATGCAGTTTAAGAAAAAAGCAAACACAGATAGCAATGCAAACGTAAAGAATGGCGGAATTGATAAAACACAGAAACAAGAAGAACACAGTGATTTAACGTGGTTTCCGGTGTTGTGCCGACTACTCCACGGACAGAAAATGAGATATTTTATTATTCACAGAATTACAAGGTTTCCACAAGTGTGTGGACAACACTCTTGAAAGACACACATTGCATTGATTACAACATTGGTATTTATAGACACAAGTCCCAAACCCTAACCGCCATAGATCTTTTTCGGAACTACCATAAATACCCAGATGTGTCCCCCAGCTCCAGTTGTTATCCACCAGACGAAACTCAGCTCAAAACTGACTTCCCAGACTTGTAATCAACTGCCCAGATGTAGAACTCAGCTATACTCAGCAAAACTCAGTAGTCCGGAAACTGACTTCTGACTTCAGAAGAAAACTCAGTTGCACTTCATCAAACTGACTTTCATAGAAATGAATATACTTAATTGAACTGACCATCAATCTCAGTCTCAGCTTTTCTCAGATTAGTTCCACCAGATATTTCTCAGTTTAGAGATCAAGTCACCAAAGCTGACAACGTAGATGAAGAAACCGGAAGAAACTTCAAATTTGAGAAAACCAACTTCATTTATATAAAATCCGTAACGATCCGAGCATTTTTTACAAAAGCTATTGTTAAAACAAGCTAAGAATTAATTCTATGGTGAAATGAAGGTAAAGTCGAAGTTGCAGGTCTTTTTATTCGATGAAAGAGATGAAGTTTGATAATTGTTATATATTAAACAAAAACTCGTTTTTATATAAGAAGATGATACACAAAAGTGTTATAACATATAACAAAACTTGTTAACCGGCTTTCCTTTCTCGCTCTTGTTTCTCTCTCTTTTTGCTCTCATCTGAAAGCCTTTCCTGTGTTGATCCGCCGCCCCTCCGGCATCTTGCCGGGGGAGGCTTGTAGTATATAGTTTTTCTCTTTTGCATTTCTCTCCGGTTTCTCCTTCCTCTCTCAGTAGCGGATGGATCCAGAAATATTATTCAGCGGGTTTCGTAACTTTTTTTCAGAGTAAATTTTATTTTTCACGGGGTCTAAAATATTTTTCTACTCATAAAATGTAGAGTTTTCTTATATTTAACGGGGTCCGCGGACCCTCTTTAGCGAAGGGTAGATCCGCCTATGCCTCTCTGTCATCCACGGCTGGAGGCACTTCGCCTCTCTCCGGTTGCCGGGTTGTTGGGTGGTAGATAGTTGGCTTTGGCTCTGTATTGATGATTTTTCGGCCTTTCTTCTCTACTTCCGGTCAGATCTTGGACTGATCTGTGTTTCCTTGGCATCAGTTGTAGCGCTCTCCCGGTCTTGGCTTTCACTCCGGCGAGCACCTCGGTCCTTATGCTTTCAGGCATTTGCATTCTGCTTCGGACTGGCGTGTTGGCCCGGGGTCCTGGTGGTTGGTGACAGGCGTTGGTGGAGTCGCGGCCTCCGGCGGCGGTTTCTTTTTCATTCTATTTTTTTTGTTTTAGTCTGTATTATGTGTTTGTCGTCAGGTAATAGATTGCTTTTAGAGGATCCATGTGTTCTGGACGTCGCTTTCCTTTGGAGAAATTTTTTTCTTTTGTCCAACACCCTCCTCCAAATTTACTACTTGGCTTTGTGTTGTTGTTCTTTGTTTGTCTATTTTTTTGTGTCTTTAGTTCGCTTTTTCCGGTTGTGATCCGGCGTTTTCCGGCATTGTTTCTTGTACTTTCCGGCTTTAGTCTGGTGTTGGTTCAATAAAACCTTTCGTTCCGGGTACAAAAAAAAATTGTTTTCACTAAAAGAAAGCTAATACTCAAAAATGAGCTATATGGAAAATATTCAGAGAAAAGGATTTTTTTTTTGAAAGAGAACTTTTATTATTTCCAAAAGTGGAATGTCCACAACTTACAAAGGAAACAACATAATTTTTTTCACAGTAGACAAAATTTCATCTAAGTTTCTCGACAGTTTTATGTTTAATCTTCATTGAAAATTAAGGTTGATGAGGTAGCTAGGAGTGTTGGGTCTCCCCACCCACTTCGAACAGCAGATTCAACCCAGATTTCACACCGGAAGTACCCTCGTTTGTAGCCAACTGTCCAAAATCCGGTGGATGAGTCTTGATATGGTCTCTGGATTGCTGGGGTGGCATCATGGATTCAAGGTTAACAAGACTGGCAAGCATAACTTTATCTCTTGCGTCAAAGGCCTCTTGGAGGCGTTGGACATGTCGGATAAAGCGGTTCTTGCTGATGAAGTCTTTCTTGCGGTGGAAGTTCTTTTCATCTGCTGACCTTGAACTCCCAGCTCAGTGGTCTGGCCCTTTTTCTTGCTTGAATCGTGTGCATTGTGCACCAAACTATCACCTCCCATAAGATTCTTATTTCCTTGCTTCCCTTTACTACTTCCTCCTACCTCTGATTGCTTGTTCTTACTAATAGTCTGTTGGGACATGGATTTATGAAACTCTTTGGTTATCGCCTGGCCACCATGTGGCTCCACCTGTTTCACACTTTCTCTCTGCTTCCTTACCTCATCAGGTACATCATCCATTTCCTTGGCCTCAATTTCTTCGTTATTTTCCAGCATGGTGTCTTCTTGGTTATCATCCTCTGCAAGGACTGAGAATTGAGACCCAGTAGTATCGGTGTTGGTGCTGGGGCTGGACTTACTTGTCGTGGCATGTGCTTGCTTAGAGGTTTTTTGCTTAGAGGGATTACCATCCTTATGGTGTTTATCAAATTGCGATGTGCTGGAAGTCTCGCCATGAGGAGCTAGTTGTTCAACCTGCTTTCTTAATTCATTGATCTCATCCGGTGTGGTAATTTCTTGGTTGTCTTTTCTGGCCAATGCCGCAAACCGGGACCTAGTAGGAGGGGTTTTATCATGCTATTCGGCCGGAGAGTTGTTATTAATTTGTGGTTCCTTATTGGAGCCGTTGTCGTTAGCCTTGGAAGCCGGAGTTGTTGGCCGCCTACGCCTTGTCTGGGCTATCATCCACGGACCATATGGTTTTTCCGGTGTAGGTCCAACTTCAGTCTGTCTATTTGTTGAATCTGATTGAGCAGGCAAGTCGGCATTGGTCCGGGCTAGAGGGCAGTCTTCCTTCCGATGCCCGAACTTGCCGCAATCCCAACACACCATTGGTAAGCCCTCCCATTCCACCATCTTTTTCCTGCCATTGATGAAGACAAAGGTTTTCAGGGGCTTTTCTAGGTCGACTTCAACACAAACCCGGGCAAAACGACCTCATGAATTATAGAGCGTGTTCGGATCCACTTTTAATGTCTTTCCCACCATATTCCTTAGCTTCATAAAAAATCATTCCCTAGATGCCCAAATCGGAAATCTGCGGAATCGAACCCAGGACATTGTTGTTTTTATCGCACCCTCAACTGGCTCAAAAAAATGCTTCCATTTCGTTACTGCTAGATAATGTCCTTGTATTACCCAAGGTCCGTTCTCTAGTGCAACTTCATAGTCCTCTTTCCGAGTAAACCGGACAATGTAGTAGCCGTTATCTAAATCGGTAAGTTCCAAGCGCCCCCCCGGTTGCCAGAGAGTTGATAGACGGAGAGAAAGGTAGCTATATGAAATTGACTTACCTAGGAGCTTGATAATAAAAGCACGCTTCCATGGCCTCCAGAGTTCTAGGCATTCATCCAGAGTTATGACTAACTCATCCTCTCCATGTTCATGGCCCATTAGATTCTCAATGTCCCCAGCATAATCAGTAAATTCAAAATCATCTTCACCTGTGCCTATGTAGATGTACGGGTCATCGGTTCAGGATTTGATGACATTGGCGCCACTTCTATTTGACCACACCGATGCTGGTGTGCTATTCTCCCTGCTTGGTCTGTAAAAGCTATGTCTGCGGAGATCATGGTCTTCAGCTGAAGACTCCATCGGAAAGTCTTCCATTTGGATTTAACGGGAGGAGGAT